>CM061134.1:112851297-113457147 GCA_030789695.1 Scilla litardierei
CTCATATGAGTATGGTCTCACACTTGCAAATATAATCATTGCTCTACGTATAAATAGCTACCTATGCACAAACAACATGGGTATACTACTCTCTAATACTTCCTAGTGTACATTCCGTACCACACATCAGCACATGTGATCACACTATACCATTATTAAATCAAGTTTCACTATATCTAATATACATTCACCACTACTATAGTTTCATAATATATAGTCATTCAAATGCATGCAAATAGTTCACCATATATTCACATCACATACGGTCCTATAACCGTATTTACGACATGCAACATATACCATAGTGACCAATAACTATAACTAAGCACATACTTACCCGTGCATGGTGCACACCTATACACGCTAACATTTCATTCACATACACCAATCATACCATCATATATCCGGTACATCTACACACCTAGTTTAGTTAGCACACATACGTTCATACAGGCAAGTCCTTAGTAAATAGCTATACCTCAAGACCAACACCTATAACTATATAATGGTGTAGCGACCCACAATCATGTGCGTAGCACAACCAGGCACAAACATTACTATCACTATACGTACATCAAACATCGCTGTATTCAGACTACAGACACACATCACAATATACTTAGAGTATACCCACTCAAGCTTGAGGGAGACTCAATACACACATCAGAATATTCTATATACGTAACACGGCCTTTATACCTATACCAGTACCACTCCAATATATATATGTCTACCAATACAACCATATACATTCCATAAGTCAATCACACTTAATATTTAGTCAGGTAACACCCACATAGTTCAATCACTCTATATACCATAATAATAATACAGACATCAGCACACGTATAATTATAATACACTCCCTAATACATACGTATTCATCGTAAAGTCACACACATGTAACATATATATTCACACCATAGCCTACTACCTATAATTAGTATACCAACACCTATACATACATAGTTAAGATGTGCAATAGTCGTGTATACCTCACGGTATGCACGCATACAACATCGCGTAAAAGCAAGCAATACCAATCAAAATTATAACCCTACTACCATATGTATATCACCTATATACTCATGCAACAAAACATAACTACTTACATTTAAGCACAATACATATCTACATACGAGCACATACTCATACGTACTAACATATGGGTCACTCAATAGGCCTACTCGCTTATCTATACGTTCACCTATTATTATCACACCTAACATACACATAGCTTTACCAATCATTTTATTTCAACCATTACAAGTATCTCTAACTACATATACTCCATTAGATATTCCAACACTAACTCTTATATACACATGCATCCCTAGTATGGTATAGCTAACCACACACATCTATAAATACTAACACACAAACAACCTCATAATATCACGAATAACTCCGCGTATATATATATATATACCACACAATAGGCAAGCATCAATATACTATGTGGTACACTCATTCCAGCCCACGTACACAACTTAGGTATGTGCACTACGACTACATCACTAGGTCCAAGGGCCTACTAACAACTTAGGGTTGACACAGACATTGACGGGCACTAAATCCTAAGCAATAAAGGGAGGTCGAGGTCGAAAGCGCGACGAGAGAAGGATCGATAAGCACGAGTTCAGATAGGACGAATACAAGGAGACAACTTGGTTAGGTGAAACAGTGATTCACTGGTGAATGTTTAGGTAGAGGAAAGGGAGATGTAGTGATACTTATATAGGATATAGAAAAGAAAATAGGGTAAATAGCACAAGCTAAAATACGCGAAATCTGAAAACTTTTGTACTTCAAAAGTTGGAATCCTCATCTGTATAAAATATTTGAAGACCGATAAAGCGGGTTGTTCAAAATAAGTTTGAGTCGAATATTCATAATAAAAGAAAATGATTTAGTGGATTATACAAATTCATAATAAAAGAGTAAATCATTCATACGAACATTAAGGACGTAATTTTTAAAAAATATTATACGGCGGTAATTTAATATAATTTTGGCAAAAATTTTGGAAATTTAAAGAATGAAATTAAAGTAACTGAAGAATTGAAGTTCGTTTTAAACGCTTTCAAAGTCTTTAAGCCATGGAAGGAAATTTAAAATGACCAATATTGGAACTACTTTTAGAGGAACCAAGATGTGCCAAAAATAAAACTGGTTTACACAAAGTTCTTAGCATACGAGCACAACGAGCCTGGTACGGGTAAAAATAATTTAAATTCCATTTAGTCTAGAAATTTTTTTTTTCTAAAAGCATGTATGGTGAGCGGAAAGATAATAATAATAACTTGGTAGTAGAATTATCAAATTGGTAGCAAAGCTTTAAAATCAAATCATGGAGGGTCTAAATCGGGAAGTGGTTATGAAGTAGTAATTTTACAAAAATCTGAAGTAGAGAAAACGTTGAGCATAAAATCGACTTGCTGAAAGCTGAATTTTCCATGTGACTTGAAAAGTATATTAAAGTAAGCGTGATGTGTCATTTGAATGGCATAATAAGAAAGGAAATTATAAATCGAATTGGACAAAATAAAAGTACGATTCAGAATAAAATTAATATATGAAAGGAAAATGTATTTTCATAGGTACAAAAGTGTAGGCTGGGAAAATACCATAAGCTAGTATTCAAAATTTCGACAAAAGTTTTAAGAATTCAAGTCAATGAAGGAGTATGGAATATAAAATATATATATATTAAAATTGAGCAAATTTAAACCTAGGGAAAGAGGAAATCGAAAAATACTTTCAGAAGATTCAAGGTTTGTAATGGAGAGGTTCGAAGATTGACGACGATCGTCATGAGGCGATCTCGTGAATCGAGGCAAGGAAATTGGTCCGATGATCAAAACATACATACGCCTAGGATATGAATCAGAAGAATCTACGGGGAAACTCCTACGGTCGACCAACTAAAGATTAAGAACTAAGCGCTAAGACCTTCTAAGGATCTTGACGGTAATGAAATGCGTTCAGCTTGGTTCGAAATCAATGGACCCAAGCGAACAACTGAAGGAAATTCTAGAAGTCTAATATGGTCAGGGTTAGGCAAGAACCACTAAGGTAACTCCTACGATGATTAAATCAATTGCTAGCAGGGAGTCTAACTAACAATCAGAGGCCTCTAACTAGCAAGCACAGACGTCTAACTAAGTCTTCTTACCACCTAGTGGCATAGGAAAACGACTAGACTCCAGGCTTATGACTCGGATGTTGCAATTTATTTAATGGACATTCCGTTATTATCATTGTTCCGTTAATTGGCAATTGCAAGACGTGACCTGCATGGGCCACCAACAAAACATGTCATGCCCCGCTTCCCAAAAATACGGAGGCGAAGCGTGAGAAGGTCCGCTCAGACTTGAAGCTGCAAGCTGCAAGTCCGATAAGCGTCAATCAACTTTAAAACTGCAGGTCCTTGCAACGTGAATGAAACAAATATAATAATAATGAAATGAGACAAAAGAGATATCTTAGATTATCCATAAAATAAGTTTCAACATCACAGAAAAAGCCACCAGGCTAAAAAGAAAAAGAGTCTAAAGGCCCAAACATGGCCAACAAAAGTACAACGTACAAAACAAAGGTGCCACGCACCAACAACTAACAACAAAACCTAAAACAAAAGAAAACTCAGCAAAGTCACCAAGAAAGGTCACCGATGTTCACAAAACTCATCCTGGACAGACTTGGGCTCAGGCTCAGCATCAGTAAAACGTCACGTACTCAGCAACGGTCTCTGGCTCAGGGTCTAACATGTGACACCCAAAAGAGCAAGGGGCACATGTCAGCAAGTCTACAAGAGACTTGTGCAAGGAAACTGAAAGTAAGTAAAGCAACCTAGCAGTTCTAGTATGAATGCAATGACATGGCAGTTTAGAGTATGAGTGCAACAACTAAAGTAAAGTAAAGTATGAGCATGGAATTTAAACATGGCATGGATGACAAGTTATACAAGTAACACTCACTAGTACAAGACAAGTAAAGTAAGCACCTCGTGCACAGAGATTCCTCCTTTTGGCTAGAGTGGCTGATCGGGCCAACTCCTAAGCTCAAGTGATCGTTTATCCCTACCCCTCCACGTGTATCGATCCAGGGCCTTACCCCCAAACGGGAATGCTCGCTTCTGGATCACGAGCCAGGAAGTGTTTTTAACAAGTATGGCGTAGGGGTGCACCTAGCCGGTCTAGGAAGTACAAGTACAAGTATTGTAGCGTGTGCTACGAATGCGACATTCAATGCATGGATGACATGACATGGCAAGTAGTAAAGCGTACAGGTAAGAAAAGTAAACATGACAGTTTAGTATGCATGATCAACAAGTTTAAAGGTTTGGATCTAGCTTCGTTGTCAAGCTAGATCAATTAAGGTGACGGATCTAGTTTCGTTGTCAAACTAGATCAAATAGGCGTCTAGCCACCTATCATTTCACTGACTAGTCTCTTTTACGCTAAAAACAAGGAAGTGGCCTAAAAACATGACCCTACACAAGAGTTGGCAAGTTTCACTTGCCTGCAAGTACAACGTCTGAGCACACCGTCCAATGAGTCCAAAATCACAAGTCCACCTACGTGCACAAGTCCACCGTCCTAAAGTCCATATTATTAATCTTGATTAGTGAATTTAAAACATTTAAAACATTTTAAAAACATCAATTTTAGTCTTGATTAGCAGGCAATGGATTGGGGGTCCTAGGGGTGCAAAGCGTTACCTCAACACGACGTGAAATCTACGCTGGTGTCGGGTAGCGACGCCAGGGGTTGGAATAAGAGAACGCGCTCCAAGTCCTGATTCCAATATAGATCCCTCGCTGGAAAGTTCAGAGCAGCAACCGGAGCAACGAATCCAGATTCCAAACGTAGCATGTGCGACGACGGGCTACGACGTGTCGCAACGTCGTACGCGATAAATCGTCGGAGAGAAAGCACCTAGGTGGGGCCCACAATAGTCCTAGGGACCAATAGGGGACCCACAATACCTCTGGAGAACTTAGGGGCCCACGTTGGCAAGTGGTACGACGGGTGCGGGGTTGCGACGAATGGCTCTCGGTCGGACACAGCCAGATGCGGGGGTCGGGCTCGGTCAGACACGGGAGACGGGCTTGCAACGCTGCGGGTGCGGTGCAGAGCCGCGGGTGCGAGGGTTTGTCTCGGTCGGTGCGGGGAAACAGGCCGGTCGGGCGCTGCAGCGGGGCGTTGCAACGTTGCAACGTTGCAACGAAGCGAGGAGCGGGCGTGAGCGGGCAGTTGCTTCGGTCGGGCACGGAGCGATGCGGGTGAATGGTGCGGGCGCTGAGCAGGGGCTTGCAACGGTGCGGAGATGCGAGCGGAGCGAGGAAATCTATCGGTCTGACCGAGAGATTCTCTCGGTCGGACACGGGGATGCGAGCGGGGCGATGCGGAGCGACTGTGCAAGCGGGCGGAGCGGATGAGCGGGCGTGAGCAGCGGTCGGTGCGGGGATTTTGGGGCTGTTTCCTCGGTCGGAGCGGGGGTTGGTGCAGCAACGTTGCGACGATTCGTCGCAACGTTAAATTTGGGTTTTGGAAGCGGCTAGGGTTATTTTCTTGCGAAAATAGGTCTTCCTAGAGGTTGTTTATATGGTGTAGATGGGTTGACTAGGTCTAGGGCTAATCCTAATGGGATTAGGAGTTTAAAAATATTTAAAATTCCATTCTCACCATCTCCAACACACCCAAGGCTTGGGTGCGGCCCAAATGAGCTGGAAATTGGCTCCAAAATCATTTAAAACGTTTTAAACTCAAATAAATTTTCTTTGGCCGAAATTAATTTAAAATCTAGCTTTTAAAAATATTTTAAACCTTGTTAAAAATATAAAGTAGGTCAAATGAACTCCAAAAATTATAAATTAAATATCGGGGTGATCGTGATGACAAAAGAAAGCTAACTAAGCAGACGGATCTCAATTTTCGACGTCGAGCGACGAAACTAAAAATAGAAACGTCTCCGGTCAAAAGTGAAAATCGCAACGTCTCATCGACTAAGATTAAATTGTGGGAAAACGACTCGAGAAATGTCGTTCCAAATTAGTGCCACTATTTAATACTCTCAGAGACGTTCACAACGGCATATCACACTAAAGTGTTCACAAACAAACAAAGTCTAAAATAAACACGTGCACGGTCAAAAGCACGTGCACGAACAACGTACAATGAAAAGTGGTCGGTACACGGATTCCAGAGAGTTGGACATTTTTTGTTGCTGTCGTCTTGGCTCCACTCGGGCGAGGGATGACTTCGTGCTCGGCCGAGTGGTCTGGCGATGCTCGGCCGAGTGCACGTTGATATTAGCTCTGTTGCGTGTCCGATCTGGCCGGCCGAGCGGGCTGTCTATGCTCGGCCGAGTGACTCCTTCACTCGGCCGAGTGGCATGCTGAAAATGCCCATTCTTCGTATTTTTGCCTCCTCGTCGCTCCTACGACGTTCTTTCTTCTTCCACTCCTCTCCAATCGCAGAATACCCCTCAAGAGAGTCGTCGGTGACACTCTGGAGTGGGTGCATCTCAGAATCACTCCAAATCGCGCCAAATCTCCTGAAATATGTCAAAAATAACAAATCGTGTAAAGCATCGCAATATTGTCGAATAAACTTGAAAAACACGATTTGAGCGATCTAAATGGCATGCAAACATGCAGAAAAAAGGTGTAAAATACGGAGTGATCACACCCACACCAATATCTCCAATAACTTGGTTATGGGGATGGTTGCGAACGGTCGGGTAAGCTTTGGGTAAACCTGAATCACTAGGAACAACTTCAACAACTTCGTTAGAAGTGTTAGTCTCAACAATATTATCATTAATCTTAACATTATTAAGAGAGTCACAAAAAATCTCTACATTATCATCATCAACATAAGGAAAATCAAAATCTTCATAAAACGATACGTGAAGTGATTCCTCAATCGTTGAAGAAGTTTTGTTGTATATCCGGTAGGCTTTGCTACGTGTGGAATATCCAACAAAAATACCTTCATCGGATCTTGGCTCGAATGTGTTTAAATTACCAAAGGTGTTCTTTATAAAACATTTCGAACCAAAAACACGAAAATATTTCACTTGAGGCTTTTTATCATAAAACAACTCAAAACAAGTTTTGTTTGTTCGGGGTCTCACTAGAATCCTATTGAGCACATAACATGCCGTGTGCACCGCTTCTGCCCAAAATTATAGTCCTAAATGACTATCATGGAGCATAGTGCGAGCACACTCAATAAGAGTCCTATTCTTTCTTTCTACAACACCATTTTATGGTGATGCACGAGGAAAGGAAAAGTTATGAGTTATCCCGAAGTCATCACAAAACTTTGTATCCGAAGTCATCACAAAACTTTGTAAAAGACTCATTCTCAAATTCTCCTCCATGATCACTACGAATAGTGATAATGGTGGATCCTAAAAGATTCTGAATCTTCTTTGCAAATTTGGTAAACTCTTCATGAGATTCATTCTTATTAGTTAAGAATGAAACCCAAGTAAATCTAGAAAAGTCGTCAACGACAACTAGTCCATAATGAGCATTACCGAAAGAAGCGGTTCTAGTTGGCCCAAATAAATCTATATGTAGAAGTTCTAGGGGCCTCTTTGAAGTAATCCATTCTTTAAGCTTAAATGAAGATTTACTTAGTTTACCTCTTTGACATGAATCACAAAAGTTTTTCTTATTAAAAACAATCTTTGGAAAACCTTTGACTAGATCATGCTTAGCTAACTTATATAAGTGCTTGAAGTGAACATGACCAAAACGGCGATGCCATAATAGTTGTTCACTTGTGTTAGCAACTAAGCAATGTTCTATGGTTTTAGGCAAGCTCAAATAATAAATATTTTTACGCCTAATACCGGAAAATAAAACATTTGAATCACAATCAACAATAGTGCACAATCCTTCTCCAAAGTTAACCTTGTAACCTTTGTCACAAAGTTGACTAATGGAAATGAGATTGTGACATAAACCACTAACAAGATAAACATTAGTAATTAGAGGTTTGGAAGGATTACTAACGATACCTACTCCAGTGATGGTTCCCTTTTGATTACCTCCAAAAGTGACCGTTGCACCATCTTTGATGCTAATCACTTCGGAGAGCAAAGATGGATCTCCCGTCATGTGTTTGGAGCAACCGCTATCAAGAATCCATCCTTTTCCTTTAGAGCTAATAAGGCATTTATTGCTCTTCTTCTTTCTCTTGGGTACCTATATAATATACCATAAGCTTATGGTACCCAATGTTTGTTGGGTCCAAGGGGATTAGCCCTTTGGAAGCCAAGTCCAAGTGGACTTCCGCTTCCCAACATAGTTACTATTTCTAATTACGTCATGAAAGTAGGAATCAACATAAGCTTTCCTAACATTTAGACTAGTGTTATTAGGACCCCAAATAGTGTACATCTTGGGAGTCCTATTCCTAGTTGCATGCATATGAGTTAGATTTCTATGTGGTGCATGCTTCTTAGGAACATGATTTCTAGCATAGATATGTGGTGGAGGATATGCATTGTACATTCTTGAATGATATGTATTCTTGGGCACATGCATATTATATGAAGCATATTGATCATGCATGACATGTGGAGAATTAGCATACATGAAAGAATGATGCGTATGAGCATATGGGTGTGTAGGAGCACGTACATGAGTATTTCTCATGTGTGGTTGTGTACGTGTCCATGGGTGCGGAGCATAAAATGTGTCATGATTATCCACTTGTGAAGTAGGATGTTTCCTGAGTGTTAGTGTACATAAAAGCATGGCCTTGCTTTTGGTTTCCACCCTTAGTGGGTTTCTTGCCAAAAGGAAGAGAAGGTGATGTAGTGCCATTCTTGGTAGGATTGCTACCTATAGTATCTTTGACACCACTTGTGGATGCACCGGAGGAAGTCCTCACAAAATCTATAGTGACACCACTATAGGAGGTGCGAGCATTAGATGCATTTGCTTTTACAAATCCAAGACCAACACGATGTGTGGCCGGAAATTGGTTTGCAAGCAAATCATCCAATAGTCCTTTTCCCTTATTGAATCTCACAATACGGGAGGACATGAGCTCATATTTCTCCTTTAAAGAAGAAATGTTGGTATCCAAGGTGGACACCCGTGCTTTGAGCTCGTGTACTTGGGTTTTAAGAGAGTCATTCTCTAAACCCAATTGTGTGTGACGTGTAACTAGATCACTATTATCCTTGGGATGTGTTTGATCTAGTTGAGATTTGAGGGAATTCACCTCATCTCTCAATGTGACATTTTGAGAAGCAAAGTTTTCTTTCTCAAGAGTTAAAGTATCAATAATGGTGTCATTGTTGATAATGCATGGAATGGATGACTTGCTAACATTTGATTTCTTTAAGCTAGTGTATCTAAGCATTAAAGATTGATATTTAGCCAGTAGTTCTTCATTAGATATACGAAGTTCATCCATTGTTACCTCGGTGTCATCCGTGTCGGAGTCACTCTCATCCGAGAGTGGGTCTTCAAGTGCCATGAAACACATGTGGGCGCTCTCACCCTTCTCATCATCGGAATCGCTTGGTGAGTCATCACTTGAGTCATCAAAGGTACCTATGAGTCCTTTCTTCTTGTCTCTCTTGTTCTTGTCAGACTTGTGGTACTTTGGTGCCTTCCATTTTTCTTTGTTGTTTAGCATTGGGCAATCCCTCTTGATGTGCCCTGGCTTATTACACTAATAACAAAGAGAGGAAGTAGCATTAGTAGACTCAAAACGTTTGTTGGAGGGAAATTTACCTTTGCGGAAGAAGCGTTGGAACTTCTTCACCATTTGGGCCATTTCACCCAAATCCATCTCGTTCTCGGATTCATCACTTTCGGAGGATGACGAATTGGCGTTGAACGCCAAAGATTTCTTCTTGGCCTCTGAGGGATCCATCATGGCTCGAATCTTCAATCGGTTATCCCGTCTTACTTCGTAAGACATAAGAGTCCCGATGAGATTCACCACGGTGTAATTCTTCAAGTCATTGACCTCCTCAATGGCGATTGCTCGTCTTTCCCATTTGGAGGTCATCCCCATGATGATCTTCCTTACCTTTTCAGACTCGGTGTATATTTGGCCAAGGTCTTCCAATTCGTTTGTGATGTCGGTAAAGCGTCCGTACATTGACGCAATGCTCTCATTTTCCTGCATATGAAACAAGTCGAAGTTTTGCACGGTAACATATAACTTTGAAAGCTTTACCTTATTCGTTCCCTCGTGGGTAACGATGAGATGGTTCTAAATTTGATATGCACTCTTACATATGCATATCTTGTTGAACTCATTCAGGTCCAACGCACAATGAAGAGCATTCATTGCTTTAGCGTTGTTGACTTCGGCGGACTTCTCGGAAGTCGTCCATTTCTCGAAATCCTCTTTGGAGGGCTCGACGTACTCCTTGTGGAGAGTTCTCCAAAGAGAAGCACTCCTAAGGAATGTCTCCATCCTACACTTCCAATAACCAAAATTAGTACCATTGAAACATGGAGGACGTACTGTAGATTGACCTTCGAAAAGTGTGGACGCTCCATCACGGTCGTGATTGTTGTATGTAGGCGGCGGAGGAACGTTGTTGTTGTTGGATGCCATAGATGAAACCTTGCGCTCTGATACCAATTATAAGGACCCTGTCTATGGGAAAAACACTAGAAGGGGGGTTGAATAGTGTTTATGCAAATTTAAAAGGAATTTACGCCAAATAAAATGCAATCCAACAAATAGCGCGGAATAGAAAAACGACCCAAAGAGAAACACACGCAAACGTAGATATGTTTCAAGGGTTCAGAATACCCAAATCAACTCCCGACTTGTTCCTGGTAATCCTACGTCCCTACCACCCGGATACCACCGGATACTCAAGTTTGAACCCTAACTTGAGGTTCCCTTATAGCCCACTTGTAGCAACCCTACAAGTGCAATCGAATACAATCGATGTCCTTGACTCCCACAACTTTGGAGCAAGCAAAACCACTCTCACAACCGAGAGCACAAATCAAATAACGAAAGTTATGAAATATGAAATCAACACTTACAATCACCTATGCCTTGAAGTAGAACTTGAAGGAGAAGTGTGATGTGTATTGAAGAACTCTCTTGGAAGAGAGGTGAAAGCCCTTTCTCTTGACTGCACCAAATGCCTAGAAGATCAATCTTTGGTTCTAGGTTGGAGAGCAAGAGAACAAGATTTGGAAATACTTAGGGCTTTGGATTTGAGAGCTTTGATCTTTGGAAATGAAAGCTTGAAGGATTTTGCAATGAATGAGTAACTTTCCAATGGAACAGTAGATGCTCTATTTATAGCTTTCTCAAATCCACAAAACAATTTAGGCAAAAACCCAATCGAAATCTGTGAGAAAAATCTCAACGGATATAATCTGAACTCGCGACAGTCGACTGTTGAACAATCTACAGTCGACTGTTGCACAGTCAGCAAGAGTAGGTGAGAATTCATAACGGTAACTTACCACGTGGACAGTCGACTGATGAAGCCAAGACAGTCGTCTGTTAAACCAACAGGCGACTGTACATTCTTCAATAGGTGACTGGCCGAGAGAAGAGTAAGTTAGATAAAATACTGAAAATCTCACAAAATACAGGACAGACGACTGATGCAAGGAACACAGTCGACTGTTAATCAGAACAGGCGACTGTATATCCTTAAACAGAGGACTGTCAAATACAGGAGAAATTTCCAGAGAGCTGAGTCAAAGAATAGACTAACAGACAAGCGACTGTTGCAGCATAGACAGTCGACTGATCTAATAGACAGTCAACTGTATATACAGCATAAGTCGACTGGCCGTTGAACTCAGATCAAACAGAGTTTGGACAAGGAGAGACAGGCGACTGATGAACCATTCACAGTCGACTGTCACTAGGACAGGTGCCTGTTAAATGTTCAATAACAGCCTGTGCGAGATAATCAAAGAAGGCCCAAAAACTACATCGTAATAGTCTGTGCATAACAGGCTACTGTAGAACAAAACACAATCGACTGTTGTTGAGACAGGCGACTGTAAAATGTTAAGCAGTCGGCTGTTATAAACAATCCTAGCACAAACACAAGAGGATTGAATTGGGATCAAAGGACAAAAGTCTAAAGTGTCCTATGACAGAATGTAGATGTGTGTGAGTGCTCCATCAAAGTTCTAGTTCTAAGCTACATACTAGAAGAGATAAAAGAAAAAATTACATTGACGAAAAATCTCTTCTTTCCATCGTATGAGCTTGAAGTCTTTACGGAGCTTCAATCATCAATCTACGATCATCCAATTCATATCATTTGCCTTCAATGACGTGTGTGAGTCATCCATTGCTAGTTGATCTTCATAATATGCTTAGGCAATGGATTAACTGCAAAATAGGGGATTAGTCACAAGTATTTATGTTTGCTCATCTTTAACACCAAGTAGGGAGAAGTCCAATACTCAACATGAATATATAGAATATAAACGCTCATCAAAATCCCCCAAGCTGAACCCTTCCTCGCCCCCAAGGAAGACGAGTGAGAGTAGGAGCTCGGAGGATAAAATAGAGAGAAAGAGACGGAAAGAGAAAGCAAAATCCTAGATCTCCTATCAAAGCCAACAAAACCAAACACGCCACACTATGCAGGCATGCGACAAAACACAACACTAAACCAAGGAATATGAGTCAACAAGTGTCATGGGGCCCCGCGGTAAAGCGCGAGTGAGTGTGGTCGTGTGCTAGTAAATGGTGTCACTGTCTACATCGTGTAATACAGCTCCATATACACATACCCAAAGAAAGACCCAAATATCTATTCAATTCGAAATTGTGGTGAGTAAAAGCTCAAGCATGCATGAGAAGAGCGTAAGAATGGAAACGTATCATGCATCGGGGACTCCACAGCTAGGGACTAGGAAATCACCACACTATCGCCTAGATAATCACTAGAAGGTCTCTATGCCAAGTGTTTTCGAAAACGATGGAGGTTGAGAAGGTGTGGAGTAGAACACTCGGTGCAAATTCTCGCCTTCCCTTTATTCTCGGGAGATAGGAAAAATATTCACACTGGAAATTTTTGGGTTTTGGGTATTTGTATTTTTTTTGAATTTTTGGCTATACATATTTTTTTCTTTTCTCTTTTCTTTTCTTTTTTTGGTTTTTCTTTTCTCTCTTTTTTGGATTTTTTGATATTGGGATATATACATGTTACTCTCCCAAGTGGGAGAACGGTACACGACGAGGGGATTTGCACCAAGTAAAATAAAAATGAAATCAGATTCTAAACACTTGGGCAAAGGAGATATTTCTCGCTAATCAGAGCATAGGCTAAATGGGTTATCCTAGTCCTTGTTTGTGGAATCCCGACACATACGAATTGAAGCATACGATATAAACATATAACATGCATATAGAAGCAGACAGTAGAAGAAAATACCACATATTCAAATCGAAACATGATAATCTAGGGGTCAACCAAGGATAGGTATATAAATCAAAATCACAAAGTAGAAGTACACCACTAGCTAGTCACGATACACGACTCACATAAAAGCAAAGTGGACCCACGAAGCGTGAAATGCCATGGGACTCAGCTTCCAAGAGTTAGTGAATGTGATTATCGAAGCTATGCTAAGTGTGTGTGTGATCATGTAGTAATTCATCATATGTGGTCATCTCTAGGAGAGAGTGAACAAAAGATGAGAAGAAAAAAGAAAAACGCGATGGAAAACGACTCAAAAATGAAGAAAAAGAGCACAAATGACGCACAAAGTGCGACTCCCCCAAGCTAAAACTTGCATTGCCCTCAATGCAATAGAAGTAAATACGAGAGCGCAAAGAAAATGGGGGGAATATGCACCGACACAAAAAATGAAAAAACATGAAAAACACATGAATGAAACTAAAAAAAGAAAAAGAAACACTCAAATAAAAGATATAAAACACGACAAAAGAACACATAGACACAGACACACAACAACGACACGCGAAAACATGCACACAAATCGATTTCCCCCAAGCTGAACATGACAATGCTAGCGAAATGACATGATCAATGTGATGCAGAAAAATGCTAGGGGGAAGATCAGAAAAGAAAAAGAAAGAAATCAAAATGCAGGAGAGGACGAGTCCTCGTCCTCCTCGGTAGAGGATGGGGGTGAAATGATAGAAGGGCACGACATGAAGGGTTATTATGATGCAAAAGCAAATCCTAGATACGCTCCCCTCGCTAATGAGAGAAGACGAGATTATTCAAATCTAAACTAGAAAGTGGTAAATTTTTACACTACTTGATTAGGATACACCTGAGCATAGGCGGCTTCAAGATCTAGAGTGGGAAAGGTAGCTTCTCTAACTGCTCCTTCCATGGCTCCGCCAGAAGCGACGTGCCACGTGTGCCAATAGACCCAAGCAATGCACCTCTAAGCATCCCTCGTAGGTATCCACCTGTAACCTGCGAAGAATGAGGTGCATTAGCCCATGGTAAGAAATTATTTCGCAAAATAAATGTATCCCAGAGATAATCGTCAACATAAGATGGAAAAATAATAAAAGGGTGACGAATACTCCCTGAGAATGGGTCGCTATCCTCTGTACTAGTGACGACCAAATCCTCGCTCTCCATGAGAAGTGGCTCTCCAGGTGGTGACACACCGTAGAATACTGATCACTCCATATTTTACACCTTTTTCTGCATGTTTGCATGCCAATTTGATCGCTCGTATCGCATTTTTCATGATTATTCGACAATATTGCGATGCTTTTCACGATTTCTTGTTTTTGTCGAATTTTAAGAGATTTGGAGCGATTTGGAGCGATTCTGAGATGCACCCACTCCGGAGTGTCACACATGACTCTTTTGAGGGGAATTCTGCGATTGGAGAGGAGTGGAAGAAGAAAGAACGTTGTAGGAGCGATGAGGGAGCAATAATACGAAGATTGGGCATTTTCAGCATGTCACTCGGCCGAGTGAAGGAGTCACTCGGTTGACCATCGAAAGCCCGCTCGGCCGGCCAGATCGGACACGCGACAGACTGAGTATCAGCGTGCACTCGGCCGACCATCGCCAGCCCACTCGACCGAACCACAGAGACACCACTCGCTTGAGTGGCATCAAGACGACGGCAAGAAAAATCCTAGACTTACTGTAATCCGTCAGTCAGCTCCCGAGTTCCGACCCGGCCGAGTGAAGAAGTCCCCTCGGCCGAAGCAAAGAAAGTCACTCGGCCGAGTGACTCCAGAGGAGCCGACCCCAAAAGTCCGAAGTTACTGGAATTTGTCAGGGTTTGTCACTCGGCCGAATGACATTTGTCACTCGGTCGAGTGAGCCGCGCTGCCTGTAGCGTAAATTACGATTTTCAGGCTGCGCAGGGGCAATTTTGTCACAGTTTTTGGGCGATTTTGGGGGGTATTTAACCCCAGTTTTTAACCTAGTTTAGAGAGCTTTTTCAGAACTTTTTGCAGCCTTTTTTAGATTACTTTTTAGGAGATTAGATTGAGCTTTTTGGAGGGAGGCAAAAGTGTTATTTTGTTGGATGCTATTGAAACTTCATTGGTTTGTCTTTCTCTCTAATAAAAACCTCATTTTTATTGATATATTGTCTATTGCAATGCATTCTAATGATTTTATTATTGAATTTCTAATGATTTGCATTATGAATTGTGAGTAGTTCTATCGTCTTAGGCCGTAGGGATGAACCCTACGAACCCTATTTCTAATTTGTGATGGATTGGTGGAATTATTGCTAGAATTGATTAGGGTTAGTTTGGGATCGATTTAATACGAATAGTTAGGGATTCATACCGATTGGGATTTGCAATAGATTGGATCCCAACTCGATAGGAAGCCCTAGAAATTCGAATTGGGTTACAATTGGATTTCTCTGGAATCGGTTTGCAAGAGATTAGACCGAAACTAGGGTTTTCAATTGCAATTATATACCAATACCCGTTTGCAAGAGATTGGACGGGTAGGAACTATCCCAACCTAGGTCGTAGCTCGAGTTTGCACGAGAGTGGGCTTGAGATACGATTGAACGATGATGTTGTTCTTCACGCTAGCTTGCCTAGGTTAGGGTTTGCAAGAGATTGGATCCTACCCTAGGTTTGCTATAGACCGGCAATAGCACGAGAGCGTGAGCTTGGTTCCACATTTAGTTGCAACTAGTTCACCTGAGTTTCAAGTCTAGCAATTGTGAAACCTACGAATCACAATGACGAGATAGGTTTGTAGCGGGGATTCCCTATCCTCAGGCGTTTTTATTAATTTGATATTTCCTTTATACAATTGAACGACTGTGACCGCTTTATTGCGAACATTTCTCGGCTGTTCTTATAGCCAGGTGAATTGAAGAAGACACTGTCATTTGCCCTCCTCGTGTTCGATACCCGCTCGCCGCTACACCGTGCGCTTGCGGTAAGACTACGAGTCGGTCACCCCGGTTGCGTGTGCATACCACCGGGGCGCGATCAAGTTTTTGGCGCCGTTGCCGGGGATTTATCTCCGTGCATTTACGCCATACTAGGTTGTGCTCTTGGGTTACATTTTGGAGCGATCAAGTTTTTGGCGCCGTTTCTGGGGAGGCGATAGTGTTTGATTCTACCTACCTAGCTATTTTTCTTTTTGTTCTATTATTTTTATTTTTATTTTTTCCTTTCCTTTGTGCTAACTATTTCTTTGAAACTCTATCTTCCCTTGCATGTACACGAGATCCACGGCGAACCCCGAAGAAATATTATACGATCCGGAGATCGAACATACATTGAGGAGGATCAGAGCGGAGAGGATACTCGATACGGAAGGGAATTTTATGACCCATCCAGAGACACCCGAAGAATTGGTGGCACGAATGGCGAGGATCATTTCCATTAGAGATAGGCTTCGGCCCAAGACTTCCTCCACGACCTCATCCATAGCTATGCCGGAGTTGGCGGCTGACAAAAATTTCGAATTGAAGACCGGATTGGTAGTTCTGATGCAACAAGACCCTTTTCATGGGAATTCCCATGAAAACCCTCATTACCACATCTAGCTCTTCTTATCAAAATGTGCCACCTTCCAAATGCCGGGCGTCTCCATAGATGCTATCAGACTGCGCCTCTTCCCCTTCACACTCAAGGACAAGGCCTTATATTGGTTGAGGACGCAAGCTGAAGGAATCTTCACCACTTGGGACGAATTGGCGAGTGCCTTCGTCGACAAATTTTACCCGCCCTCCAAGACGGTGAAGATAAGAAGTGCTCTCATGCCCTTCAAGCAAGGACCTCAGGAGACTCTCTATGAGGCGTGGGAGCGCTTCAAGGACTTGCAACATCAATGCCCCCATCACAACATAGAGGATTGGGAGCTTGTCCACAGTTTCTACAATGGACTCCAACCAGGCACAAAACAGATTATTGATGCTACTGCCAACGGAGCCATTTTGTCAAAGACCCCCGATGAAGCTACGGCCTTGCTAGAGGAGATGGCCTCCAAAAACCAACAATAGGGGGACGAGTGAGGACATTCTTCGTCCTCCTTGAAGCCCACGAGTATTTATGAGACTAAGGTCGTGGCGGAGCTTGCTAGCAAATTTGACTCTCTCCACAAGGTAGTGGAGAGGTTGGAGAAATACATTACCGAGCCGCAAGGAGCCCCTACTACATCCGCACCAACAAACCATATGAGTGATTGGCAAGACCAATCCCAAGCCATGTATGTAGGAGGAGAGCATGGAGAAGGAGCTTTGGAGCAAATTCAATATGTTGCAGGGAGTTCCGGATATTGGGCCAACCCGGCCGCTAGAAACCATCCGGGTTTTTCATATGCTAATAATGATGGTGCCTTGAACCCCCCACCTCAACAACCTCCTCAAGCTCGGGCTCCACCACCACAACCGAATTATCAACCAAGAAGGCCACCGCAACAAAACTTCCCACCTAGGCAACAAGTGGGACCTTATAGGCCACCCGGGTATAATCAAGGTTGGAGAAATCCCAACCCTCCGCAAGCTCAACCACGTTCAGATTTTGAAGCTAAGGTGGAGGAGTTTATGGCGGAGCAGAGAAAGATCAACGCAATGTTAAAGGCGGGACAAGATTCACTTACCACCGTCGTCGCTCAAATTGGGGAGCAACTTGCGTTGCTCAATAGAAACAACCAACAATTGCCGGCTCAACCCGAGCCAAATCCACGGGGCAACACCGGCCATATCAATGCGGTGGTTGTAGTTACAACAAGAGGTGGGAAGGATACCACTCCCCCCATGACTCAAGTCAAGGAACCCGTGGTGGAGATTCTAGAAGAGAGCGAGCCGGTAATTGAGTGGAAAAAGAGAAGGAGCCGCAAGAAGGAGCAAAATCTAGAGTGGAGGAACCTATTGATGAGCGCCGATTCATGCCACCGGTGCCATTCCCTCAACGGCTAGCTAGAGCCAAGATCGAGAAGAGGCGAGCCAAGTTCCTCGAATACTTGAGAGGGGTGAGCCTCAATATCCCTTTTCTTGATGCCATAGTGGAAATCTCATCCTACGCGAAGTTCATAAAGGACTTGATTACGGGAAGAAAAAGGAAGGAGAAGATCATGCTCGCGGAACAAGGAACGTGGTTCACTATGAAGGAAAAGGAGCCCGCCAAATTTAAAGATCCCGGGAGTTTCCGGATTCCTTGCACACTCGGAGGCGTCCCCTTACAAAAAGCATTGGTGGATTTGGGCGCTAGTGTGAGCCTCATGCCTCTCACCATGTTCCGGAAGTTGAATACCGGCACGGATTTAAAGCCAACCGACATGAGGATTCAACTCACAGACGGTCGGATTACAAGGCCGGTTGGGATAGCGGAGAACATCCAACTCCAAGTTCCGGGAGGCATATGCTTGCCTTGTGATTTTTTGATCATTGACATCAAGGAGGAGGGTGACACATCGCTCATACTTGGACGCCCATTCCTCGCCACCGCCGGTGTAATCATCGATGAGCGGGAAGGGACTCTTACCTTGAATGTCGGCAACATTGAAGTCGAGCTCCATATACCAAAGGCTATGAAGCACATGCCGTATCATGAGGAGCTAGATTATTTGGACCTCCTTGATGAGGTCATTGAAGAGGCTATCCCCTACTCCATCTGTGCACTCCATGATGACGGCTTCGAAGAAAGCCAAGATTTGAGCGAAGAAGAGAAGACGGAGGACTATCCCAATAGCTCCACGGCGAATGATGATGGCGATGCTGATGTCGCGAGAATACGAGAGCTTTGCAAGCTCTCGACATTGAAGAATCCGAAGAAAGCTCCACCGACTCGAAGATCGGTGTCACCAGTAAAACCAAGGACCGAAACAAGCTCAAGCTTGGGGGAGCCATCCCCCAATATTGCTCATGATGAAGGGGCGCTGAGGAAGCCCACGCACCACCACGATCCAAATCCGAGCGGTCTTCCTGGCAAGTTTGACGGGTGCATCTCATATGCACCCAACATCACGCGTTAATTGAAAATCCAAGGTGGTCGATCTCAAGACCTTAAACGAGCGCTTATCGGGAGGCAACGCGATGGTTTTTGCATTATTTTTATTTGGTTTTTATTTTTATTTTAGACTTTATTAGTGTTTTGAGTCTTTTTTCCCATCAAAATTGTGACAACGGGTCTTAATTTCTATGACAGGAGAGGAGAAAAGGAGATCTCTTATATGGAGGAAGATAGAGGCAAGGAAGAGTGCTCCAGGAATGCGCTCGAGGCTTAGGAAGAGGAAGAAACCAACTGGAGGAAGAAAAACAGAGAGTAGAGCGAAAACAGAGCCCCGAAGCAGAAAACAGCACGCCACTCGGCCGAGTATCATATGCGACTCGGCCAAGCGAAGGACCCCATTCGGCCGAGTGGGGCACCAACCAGGGAAGTCTGCGGAACCAACTCTCTATCTTTTTTGTGCATTTCAGTATTAACTGCCACTCGGCCGAGTACGTTTAGTCACTCGGCCGAGGGAAACAGATACCCTCCTAGGGCGAGAAATGCCGAGTAGCTTGTACCACTCGGCCGAAGGAGTTTTTTCCCTTCGGCCGAGTGAACACAATCCACTCGGCCGATTCGTAAGTGGCGGGGAGAAATTTAAATTTTTTTTAACGTTACGTCACTCGGCCAAGCAACATAGTCACTCAGCCGAGTCGTAACTGCCCCTATATATATTGCTGCGGGCTCGGCGTGATTTTCGAAACGCCTAATTCCCAATTTTTCGCCCGAGCCTCGCCTGTTTGTCTCCCCTCGCCCGCGACCGCACCCCCCTCGCCCGAATCACCTCGCCACTGGCCCCACTCGACCGACCACCGCCGGCGAGCACCTCCCACCGACGCCACGACCTTCGGCGAGTACCCTCGCCATCGACCGACCGCCTGCAACCCCAATTTTACCCCTTAGCTCCATTTTCTCCCATTTTTGACGATCCGTACGCCCATTGAGCCCCTAACCCAAATTAACTTCTTTATCTATCTATTATACCCCATCTCCCCCATGTATTTCGAATATTATCCGTTGATTTCATTGTTTGATTTGCAGGCTATCTTGGGGGAGCTTTGGGGAGCTTCAGGACGCACTTTTATCTTCGCGGAGGCGGCGCCCTTCGCAGGCACTTGTCGATTTGCTCTCGCGGCGTGTTAAGGTACACTCGTTCCTTTTATTGAGCACGCCGCATTATATTTTTGTTGGGTGAGCACTCGCGGCACACATGCCGCCCCGTACTAGGCCACGCCCGCGGGGAGCCTCTTCCAAGCGGAAGAGGACCGATGATGCTGGTCCCTCTCACGCTACAGAGGACTCCCCTCCACCTAGCCCGCTGTCACGCCCCGCTTCCCAAAAATATGGAGGCGAAGCGTGAGAAGGTCCGCTCAGACTTGAAGCAACAAAGCTGCAAGTTCGATAAGCGTCAATCAAATTTAAAACTGCAGGTCCTTGCAACACGAACGAAACAAGATAATAATAATGAAATGAGACAAAAGAGATATCTCAGAATATCCATAAAATAAGTTTCAACATCACAGAAAAAGCCACCAGGCTAAAAGAAAAGAGTCCAAGGGCCCAAACATAGCCAACAAAAGTACAACGCACAGAGAAAAGGTGCCACGCACCGACAACTAATCAACAAACCTAAAACAAAAGGAAGCTCAACAAGAGTCACCGGTGTCTGTAAAACTCCTCCCAGGGCAAACATGGACTCAGACTCAGCGTCAAAAAAACATCACGTACTCAACAACGGTCTCTGGCTCAGGGTCTAACATGTGACAACCAAAAGAGCAAGGGGCACATGTCAGCAAGTCTACGAGAGACTTGTGCAAGGAAACTGAAAGTAGGTAAAGGTAAAGCAACCTAGCAGTTCTAGCATGAATGCAATGACATGGCAGTATAAAGTATGAGTGCAACAAGTAATGTAAAGTAAAGTAAAGTACGAGCATGGCATTTAAACATGGCATGGATGACAAGTTACACAAGTAACACTCACTAGTACAAGACAAGACAAGTAAAGTAAGCACCTCGTGCACAGAGTTCACGCCTTACAGCTAGAGTGGCTGATCGGGCCAACTCCTAAGCTGATTGGTCGCTCAACCCTACCCCTCCACGTGTATCGAGCCAGGGCCTTACCCCCGAACGGGAATGCTCGCTTCTGGATCACGAGCCAGGAAGTGTTTTTAACAAGTATGGCATAGGGGTGCACCTAGCCGGACAAGGAAACACGGATTGTACAAGTATTTTGTAGCGTGTGCTACGATGCAACGATCAATTTGGATGACATGTAAGATGCAATGCATGGCAGTTAAAAATGCGTACAGATAAGGAAAGTAAACGTGACAGTTTAGTATGCATGATTAACAAGTTTAAAGAGTTGGATCTAGCTTCGTTGTCAAGCTAGATCAATTTAGGTGACGGATCTAGTTTTGTTGTCAAACTAGATCAAGTAGGCATCTAGTCAGCTATCATTTCACTGACTAGTCTCTTTTACGCTGAAAACAAGGAAGTGGCCTAATAACATGGCCCTACACAAGAGTTGGCAAGTTTCACTTGCCAGAAATACGTGCTGGTATCACAATCCTCAATGTCTGATCATAGATTCACAATGACCAGAGCTCCCACGCTCGGTCCAACAATCAGCCTCAACACGACGCGAGAGCTACTCTGACGTCGGGTAGCGACGTCAGGGGTTGGACTCCGTCAGTGTGCACGGTACGGAACGGTGGATACTCTGAGATGAAACACGTGCACAAAATAAGTTGTGACGACGGCTAGAATAATCAGACAAATCCTGAACTGTCTAGTGACCCAAATTTTAGTTAAGTTTCCTATCCTATGGTGGGTGTCACATCACTATTAACGATCTTAAATTACTAACTTGATTATTACGCTAAGTTGCTAGTACAAAGGTCTAAAACATGCAATATATGGTTAAACAATCACTGACTTAATAATTTACACTAAACTTGAAAAATATAATTACTGACAACACTTAATAATATAGTTACTGACCTAAAAAGTATAGTTACTAACTTTTAAAATATAACTCAAAATAGCTATATAAACTAATGTGGAGATGGGTTATGAATGAAGCACAATTTAAAAGCATCTGTTAACCAAAACAACTAACAACCCACTCATCCCAACATTAAAACTTAACATCATGCTACTAACAGTAACTACTCTACAGGTGACCTAGATTGCCAACTAACCTTAATAATATAAACTCTAACATCATCCTACATTAACATCATCCTAATAATATAAACTCTAACATGATTTAACTAACCCTAACACATATTACTAATAAACTCAACATTGGTACACACACTGGTCTGTACACGTTTCACCCACAGTTTACTCACCAATACCCAACAGTCATTAGTTTATAATATACACCAAGTACTAGAGTACTGCTATAGATAAAACTTCTATATAACTAATGTAGTTCAGGATGTAACATAGTGGTCGCTCCGGGATGTGACCCCAAAGAACGGTTGTAGTTTTACCGCAAGCGCACGGTATAGCGGCGAGCGGGTATCGAACACAGGGAGGACGAATGACCGTGCTTGCTCCTAATCAAACTGGCTATTTAAGAATAGAGAGAATTGCCTTGGGCGATCCTGTCACAATCGTCAGACAAGTGTGCGAAATATCAAATCAAATAAAGAACGTCTAGGGAATGGGGAATTCCCGCTACTCACCGTATTTCATAAATGTGGTTCGTCGGTATCAAAATTGCTAGAATGAGAATTTGGATGAACTAGTTGCAACTAAATGTAGAACCAAGCTCACGCTCTCGCGCTGTTGCCGGTCTATAGCTATCCTAGGTTCGGGTCCAATCTCTTGCAAACCCTAGCCTAGGAAAGCTAGCATTAGGATCAACATCATCGTTCAATCGTGCACCGAGTCCAATCTCTTGCAAACTCGGTCCACGATCTAGATTGAGATAGTTCATACCCGTCCAATCTCTTACAAATGAGTATCGGCACGGAATTGCAACCGGAAATCCTAGTATCGGTCCAATCTCTTGCAAACCGATACTTCGAAAATCCGACTCCAACCCAATTCGGATTTCTAGGGCTTCCTATCAAATTGGGATCCAATCTCCTGCAAATCCCAATTGATATGAATACCTAACTATTCGTAGTAAATCGATCTCAATCTAATCCCTAATAGCTATTCTAGCTCAATTTCTACCAATTCAACACAAATAAGAAATAGGGCTTGTAGGGTTCATCCCCACGCCCCAAGACGTGGAGACTACTCACAAATCATAGCAATAGCACAAAAATAATCAATGAAATAGGCAATGGAATTCATCACAACAATGATATAAACAATAAAAATAGAGTTTTTGGGGAAGAGAGATGCAAACCAATGTAGTTCTTCAATTAATCCAACAAAAATCCAAGTTTTCCCTCTTCTCCAATCATAAATAATAAAGCAAAAAGTAGTCTCAAAAACTGTAAAAAATCTAAGAGATGGCTCTCTAAACTAGGGTAAAAACAGGGCTTAAATAGCCGTCAAAATCGTCCAAAAATCCTGACCAAAACGCCCATGCACAGCCTGTTTTCCGCAAATTTCGCTACAGGCAGCGCATCGCACTCGGCCGAGTGACAAAAGTCGCTCGGCCGAGTGAAAACCCTGTCATTTTCCAGTAAGTCGGGGGCTCAGGGGTCTTCAGTTCGGGGGCGGCTCGGCCGAGTGAGCTATCGTCACTCGGCCGATGGCTTCACTGCACTCGGGCGGACGTGGTTTACCACTCGGCCGAGTGGGTCTTCTGAAGCTCAGATGGCCGAAAAACAGTAACTTCGATATTTTGGAGGGGCTTCGTCTGGGCGCCACTCGGGCGGACGTGGTATCGTCACTCGGCCGATGTGGTCTCCGTCGCTCGGCCGAGTACACATGGAAATCGTGTCTGAACGGGTCGGCCGAGCAGTGTCTCGCTGGTCGGCCGAGTGGCTCCTCCACTCGGCCGAGTGGGACACAAAAAATGCCCATTCTGCTTATTTTGGCCTCCTCGTCGCTCCTGCGACGTCCATTCTTCTTCCGCTCCTCTCCAACAGCAAAATACCCCTCGGGGAGGTCGTCGGTGGCCGTCTAGAGTAAGCGCATCTCGAGATCACTCCAAATCGCGCCAAATCACCTGAAATGCGACAAAAACAACAAATCATGAAAAGCATCGCAATATCGTCGATATATCGTGAAAACATGATTTGGGCGGTCTAAATGGCATGCAAACATGCGGAAAAAAGGTGTAAAATAAGGAGTGATCAAAATCCCCCAAGCTTGCCTCTTACTCGTCCTCGAGGAAGATAAGTAAAAGGCGAACCCGGTGGATTCGGAAAATGAAAATGGCGAAAAACGAAAAAATGAAAAACGAAGAAGAATGAAAACCAAATGAAAATAAAGAAAGAAAGAAAGAAGGAAAGAGGTAGGATGCTAGATCATTTTCTCAGAACGTGGGTTTCACTTACTCTTATAGCATGCATCGAGTGAGAAATACATGTCAAAGAACCTCATTTTGATATCATAGTATAATAGTGCAAGTAGAAAATAGAAAACCCACGAACAACGGTATAATCATGAAAAACGGAATAATTTTAAAATTAACATCGCCTGAATCATCTAAAGCGGTATACAAATCTCAGATCACACACTTTTCAATTGAACGCTTTCTATCTGGAGTATAAGAGTATCACACCATAGAATAGAGAGAATAGAAAAGTACGGATTTCATGAAATGAACGCTAGGCTTAGATTTCTGGATTTCGTAAAGCTAGAAACAATCTCACCGAGTATAGAATATTACTTAGCCTAGGTTGTCGTGCAATGTCAAGTAGTCGCTCTCTCTCACATCAATGGATCCCCTCCCCCAAGCTTATCTATAAGCGTGGTGGCACAAAAATATTTACATCCCCATTTTTATATAGCTCCAAAGGCAAAGAAGAGAAATAAGAAAGAAAGTAAGCGAGATGGGATCTTTTATTGAGGATTTTTCCTCTTTTTTTTCTCTTTTTTTTCTTTTTTTTTCTTTTCTTCAATAAGCAATATATACACAATGATCCCAACTCAGAGAGAGATAATGATATACAAGAATGTTCTTCTCTCTTTTATTATTATTTTTTTTCTTTTAGAATAAGAGATTTGGAGCTAGGAATTAATAGCGGGGGAAATGCCATAAAACAGAATCACTAAGGGGAGATTCACCAATGATTTTTAAAAGTAGAGAAATGATGTTCAAGATTTGTGGAGAAAGAAATACATATAACTCTCGGCTCACTCTATAAGACATGCACGACAACTTCAGCAGGGTAATCTAATCTACTCAGTTTCGATCACAAAAAAGCTAACTAATCCAGATATATCATAGCTGATCATCATTCAATCATCCTAAAGTGAAGTGTACAATTCATGCATATAGAAGTGATAAAGGAAAAGAAATCAGTACTCCAGATATAGGCATTCAACGCGTGAATCTTGGTGTGTTTTCTGTGATAGCATACATATGAATATTCAGGCTCAGCTAATAATAAAATTTCATCCATTTTCATGAGGAAAAAGTGTGGGTTACTACTCCTAAATGCAAAGCAAGTCATAGCATATGATATCAGAAATGAAATCTAAGACATGACAAATATAGCATGCATATAGAATAAGCTAACTCCACGTAGACATCTTCACAGAAAATTCATCTCTAGCATGAGATGAAAAAGAAAGAAGTAAAGATAAAAGGAAAATAGAACTATGCAATGCGGCACACAGGAAAATAAGAAAAACGTGATGCATGGCAAAATAAAAGAAAAATAATGAAAAATGAGTGCAAAAGTGAAAAACGGTGTGAAAAACTGAAAATAAAGGTGACGAATCGAAAAAGAACGTGAGAACTCACTCCCCCAAGCTAAACGGCACAGTGTCCTCAATGTGCAAAGTGTGGCACCCAGAGAGACAAGTAATGTGAGGGGCAAGTGAGGATGCATGCATGATGGGAAGAAAAAAGATAATGAAAGGAAAAAAAAGAAATGAAAATATGATGCGGAAATGATGCATGCACAGATAGGAGTGATATGAAAATAAATGCGGCACCAAAAACTCTCCCTCTCTCCCAAAAAAGATATATATAGATGTGATCAAAATGAGAATCCCAAGTAGATATGATATGATATGTGCAAATAGATATGATCAAAAATATAATCCCAAAATAAGTGAGGGGAGGGGGGTGGACAAAAGTGCATCAGGACCCAGCAGAGACGGGCAGCACAACGGCAGGAATGGATCAAGGCATCAAGAGTGCCTAAGAAGGCGGTGTCGCGCCGTCTCCGTCCTGAGGCGGAGGTCGTGAGGGTGGTGCTGGCTGGACAGGCTGCTGAGCTGGGGTGGGCGTGGAAGTGGAAGCAGGTCTAGTGTGTGTGGAAGTGTGTGTGGGAACCTGCTGGGTGGGTGGGGGTACGCGTGGGAGACGCTCCAGAACCTGTGTAAGGCAGTAGTGGATCTGGGGGATCAGCTCGAAGCGTCCAGCCATCGCAGAGACGGTGGAGGACAGGGTCCTAAGGTATCCTCTAAGACCACTCACCGCCAACTCAAGAGCACGTATGCTCTGCAGTACAGTGTCGGGTGGGGGTGGTGTAGAGGGACGCACCGGTCGGGGCTGCGCAGGGCGAGGCTGGCGTACGCGAGTGGAGTATGTAACGGGCTCAGCAGGGAAGGGGACGAAAGGTGCCGCGCCTGGAAATGTGGGCCGGGCCTCAGTGTGAGGCCGGGGCAGGCGGTGAGAAGTGGAGGCAGCGGCAGCGAAAGAAGAGTACAAAAGCGGCTGCGAGGCGGCTAGAGAGGTCAGTGGCACAGAAATGTGGACAGACGCCACGACGCTCTCGGAGAATACGGCAGCTGTGGAGACAGAGGACTCTACCGCTGGGGTGGAAGTGTGTGGACCAAAAGGCGCAATCCCTGCGGAGATCATGCTAGCCATGGTCTCCACGACCGCGGCGAACGAGGGCTCTCCACTCTCAACAAAGGTCTGCGGGCGCTCGGGGAGAGCGGAGCAAAGAGGCTCGACGGACAGAGGGCCGGAGGTGGTGGTGGGAGTGGTGGTGACAGCCTCAGAAGTGGTGGGGGTGGGCTCAGCTAAGGTGCTCCCGACACCGACAGCGGTGTCAGGAGCAGCGGAAACATCTGGTATGGGCTGAGGGGCCACAGGGTCAACGGGCTCGGCAGCAGGGTCGGCAGCAGGCTCGGCAGGGTGTGCAGCAGGGTCTACAGGGGGAACGGGGGCCTGCTCGGCCTCCTCGGCCTCGAGCAAGTACGCAGCGGGGATGAGGACATCCATCGCAGGGAGCCAGTCAACGTGGGCCGGTGCAATCTGGGTCCGAGCTGGGCTCGGGAGAATCATGTAGTCGGCACCGAAAGGGCCGTGCAACCAGACCAAGTGACGCTCACCATGCGGACGAAGCATCTTCATCCGGGCCATAACATCTATCGACAAAGAGGTGGGGCCCGGGACGCGTCGCAAGTCGTCGGGGAAGTCCTCGCCGGTCATAAGAGCCAGCAAGGTAATCAGGCCGCCGCAGCATATCGGTGAGCGAGCGCCCACCGATACAATGATGCGGTCTAAGTACCATGCCGCGATATCGATCACGACGGCGGGGACAAGCTCATCTCCATCCCTAGATAGAGCTCTGGGACGTGTCATCGCGTAGAGCATGTAAAGCTCTGGCGTAGACATCGTGCCCGGCTCATATCTGGCCAAAAATGTCGTCGCCATAAGGCGCTGAGAAATGCGAAGGCAGGGATGTACGATGGCCGAGGCCTTGGCCCTACTAGGGTCAAAGGCGGCGTGGAGACCCGTGATACGTGCCCAGAAGGCACCGGCGTCGAAAGAGGGTGGAGGGATATGTGTGGGGTCGTAACCGCGATCGGCTCCGGGGACGGCGGGCCAAGAAAAAAACGCTCTCATCATATCGAGAGTGACCTGGCACTCTCGATCCATGAACCGGAATGAGCATCCCTCATCGGTCCGGGCGATCGAACTCAAAACCTCAAGTGTCGGGCGGGTAAAAGTATCCGCCGACACCTGCAGAAAATCTCGCCAGCCCACGTTGTCGTACAACGTGAGCATCCCCTCAAGTACCCCCAGGCGTCCTAGGTCAGCGAGGTGTGCAAACCTGGAGGGTACGATCGAGCGCTGGGAGATACGCTCGAAGACGGCGCGGTGTGCGTCGTCTCGGAACGTAATCCCGAGCGGCCCGACCAGTGGAGCCGGTGGTGGTGGCTGTGGATCGGCAGGGAGAGGCTGTGCGGGCTGTGGGTGCACTGCAGGCTGTGCGGGGTGTGCGGGGCCTGCAGGCAGTGCTGGGTGGACGGCGTGTGTGGGGGAAGGAGGAGGAGACTCTTCCGCCTCGTGGGCGGGGCCGGCGTCATCCGACCTCTTCCGCTTAGCGGAAGGTCTCCTCGTCCGCGGCCGTGTCCGGGGCGGCATATCGGCCCCGAGCGCGCCGAAAAGTGAAAAAGTGTGGCGTGTGCAAAAAGAATGGAAAGAGTGTACCAAAACATGCCGCGAGTGCTAAGCGGTTGAAGCGTGCGAAGTCCGCGCCTCCACGAAGTCCAAAACAGCCCGTAGGAGCTCCCCTAGGCTCCCCTAAGCTCCAAAAAGCAACCTGCGCATGAAAAAGCGATATCAGCGAGTAATAATCAAAATGTATGGAGCAATAGGGGTATAACAGATAGATATAGGAATTGATTCGGGTTAGGGGTTCGATTAATACACGGATCCTCGAAAAATACGCAAAAAGAGGAGAAAACGGGCAAATCAAGCTATACCGGAGGCGATCGGAGACGAGGCCGCCGGCGGCGACTCGGGCGGGGTGCGGCGACGGTCGGCCGGCGGTGGCTGGCCGAGCGGCGGCGCGCACGGGCTTGGTCGGGCGAGTGGGGGCTGGGTGAAGTAAGATCGGGCGAGGGTAGCTGAGGGGGCGCGGGCGGATTTGGGATTTTTCGATTTCGAAATCCGCGCCCCCCTCGCCACTTATATAAAAGAAAGTTATGACTCGGCCGAGTGACGTGCTCACTCGGCCGAGCGAGGCAATAAAAATTTTCTCCCCGATAACGCTTCGGCCGAGTGGCTTTGCCAGCCTCGGCCGAGTGACGTAAGTCCATTCGGCCGAGTGACTCAAGCTACTCGGCATGACTCGCCCTAGGAGGGTATCCGTTTTACTCGGCCGGGTGAATATATATACTCGGCCGAGTAGCAGTTATATCGAAATCAAGAAAATAAACAGAGAGTTGGGTTCAGCAGACTTCCCTCGTTCGTGAGCGGCTCGGCCGGACGAACTTGTGTACTCGGCCGAGTGACTAGTATACTCGGCCGAGTGAGCCTTAATTTCTGCTGTTTGTCTTCGTTTTTGGCTCTAAACTCCGTCTTTCTTTCTCCAGTCGATTTCATCCTCCTCCTAAGCGTCGAGCGCCTTCTTGGGGCGCTCCTCGTCGTCTCGTTCATCCTCCTCATGATGGATCTACCTATCTCCTCTCCTGTCAAGAAAAATAGGACCCGTTATCACGAAATTTTTGGTCGAATGACTCAGAACACTAAAAATTTCTAAAACGAAAAATAAAGAAAAAGTAAAAATAAAGCAAAAACCATCGGGTTGCCTCCCGACAAGCGCTCGTTTTAGGTCGTGAGCTCGACCCCCTATAATTTTCAATCAATGCGGGATGTTTGGTGCATATGAGATGCACCCGTCAAACTTCCCGGGGAGCGCGCTTGGATTTGGACGTGGCAGCGTAGCGTTCTCCCTCGGAGGTCTCCTATCTCGAATAGTGTTGGGGGGAGGCTCCCCCAAGCTAGCATTTGCCCCGGTCAACGGCTTAACCAGCAATGTCGATTTCCGTACCGGTGGAGCTTTCTTTGGAGACTTTAATTTCGAGAGCTTGCAGAGCTCTCGAATCCTTGCGACATCAGCGTCGCCTTCATCTTCATCAGCGGAGAAGTCGGGGGAATCATCTTTATTCTCTTCATCTTGGCCTAAATCCGGGCCTTTTTCAAATTCTTCATCAAAAAGAGCGCCGATTGAGTGAGGAATCGCCTCCTATATCACCTCATCAAGGAGGTCCATGTAATCAAGCTCCTCGTGGTAAGGCATGTGCTTCATTGCCTTAGGAATGTGGAGCTCCACCTCGATGTTTCCGACGTTTAAGGTTAAGGTACCTTCGCGCACGTCGACGATGACTCCGGCGGTGGCGAGGAATGGGCGTCCAAGTATCAATGAGGTGTCTCCCTCCTCCTTAACGTCCATGATGACGAAGTCACATGGCAAGCATATTCCACCCGGGACTTGAAGTGGGATGTCCTCGGCGATCCCCACCGGCCTTGTTATCCGGCCATCGGCTAATTGAATGCGCATGTCGGTGGGTTTCAACTTTGTCCCGGTGTTAAGCTTTAAGAACATGGAGAGGGGCATGAGACTCACACTAGCCCCAAGATCGACCAACGCCTTTTGAAGAGGCACGCCGCCCAAAGTGCAAGGAATCCGAAAACTCCCTGGATCTTTAAATTTTGCCGGCTCCTTCTCTCTCTTGGTGAACCAAGAGCCCTCCTCGGCTAGCATGATCTTCTCCTTCTTTTTCCTCCCCGAAATCAAGTCCTTCAAAAATTTAGCATACGTGGGGATCTCGACGATGGGGTCGAGGAAGGGGATGTTAAGGCTAACTCCTCTTAGGTACTCGAGGAATTTCGCTAGCCTTTTCTCCATTTTCGCTTTCGCTAGTCTTTGGGGGAATGGGACCGGTGGCATGAAGCGCCTTTCCTCAATCAATTTTTCCGCTCTAGATTTCTCCTTGTCATGTGGCTCCTTCTCCTTATCAACCTCAACTACCGGCTCAACCGGCTCCAAGCTTTCCTCCACGGCCTCCTCGGTAGGAATCATAGCGGGGGTGGTGTCCTTCCCGCCTCTAGTAGTGACGGCAACTACGGCGTTGATGTGGCCCGTGTTGCCCCGTGGGTTTTGCTCCGGTTGCGTCGGCAATCTTTGAGTGTTCCGATTGAGCAACGCCAATTGCTCCGATATTTGAGCCACTACGGTATTAAGAGATTCTTGCCCCGCCTTCAAAGTAGCATTCACCTTATTTTGCTCGACCATGAACGCCTCCACTCTAGATTCAAAGTCGGATCGTTGTGGAGCTTGTGGAGGGTTTTGATTTTGATTCCTCCACCCTTGGTTGTATCCGGGAGGCCTATATGGTGGAACTTGTTGCTTCGGTTGAAAGTTTTGTTGTGGAGGCCCCCTCGGTGGATAGTTTTGTTGTTGGGGTGGTGGTGGTCGAGCTTGTTGAGGCGGTGGTTGTGGCGGGTTCAAGGCTCCTTCATTGTTGGCGTAGGAGAATCCCGGATGATTTCTTGCGGCCGGATTGGACCAATACCCTTGGTTCCCCGCAACATATTGTATTTGCTCCAAGGATCCTTCTCCTTGCTCTCCTCCCGAGTACATGACTTGAGATTGGTCTTGCCAATCACACATTTGGTTGGTCGGTGCGGAGGTGGATGGGCTTCCTTGGGGCTCCGTGATAAATTTCTCCAATCTCTCCACCACCTTGTGGAGAGAATCAAATTTGCTCGTGAGCTCCGCTACGGCCTTCGCCTCGTAGATGCTAGTTGGCTTTAAAGAGGATGTGGAGTGTCCTCGCTCATCACCCCCATTGTTGGTTATTTGAGGCCATCTCCTCAATTAGGGCCGTAGCTTCCTCGGGAGTCTTTGACAAGATTGCACCATTCGCCGCGGCATCAATAATTTGCTTGGTCCCCGGTTGGAGACCGTTGTAGAAGCTATGAACTAGCTCCCAATCCTCTATACTGTGGTGCGGGCATTGATGCTGTAAATCCTTAAAACGCTCACATGCTTCATAGAGCGTCTCCTGTGGTCCTTGCTTGAAGGACATGAGAGCGCTCCGGATCTTCACCGTCTTGGATGGCGGATAAAATTTGTCAATAAATGCACTCGCCAACTCGTCCCAAGTGGTGAAGACACCCTCAGCTTGCGTCCTCAACCAATAGAGTGCCTTGTCCTTTAGCGTGAAGGGGAAGAGACGCAGTCTGATAGCATCGTTAGAGACCCCCGGCATCTGGAATGTGGCGCACTTCGACAAGAATAGTTGGATGTGGTAGTGGGGGTTCTCATGTGCGTTCCCATGAAATGGGTCTTGTTGCATCAAAACCACCAATCCAGTCTTTAGCTCGAAGTTCTTGTCAGCCGCCAACCCCGGCATGGCAATGGACGAGGTGGTAGAAGAAGTCTTAGGCCGAAGCCTATCTCGAATAGAGATTATCCTTGCCATCCTTGCCGCCAATTCTTCAGGAGTTTCCGGGTTGGTCATATACCTCCCTTCCAGATCTTGTCTCTTTTCCGCTCTAAGTCTCCGCGCGGTACGTTCGATCTCGGGATCAAATAATAAGTCTTCTGGGTCCGCCGTAGATCTCGTGTTCATGCACAGGGGAAACAGAGTTTCAAAGAAATGATTAATACCGTGGAAGGGTTAGGCAAGAAATAAGAAATAAAAATAATGATAATAATAAAAAGAAAAAGAATAGCTAGGGTGAAAAAGAATCAAACGCAATCGCCTCCCCGGCAACGGCGCCAAAAACTTGGTCGCTCCGGGATGTGACCCCAAAGAACGGTTGTAGTTTTACCGCAAGCGCACGGTATAGCGGCGAGCGGGTATCGAACACAGGGAGGACGAATGACCGTGCTTGCTCCTAATCAAACTGGCTATTTAAGAATAGAGAGAATTGCCTTGGGCGATCCTGTCACAATCGTCAGACAAGTGTGCGAAATATCAAATCAAATAAAGAACATCTAGGGAATGGGGAATTCCCGCTACTCACCGTATTTCATAAATGTGGTTCGTCGGTATCAAAATTGCTAGAATGAGAATTTGGATGAACTAGTTGCAACTAAATGTAGAACCAAGCTCACGCTCTCGCGCTGTTGCCGGTCTATAGCTATCCTAGGTTCGGGTCCAATCTCTTGCAAACCCTAGCCTAGGAAAGCTAGCATTAGGATCAACATCATCGTTCAATCGTGCACCGAGTCCAATCTCTTGCAAACTCGGTCCACGATCTAGATTGAGATAGTTCCTACCCGTCCAATCTCTTGCAAACGAGTATCGGCACGGAATTGCAACCAGAAATCCTAGTATCGGTCCAATCTCTTGCAAACCGATACTTCGAAAATCCGACTCAAACCCAATTCGGATTTCTAGGGCTTCCTATGAAATTGGGATCCAATCTCTTGCAAATCTCAATTGATATGAATACCTAGCTATCCGTAGTAAATCGATCTCAATCTAATCCCTAATAGCTATTCTAGCTCAATTTCTACCAATTCAACACAAATAAGAAATAGGGCTTGTAGGGTTCATCCCCACGCCCCAAGACGTGGAGACTACTCACAAATCATAGCAATAGCACAAAAATAATCAATGAAATAGGCAATGGAATTCATCACAACAATGATATAAACAATAAAAATAGAGTTTTTGGGGAAGAGAGATGCAAACCAATGTAGTTCTTCAATTAATCCAACAAAAATCCAAGTTTTCCCTCTTCTCCAATCACAAATAATAAAGCAAAAAGTAGTCTCAAAAAGCTGTAAAAAATCTAAGGGATGGCTCTCTAAACTAGGGTAAAAACAGGGCTTAAATAGCCCTCAAAATCGTCCAAAAATCCTGACCAAAACGCCCCTGCACAGCCTGTTTTCCGCAAATTTCGCTACAGGCAGCGCATCGCACTCGGCCGAGTGACAAAAGTCGCTCGGCCGAGTGAAAACCCTGTCATTTTCCAGTAAGTCGGGGGCTTCAGGGGTCTTCAGTTCGGGGGCGGCTCGGCCGAGTGAGCTATCGTCACTCGGCCGATGGCTTCACTGCACTCGGGCGGATGTGGTTTACCACTCGGCCGAGTGGGTCTTCTGAAGCTCAGATGGCCGAAAAACAGTAACTTCGATATTTTGGAGGGGCTTCGTCTGGGCGCCACTCGGGCGGACGTGGTATCGTCACTCGGCCGATGTGGTCTCCGTCGCTCAGCCGAGTACACATGGAAATCGTGTCTGAACGGGTCGGCCGAGCAGTGTCTCGCTGGTCGGCCGAGTGGCTCCTCCACTCGGCCGAGTGGGACACAAAAAATGCCCATTCTGCTTATTTTGGCCTCCTCGTCGCTCCTGCGACGTCCATTCTTCTTCCGCTCCTCTTCAACAGCAAAATACCCCTCGGGGAGGTCGTCGGTGGCCGTCTAGAGTAAGCGCATCTCGAGATCACTCCAAATCGCGCCAAATCACCTGAAATGCGACAAAAACAACAAATCGTGAAAAGCATCGCAATATCGTCGATATATCGTGAAAAACATGATTTGGGCGGTCTAAATGGCATGCAAACATGCGGAAAAAAGGTGTAAAATAAGGAGTGATCACATAGTTTGCATGAGAAACTCACGTGTTACCGTTCTTCTTCTACGATGTATCGCGGTTGATTCCTTGGCCGGAGCGGCATCGATAGAAGGAGGCTCGGCGATAGCGGCTTCGCCTAGGGAGGTAGCGAGGCTCTCACGGAGGCATGGCCACGCGGGTCGCGACACCGGGGCAGCGGGGTTGTCGTTGCTGCGGAGCTGGTGGATCGGAGATGGTTAGGGGAAGACGTCGGAGGGGCCACTGGAGCTTGGCAGTGCCACTGCAGCGCTGAGGCGTCACCGCTGCAACAGGGGGGGGCCGCACAATGGCGCGGGGTTGGGTGCCTAGCCGGTGGGTGCTTCGGCGATGGGTAGGGGCATCGGGAGAGACGGCGTTTGGTCGGAGCTCGATGGGAGGCCGGAGATGCGTCGGGATCAGCGCGACACGGTGGTGGCTCTGTGACCCGAGCAGCGCAGGGGCGCTGATGCGTGCTGCCGCACGCTCACCTAGGCGAGTACTGGCGGAGATGCATCGTCTCCGGCGAGGAGAGGTCGAAGGGAGAACAGGCCACCGTGGGGAGAGAGGAAAAGATGTGGGTGCTCGGAGTTGAAGGGTGAGGTCGAAAACGGGGGTTCTCTGTTGGTGCGTGCGAAAGAATGGAGATGGCGAGAGGTCTCGTTGGATGCTGGGAGAAGAAGTAGGAGGCTAGGAGAAAAATATAGAATAGGTTATATAAGGATACCTAGGGTTTCTAACAAGAAATGGGTATGGGTCATTGTTAACCGGCCCCTATATGAGGTTTAGGCTCACGTGAAAGGGGAATGGGCCTATAGGGTTAGATGAATTTTTTTATAACAATTATTAAAGACAAAAGAGCCCTCACCCTCTCACTCCCTAACCTAGGTTGGTTGCGGCAAGGCAACAATTGGAGTTGGGTCAACTAATTTTAAGTGTATAATATTATTAGAATATTAGGGGATACGCATACACGTGAACACTTAGTGTTAAATCGGTATTAAGGCTGGCAAAAGTGAAATTGGGTCAAACGAAGGCCAAAAATTGTGAAATAAATACTGGGGTGACCGGGACGACGAGAGACAGAAGACAAAGAAGACGGATCATCATTTCAACGACGAGAAATGAAATTAAAAATGGAAACGTCCCCCGTCAAAAGTGGAAATCACAACGTCTCTTCGAATAAGATCAAATCATGGGAGAACGCCCCGAGAAATGTCGTTCCAAATTAGTGCCACAATTTAATACTCTCAGAGACGTTCACAACGGCATATCACACGAAAGTGTTCACAAACAAACGAAGTCTAAAATAAACACGTGCACGGTCAAAAGCACGTGCACGAACAACGTACAACGAAAAGTGGTCGTTACATCCTCCCCACCTTAGAATAAAGTCCGTCATCGGACTTTCTAATATATCTAGTCACTCTAATAACTACCCCAATCAAGTCACATTATAATTCAAGCCAGGTATAGGCATTACAAGTGCTTATATATGCACTAGGTAGTCAAACATTAATACTACCAACGTGTGTATATATATATATATTTATATATTCTCATACGTCATACACTTATACCCATTATAGTCAGTCAATTCCATACATGTATTTCAATCATATATATAAGCATACATCCCTTACATAACTACTACTTACTAATTCACAAAACAATATTTCAGATACTCATATAAGTATAATCCCACCCTAGCAAATACAACCGTTGTTCTACGTATAGATAACTACCTATGCGCAAACAAACATGGGTATACAACTCCCTAATATTCATCCAATACCAAACATCTCAACACATGTAGTCACACCATACCATTTTAAATCAAGCTTCACTATATTTAATATACATTCACCACTACTATAGTTTCAAAATATATAGTCATTCAAATGCATGCAAATAGTTCACCATATATTTTCATCACATACGGTCCTATAACTGTATTTACGACACGCCACATATACCATAGTCATCAATACCTATAACTAAGCACATACTTACCCGTGCATGGTGCACACCCATACACGCTAACTTTTCATTCATATATATACCAATCACTCCACCATATATCCAGTACATCTACACACCTAGTTTAGCTAGTACACATACGTTCACACAGGCAAGTCCTTGGTAATTAACTATACCACAAGACCAACACCTATAACTATATACTGGCGTAGCGACCCATAATCATGTGCGTAACTCAACCAGGCACAAAACACTCCTATCACTATTCATACATCAAACATCGCTATATTCAAACTTCAGATATACATAACAATATTCTTAGAGTATACCCACTCAAGCTTAAGTGAGACTCAATACACATATCAAAATATTCTATATACGTAACACGGCATTCATACCTATACCAATACCACTCCAATATTTATACGTCTACCACTACAACCATATACATACCGTAAGTCAATCACACTTAATATTTAGTCAGGCAATACTCACATAGTTCAATCACTCTATATATGTCATATTAGTAATACAGACATCGGCACACGTATAATTGTAATACACTCCCTAATACATACGCGTTCATCGTATAGTCACACACGTGTAACATATATATTCACACCATAGCCAACTACCTATAACTAGTACACCAACACCTATACATACATAGTTAGGATGTGCAATAGTCGTGTATACCTCACGGTATGCACGCTTGCAACATCTCACAAAAGCAAGCAATATCAATCAAAATTATAATCCTACTACCATATGTATATCACCTATATGATTATGCAACAAAACATAACTATTTACGCCTAAGCACAATACGTATCTACGTATGAGCACATACTCACACGTACTAACATGTGGGTCACTTAATAGGCCTACTCACTTATCTATACGTCCACCTATTATTATCGCACCTAACATACACATAGCTTTACCAATCATTTAATTTCAACCATTACAAATATCTCTAACTACATACACAACTTAGGTACATGCACCACGACAACATCCCAAGGGTCCAAGGGCCTACTAACAAATTAGAGTTGACACGGACATTGACGGGCACTAAGGCCTAAGCAATAAAGGGAGGTCGAGGTCGAAAGCGTGACGAGGGAAGGATCGATAAGCACGAGTTCGGATAGGACGATTACAAGGAGACAGCTTGGTTAGGTGGAACAGCGAATCAAATGTGAATGCTTAGGTAGAGGAAGGGAGATTTAGTGACACTTATATAGGATGGAGAAATGAAATAGTATAAGTAACATAAGTTAACATACGCGAAATTTGAAAACTGTCGTACTTCAAAAGTTAAAATCCTCGTCTGTAAAGAAATATTTGGAGTTCGATAAAGCGAGTTGTTCAAAATAAGTTTGAGTCGAATATTCATAATAAGAGAAAATGGTCTATTGGTAAAAAATCATTATAAAGGAAGTAAAATCATTTACACGAATATTAAGGACGTGGCTTAGAAAATTTTATACGTCAGTAATTTAATATAATGTTGTCAAAAGTTTTTGAAAGTCAAAGAATGGAATCAAGTAACGGAAGAATTTAAACTCAGGTTAAATGCTTTCAAAAATTTTAGGCTATGGAAAATTTAAAATAATCAATATTGAAACTACTTTTAGAGAACCAGGGTTTGCCAAAAATGAGAAACTGATTTACACAAGGTTCTTAATATACGAGCACAACAGGTCTGGTACGGATATAAAAATAATTGAAAGTATGTATGGTGCACGGAAAGATAATATTAACTTAGTAGTAGAATTATCGAAATTGATAGTAAAGCTTTGAAATCAAATCATGAATGGACTTAATCAGGAAGTGGTTATGAAATAGTGATTGTACAAAAATCTGAAGTAGAGAAAATGTCGAGCATAAAATCGTCTTGCTGAAAGCTGAATTTCCATGTGACTTGAAAAGTATATTAATGGCATAAATCAGGAGTGAAAATTACAAGTTGAATAAAAGTACGGTTCAGAATAAAATTAATATATGAAAGACGACGCATTTTCATAAGTACGAAAAATATAAGCTGGAAAATATTATAAACTAGTATTCAAAAATTTCGTCAAAAGTTTTAAGAATTCAAGTCAACGAAGGAGTACGAAGTATAAGTATATATATATATAATTTTTGAACAAATTTAGACTTATGGAAAAGGAAATCGAAAATACTCTCAGAAAATTCAAGACTTGTAATGGAGAGGTTCGAAAATTGACGTCGATCGTCATGAGGCGATCTCGTGAATCGAGGCAAGAAAATTGGTCAGATGATCAGAACATACATACGCCTAGGATATGAATCAGGAGAATCTAGGGGAAACTGCTACGGTCGACCAACTAAAGACTAAGAACTAAGCGCTAAGACTTTCTAAGGATCTAGACGGTAATGAAATACGTTCAGCTTGGTCCGAAATCGATGAACCCAAGCGAACGACCGAGGAAAATTCTAGAAGTCTAATATGGTCAGAGGTAGACAAGAACCACTACGATAACTCCTAGGACGATTAAATCAATTGCTGACAGGGAGTCTACCTAACAATCAGAGGCCTCTAACTAGTAAGCTCAGATGTCTAACTAAGTCTCCTTACCGCCTAGTGACGTAGGAAATGACTAGACTCAGGGCTTATGACTCGGATGTTGCTATTTATTTAATGGACATTCCGTTATTATCGTTGTTCCGTTAATTCGCAATTGCAAGACTGGACCTGCATGGGCCACCAACAAAACCTGTCACGCCCCGCTTCCCAAAAATATGGAGGCGAAGCGTGAGAAGGTCCGCTCAGACTTGAAGCTACAAAGCTGCAAGTCCGATAAGCGTCAATCAAATTTAAAACTGCAGGTCCTTGCAACGCGAACGAAACAAGATAATAATAATGAAATGAGACAAAAGAGATATCTCAGAATATCCATAAAATAAGTTTCAACATCACAGAAAATGCCACCAGGCTAAAAGAAAAGAGTCCAAGGGCCCAAACATGGCCAACAAAAGTACAACGCACAGAGAAAAGGTGCCACGCACCGACAACTAATCAACAAACCTAAAACAAAAGGAAGCTCAGCAAGAGTCACCGATGTCCGTAAAACTCTTCCCGGGGCAAACATGGACTCAGACTCAGCGTCAAAAAAACATCACGTACTCAACAATGGTCTCTGGCTCAGGGTCTAACATGTGACACCCAAAAGAGCAAGGGGCACATGTCAGCAAGTCTACGAGAGACTTGTGCAAGGAAACTGAAAGTAGGTAAAAGTAAAGCAACCTAGCAGTTCTAGCATGAATGCAATGACATGGCAGTTTAAAGTATGAGTGCAACAAGTAATGTAAAGTAAAGTAAAGTACGAGCATGGCATTTAAACATGGCATGGATGACAAGTTACACAAGTAACACTCACTAGTACAAGACAAGACAAGTAAAGTAAGCACCTCGTGCACAGAGTTCACGCCTTACAGCTAGAGTGGCTGATCGGGCCAACTCCTAAGCTGATTGGTCGCTCAACCCTACCCCTTCACGTGTATCGAGCCAGGGCCTTACCCCCGAACGGGAATGCTCGCTTCTGGATCACGAGCTAGGAAGTGTTTTTAACAAGTATGGCATAGGGGTGCACCTAGCCGGACAAGGAAACACGGATTGTACAAGTATTTTGTAGCGTGTGCTACGATGCAACAATCAATTTGGATGACATGTAAGATGCAATGCATGGCAGTTAAAAGTGCGTACAGATAAGGAAAGTAAACGTGACAGTTTAGTATGCATGATTAACAAGTATAAAGAGTTGGATCTAGCTTCGTTATCAAGCTAGATCAATTTAGGTGACGGATCTAGTTTCGTTGTCAAACTAGATCAAGTAGGCGTCTAGTCAGCTATCATTTCACTGACTAGTCTCTTTTACGCTGAAAACAAGGAAGTGGCCTAAAAACATGGCCCTACACAAGAGTTGGCAAGTTTCACTTGCCTGAAATACGTGATGGTATCACAATCCTCAATGTCCGATCACAGATTCACAATGACCAGAGCTTCCACGCTCGGTCCAACAATCAGCCTCAACACGACGCGAGAGCTACTCTGACGTCAGGTAGCGACGTCAGGGGTTGGACTCCGTCTGTGTGCACGGTACGGAATGGTGGATACTCTGAGATGAAACATGTGCACAAAATAAGTTGTGACGACGGCTAGAATAATCAGACAAATCCTGAACTGTATAGTGACCCAAATTTTAGTTAAGTTTCCTATCCTACGGTGGGTGTCACATCACTATTAACGATCTTAAATTACTAACTTGATTATTACGCTAAGTTGCTAGTACGAAGGTCTAAAACATGCAATATAGGGTTAAACAATCACTGACTTAATAATTTACACTAAACTTAAAAAATATAATTACTGACAACACTTAATAATATAGTTACTGACCTAAAAAGTATAGTTACTAACTTTTAAAATATAACTCAAAATAGCTATATAAACTAATGTGGAGATGGGTTATGAATGAAGCACAATTTAAAAGCATCTGTTAACCAAAACAACTAACAACCCACTCATCCCAACATTAAAACTTAACATCATGCTACTAATAGTAACTACTCTACAGGTGACCTAGATTGCCAACTAACCTTAATAATATAAACTCTAACATCATCCTACATTAACATCATCCTAATAATATAAACTCTAACATGATTTAACTAACCCTAACATATATTACTAATAAACTCAACATTGGTACACACACTGGTCTGTACACGTTTCACCCACAGTTTACTCACCAATACCCAACAGTCATTAGTTTATAATATACACCAAGTACTAGAGTACTGCTATAGATAAAACTTCTATATAACTAATATAGTTCAGGATGTAACATAGTTTGCATGAAAAACTCACGTGTTACCGTTCTTCTTCTCCGATGTATCGCGGTTGATTCCTTGGCCGGAGCGGCATCGATAGAAGGAGGCTCGGCGATAGCGGCTTCGCCTAGGGAGGCAGCGAGGCTCTCACGGAGGCATGGCCACACGGGTCGCGACACCAGGGCAGTAGGGTTGTCGTTGCTGCGAAGCTGGCGGATCGGAGATGGTTAGGGGAAGACGTCGGAGGGGCCACTGGCGCTTAACGGTGCCACTGCAGCGGTGAGGCGTCGCCGCTGCAACAGGGGGGGCCGCACAATGGCGCGTGGTTGGGTGCCTTACCGGTGGGTGCTCCGGCAATGGGTAGGGGCGTCGGGAGAGGCGGTGTTTGGTCAGAGCTCGATGGGAGGCCGGAGATGCGTCGGGGTCAGCGCGACGCGGTGGTGGCTCCGTGACCCGAGCACCGCAGGGGCGCTGATGCGTGCTGCCACACGCTCACCTAGGGGAGTACAGGCAGAGATGCGTCGTCTCCGGCGAGGAGAGGTCGAAGGGAGAACAGGCCGCCGTGGGGAGAGAGGAAAAGATGTGGGTGCTCGGAGTTGAAGGGTGAGGTCGAAAATGGGGGTTCTCTATTGGTGCGTGCGAAAGAATGGAGATGGCGGCGGGTCTAGTTGGATGCTGGGAGAAGAAGTAGGAGGCTAGGAGAAAAATATAGAATAGGTTATATAAGGATACCTAGGGTTTCTAACAAGAAATGGGTATGGGTCATTGTTAACCGGCCCCTATATGAGGTTTAGGCTCACGTGAAAGGGGAATGTGACTATAGGGTTAGATGAATTTTTTTTAGAACAATTATTAAAGACAAAAGAGCCCTCGCCCTCTCACTCCCTAACCTGGGTTGGTTACGGCCAGGCAACAATTGGAGTTGGGTCAACTAATTTTAAGTGTATAATATTATTAGAATATTAGGGGATACGCATACACGTGAACACTTAGGGTTAAATCGGTATTAAGGCTGGCAAAAGTGAAATTGGGTCAAACGAAGGCCAAAAATTGTGAAATAAATACTGGGGTGACCGGGACGACGAGAGACAGAAGACAGAGAAGACGGATCACCATTTCAATGACGAGAAACGAAATTAAAAATGGAAACGTCCCCCGTCAAAAGTGGAAATCACAACGTCTCTTCAAATAAGATCAAATCATGGGAGAACGACCCGAGAAATGTCATTCCAAATTAGTGCCACAATTTAATACTCTCAGAGACGTTCACAACGGCATATCACACGAAAGTGTTCACAAACAAACGAAGTCTAAAATAAACATGTGCACGGTCAAAAGCACGTGCACGAACAGCGTACAACAAAAAGTGGTCGTTACACCCGCCACAGCCACCGCCACCACCTACACAGCCGCTTCCCGTCGATCCCATCCATGCACAGCCTATCTCCACCGATCCTGTCCCACCACCGGCTCCCGCCGTCAGGCCGCTGGGGATCACGTTCAGAGACGACGCACAGCGCGTCCAATTTGAGCGTATCGCCCAGCACCCGATATTTCCCTCTAGGTTCACACATTTAACAGACCTTGATCGCCTAGGGGTACTAGAGGGGATGCTCACGTTGTACGACAACGTGGGTTGGTGCGACTTCTTGTCTGTGTTGGCGGACACCTACGTCCGTCCGACACTTGAGGTTCTTAGCTCGTTAGCCCGGACCCCTGGAGGATGCACATTCCGCATGATGGATTGAGAGTGCGAGGTCACTCTCGCCATGCTTCGTGCGTTCTTCCAGTGGCCAGATGTCCCTGTCCCCGACCGAGCCTATGCACCCAATCACATCCCACCACCGTCGTTTGACACTTCCACATTCTGGACACGGATCACGGGCTCCCACCATGGCTTTGACCCTAGTAGGGCCAAGGCCTCAGCCATCCTGCACCCCTGCCTCTGCATTGCCCAGCGCCTCATGGCGACCGCTTTCTTGGCGAGGGACGAGCCTGGGACGATGTATACGCCTGAGCTCTACATGCTCTACGCGATGACTCACCCCAGAGTTCTGGATAGGGGTAGCGACGACCTTGTCCCTATCGTTGAGATTGATATTGCTAGCTGGTTTTTAGACCGCATCATCATTTCGGTGGGTGCTCGCTCACCTATTTGCTGTGGCGGTCTGATTACTCTGCTAGCCCTGATGACCGGCGTGGACCTACCTGCTGACCTCTGACGAGCCCCAGGCCCCACTGCACTCTCGATAGACGTCATGGCCCGGATGAAGATGCTTCGTCCCCACGACCAGTGGCACTGGGTGTGGTTGCACGGTTCTTTTAGTGCTGATTACATGATCCTCCCGAGCCCCGCTCGGACATATATAGGACCGGCCCACGAGGATTGGATCCCAACGATGGATCTCCTCATCCCAGCTGCCTACGTACTTGAGGCTGAGGGCACTGAGCAGGCACCCCCTGCACCCCCTGTACCTCCTGCTGACCTCGTGATCCCTCAGCCTGAGCCTGCACTGTCTACACCTCCTGACACTTCTGTCCCCACTTATGTCAGTGTCGGTAGTACCCTTGCTGAGTCGTCCACCACGCCCACCACCACCCCCACCACTGCTGTGCCTATCTCGGTTGAGCCTATTTCCTCACTTCTTCCCGAGCGTCCACCCACTATCCTTGAGAGCGGCGAGTCTTCCTTCCCTGTTGTTGTGCGGTCCCTATCCAGCTTGCTGTCCGCTGGGGTGTCACCTTTTGGTCCTTACACTTCCTCCCCAGTGGCCAACCCTTCTGTCTCCATCGCAGCCATCCTATCCGAGAGTGTCGTGACGTCTGTCCTCACACCTGTGTCACCGACCTCTCTTGCTGCCTCATCGTCGATTTTGTCTTCCACCACTACTGCTGCTGCCTCCTCGTCCTAGCCTGTGTCCCAGCCTCACACTGCGCTGGGCATCCACTAGTGAGCACAGCACCTTTTTTGCACATACCTGCTGGCCCGATTACTTACACTGCCCATGTCCGACAGCCCCGACCTTCACAGCCTAGACCTGTTCGCCCCTCCGCTCCACCACCCCCTGATACTCTACATCAGAGCCTTCGTGCTCTTGATGGGGCGGTGAGTCGACTCAGAGGCGATTTTAGGGCTCTCTCTGCCACGGTCAGTTCCGTGTAGACCCGCGTCGCCATGCTTCCCGATATTCAGGCTTGCCTGAATCAGATCCTGGCACGACTCCATCCACTACACCCACCCACCCAGCGGACACCTCGACCACCACCACCTCCGCCACAGGACGGAGATGGTGCAGCACCACCAACTTAGGCACACCCTTGATACCATTGATCTTTTTTTGTCGTTATGCTGCCCATTTTCTGCTGGTCCTATAGATTTTTGCCCCCACCTCCTCCCCGCACTATTTTTGTCCCTATCTTGCTCACATCATTTTATATCTTTTTTGGGAGAGAGGGAGTGTATTTTTGGTGACACATTACCTGCATCACTCTGATCTTTGCATGCATCATTCATATCCGCATCATATTTTTTGTTTATTTTTCCTTTTTTATCATGCATGCATCCTCACCCACCCCACCCATTACCCGTCTCTCAGTGTGCCACACTTTACACATTGAGGACACTGTGCACTTTAGCTTGGGGGAGTGAGTTCTCACACTTTTTGCTTTTATCACCTTTATTTTTAGTTTATTCACGTTTTTCCTCTTTTGCACCCATTTTTCATCACTTTTTCTTTTTTTACCATGCATCATGTTTTTCTTATTTTCTTTGTGTGCTGCATTGTAAATAGTTCTGTTTTCTTTTATCTTTATTTCTTTCATCTTTTGTTAGAGATGATTTTTCTGTGATGACGATGACGTGGTGTTAGCTTTTCTCTTTATGCATGCTAAATTTGTCATGTCATAGCTTCTGTTTCTGATATCATATGCTATGTTCTGCTTTGCATTTAGAAATAGTAACCCACTTCGTTTTCCGTATGAAAATGGATGAAATTCTATTATTAGCTGATGTCTGATGATTCATATGTATGCTATCGTACAAAACACACCAAGATTCACGCATTGATGCTTATATCTGGAGTACTGCTTTCTTTTCTCATATCACTTCTTATTGCATGATTTGTACACTTCACTTCAGGTAGATTGAATGTTTGCTAGCATTGATAAATCTGGATTAGTTTACTTTTTGAGATCAAACTGAGTAGATTAAATTACACTGCTGAAGTTGTCATGCACGTCCTATAGAGTGAATCGAGAGATACATTTATTTCTTTCTCCATATATCTTGAACATTATTTCTCTATTTTAAATTCATTGGTGAATCTCCCCTTAGCAATTCCATTATTGGCATCCCCCGTTATTATATCACATGCTCCAAATTCCCCAAAACCCAAAGAAAAAAATACTCGTATATCCTTCTCTTTGATTTGGGATCATTTGTGTATATATTTTTATTGAAAAAAAGAGAAAATGAAAAAGAAAAAGATTTGAGAAAAAGAAAAGAAAAGAGAAAATAAGTTTGAAAACGATCCCATCGCATACCATTTCTCTCTTTCTTCTCTCTTTTGCTTTTATTTTTATTTCTTTGACTTTTGGAGCTTCAAAAGAAACGGGGAATGTAAATATTGTTTTGTTTATGCCACCACGCTTATGGATAAGCTTGGGGGAGAGGATCCTATGATGTGTGAGAGAGTGACTACTTGACGGTGCATGACAACCTAGGCTAAGTAATATTTTATACTCGGTGAGATTGCTAAAGTTTCACGAAATCCAGAAATCTACGCTTAGCATTCATTTCATGAAAACCACACTTTTCTATTCTTACTACTCTATTGTGTGATATCTCATATACTCCTTATAGAAAGCATTCAATTGAAAAGTGGGTAATCTACGATTTTGTATACCGCTTTCGATGCATCAGACGATGTTAATTCTAGAATTATTCCATTTTTCATGCTATATTGATATTCTTGGGTTTTCTATTTCAAATGCACCATTATACTATGATATCGAGATAAAAGTCTTTGATATGTGTTTTATATTCGATGCGTGCTATATGAGTAAGCAAAACCCACGTCCTGGGAAAAATGATCTAGCAGCTTCCTTCTTCATTTTCTATTTTGTTTTTTGTTTTTCATTCTCCATTTCGCCATCGTTTCCATTATCTTTATACACCAGGTTCGCTTTTTACTCATCTTCCTCGAGGACGAGTAAGAGGTAAGCTTGGGGGATTTTGATCACTTCATATTTTACACCTTTTTTCTGCATGTTTGCATGCCAATTTGATCGCTCGTACCGCGTTTTTCACGATTATTCGACAATATTACGATGCTTTTCACGATTTCTTGTTTTTGTCGAATTTCAGGAGATTTGGAGCGATTTGGAGTGATTCTGAGATGCACCCACTCCGGAGTGTCACCCGTGACTCTTTTGAGGGGAATTCTGCGATTGGAGAGGAGTGGAAGAAGAAAAAACGTCGTAGGAGCGACGAGGGACCAAAAATACAAAGATAGGGTATTTTCAGCATGTCACTCGACCGAGTGAAGGAGTCACTCGGCCGACCATCGAAAGGCCGTTCGGCTGGCCAGATCGGACACGTGACAGACTGAGTATCAGTGTGCACTCGGCTGACCATCGCCAGCCCACTCGGCTGAACCACGGAGACACCACTCGCCCGAGTGGCATCAAGACGACGACAAGAAAAATCCCAGACTTACTGTAATCCGACAGTCAGCTCCCGAGTTCCGACTCGGCCGAGTGAAGAAGTCCCCTCGGCCGAAGCAAAGAAAGTCACTCGGTCGAGTGACTCCCGAGTAGTCGACCCCAAAAAGTCCGAAGTTACTGGAATTTGTCAGGGTTTGTCACTCGGCCGAGTGAGCCGCGCTGCCTGTAGCGTAAATTACGATTTTTAGGCTGCGCAGGGGCAATTTTGTCACAGTTTTTTGGGTGATTTTGGGGGGTATTTAACCCCAGTTTTTAACCTAGTTTAGAGAGCTTTTTCAGAACTTTTTGCAGCCTTTTTTAGATTACTTTTTAGGAGATTAGATTGAGCTTTTTGGAGTGAGACAAAAGTGTTATTTTGTTGGATGCTATTGAAACTTCATTGGTTTGTCTTTCTCTCTATTAAAAACCTCATTTTTATTGATATATTGTCTATTGCAATGAATTCTATTGATTTTATTATTGAATTTCTAATGATTTGCATTATGAATTGTGAGTAGTTCTATCGTCTTAGGCCGTATGAATGAACCCTATGAACCCTATTTCTAATTTGTGATGGATTGGTGGAATTATTGCTAGAATTGATTAGGGTTAGTTTGGGATCGATTTAATACGAATAGCTAGGGATTCATACCGATTGGGATTTGCAAGAGATTGGATCCCAACTCGATAGGAAGCCCTAGATATTCGAATTGGGTTACAATTGGATTTCTCTGGAATCGTTTTGCAAGAGATTGGACCGAAACTAGGGTTTTCAATTGCAATTCTATACCAATACACGTTTGCAAGAGATTGGACGGGTAGGAACTATCACAACCTAGGTCGTAGCTCGAGTTTGCACGAGAGTGGGCTCGAGATACGATTGAACGATGATGTTGTTCTTCACGCTAGCTTGCCTAGGTTAGGGTTTGCAAGAGATTGGATCCTACCCTAGGTTTGCTATAGACCGGCAATAGTGCGAGAGCGTGAGCTTGGTTCCACATTTAGTTGCAACTAGTTCACCTGAGTTTCAAGTCTAGCAATTGTGAAACCTTCGAATCATAATGACGAGATACGGTTTGTAACGGGGATTCCCTATTCCCAGGTGTTTTTATTAATTTGATATTTCCTTTATACAATTGAACGATTGTGACCGCTTTATTGCGAACTTTTCTTGACTGTTCTTATAGCTAGGTGAATTGAAGAAGACACTGTCATTTGCCCTCCTCGTATTCGATACCTGCTCAACGCTACACCGTTCGCTTGCGGTAAGACTACGAGTCGCTCGCCCCGGTTGCGTGTGCATACCACCGGGGCGCGATCACATACCTCAAGGGAAGTAGATCATGTGTCCTGCGAGAGATATGGTGTGTCAAATATATATGAGTCTAAAGAAATCAGAAGTAAAAAGCGAGACTCAAAAGTGGAGTGAGAGCGAGTATGAAAATCTCCCTGAATAGGGGCAATATGCTCAAGTATATGCTCAACCATAGAAGAAGTGGAGAGTGACGGTGGAGGTAGATGTGACTCGGGCACCATGAAGTGGACGATCGCATCCAAGCCCTCATGCACATTCTCCTCGACGATATGCTCATGCTCCACCATCTGCCCGATGTCCTGAATGACATCCTCGTGGTTGACGAAAGACCAAGGAAGAAGCAGCAATAGAGATGACAGTGGAGGTGGATGTGGAGCGGACCACTCGTTTGTTGTCATGGTGTCCGTGTCCTCACACACATCCTCCTCGTCGATATGCATAAGCTCTGTGGTCTCCTCGGTGCCCTTGTAGGACTCATGTGGGGTATCTAAATCAAGATGAGAAGTCTCTCCCACAAATCCTAGAGACATCTCCCCATCCTCACTATCACCATCAAAAAATGCTTCGTCATCCAAGCGGTAGTGTTGGAAAAATGGGGTATCGGCATAAGATTTGTCTATGGGGACCGATGAGATGGTGGTCTCAACCATGGAAGTGGGTATATCCTCTCCTTCATCCCCTCTCCTCGGTGTAGGCTCGGTGATTGGTACCATGAAGTTTTGTAATAATTGGCCTTGGTTAAACATGGAACTTTCAAGGATAGACACGAGGCTTGATTCTTCTTGTGTTGGTGGAGGGATATAAGGTTGAGGAAATGGATGGGAGGTGTTTGGGCAATGGTTGTGGGAAAATGTTTGGCATTGGTGTAGGGGGAGGCTCTCAAGCCTAAATGGGCAATCATAATACATGTGCCCTAACGTCCCACAAGTCTCACAAACCACAACTGAATAAGGATCGTATCCTCCCAACTGAGCATCGAAATTTGATCTCCACATGGTAATAGTAAGATACCTGGACAACAAAAATAAGAAAACTAGAGAGGAGCGTCAATAGTACAAGAGAATAACAAAAAGATAATAAAATGGTGGGGGAAAAATTTCTTTAAAAAAATTTTTTATGCGTAGTCCAACGAACCCACGCTAAGATAATATCAAACCGAACGCCTCCCCGGCAATGGCGCCAAAAACTTGACCGGCGCCCCGTTTACGGTTTGGGCGCGGTGTCATTTTACCAAAGTACACGGTTAGTGTAGGGTGCGGGTTTATAGAACTCAGGGAGGTGGATGGCTTGAATGGCTACTAGCCTCGCCTAGGTTGTTTGCTAGCTACGCAGATAATATGAGTGGAAGTGTAGAAATAAAAGAAAGAAATAAAAAAACAAGAAATGAATCCACGCTAACACGGGCTAGAGCATTCATGACACTTGGCATTTGACTTGACCTAGGGTGAGACATTTCCCCTAAAGGTGGTACCTAGCGTCCATGGGCCCATATTCCGGTCGATGCCCAGTACGCTAGGTCTACCCGGTTTGGGACGGTGGGCATTCCCATGTCCATTATCACCTTTCGCAACCGGGAGCATTAAGGCCACAATGCTAACTCCCAATATTTCGTCCAAGCCGTTCCCACGCGCAAGGATTCAATGTCTACGCTAGGGGCGTGAGCTGTGGCTAGGGAGTCAACCGCCAAGTTTATTCCCCCTTGGCCCGATGGTCAGAGGCGGTCTTTCTCCCACCAATGACAATGAAATACCCCCGCGTAACCTTAATGGCCAAATAGGTCGAATGTGATTTCTAGCAATACATCGAAGCGGATCTTGACTGGACAAGACACCGGACCCCATTCCCCAACACAACTTGTGTGTTGCCATACGAATTGGACTCAGATTGCTAGAAATCCCCATTAACACATTTCATCGAACACATACCATGCAACCAAGTCAAATGAAACAACCCAAGCATCAATCATACTCTAACCCATATTAGGGTTCATTGACACTACTCAACGGTGAAGAACATAAAAACAAGCCACAAAAAAGACATACAAATGTTCACCATCAAGCAAAATAAATACAATACAAGACAATGGAAAATAAGAGAAAGAAATACTTATCTCACGTTTGAATATTCAATCCATACAAGATTTATTAGAAGATAAAACCTAACTAATCTAACCTAAAACTCCCAAGAAATGGGAGGGAAGCTGCTGAAAAAATGGTGGAAGATCCCCCTTCAGTCGGCCAACACTGTGTATTTATAGTCCCCTTCAAAACCCTAATGGTTCGGGTCCAAACCCGCAGAAAAATCACCACCCGATCGGTTGATGAGTCAACCGATCGGGTAAGAGCTTTGAATATCTTCAACCGGATGCTGAGGCGAGCGGGTGGCGTGACCGGGTCGTCGTTTGAGGAATTTCGGCTACAGGTGAACTGATCGGGTGATATTTCACCCGATCGGTTGGAATTCAGTGCAATTAGACAGAGAGTTCTGTCGGTTCACCCGATCGCTGAACCGATCGGGTGAGCTACTACTCTTCTTTAGTTGCCGTCCGGGTAGGATACGCGTGCATCAACCGATCGGATGGTTGTGTCCACCCGATCGATTGAGAGCTGAAATATAGTAGTCTTCATCGTTTGACCCTCTGGATCACACGTGACTCCTCCTGTTGCTCCGGGGGCTCATGATATCTTCTTTAAACGTCCCCACCGCTGGCAATCTCCTGCATTTGCATAAAATCATGAAGAAAGTGAAAAGATACAAAAAACACGAAAGAACGAATATGAAATGATGGGAATCAACGGAAAATCACAAAGAAGACGTGCGTGAATATATAGAATATAAACGCTCGTCATGCGCCTCGGTCATATGGCATGACATGTAGGTAGGTCGACCGGCCTCTTTATCTACATTTATTTTTGCCTTAGTAGATTCTAACCTTTTCTTGCTTTGTTATGCATGCCAACATCATGATGGTCGCCCTCAGGAGTCGCACCTCGGCCATAACCAAGGCTGAGGTCCGGCTCGAGAAGAGGGAGGCGGAGCTTGTCGCCCTTAGGAAGGCGACAGATGAGCGGTTGGAGAAGGATAAGACCAAGTAAGCCAACCTGATGGACTCGTTCGCTGTATAGCAGACCAAGATCTGGAAGCTAGAGGAATCTTGAAGGAGTCCGATGAGAGGGCCGCCGCCGGAGAAGCTCGCCAAGCCGAACTGGAGGGCGATCTAAAGCGGGAGAAGGCGCATACAGCCGAGCTGGAAGCACAGGCGGAGTCGGGGAAGGTGGAGCTGGAAGCAAAGACGATGGAATTCTATGCTTTCCAGACGACGAAGTTCGTCCCTGCCCTAGCAACGATGAAGACGGAGGGCCTAGAGGAAGGCTGGGCAGAGGGCTGGGAGGCATGCCTCCGAAGGATCAAGGAGAAGGCAGGGAGCCTTTATCCTTCAGTCGACATGGACTTCAACTTGCTGTCGGCCTTAGAGGAGGAGGAAGAAGTGGCCACGCCGGGCGATGAGGAGGCCCCAACGGCCGAGCTAGAAGTGTCTGAGGAAGCCGGTGAAGGTCTGGTCGGTGGCAACAAGAGGAAGGGCGGCCAAGGAGATGAGGGCCAAGGTGGGGAGAGACTTAGGGGCTGGTCTGGTGGCCTTGGCGTAGGACTTAGTTAAATTTTTTTCTTTTTGATGTTGTGGATGTTTTTGGCGGTGTCGACCTAGTTTCTGTTATTGTTTGTAGGGTTGGAATCTGGGCTATACTTGTAAAAATTTTAATCAATGAAATTTTTTGTGGTCCGAGCTTGTTTTTCTCAACTAGTGGCTTGGTCCCCCTTCTTAGATTGCGGCTTAGCACGGCCTGGAATGTGTGTTGCCCCTGACATTCGGGGCAGGCGAGCTCTGGGGAGAGGCCGTGCCGGATGTCGAGATTATAGACCGTTATTTGACTTTCGAAGTTTGAGGGAGGGGAGGGTACGAGCCCGTAGCTATGCCATATCCCTTCTCTAGTTTGGATTGCAAAGCTCCGTGAGCTTGCCCTGGAGTCTTCATTTGAGAGGGAGGATGCCAGCCTGTAGCTCGGCCTTAGTCCTTCTCTGGTTTGGGTGGTGAAGCTCCGTAAGCTTGACTCGGAGTATTCACTAGAGCATAGGGTGCGAGCCCGTAGCTCGATCTTAGCCCTTATCCAGTTTGGGTGGCGAAGCTCCGTAAGCTTGTCTCGGATTCTTCATTTGAGGGGAGGGTGCGAGCCCGTAGCTCGGCCCTAGCCCTTCTCCAGTTTGGATGGCAAAGCTCTGTAAGCTTGCCTCGGATTCTTCATTTGAGGGGAGGATGCGAGCCCATAGCTCAGCCCTAGCCCTTCTCCAGTTTGGGTGGCAAAGCTCTGTAAGCTTGCCCCAGAGTCTTCAGTTAAGGGGAGGGTGCGATCCTGTAGCTCGGCCCTAGCCCTTATTTGGTTTGGGTGGCAAAGCTCCGTAAGCTTGCCCCAGAGTCTTCAGTTGAGGGGAGGGTGCGAGTTCGTAGCTCGGCCCTAGCCATTCTTTGGTTTGAGTGTCGAAGCTCTGTAAGGTTGCCCCGGAATCTTCACTTAAGGAGAGGGTGCGAGCCTGTAGCTCGGCCCTAGCCTTCTCTGGTTTGGTTGGCGAAGCTCCGTAAGCTTGCCTCGGATTCTTCATTTGACGGGAGGGTGCGAGCCCGTAGCTCGACCCTAGCCCTTCTCTGGTTTGGGTGGCGAAGCTCTGTAAGCTTGCCCCGGAGTCTTCACTGGAGGGGAGGGTGCGAGTCCGTAGCTCGGCCCTAGCCCTTCTCTGGTTTGGGTGGCAAAGCTCCGTAAGCTTGCCCCAGAGTCTTCACTTGAGGGGAGGGTCTGAGCCCGTAGCTCGGCCCTAGACCTTCTCTGGTTTCGATGGAGAAGCTCCGTAAGCTTGCCCCGAAGTCTTCTGTTGAGTGGAGGGTGTGAGCCCATAGCTCGGCCCTAGCCCTTCTCTGGTTTGGGTGGTGAAGATCCGTAAGCTTGCCACGGAGTCTTCACTTGAGGGGATGGTGCAAGCCCTGTAGTTCGGCCCTAGCCCTTCTCCGGTTTGGGTGGCAAAGCTTCGTAAGCTTGCCCAGGAGTCTCCATTTGAGTGGAGGATGCGAGCCCGTAGCTCGATCCTAGCCCTCCTCTGGTTTGGGTGGCGAAGCTCTGTAAGCTTGCCCCAGAGTCTTCACTTGAGGGGAGGGTGCAAGCCCATAGCTCGACCCTAGCCCTTCTCTGGTTTGGGTGGCGAAGCTCCGTAAGCTTATCCTGGAGTCTTCAGTTAAGGGGAGGGTGCAAGTCCGTGGATCGGCCTTAGCCCTTCTCTGGTTTGGGTGGCGAGAATAGATCCTGCCCCGGAGTTTGAGTGTGTTCGAGGAGAACTGAAATTTTCATGTGGAGGCGGCAAAATTTGAAAATGTGTGATGTGTCCTTATATTTCACATTATATATATATATATATATATATATATGATTACACGTCAAAATGATTTCTCAATTACATATTTCATATGCTTTTACGCTAGTGTTTGGAATAATATGACTTTCGGAGCGTTTATGTCCATTTCAGGGATTTGGGTGATATTGGAGCAATTTGGAGTCGATAAGACGATCGGTGACGTGAGAGCACCAATGAAACTCATGATGACATGCTCAAGGTGCCAAAGAAGAACACTGGAGCAAGGAAGGGGCAGGAGAGAAGGTCGCACGATCAAGCTATGATGCGGCGAAGGAATCAAGTGACCCGAAGTGCTGAAAACAGGACAGCCGTCCACTATTTCTAAATCTGCTATCAGCTAGGATTTTTCACTATTTTTCTGATATTGTTTTCAGGTAGTAGACTTCAAGACGGTTCCAATGCCACTAAGAACATGCCAATCGGAGGTCGGATGAGCCCTGGGGAATTTCTGCAAGTTGAGGCTGCAGTACTGAAGTTATTCTCAGCAGCCTACTCGGTCAAGCAACCTCCTACTCGGTCCGAGCAACCCTCCTACTTGACCAGAATGGTGCTGAAATGTGTTTTTACATCCTACACGACTGAGCAATCTCCTACTCGGTCCGAGCAACCTCCTGCTCGGTCCGAGTAGTGTGCAAATGAGGCTAAAGTGCGTTTTTTAGTCTCCAATCAGCCGAGCAACCTTCGACTCGACCGAGCAACTACTTGCTCGATCCGAGCAACCTTCTACTCGATCGAGCAGATGCATGCTTGGCCCGGGTTGGCAGAGTGACATTTTTGGAGGAGCTTGAATTCCCTGTGCAACTCGACCGAGCATTTTGTGCTCGACCGAGTCGCCGATTGAGCAACTTTGTGCTCGGCCGAGTCACTGTGGGCCCATTCTTTTGATCTGTGCCCAGATTTTTCGGACGATTGTGAGGGTTTTTGGGTGATTCTACGCAGCCACCAGGGGAGCTCGGAGGAGAGTTCTGTAGGGAGTTTTAGGGAGAGTTTTAGGGAGTAATTTTGAGGAGATTTTTGTATACTTTTCTAAAGAGAATTTTTAGATCTTTCTTAGACTTTTGTGGAGACGATCTTTTGGGGAGCTTGGCTATGCCCTAGGCCCCTCCCGTTTTAATTCTATTATTATTTTTCCGTGATTTATTATTGTTTATCCATTCTTAATGCATGCAATGAAATCTTTGTGCGTTATATTATCTATTGATATTGCTATGCTTGAGTAATCTTTTCTAGGGCTAAGGGATTAGCCCATGGATCTTAGGGTTTAGACGCAAATTTAGGATTTTTATGGTGCGTTGGTTATAAATGGTATTGTATTTTGGTTGATCTAGCAAGATCCCTAGGAGAATTCGTACTTAGATCGTGCCTATGGTCGGTGGAATCGATTAGCTTAAGGAATATCCTACGGATTTAATTAGGGAATTAGAGGATTTAACCAAGGCACGTGACCATGCCCGGCTCGTGCCTTGAGGGGATAAACCGATGAAGTATATAACTAATTGAAGGCTACCGCCATTACGTCAATAAGAGCCACCAAAATACCTCGAAACTCTAACCCACGAGAGTGGTACGAGTTGAGAGCATTCGAACCACGAGAGTGGTGAGATTATTGTAGATCCTTAATACATGTATCGTATGCACCTATCGCGAGAGCGGTGTTAATGCGATACGTTAGATTCATGATGCCCAGACACATGAATTCACTTCTTAGATGCTGCAATCCCCAATTAAACAAATGCAACGTAAGAGTCCTAGCCTAGCGTTGACATCTGACGGTCCTAGTGGTGAGTCCTAAAGCCCTAATCTTTTGTATGTTATTTCTGTCTATCTTTGTGTGGAATCTCTTGCGTGCGACGTTGAGTGACACAACCTTCGCACCCATCACCATTACGACCCTCCATACATCACATCTACTGATAAACCCGCAAGTCTAACTCAACCTAGAAGTAGATAGGTAGTATAGCATCGCTTCCCCGTGTTAGATACCCGCTTGCCACTATACCGTGTGCTTACGGTAAACGACATCGTTTCGGAGTTGTTTCAGGACGCATCAAGTTTATGGCGTCGTTGCCGGGGAGGCGTTTCGCCATATTATCTATTTACCACAATTAGGTTGATTAACTTGCGTTAAAAAAATCCACAAAAAAAAACAAAAAAATCAAAATTTTTTTAAATAAATAAACAGTGAGATTTTTTCCCCACCACCTACTATTACTATTATCTTTATCTCTCTTTGTACAACTGACGTCCTTTCCATGTTGTCTATTTTTTCTTGATCAGGTACAGATGATGCAGCGATGGTACTTTCAAAGACGTGACCGGGTTCTGTACGGTCCTATATATACCTGGCTACATTCTATCAGGCTGATGGAGAGTCCTTCAGAGATGCATTGCGCAAGTTCGAAAGAATGCTAGGGATGTTCCATACGGAGTCAAACCATGAGTGGGATGGTTCCAGGCTATTTGATATTTTTGCTGCAAGACTAAAGGGACCCTCACGTGAGTTTATGAAAAGGATGCATGTGGAAAAGTTCAGTGATCTGTAGCTGGCAGTAATCTTGGAGAAAATGATAGATGATGCTCGATCTACCTGTTCGCTAACCATTATGATAAGTAAACCATCCGACTAAGCATTCATCGATTTTGTTATGGCTAATGTCTCTGATGCAGGTACTATCATAGATGGAGTGTATGCTTCACTTGAAGGTGATCATATCCACCTTTACACCACTAACACTCCACAAATAGAGACATCTGAGCTGTCAGAGGAGGACACATATATGGACTTATTGAGAAGCATCGTAGACGCAGTTCGATGCAGCGGTCCATTAACGATAACAGCAGGTGACCCTTTTAAGCTTGGATTTCAAAATTTTATTACTCATCGTTTCTCTTCCACAGACACAATTGATGATGGAATTTGTGCTCTAGTTGAGGGGCACAAGACCCACTTTTATACTGTGGCCGAGATACAGGAGCCCATAGAGCTACCTGCACCTACTATTGAGAGGGCCAGGCCATGCAATCAGGTGCCTCGAGTTCCAAGACCGAAACGAAGACATAGGCATATAAAGGAGAAGATGAAATTCACTTTGCCTACCATACCAAAGGAACCCAAGGAGGAGGCCGAAGCAATGCATCGCGAGGAGGCCGAGCTATATTTATTTTACATATTGCGTGCGGAGCCAGAGACTTTTGCCAAGGAGGTCGTGCATCGGGACGAGGACACAGCCATTCATGAGGATCCTGAGCATCACCCTCCTCCTTCAGAGCTTCTGCAGCCACCTCTTCCTTCCACTGACTCTGAGGACCATCCACCAGAGCTTACTGCTTCCCTTCAGGGAGATCTCTTCACCTCCTCGCCCTTCACATTTGATTCCCCTCCTGTATATGTGACGTGCATTTATATTTCATATATTCACGCTCGTTTTCCTTTGTTTTTTCCGTTATTTTCTGCCGTCTCGTATCTGTTTTCTCGTATTTTCTTGTTTTCTTTCACTCTTCCGTATTTTTGTAGGGGGCATAAAACGACGATATCGTGAGTCCCCAGAGCAATGGGAGGAGTCACGCATGATCCAGTGGGTCAAACGACAAAGATCGCCATCTTTCAACCCCCACCCGATCGGTTGGACACAGCCAACCGATCGGGTGATGCACGCGTGCACGACCCGGTCAGCCGCTGAAGCAACGAAAGTGTCAACCCACCGGGTCACCGACTGGTTCAACGCGACTGTTCTCTATGGAAATTGGAGCTGAAACTCAACCGATCGGGTGATCTTCACCCCATCAGTTCACCTGTAGCCGTTTCCCCGAAGAAGATGACCCGGAGAGCTCACCGGACGGCCGGCAAACCATGCCAAAACTTCCGAAGTCTCTGTCTTTTTGGGCAACAATTCCAACCGATCGGTTGATTTATCAACAGATCGGTTCACCCGATGAGCTCAAGATCCAAATGACGAGCAGCTTCCATCAACCGACCGTGCCGCCCGACCGGGTGAAATGCTGAAGATTGCTACGAAAGTTCGCAGCAGGTCACCCGATCGGGTGATTCTTCATCCGATCGGGTGATGTCGTTTTCTATAAATAGAGACCCTAGGTTTCAAGAAATGGGGAGTTGTTATTTTTTGCTGTTTTTTCTCTCTCTTGACGGCTGTAATTTTCTAGATATTTGTAAGTTGTCTGATCTTTACCAAACTTTAATATAGTGTTATTTGCATTGCTCTTACTACTTTTCAATCGCCTGATCATGCTTTTAACGGTCGATTTTTATTTAGATTGCTTTTTACCTAATATGTGTGAGTAGTTTCCAAATCTGGGATTTTGGTGGAAACCCCTTCGTGGGTTCTCCCTAATGTGTCCATAGGACTAGGAAATCGATAGGGATTAGGAATCTATCGGTTACTCAGGGTGTTTCATTGTCATCGGTAGGAAAAAGACCACCTTTGACCGTTGGGCCAAGGGGGAATAAACTTGGCGGTTGACTCCCAAGCTATAGCTCACGCCCTTACCGTAGACATCGAATCCTAGAGCGCGGGAGCAGCAGGACGAGATGTTGGGAGTTATCGTTGCGAGCTTAGTGCTCGTCAGTGTTAATGGACATGGGAATGCCCACTGACCGAACCCAGGAAGTCCGACGTATCATCTTGGGCACCGACCGGAATATCGGGCCCATGGAACGCCGGTATCACTCTCTGAGGCAATATCTCACCATTAGACCCTAATTCCGATTGTTATCCCATCTGTCGGCCGTATTGGTGAGAATCGCACGATAGGGTGGAAACCAAAGTCCCGGGTTTCCCTTTATATTGTTTATCCCTCGCATTCTATTTTCCATGACAACCCATCTACCGATTCAGGCTAGCTCGCCCATGGGGTGAATCCGGTCCTTTCTGACGCAAGCACAACCACGCCTCCCTGAGTTCAACCCCCAAGCCACACTACAACACCGTGCGCTTGCGGTTATAAATATTTATATCTCACGCCCCCAACCATATATTGCACACATCTGACACGCACAAACACGGGAGACGTCAAGCTTTATGGCGCCGTTGCCAGGGAAGCAACATGCTTGTTATTTTAGGATCTCATGAACCCTCGAGTCTAGCTCACATCTCTATCTCACGATAATTTTTGCATTCTTCTTTTTTCATTTTTTATTTTATTTTCTTAATTTTATTTTCTATTTTATCTGTTTCTTTCCCACTTGTCGCTTCACGGGTGTTTGTTGCTTTTAATGCATAGGAACACAAGGAGTCTTGACGACTTGATTCCTGTTGATCCTGAGATAAACGCCACCCTAAGGCGTCTTGCTGCAGAGAAGAGAAGAAGGGAAGAGCCCGAAACCATGGGGGAGAACACCCCGCCTCACAAGTCCCTGTGGGAGTACTCGATGACATCCCTCGAGTCCACCTCCGCCATCCATCCTCCGGCTATTACTGTGCAAAGCTTCGAGCTTAAGCCATCTTTGGTGACGTGGATCCAGTAGGATCAATTCTCGGGGGCACCCATGGAGAGCCCCATCGAATATTTGGACTCCTTCTTGGAGAAATGTGACACCTTCCGGATAAATGGTGTCACCACTGAGGCGATCCGTCTGAAGTTATTCCCCTTCTCTCTGCGAGATAAGGCCAAGCTGTGGCCAAGGGGGAAGGACCCAAATACATTCAACACTTGGGAGAAGCTTTCAAACCCTTTTCTGACGAAGTTCTTTCCTCCGGGGAAGACCATGAAGCTGAGGAGTGAGATCTCCTCCTTCTCCCAGGCCAGCCACGAGTCCCTGCATGAAGCTTTGACAAGATATAAGGAAATGCAGCGAAGATGCCCTCATCACGAGCTTCCCAATTGGCAGATAATTAATCTGTTCTACAACGGATTGAGGGATGATTTAAAATCTTCGATGGACGATGCGGCTGGGGGGTCCTTCAACTCCAGAAGTGAAGAAGATGCCGGGAACATATTAGAAAATATGGCATCGAACAATGAGCGATGGTGTGACGAGAGAGCCACACCTAGATCTTGGGGCATCCACAGGGTCGAGGACGTCAATAAATTATCCAACAAGTTTGACTTGCCGTCGAGCCAGATCTCCGTGCTAATGGTAGGAACCGGTGGTGTCGGCACACAACTAATTGCGGCGGTGGAAGCAGAAGTCATGGGGGACTTCGAGGGTGGTGACATCTCACCACCGTTGGACCAAGCGAGCGCACTATTCTACAATCCTACGGGAAATGCACCGTACCCATCACGAACTAGCTCCAACCCAGCATACTCTCCAAACAACCGGAATCATCCCAACCTTAGCTACCGGGCACCATATCAGCAGCCTCCGCCTCAGCAGCAGCAACAACAGATATATCAGCCGGCTAGGCCTCAGCAACAACATTTTCAGTAGCAGCAGCCTCCACAACAGTATCAGCCATATGCTCCCAGGAATCAGCAGCCCATTCAGCAGCAGCATCAATTTGGCCAGCGGAGGGCCATCTCTCCGGTTGAGTCCCTCTTGAATCAATACATAACCAACCAGGAGAAGATAAATCTGAAGCTGAAAATGGGGTAGAGGGCTCTCACAGACCAAGTAACCCAGCTGGGGATACAAGTGGCGAACCTTTCAAGGTCGCAAAATCTATTGCAGCCACAACCTGAAGTGAACCCAAGGGGAGCAAACCAGACATTGGCACTCACGCATGAGCATGCGAATGAGCCCGCTATCATTTTGAGAAGCGGAACACAAATCCCCACTAGAGTGCCCCCCCAAGGAACCGAAAGCACCGTTGGTCGTAGAGCGACCAATTGAAAAATTGAATGATGACGGTGCTTCGTTGCCAAAACCAACGACTCTGGAGGGAGTCCCTGAAAAGGAGAAGAAGAAAAATGAGGAAGGGAGCCTCAAAGTGTTCAAGCCCGTTGTACCTTTTCCACAATGACTGGCCCAAGCCAAGATAGACGAAAAGTATGGCAAATTCTTTGCCATGGTCAAGGATCTAAGCTTGTAGATCCCCTTCCTTGAAGCTATCGAGACGATTCCCTCCTACGCAAAATTTCTAAAGGATTTGGTGACAAGAGGGTCTAGAAAAGAGAATGTCGTATTGACGGCGGAATGCAGCGCTCTCATTCAGAGAGCGAATCTGCCCAAGCTTAAAGACCCGGGGAGCTTCTATATCTCTTGTGCGATCGGGGAGGTAAAGATCCATCGCGTGCTCGTCGATCTTGGAGCGAGCGTCAGTTTAATGCCCTTGTCACTATATAAGAGGATAGGGATGGGTGATTTGGAGCCCACCGGCATGACCTTACAGCTTGCAGACCGTTCGGTCAAATATCCGGTGGGGGTTGTTGATGACCTCCCTGTCAACGTAAGTGGGGTGCATGTGCCAGTCGACTTCGTCGTCATGGACATGCCTGAAGATGTGCACACCCCCATCATTCTTGGACGGCCTTTCATGGCCACTGCCGACGTTCTAATCGATGTGAAGAATGGGAAGCTATCCCTTAACGTCGGCAACGAAAAAGTCGAGTTTGACTTGGGGTTGTCAATGAAGCACCCAGATCCCCTGGATGACCCAAGATGCCATGCGCTGGAGTTAGAAGAAGAGAGAGCTGTGGAAGCAAGCTCCTGGAAAATTCTTTCATGAAATCCCCCCGATAGCTTGGGGTGTTGGAAGCAACGATCTAGGATCTTGGTTTGATGATGACAAACGTGTCGTTATATCTGACATGTGTGCTTAGTGTGTTTCAGGGTTGGCTAAACGATACATGTTTCACTACTTGGAGAATTTGCTATCCACATAGCTAATGGACTTGGTCTTAGTGCCATTCACATAGCAAAGATGATTGGATCAAATCAATTGGTGATTGGTGCAAATCCAATATTGATTTTTGATTTGATTAAGTCATTTTCCATATAGATCCAATTCAAAATTCATATTTCATATCTGATTGAAATCTTACTTGATCTTCTATTCAAACACTAATTAAAGATTGCATCAAATCCCTACTTACTAGAGATCCTCCATAGCCGAATTTCTCTCATCCCCTATCCTACTCGATTCCCCCCTAGTCTACCTTATCCATCCACATGGGATCATCCCTTAAGACCTAGGGCTCTCTATATAAGTCACCTTCCAAGGGGGATCCAAAAATTGCGGCTGAAAACCCCTAGTATCAACAAATAGTTCACGGAAACCTCATATTGGAGAGGGGGGGCTACAAAACTTGCGGCTGCTGCATCAAAAAAATCCTCTCTTCCAAAGTCATGCAAACCCTTCGACGTTGAGGGCAGCCTACTACAACAAAGGAAAACTTGCCATCGTCTTCTCCGTCAACGAGGAGCATCAAGACGTGTTGCCGCCCCGAGCTCTTCTACCTGTCGCCGTGAAGAACGTCATCAAGCTGCCGGAGAAGTTGCGCTCTCCTCGTCGTTCGCTGAGACGCCGTTGCTGCTGCCGAGTCGACAAAGTCATCACGGAGGAGAATATCACCGGAGAGCTCGTCGCATGAAGAAGAATTCGTCACTACCTTTGAGTCATCGTCGTCGAGGCTGAAGTAGCCGTCGCCATGCCTCAACGCTGCCGCTGTGAGTTGATCACGGTGGCGCTCGAACGCCGCTAAACTTGCCGAAGAAGCCGCCTTCGAAGAAGCCTCGCTATCGTCGAAGCAAACTCAAAATCACTGCTAAACGTCTCCGAAGTCGAAAGCGTCGTCTGTCGAAGCTCACGCAGCTGCCGTCATCTGCCACCGTCGAGTTCTCGATCGAGATCGTCGCTGCTGCACACCGTCAAGAGGAGATTCGAACATCGTCGCCGTTGAAGTGATCGCTGCCGAAGACGAAGTCACCGCTGCTCGTTGTCGAAGAAGCCACTACCGTTGAGGTTGAACGTCGAAGCCATCGTGAAGCTGTCGCTCGTCGCTATTGAAGACGAGGACGAGATCTCCGCTGCTGAGTGCACGTTGCCGGAGGAGTCAACGTCGAAGTCCACACCGTCACTGAAGCCTCGTCGCCGTCGCTGAAGCCTCGTCGACGTTGCTGAAGCCTGATTCAGGGTAAAAATTGTATATTTATACCCCCATTTCGGTGCTTTTTGTGCATGTATTAATCATATCTTAGCTTTGTTTCATACATATTTTTGATATCTCTTAAATTTGGAGCTTATCGTTTACATATGCATAAAACACAATTTTTACAACTTATTATCATCTTCATCTTAGTCTCCTATTATTTTTCAGTCAAATTTCATGAAGTCCCGATTCCAACGCAAATTTATCCAGAATTTTTTAAGGTCGGAGCAATTTACTGCATTTTTTGGAAGACATGGTGATGGTGTTGAAAATTTCGGGTCTGGAAATTCAGCTTTTACCCTCTTGTGCAGAATTCTGCTATCATCTATATTACAATTGAGGGATGTTTTTGAACTTTGTCCTATGTGGCAATGTCACATCAAGTTTTGGGGGGAAAATTTTTTGGGTTGGGAGAAAATTTGTTGGGAGAATACAAAAGCTTTTCTTTTTGAAATTGGCATCATCATCACTTAATACTCTTCATTCAAAAATGACCCAAAAAAGTGAGACCCAAAAACACACACACACAAAGAAACCCAAAAAATATGCAACTTAAATTACAAGTATGCAAAAGAGAACTTTACATTGGCTGAGCTTATTTCGGCAGACCCCAAAAAAATTGAAACCCAAAAAAAATACAGCGAATGTGCATTCAAAGAGGCGGGCTGAGTTTTTTGGGCGTCAAGCAGAGGTCTAACCAACCTATCCGCGCCGAAGGCGCCCGCGCCGAAGGCGCCCGCGCCGAAGGCGCCCGCGCCGAAGGCGCCCGCGCCGAAGGCGCCCCCGCTAAATTTTTATACGCTAATTTGTTGTTCTACGCCGAAGGAGCACCGAATTTATTGTTTCTTGCCGAAGGCGGTCGTGCCTCTAAATTTTTTTACGCTAATTTGTTGTTCTATTAAATTTTGGCTGTATAAATATTTTTTGGGGGACAAATTTTTCGCGGAAAAAAATCTTAAATGCACCATGCCCACGGGCACGGGTTATGACTAGTTCTAGTATATATTCCGGCCTAATGATATTTTTCTGTGATTGTACACTTTGTTACGGTTCCATCTCCGCCTGGAACATTTCATTCCGAGTCGGATGATTTTTCTAGAATTTTCGCAAGACAGGGTGACGGTGCTGAAAATTTCTGCTACTTTGCCTCTCTTGTGAAGAATTCTGCGATCATTGCAATGTATATCCTGGCCTAATGATATTTTTCTGTGATTGTACACTTTGTTATGGTTCCATCGCCACCTGGAACACGTTAATCCGAGGTCGGATGATTTTTCTAGAATTTTCGCAAGACAGAGTGACGATGCTGAAAATTTCTGCAGATTTTGGCATTGCTTGCGGGTTTGGGCCAGAATCCGACCCGTTTGACTTAAAAACAGACCCGATAAGCTGTGCTTGAGTTATATTGCGAATTTGTGGGTTTTTTCAGCCCTAGTTCTTATTTTTAACTGAAATTAGAGAGCTTGGAGGCCATGGGGGGAGGATGATGAAGCTTGGAGCTTGGAGGAGCATTTGGGGAGAGGAGGATTTCCATCTTAGAGTGACACTTGGGTGAAATTTCTCCAACTTCTTGTGTTTTGATTTAGGGTTTTGTATTGTAATTGGATGATTGATTTTGAGTAAAAACGTCTCCTTTTTCATTATGAATGTCTAAATCTCTCTTGTGTAATTGTGTTTGGTGATTGTTGGTTGCTTGGGTTGTAATTTTATCTCTAGCACATTTTATTTTCTAAATTGGTGGATGAAACCCTAGAAATTTGTTTATTGGAACTCTAAGGGGAAATCCAAGAAGAGGATTATCCTAGCGGACCCTCTCTAATGTGCTTATTGATTACTCTTGAGTTTCATTCATTACTTATTGCACCCCGCACGTTCGATGAAATGCCGTATTTTTCGATTGAGCTCCCTTAGCCGGGAGATCAATTGAGTTATATTTGGGATGAATTCCCACGCCCACGGCCTCATTCACATGCACACCACATGAGTCCTCCTCGTTGCTTGTTGATTCGGCTCTCCACCCATACTGCTTAGGTTAGGATTTTAGATTTCACTACACTATTTTCCTACTCATCCACCATTAGTTGAGGTGGTTGTTTCATGCTCTATTTTTCTTTATCGATCAAACTTGTGAATATAGAACGACTTGTCCCTGTGATCCGACCCGGTACACACCGGTAATTTTTATATTGCATTGACACTCCTACGCTTGGGAGTGGAAGGCGTGCACGTGCGCGTTTTCCGAGTCAATCAAAGCCCAATCGCCGGCGGAGTTGAACGACATTGCCTGCATACCCTAACAAATTCGAAGACGTGCTGACGTGGATAGATCTGGGCGAAAGTGAAATAAGATTAACTGTGGAGATTGATGCATGCGAACGAAAGTGAAACGCAATTTTTTTTGCGGAAGCACGGTTTTTAAAGCGTGACGTGGCCAGAGTTTTAAGGAGTTGCTGAGTGCACAGACCAACATTATTTGGATTTGAACTGAAATTTCTTTACGCACAGACCAGTGCACAACTTGACATCCAGGAGTCGGATTGAGACATCGTTTGCGTCAGATTAGAGCTGACGACGTGCTGATTGACAGAGACGCCTACACAGACACAAACTGAGCATTTCTAAACCCTTAAACTCTTTTATTTGTGTCTTAGTGTAACGTTCTCTATAGGGGAAACTTTACCTATATTTGTGACTATTTTGGGACTTGTCTAGTTGGGGCTAGACAAGTGGGACCCAGCTAGTTTGGGACTAGCTGGTGGAAAGCTTTACTAAGATTGATAGTGAGAGAAAACACTGTGTGTGGGGTACTGAGAGCCTGGTGAGTGTAGAGACGTAGAGGGTGCTCTGAGCGTGTTCTCACTTGTGGTTTTGTACCTATTGCGCTATTCAATACTAGTATCTGCTTTGAGGGCTCGAGTAGGTCGAAGGGTCGACCGAACCAGGGAAAATCTGCCGTGTACTCTGTGTATGCTTTTTATTTACCCTGTTGCTGCTATAACTACGTGTGCTTATTCGTGGATTGCACGAATTATTTTTATAAGCCTATTCACCCCCCACCCCCACACCCCTCTAGGCTAGGATCCAGATCCAACAAGTGGTATCAGAGCAGGTTTTAGGATCTAGCCTAGGATTGACCATGAATAACCATATGGATAGTGCTTTTGCTGAGGGTCAGTCTGTTTCCCATCCCCCTAGGTTTAATGGAGGTGATTATGCTTATTGGAAAAATCAAATGAAAATCTACCTTATTTCTGTTGATTATAAAGCTTAGCAAATAATTGAAAAAGGATATAAATTGCCTGTTATTAAAGTAGAAAATGTAAAGATTGAAACCCCAAATGACAAATGGGATGATAATGATTGGAAATCTTATTCTTAAAATGCTAAAGCTATGAATGCTCTCATTTGTGCAATTGATAAATCTGAATATAATAGAATCTCACATTATTTAAATGCACAGGAAATATGGCATACTTTGGAGATGACACACGAGGGAACGTCACAGGTAAAGAAGTCTAGACTGTCCCTTTTGAGTGCAGAGTTCGAGGGATTTCGTATGCTACCATCAGAGAGCATATCAGAGATGTATGCGAGGTTCACCGACATAGTTTACAAGTCTAGCTCGCTTGGAAAGCCATATGATAGCCTCGATCAAGTGAGGAAGATCCTAAGAGCATTGCCAAGCTCTTTCAGACCAAAGGTCACCGCCATCCAGGAAGCAAAGGTATTATCTCAAATGAAGGTGGAGGACCTTATTGGTAATTTGATGTCCCATTAGTTGGAACTGCAAAATGTTGAAGCAAGAGAGAAACCTGAGGAGAAAGAGAAAGCCATAAAGCCCCTTGCTTTGCAAGCTAGCGAAGAAGAGGATGATTACGACGACATAGCGCTAATGGTGAGAAACTTCAGAAAGTTCATCAAGACCAAGCATGGAAGAAACGAAATGGCACCCAGGTTTAATCGTTCTAACTTTAATAATTCTTCCAAGCAATTTAATGATCAGAAATCTACTGATAGAATGTAATGTTTTAAATGCAAGGGAAGAGGACATCTGATGAAGGATTGCCTAAATGAAACTGCTCAGCTCACTAAAGGAAAAGAAAAAGCAAAGGTATTAACATGGGATATAGATAGCGAAGCTGAAAGCGAGGAGGAAAATGAAGCACATTCTTGCATGGCTTTGATGGGGATCCAAGATGAGACACCGTCAGGTAGCAAAGCTAAACTTCTTAAAATTTGTGAAGAAATGCAAAATCAAATAGTAGATCATGAGTTCACTATTGAATGTCTCCAAAATCAGAACTATGACATGTAAGTTAGAGATAAGGTGTTTAAAGAGAATGAAAAACTTAAGATTGAACTCAATGCATGTAAGTCTACTATTGAAATCATGAAGAAGGAAAAAGCTAGCTTTGATGAAACTGCTCCTTGTATTTCTTGTTCCTCTTTATTAAACCAAAATAGCATGCTTAAACTTGATTTGATTAAGCTCAAAACTGAAAAAGACTATGTGATTAGAGAGCTTATTGATAAATTCTGCATGTTGGATAATGACTTTAAAAGAAAAATGATTGAATTTGAAAAGAAGGAAGAGGAAAACAAGAGAGCTTTTATTAGTAAATGCACGATGCTTGTGGAAGAAAACAAACAATTAAAAACCAAAGTCTCTCATCTTGAAGTGGCCATTAAGAAATTCTCTATGGGAAAACAATCGTTGGACACTATTTTAGAGAATCAATTATATGTCAATAATAGAAGAGGACTTGGTTTTGGTCTGAAAAACGTTGAAAAGCAAAAATTCAAGAAATTCCACAATGTACCCTCTATTGCAAAGAACAAATATGCAAAGTTCTTTACTTGTGATAGTGTAGGCCACACTTCATACTATTGTAAATTTAGGAACACAAATATCAAGTTTAAACAAGTGTGGGTTCCTAAAACAATATTGGCTAACACTAATGGACCTTGTTGGATTCCAAGGTCACACTTAACACCTTTCATGTAGGTAAGGTGGAGATTTGGCGAGGAGTAAACTTTTCAATGTCTCATTATTTTAGCTCCTTCGTCAAATAGCGACGAGAATGTATAATTTTTATCCCTCTTTGCATTTCATTGCATACCTTCATAGATTGTTTTGTGTGCTTGTTTTTATTTTGTTTTGTGTGCTTGCTTGCATGTTTTTTTAATGTTTTTATTTTTGAAAAAAAACAAAAAAAATTGAAAAACCCAAAAATAAAAAAAAAATGGGCTTAAATGAATACCATTTATGATTTATCTTAAGTGGTATTGTATGAATGTTCAAGTCTATCCCTTGTAGAAGTTAATTCATTATTGGTGTAGCTACATAAACATGTTGTTCTCTTTTTAGTAGCCATGACATGTCTCATAAATTTCGAATTTGACTTCTACACCTACATTTGCACTTTCACGATAATAGACTTTTTAGTGCTTTTGGAGATTCTTTTGAAGAATAATGGAAAGTGAATGTAGGAATGATTAATTTCTGAATTTTCTAAGGGATATGAAGTGTTTAGCCATGAATTAAAATTGAGCACAAAAGAATTGAAAAAAAACTATATTTGCTCCGTATGAAAAATGGATACACTTCATGGCTAATACACAACCCACGAGTATCCAACTTATGCAACATGGGTAATCATTAGTGTTGGTGTATATAACTCGTCAAGCAATGCCATCCCACATTTAAAAGTCCTTTTAGGCTATGTTTCTGGGGTTCGATAACTTGAACTCATCTTTGATGAGGTGGGAAAATTCAATCCTAGTGATATTCATGAAAATTGGAAAATGTGGATTGATTTGGTTGATTTTTTGAAATTGAATCTCCTCTTGCACTTTATTGTCTATATCACTACAATTACACAAAGGTGGGAAGTCGGGTTATGAAATTCTATGAGCTTGAATTGTCTATTCTTTGGAAAACTCATGCAAATTGCATGCTACATTTAATAATGATTTATTTTTGCATGGAATCTTGTTGTGACTTCATTAATCCACTTTTGGTGATTACAAAGGGGGAGAAAGAGAATGAAAGATTTGTGTGTTGTCGGTATTATTCGTTGAAGGGGGAGCTTGAGAAAAATACTTGAATAAATGTTGAAGGGGGAGCTTGAGAGAAGGGGGAGCATGCTTTTATATTTACTATCTGTTGTGCATGCTTTGTAATGTTGAATGTCTCATTCCATGATTCTTATTGCATTATACCCTTCACCACACTTCACACACCCATACTTATTGCTCAAATCTTTTATGTGTTTGTCATCACCAAAAGGGGGAGATTGTTGGAAGCAACGATCTAGGATCTTGGTTTGATGATGACAAACGTGTCGTATATCTGACGTGTGTACTTAGTATGTTTCAGGGTTGGCTAAACGATACATCTTTCACTACTTGGAGAATTTTCTATCCACATAGCTAATGGACTTGGTCTTAGTGCCATTCACATAGCAAAGATGATTGGATCAAATCAATTGATGATTGGTGCATATCCAATATTGATTTTTGATTTGATTAAGTCATTTGCCATAGAGATCCAATTCAAAATTCATATTTCATATCCGATTGAAATCTTACTTGATCTTCTATTCAAACACTAATTAAAGATTGCATCAAATCCCTACTTACTAGAGATCCTCCACAGCCGAATTTCTCGCATCCCCTATCCTACTTGATTCCCCCCTAGTCTACCTTATCCATCCACATGGGATCATCCCTTAAGACCTAGGGCTCTCTATATAAATCACCTTCCAAGGGGGATCCAAAAATTGCGGCTGAAAAACCCTAGTATCAACAAATAGTTCACGGAAACCTCATATTGGAGAGGGGGGCTACAAAACTTGCGGCTGCTGCATCAAAAAAATCCTCTCTTCCAAAGTCACGCAAACCCTTCGACGTTGAGGGCAGCCTACTGCAACAAAGGAAAACTTGCCATCGTCTTCTCCGTCAACGAGGAGCATCAAGACGTGTCGCCGCCCCGAGCTCTTCTACCTGTCACCGTGAAGAACGTCATCAAGCTGCCAGAGAAGTTGCGCTCTCCTCGCCGTTTGCTGAGACGTCGTTGCTGCTGCCGAGTCGACAAAGTCATCACGGAGGAGAATATCACCGGAGAGCCCGCCGCATGAAGAAGAATTCGTCGCTACCTTCGAGTCATCATCGTCGAGGCTGAAGTAGCCATCGTCGTGCCTCAATGCTGCCACTGTAAGTTGATCACCGGAGGTGCTTGAACACCGCTGAACTTGTCGAAGAAGCCACCTTCGAAGAAGCCTCGCCGTCGTCGAAGTAAACTCAGAATCGCTGCTAAACGTCGCCGAAGTCGAAAGCGTCGTCTGTCGAAGCTCACGCAGCTGCCGTCATCTGCCACCGTCGAGTTCTCGATCGAGATCACTGCTGCTGCATGCCGTCAAGAGGAGAGTCGAACATCGTCGCCGTTGAAGTGATCACTGCCGAAGAAAAAGTCACCGCTGCTCGCTGTCGAAGAAGCCACTGTCGTTGAGGTTAAACGTCGAAGCCATCGTGAAGCTGTCGCTCGTTGCCGTTGAAGACGAGGACGAGATCTTCACTGCTGAGTGCACGTTGCCGAAGGAGTCGACGTCGAAGTCCACACCGTCACTGAAGCCTCGTCGCCGTCGCTGAAGCCTTGTCGCTGTCGCTGAAGCCTCATCACCGTTGTTGAAGCCCAATCGCCGGTGGAGTTGAACGACATCGCCTGCATGCCCTAACAAATTCGAAGACGTGCTGACGTGGATAGATCTGGGTGAAAGAGAAATAAGATCAACGGTGGAGATTGATGCATGCGAACGAAAGTGAAACGCATTTTTTTTTGCGGAAGCACGGTTTTTAGAGCGTGAAGTGGCCAGAGTTTTAAGGAGTTGCTGAGCGCACAGACCGACATTATTTGGATTTGAACTGAAATTTCTTTACGCACAGACCAGTGCACAACTTGACATCTAGGAGTCGGATTGAGACACAGTTTGCGTCAGATCGGAGCTGACGACGTGCTGATTGACAGAGACGCCTACACGGACACAAACTGAGCATTTCTAAACCCTTAAACTCTTTTATTTGTGTCTTAGTGTAACGTTCTCTGTAGGGAAAACTTTACCTATATTTGTAACTATTTTGGGACTTGTCTAGTTGGGGCTAGATAAGTGGGACCCAGCTAGTTTGGGACTAGCTGGTAGAAAGCGTTACTAGGATTGATAGTGAGAGAAAACACTGTGTGTGTGGTACTGAGAGCCTGGCGAGTGTAGAGATGTAGAGGGTGCTCTGAGTGTGCTCTAACTTGTGGTTTGTACCTATTGCGCTATTCAATACTAGTATCTGCTTTGGGGGCTGGAGTAGGTCGAAGGGTCGACCGAACCAGGGTAAATCTGCTGTGTACTCTGTGTCTGCTTTTTATTTACCATGTTGCTGCTATAACTGCGTGTGCTTATTCATGGGTTGCACGAATTATTTTTATAAGCCTATTCACCCCCCTCTAGGCTAGGATCCAAATCCAACATGGGGGACTTCGAAGAACCACTCAGCCTGAAGAAATATGACGTTGCTGGGAAGGCAGATGCGGCACACACGCCCCCCCCCCCCCCGGATTTCAAAATGCTCCTCTGACGAGGAGGAAAGGGAAAGAGCCCATGGGGCTCACCGGTGACGAGATCCAAATCCTGAAGCGAGTGGCGGTAAAAGCCAATTTAAGGGAGAAGCCATCAGATTCCGTCAACAGAGGGAGAGTCGTCGAGCAAGTTTTCTTCTCACCGCCAACGACACCGATGGCCGCCAACTCTGAATCTGAAGCTATGCCGACTTTAGGGCATCACCCCCGTCCACCTTGAGTTTCATCTATGGGCGTCGAGCAAACGACGTTAAACAAAAGCGCTTCATGGGAGGCAACCCATGCTCTAAACTTTTATCTTTATTTTTAGGATTTTTATTATCTTTATCTTTTCTATTTTAATAATTAAATTCAGCCGTGGGATCATCCGTCGAGAAACTTAGGCCATTCGTGAATTTTTGCAGGAAACACGCCTTCACCCGATCGGGTGACCAATCAACCGATCGGGTGAGACATATCAGACGATGGACGTATCTGTTCTCCAATGAACCGGTCAGGTGAAGCAATGTGCGACCAGGTGGTAGACCGTGTGAGCTGGGCCAAGGTCTCAGGAATTTTGGGAAATTGATCAACCGGTCGGTTGATACAATGCGTGGTCGGGTGACTGACCGGGTGAGCTGTACTAAACTTTCGGTAAAAAGTGTGAAGCGGCCACCCAATCGGTTGAGTTCTCAACCGATTGGGTCGCCTGTAGCCTCTTTTTGGCAAATTTTTCGACCTAAAAGTCAACCGGTCCGGTGACATTTCACCCGATCGGTTCGACTTAAACCCTATAAATAATCCAACTCCACCCGTTCATTTCCTCCTCGCCCGATCTCGATTTTTTCTCTGTGTTTTGACTTCCCCTTCCCTCCAACCAGCCTCCTCCTTCACTCAACCAACCGAAAACCCCTCCCAATCGATCTCTCCTATCTCTATCTCCATCTCTCCATCGATCCATCCCCCTTTCTCTTCGATTTCACCCGCGTCAAACCCTAATTTTCACCCATTTCCCCCCGTTTTCAAAACTTTGCTGGAAAGAGTTGCCGCGGCTTCACACTTCTCTCCATTACGTTGCGTTGGGACATCTGCGAGCAAGGTTCTTCATCTTGATTAGGTAACTTCGCTCCTTAGCTCAATTTCACATTTTGCCCTAGAAATTTTTACTTGCTCGATCGCTTGTGTGTGTACATTCATCATATTTTTGCATCCACTCGCTCACACACACCCACATGGCTCGGGATCAAGATAGGGGTAAGAGTATCATGCGAGAGGAGGGGTCGTCTCGCAAGAGACGCAATACCACATGTCCACCACACACACGCCCTCCTCCCGCACAGCCTGCACAGTCCCAACCCCAACCTATGATCCCAGTTGAGGACCCACTGATGGGCCCGCGTGGCTACCAGTTTAGGAACCAGGAGCAAAAAGATTTCTATTTTAGGCTTGATGCTCGGGGACATCTATCGACCAAATTTGCCCACACCCAATCGCTTATCGATCTCGGTGTATTCACTGAGGTCGAGAGCCTCTTCACAAATTTAGGTTGGTTAGCTTTCCTGAACGCCACGGCAGTGTCCTACCCCTCCCTCACACTCGAATTTCTATCCACACTTGTCTGTGAGTCGGGGTCGATCGTCATCTTCCGCGTCCGTAACAGAACCATTCTGTAACGACTGCTTTTCATGTATCTGGATTTATTATAATATAATATATGTTTTGATGGATTTTCTCCTCTTGTGTGGTTTTCGTCTCCGTAGCTTTCATTTTCGATCGTTTCGTCGTGATTTCTCGTTTCTTCCTTAGGATCATCGATTTCGAAGTATGTCATTCGTGACGGACTTCATAACGGTCGTATCTTACTATTAGATCAAGCGTAGGAGTCTTAGGAATCGATCCCGGGGCCCCGCGCTCCGTATCGGAACTTTTGGTGCTTATTAGCCGGTATAAGAAGGGGCACCGACCGACTAGATGACGATCCAGTCGGTCGGCAATCCTTCTTGGACCGACTAGTTAGCTTTCTAAATTTCTCAAGAGTTACTGTTTATCGTTAGTCGGTCTAAGAACGTTGGTTGACCGACTAGGTTGCAAACTAGTCGGTCGGCAATGCTTCTTTAACCGACTAACACATCATCTTATTTTTGTATCAGTTACTGTTTACCCTTAGTCTGTCTAAGAACGTTCATCGACCGACTAGATGCTAAACTAGTCGGTCAGTACTTGTTCATGGACCGACTAACTCTAAATCCTATTTTCGTTCAGGAGTTACTGTTTACACTTAGTCGGTCTGCGTTGGTCGACCGACCGACTAGTTGCCAAACTAGTCGGTCAGTGGTTGCTCTTTGACCGACTAACCAGTGTTGAAACCCTAATTTCTGGGCAGCCGCCAGCCCAACCTATTTAAACCCAACCCAAACGTTTTCTTCTTCCCCAACACGACCCAAAACCCTAAAATCTTCCCCCTTGAGCCCCCATCTTCCTCCAAGCTTAAATCCTTCATTCCAAGCCCTAAATCCATCATCCAAACCATCCATTCACTCTATCTACCTCTCATCTTCCCCAAAATCTCACCAAATCCATCAAAATCCCCAAATCCCCCAAAACCCTAGTTTCCCCAAACTTCTCCATTTGCTTCCAGATCTGATCCTAGGGTTCCCCGGAGTGTTTCTTCCGCCTCCTCTCGGTAAGAAATCGATCTACCGTCGTTTTCATAACTTATTTATATTTTTTATGAAACCCGAATAAATTTCATGTTGTTTGGTGTTGTTTCCCCTATAACAGCGTTTTTCCCCGTAGATTAGCATCCGTGTGACGAAGTGGTCGTCATCCCAGGTGCTAGGCAAGTGAAACTTGCCACTTAGGGTTTAGGCCATGTTTTAGGCCATTTGTTTGTTGTTAGGCGTAAAAGAGGCTAGGCGGCGAAATGATACTCGCCTAGGCGCAAATTTGGGAATTAGCTTGACAACGAAGCTAGTTCCGACATATAGCATGTTGCACAATTACCATGTCATGTTTACTTTCCTTTAACGGTACGAACATTAAATGTCATGTCATTGCATTCTTTTGGTGATCCCGTGATTGCGTAGCATCGCTACGATACTTGTGTTTCCTGGCTCGTGACCAGAAGCGAGCATAATGAGTTGCTAACCCTAACGCTCGATATATTGAATTGTGAACTAAGAAACAAGCTCCCGTGTGGGGCAACCCTGGCTCACTTGCCGGGCTCATGTTCAGGGACCCTGGCTTGTTTAAATGTGGGATGTGGTAAGGGTTAAGCGGCCAGGCAACTGGGGGTCTGTTTGATCAACAACTGCAGTTGTAAGGCGTAAACTCTGGGGTGGGGTAGTGTTTAGTGCCGATCGGTGTGAATGATGAACCATTCAGCTGAAGGGCGTAAACATCTACAAACAATAGTGAAACGTGAATTGTGTTTAGTGCCGATCGGTGTGAATGATGAACCATTCAGCTGAAGGGCGTAAACACCTACAACAATGTGAATTGATTGAGATTGATAGTAGCTTGGCTACTCTTGTCTTGTCCCGATAATTGTTCTCTTGTACAAATTGTCTTGCCATGTTTTAAATTGTGCACTCATGTTATAACTGCCATGTCATGCATACTAAATTGCTAGGTTGCTAATTGCCTTACTTTCAGTTTCCTTGCCCAAGTCTTTTAGACTTGCTGACATGTGCCCCTTTACTCTTTTGGGTGACACATGTTAGATCCTGAGCCTAAGTACCTTATTGAGGACGAGGTGTTTGCTGACGCCGAGCCCGAGCTTGTGTTTGACGGGGAGTACGTGGACACTGGGGACCAGTCCTAGTGTCTTCGTCGTGTTTTACTTTTGTTAGACAGTTGTTTTGTTATCGGTGCGTAGCACCTATACTTTGTTATGTTGTTGTTTTTAGTTGGCCTTGTTCTGGGCCTTTAGACTCTTTTCTTTTAGCCTGGTGGCTTTTCTGGATGTTGAACTTATTTTCATGTTGGACAATATTTGAGATGTGAAGTTTTTATTTCAGTCTCTCCTTGTATTATTATTGTTGTTCCGTTGTGGTTACAGGGACCTGCTTATGTTTTATTTTACGCTTATCGGGTTTGGGGCTTCACAGCTCCACTCTCGTGCGGACCTTTTCACGTCTCGCCTCCATTTTAGGGAAGCGGGTCGTGACAGGTTTTATTGGTGGCCCATGCAGGTCCTTCTGTAACTGCAATCTTTGGAATATCGATAATAATATTAGAATGTCCAATAAACCAAGTTCGACGTCCGATGTCGTAAGCTATGAGTCTAATCTGATTCGTTCTCTGTGTCATTAGATGGCAGGAAGGCGTTTCACCCGTGGTGGGGGCAGTGGTGCGCTCCCTCATGATGAGGAGCCTGAGCGGGAACCCACCAGCGGTGAGATGATGCGGATGATGCTCCAGATGATGCAAGTGCAGCAGGGCGTGCTTCTGCAAGTCCAGAATGCTCCACTTGCTCGAGCTGCCTGGGCTCTTCCGGATGCCCCTCGCTCTGAGCCAGGAGCGAAGCAATTTCGGGAGCTGGGTCCCGCATATTTTGATGGTTCTGAGGGTCCTCTGGCTGCCGATGAGTGGATTCGGAACGTCGAGGACAATCTGAAGATGGCCAAGATCACCCCGGCTGGATGGGTTGATTTGGCGAAGAGGCAACTCAAGGATAATGCTAGGAATTGGTGGGATGCGGAAGAGAAGATGTTGGTGGAGCCGATAGCTTGGGCCACCTTCAAGGCCAGATTTGAGGGTGAGTTCTTTCCGAAAGCTGCCAGGGAGGAGATGCTGCAGTGTTTTATCGATTTGAAGCAAGGGAGCTCGTCGGTGGACATGTATCACCAGGAGTTCATGAGGCTGAGTCGGTTTGCACCAAAGATGGTGCAGGACGCTGAGGAGAGAGCTCAGAGGTTCCTGCAGGGGCTTGCTTCGGAGCTCCAGAGTTTTGTGACCTCTTCTGAACGGGAGTCTTATCAGAAGGTTCTGGTAGCAGCCAAGAGGCAGGAGCTGCTCGTGAACCAGAGGAGAGGGTCTGTTGTTGGTGCTGGGAAGAGGCCTGTTGAGCAGTCGAGAGCTGTGGTTAGACCTGGATTCAGGCCTAATCAGTCTGCTCAGTTTAAGAGGCCAGGAGGGCCTATTCTGAAGTCTTGCCATTTCTGCGGCAAGCCTGGCCACATCAAGGATCAGTGTCGGAAGTTTTTGGGCCAGTGTCTGGTTTGTGGTGATGCTTCCCATGTAGCGAAGGATTGTCGGCATGCGCGTCCGCTGCGGAGGGCACCTGTTGCAGCTCAGCCGTTGCAGCAGCGAGCGTCTGTTCCTGCTGGTCGTGGAGCAGCTCTTGTTCCGCAGAGGCAGGCTTTTCAGCAGGCTGTTCCGCCGAGGAGGCAGGCTTTTCTGATGACCGCTGCAGAGAGCGAGGCTGTGGATGAGGTTATCGCAGGTAATCCTCAATCTAGCTGTTACTTTCCAAGCTGGTTTTGATTGTTAGATTGTGTTGTTTGCTTGAACATGGTTGTTTGCTAGACTAGGGTTTGATTGTTAATTGATTATTAGGTGTGGTTTTGGTGTGCACATTTCCTGCACGAGTCCTCTTCGACTCTGGTGCATCGATGTGCATTATTTCTCAGAGCTTCGTGGAGAGGCATTCCTTGTCGACGTCCCCTCTTTCCCAGAGTTGGAATATCGTTACAGGGAATGGCGTGGTCTCGGTGCATCGTGGTTGCAATTCTTGCTCGTTAGTGGTCTGTGGACATGAGCTTTTTGCTGATTTCATTGTCCACGACATCATCAACTATGATGCAGTTCGTGGGATGGACTGGCTTGCGAGCTTCTATGCTACGATCGACTGTCGGAGGAAGAAGGTGGTGTTCGAGATTCCCGGACATCCAGTATTTGAGTTCAGTCGTGGTAGCAGTTCGCTTGGTCCTGTCAGATTTCGGGCCAGGCCGGTGGAGGCTGTGGCTATGCAGATGGAGCTGGAGTGGCCAGCTGTGGTGCGAGATTTTGGCGACGTCTTCCCCGAGGAGATGTCTGGTTTGCCGCCTGATCGAGCTCTGGAATTTTCTATCGATCTTGTTCCTGGTGCGCAGCCGATTTCGAAGGCGCCGTATCGTATGGCACCTGCAGAGTTGGAAGAATTGAGGAAGCAGTTGGATGAGCTTTTACAGAAGGGTTATATTAATCCTAGCGTGTCTCCGTGGGGAGCACCGGTGTTGCTGGTTAAGAAGAAGGATGGTTCGCATCGCATGTGCGTGGACTATCGGGAGTTGAATGCGGTGACCATTAAGAATAAATACCCGTTGCCTCGCATCGATGATATTTTTGATCAGCTTGGAGGTTCCAGGGTGTTTTCTAAATTGGATTTGAGGAGTGGTTACCATCAGTTGAAGGTGAAGAAGGATGATGTTCCGAAGACAGCGTTCAGGACGAAGTATGGACACTATGAGTTCGTGGTTATGCCTTTCGGCGTAACTAACGTGCCCGCAGTTTTCATGAATCTGATGAACCTGATTTTCTACGACTTTTTGGATAAGTTTGTCGTTATCTTTATTGACGACATTCTGATCTATTCGAAGTCAGAGGAAGAGCATGCCTCGCACTTAAGGACGGTGTTGGAGATTTTGAGGAAGCATCGGTTGTATGCTAAGTTTTCGAAGTGCGAGTTTTGGCTGGATCGAATTGCTTTTCTCGGGCATGTGGTGACTGGAGATGGTATTTCAGTGGATCCCGAGAAGATTCGGGCCATCAGGGAGTGGCCTGTTCCGTCGTCTGCATCTGAGATTCGGAGTTTCCTTGGACTTACTGGTTATTATCGGCGATTCATTAAGGACTTTTCTCGTATTGCTGAGCCGATGACCAGGTTGACGCGGAAGGATGTTGCTTTTGTTTGGTCAGGTGATTGTGAGAATGCTTTTGGTATTCTGAAGGAGAGGTTGACGACTGCTCATATTCTTGTTGTGCCTGATCGCAGCGGTGGATTTGAGATCTTTTGCGATGCTTCTGGCAAGGGTCTCGGTTGTGTGTTGCATCAGCATGGGCATGTTGTGGCGTATGCGTCTCGTCAGCTTAAGGTTCATGAGAAGAATTACACGACGCATGATTTGGAGTTGGCTGCCGTTGTGTTTGCTCTTAAGATTAGGAGGCACTTCATGCTGAGTGAGAAAGTGAAGATTTTCACCGATCACAAAAGCTTGAAGTATATTTTCACTCAGAAGGAGCTCAACATGCGACAGCGTCGATGGTTGGAGCTTATGGCAGATTATGAGATTGATTTGCAGTTTCAGCCTGGCAAGGTGAATGTGGTTCCTGATGCTTTGAGTAGGCTTCCAGCGGTGATGATTTTGACCTTGCAGTGGAGATTGCAGCAGGATTTTTGCAAGTCTTGCGTGGAGGTTGTTCTTCCTGGGGAGGCTTCGTCGTTGATGTACATGCAGGTACAGTCGACGATCGTGGATCGGATTAAGGCTGGCCAGGCTGAGGATCCGAAGCTGATGAGGATTCGGGAGCAGGTGGAAGCCGGTCTGCGGACTGACTTTTTGATTCATGAGGATGGCTCGCTGAGGTTCGGAGCCAGGTTGTGTGTGCCAGCTGGGGATATCAGAGAGGAGCTGATGGTGGAGGCACACAGTTCGCCGTATTCTGTGCATCCTGGTGGCACCAAGATGTACCAGGATCTTCGTCTGAATTATTGGTGGCATGGTATGAAGAGGAGCGTGGCTCGGAGCGTGGCCAAGTGCATGGTTTGCCAGCAAGTGAAGGCGGAGCATCAGCGTATGGCCAGGTTGCTACAACCGCTTCCGATTCCGGAGTGGAAGTGGCAACACATCACTATGGATTTCGTGACTGGACTACCTCGGAGTCCGAAGCAGAATGACGCGATTTGGGTGATCGTAGATCGATTGACCAAATCTGCGCACTTTATTCCGTTCCGAGTAGGACAGTCCACTGAGGCGCTAGCGAGGAGATATATGGAGGTAAAATTCTTTTACTCTCCATTTTTATTTCCTTTTCCTAGTTTGGATAGTGATGTAACGTGAATCGTGCAGGAGGTTGTGCGACTTCATGGAGTCCCCGTGAGTATCGTGTCTGACAGAGACACGAGGTTCACATCTCAGTTCTGGCAAAGTTTGCAGAAGAGCTTGGGTACGCGTCTGAGTTTCAGCACGACGTACCATCCGCAGATGGATGGCCAGTCCGAGAGGACGATTCAGATTTTGGAAGACATGCTGAGGGCGTGCATGTTGGATTTCAAGGGTTCGTGGGAGGACCATCTACATTTGGTGGAGTTCTCTTACAACAACAGCTTCCAGGCGAGTATTGGCATGGCGCCTTTCGCCGCTCTTTATGGGAGGAAATGTCGATCGCCATTGAGTTGGGATGACGTTGGTGATCGGGAGTTGTTGGGACCTGAGATGATCGTGGAGGCCGTGGATATCATCAGGAATATTCAGGAGAGGTTGAGGATTGCTCAGGACCGTTTTAAGCATTGGGCGGATGCTAAACGTCGTCCTTTGGAGTTTCAGCCGGGCGACCATGTGTTCTTGAAGATTTCCCCGAATCGTGGTGTGATTCGTTTCGGGAAGCGTGGGAAGTTGAGCCCGCGATACATTGGACCGTTTGACGTTTTGGAGAGGGTTGGCGAGGTAGCTTATCGCTTGGCCTTGCCGCCATCTTTGGAAGGAGTTCACAATGTTTTCCATGTGTCGCAGCTTCGTCGATACATTAGCGATCTGTCTCATGCTGTGGATTTTTCGGAGATTACCGTTCGCCCCGATATGACGTATGACCAGCATCCAGTGCAGATTCTGGACAGGCGTCAGAAATCGCTTCGGAACAAGATTGTCAATCTTGTGAGGGTGATGTGGCGACACGGCTCACCTGGAGAGTCTACTTGGGAGAATGAGGATGAGATGCGAGAGCGTTTCCCACTTTTGTTTCCGGACTCGTGAGTATTCGGAAATTCCGAGGACGGAATTTTTCTTAAGTTGGGGAGGATGTAACGACTGCTTTTCATGTATCTGGATTTATTATAATATAATATATGTTTTGGTGGATTTTCTCCTCTTGTGTGGTTTTCGTCTCCGTAGCTTTCATTTTCGATCGTTTCGTCGTGATTTCTCGTTTCTTCCTTAGGATCATCGATTTCGAAGTATGTCATTCGTGACGGACTTCATAACGGTCGTATCTTACTATTAGATCAAGCCTAGGAGTCTTAGGAATCGATCCCGGGGCCCCGCGCTCCGTATCGGAACTTTTGGTGCTTATTAGCCGGTATAAGAAGGGGCACCGACCGACTAGATGACGATCCAGTCGGTCGGCAATCCTTCTTGGACCGACTAGTTAGCTTTCTAAATTTCTCAAGAGTTACTGTTTATCGTTAGTCGGTCTAAGAACGTTGGTTGACCGACTAGGTTGCAAACTAGTCGGTCGGCAATGCTTCTTTAACTGACTAACACATCATCTTATTTTTGTATCAGTTACTGTTTACCCTTAGTCGGTCTAAGAACGTTCATCGACCGACTAGATGCTAAACTAGTCGGTCAGTACTTGTTCATGGACCGACTAACTCTAAATCCTATTTTCGTTCAGGAGTTACTGTTTACACTTAGTCGGTCTGCGTTGGTCGACCGACCGACTAGTTGCCAAACTAGTCGGTCAGTGGTTGCTCTTTGACCGACTAACCAGTGTTGAAACCCTAATTTCTGGGCAGCCGCCAGCCCAACCTATTTAAACCCAACCCAAACGTTTTCTTCTTCCCCAACACGACCCAAAACCCTAAAATCTTCCCCCTTGAGCCCCCATCTTCCTCCAAGCTTAAATGCTTCATTCCAAGCCCTAAATCCATCATCCAAACCATCCATTCACTCTATCTACCTCTCATCTTCCCCAAAATCTCACCAAATCCATCAAAATCCCCAAATCCCCCAAAACCCTAGTTTCCCCAAACTTCTCCATTTGCTTCCAGATCTGATCCTAGGGTTCCCCGGAGTGTTTCTTCCGCCTCCTCTCGGTAAGAAATCGATCTACCGTCGTTTTCATAACTTATTTATATTTTTTATGAAACCCGAATAAATTTCATGTTGTTTGGTGTTGTTTCCCCCATAACAGCGTTTTTCCCCGTAGATTAGCATCCGTGTGACGAAGTGGTCGTCATCCCCGGTGCTAGGCAAGTGAAACTTGCCACTTAGGGTTTAGGCCATGTTTTAGGCCATTTGTTTGTTGTTAGGCGTAAAAGAGGCTAGGCGACGAAATGATACTCGCCTAGGCGCAAATTGGGGAATTAGCTTGACAACGAAGCTAGTTCCGACATATAGCATGTTGCACAATTACCATGTCATGTTTACTTTCCTTTAACGGTACGAACATTAAATGTCATGTCATTGCATTCTTTTGGTGATCCCGTGATTGCGTAGCATCGCTACGATACTTGTGTTTCCTGGCTCGTGACCAGAAGCGAGCATAATGAGTTGCTAACCCCAACGCTCGATATATTGAATTGTGAACTAAGAAACAAGCTCCCGTGCGGGGCAACCCTGGCTCACTTGTCAGGCTCATGTTCAGGGACCCTAGCTTGTTTAAATGTGGGATGGGGTAAGGGTTAAGCGGCCAGGCAACTGGGGGTCTGTTTGATCAACAACTGCAGTTGTAAGGCGTAAACTCTGGGGTGGGGTAGTGTTTAGTGCCGATCGGTGTGAATGATGAACCATTCAGCTGAAGGGCGTAAACATCTACAAACAATAGTGAAACGTGAATTGTGTTTAGTGCCGATCGGTGTGAATGATGAACCATTCAGCTGAAGGGCGTAAACACCTACAACAATGTGAATTGATTGAGATTGATAGTAGCTTGGCTACTCTTGTCTTGTCCCGATAATTGTTCTCTTGTACAAATTGTCTTGCCATGTTTTAAATTGTGCACTCATGTTATAACTGCCATGTCATGCATACTAAATTGCTAGGTTGCTAGTTGCCTTACTTTCAGTTTCCTTGCCCAAGTCTTTTAGACTTGCTGACATGTGCCCCTTTACTCTTTTGGGTGACACATGTTAGATCCTGAGCCTGAGTACCTTGTTGAGGACGAGGTGTTTGCTGACGCCGAGCCCGAGCTTGTGTTTGACGGGGAGTACGTGGACACTGGGGACCAGTCCTAGTGTCTTCGTCGTGTTTTACTTTTGTTAGACAGTTGTTTTGTTATCGGTGCGTAGCACCTATACTTTGTTATGTTGTTGTTTTTGGTTGGCCTTGTTCTGGGCCTTTAGACTCTTTTCTTTTAGCCTGGTGGCTTTTCTGGATGTTGAACTTATTTTCATGTTGGACAATATTTGAGATGTGAAGTTTTTATTTCAGTCTCTCCTTGTATTATTATTGTTGTTCCGTTGTGGTTACAGGGACCTGCTTATGTTTTATTTTACGCTTATCGGGTTTGGGGCTTCACAGCTCCACTCTCGTGCGGACCTTTTCACGTCTCGCCTCCATTTTAGGGAAGCGGGTCGTGACACATTCACACCCACCTAAATGAAATTAATAACATCTTTGGTTTCCCCATACTTGGGGACGACGCTATCCGCCCCTCCGGGTATCCCCCTGAATTTGACGTCGATCAGTTTTGGTTCCGCCTCACCCTGCACCCTAGCTATCCCCGAGGAAAGGCCAAGGCCTCCTCCATCATTCACCCCATCTTCCATCTGGCTCACCGAATCATTTCTTCCACGTTTGTCCCCAGGGATGAGTCAGGTACCGTGACCATCCCTGATCTCTTCATTCTTTGGGCCATGACATTTCCCTTCGTTCGGGGTGATGACGGGATTTCTTTTAGGGCCCCTACCATTCCCGTCCATGCCGGTGCTTGGCTTGTTTCCAAGCTTCAGGAGATTAGCTGTGCCGACAAGGGCAAGCTTTGTTGAGGGGGCCTTATCACGATCATAGCTTTGACTCCCCAGTTCAACATTATCATCCCACGTGACACACCCACTGCCGCAGGAGCCTCACGTCTAGATCTTGATGTCCTGCGGCATATTCACATGATTAAGCCCCGTCCCGATGGCCGCTTCACCTTCCATTACGGACACCCCCATCTCCCTATACCATTCTACCCAACCCCGCTCGCATGACTATTGCTTTGGCGGCAGATTGGACATTTCCTCCCGATCCCGAGTTTATGGAGGGGCTCCGTCTTCCATTCCTTCCCCGGGGCACTCCGAGACCACCTTCCCCTATCGTCCACTTAGGCGTGCAAGATATCCCTGTGTCCCCGGGAGACTCCGGGGCTGGTCCTAGTCATGTCATCCCAGCTTCTGTTCTGATCACCACCGTTGCCACCACTCCGGTTTGCACTACCTCCTCCTCCTCCTTTCATCGAGCCACTTCCGCTCATCTCGCTCTCAAGACTGAGTTGGCTTCGCTTCACGCTGTCGTTGCATCCTCCACCCCCTCAGACCCACCCACTTCGATTTTCTCTCACCCACGCTTCCTCGCACTTGAGAGGGACGTGGCCACCATCCTCCGCATTCTCACTCACGTCCACGGACCACCACCACCTTCACCATCTCGACGATCGTCACCTCCCCCATCACATTCTTCACCTCCACCATCACCCCCTAGGCGTCCATCCCTACTACCTCATCTACTTCCATTATTTCCATTCCCTCCACTGTCGCCCCCACAGCTCCACCACCCTCCACTTCTGTCACTCCATATGTGCACCGCAAGAAATTGCAGGTGCGTTCTCGATCACTTCGCCCACCATCCTCACCTACCCTCATTCCCCCTTCATCCTCACATACCCCCGCACCTCCACCACCCACCACCACATTGGTCGCCACTTCACTCCCACTCACCGTCATCACCTCCACACCACCCATCGTCCACACTTCTTCCGCACCCACCGATCCATCACATCGACCACTTTCTCCACTTCTCTGCACACCAGTCACCTCACCCACCCACACCGCATCCCCCACTTCTTCCACCGAGGAGGACGAGGATGATTCCTCTCATGCTTTTTGATTTCACTTTGTTTTCTGACCTCCTCCTTGCATATCTCTGCATTTTCACGATCACATCTTATCGTTAGCATAGTCATGCCTAGCTTGGGGGACGTCATTTTTCTGTCTGTGGTGTGATGTTTTCTGTGAGTTTGTTATATATGTTGTGTCGTGTGATTTTCTATTTTTATTTTCTGTTTATATGTCGTGTGGTGTGATTTTTATTTTTATTCTTCTTTTCAGTTTCGTTTGTGTGTTTTTCTTGTCTCTCCTATCTTTTTGTGTCGGTGCGTAATGTCGGTGTGTATTCCTCCCCCCCCCCATTTTCATTGCCCTCCCGTATTTAGATCTATTACATTGAGGGCAATGCAAGTTTCAGCTTGGGGGAGTCGCACTTTGTGCGTCATTTGCGTCTTTTTCTTCGTTTTGTGAGTCGTTTTTCTCCGTGTTTTTCTTTTTCTTTTTCTTTTCTTCTTTTTATCTCTTTCTCCTAGAGATGAACCCTATGATGAATCGCCACAAAAATCATATACGCACCTAGCATGGCTTCGATAATCACATTCGCTAACCCTAGGAAGTCGAGTCCTCTTGCATTTCATGCATCCTGGGTCCATTTTGCTTTTTTGTGAGTCGTGTGTTGTGCCTAGCTATTTGGTGTGCTTCTACTTTGTGGTTATGTTTTATATACCTATCCAGGAATGACCCCTAGATTATCATGCTTCGATTTGAATATGCGGTATTTGCCTATCTTATCTGCTTCTGTATGCGTGAATATACATATATCGTATGCCTCATTTCGCATGTGTCGGGATTCCACGGTTAGGACTAGGATAACCCATTTTGGCCTATGCTCTGACTAGCGAAATATCTCTCTTGTCCAAGTGTTTAGAATCCGATTTCTTTTTTATTTTACTTGGTGCAAATCCCCTCGTCATGTACCGTTCTCCCACTTGGGAGAGTATGCACGTGTATATATCCCAAAAATCCAAAAATCCAAAAAAAAAAGAGAAAAGAGAAAAGAAAGAAAAAAATACATAAATGTTTAGCCAAAAGTCCAAAAAATACATATATCCAAAACCCAAAAAAATGTGTGTGAATATTTTCCTACCCGCCGAGAATAAAGGGAAGGCGAGAATTTGTACCGAGTGTTCTACTCCACATCATCTCAACCCCCATCGCTTTCGAAAACACTTGGAATAGGGAATTTCTAGCTATTATCTAGGCGATAGTGCGGTGATATCCGAGACCCTAGATGTGGAGTCCCTGACACATGATGCGTTTCTATTCTCATACTCTTCTCATGCGTGCTTGAGCTATATATTCACCGCTATTTCTAAATCGAATCGATATTTGGGTCATTTCTTGGATTTGTGTATATGGAGTTTATAGCACAATGTAGATAGCGACACCATCTGCTAGCACACGACCACACTCACTCGCGCTTCACCGCATGGACCCATGGTACTTGTCTGGACTCGTATTCCTTGGTTAAGTGATGTGATTTGGCGTTTGCTTGCTTGGTGTGTCGTTTTTTGATTTTGTTGGCCCTGACGGGCGATTTAGGATTTAGTGTTCTCTTTTTCTCTCTTTCTCTCTATTTTCTGCCTCCCAGCTCCTACTCTCACTCATCTTCCTCGAGGACGAGGAAGGGTTCAGCTTGGGGAATTTTGACGTGCGTTTATATTTCATATATTCATGCACGTTTTCCTTTGTGTTTTTCCATTATTTTCCGCCGTCTCGTATCTGTTTTCTCGTATTTTCTTGTTTTCTTTCACTCTTCCGTGTTTTTGTATGTTTGCAGGAGTTTGCTTGCGTACGAGATATAAAACGACGATATCGTGAGTCCCCGGAGCAACGGGAGGAGTCACGCGTGATCAAGGGGGTCAAACGACGAAGATCGCCATCTTTCAACCCCCACCCGATCGGTTGGACACAGCCAACCGATCGGGTGATCCACGCATGCACAAACCGGTCAGCCGACCGGTTCAACCCGACCGTTCTCTCTGGAAATTGGAGCTGAAACTCAACCGATCAGGTGATCTTCACCCGATCGGTTCACCTGTAGCCGTTTCCCCGAAGAAGATGACCCGGAGAGCTCACCCGACGGTAGGCAGACCGTGCCAAAACTTCCGAAGTCTCTGTCTTTTTGGGCAACAATTCCAACTGATCGGTTGATATATCAACCGATCGGTTCACCCGATGAGCTCAAGATCCAAACGACGAGCAGCTTCTATCAACCGACCGTGTCGCCCGGCCGGGTGAAATGCTGAAGATTGCTGCCAAAGTTCACAGCAGGTCACCCGATCGGGTGATTCTTCACCCGATCGGGTGATGTTGTTTTCTATAAATAGAGACTCTAGGTTTCCAGAAACGGGGAGTGGTTATTTTTGCTGTTTTTTCTCTCTCTTGACGGCTGTAATTTTCTAGATATTTGTAAGTTGTCTGATCTTTACCAAACTGTAATATAGTGTTATTTGCATTGCTCTTACTACTTTTCAATCGCCTGATCATGCTTTTAACATTCGATTTTCATTTAGATTGCTTTTTACCTAATATGTGTGAGTAGTTCCCAAATCTGGGATTTTGGTGAAAACCCCTTCGTGGGTTCTCCCTAACGCGTCCATAGGACTAGGAAATCGATAGAGATTAGGAATCTATCGGTTACACGGGGTGTTTCATTGTCATCGGCGGGAAAAAGACCGCCTTTGACCGTTGGGCCAAGGGGGAATAAACTTGGCGGTTGACTCCCTAGCCATAGCTCACGCCCTTAGCGTAGACATCGAATCCTAGTGCGCGGGAGTGATAGGACGAGATGTTGGGAGTTATCGTTGCGAGCTTAGTGCTTCCGGAGTCGGTCAATGTTAATGGACATGGGAATGCCCACTGACCGAACCCGAGAAGTCCGGCGTATCATCATGGGCACCGACCAGAATATCGGGCCCATGGAACGCCTGTATCACTCTCTGAGTCAACGTCTCACCATTAGACCCTAATTCCGATCGGTATCCCATCTGTCGGTCGTATTGGCGAGAATCGCACGATAGGGTGGAAACCGAAGTCCCGGGTTTCCCTTTATATTGTTTATCCTTCGCATTCTATTTTCCGTGACAACCCATCTACCGATTTGGGCTAGCTCGCCCATGGGGTGAATCCGGTCCTTTCTGACGCAAGCACTACCACGCCTTCCTGAGTTCGACCCCCAAGCCACACTACAACACCGTGCGCTTGCGGTTATAAATATTTAAATCTCACGCCCCCAACCATATATTGCACACATCTGACACGCACAAACGCGGGGGACGTCAGTATGATGTTTATTATGATTCGGATTTCAATGACTCATTGCACCTTTTGCAGGATACACATACATATGATCAAGAGGTACAAAGTGACGTATACGAGGAGGAGGACGAGGAGTTAGCACACATGGACGCTGTTGAATATGATCAGGAGGTGCGCTGGGATGAGTCCGACGATGATGAGGAGCATCCCGACGAGACCCACTCCATCATGCCAGAGTTACCTGAGGAACCAGAGAAAAAAACGAGGAGTTGATCGACGTGGTGCATCAGAGTAGAGATTTATTTCCAGGGAAGTGTTGTCAACCATTTTTTATTTTAAATACTATTGTTGATGACCCTCTCTGGAATACATTTATTTTGGGGAAAGATATTCCACATCAGATTGATGCGGCTTGTCTCTTGCAGGGTACAGGGGGGAGTCCTTGGAGAGATGCTGGGAGACGCATTGCTAGAATCTGATAGGGCCCGTGAAGATAGGCACCTAGCGGAGGCACGAAAAGTGCAGATAGAGCAGCTGCCTGCACCGGCAAAGATATTGAACCCGCCTTTTACTACAGGTGGTACCAATCTAGTAGTGTAGTATTTTATGCTTTAAATAATCACGAATCCTCTTGGCAGCGAGAGGACCTTATAGGATTTTATATGTTTTTTTAGTTTAATAAATTCACCCCATCTGATGGCTAAATTTTCTTTGGCACCCAACCCACTATCTATTATCCATGCTCACCCCTATATTTTGGCGCTTATTTCACCTCTCCCCCCAATTTTTATGTGTTGTTGTCACGCCCCACTTCCCAAAACGACGGAGACGAAGCGTGACTAAGGCCCGCTTAGGCCGGAGCTGTGAAGCTCAGACCCAATAAGCGTCTGTAGGGGTACCATCTTAAAATTTTCAGGTTCTTGCATTTATAAAGTTCGAAACAACAGAAAGTACAGAAAGGAAGTTGCATTCATTAATATAAAGAGTTAATATCCAGCGAGTACAAAAGTCTAAAAAGAGGGAGGCCTAAGCATGGCAACAACTACTGAAGGATCTGAAACGCCCGAAGGCTTTTTGTATCACGGAGATCACTTCCGCCAGGGAAGCATCTGAAATGCCCGAAGGCTTTTTGTATCACGGAGATCACTTCCGCCAGGGAAGCATCTGAAACGCCCGAAGGCTTTTTGTGTAACAGTGACATGACACGACCAGTGTACGGGAGATGTTATTCTAGGGTGTCCACACGCATGCACACACAAGATAATCCTACGGTGTCCAAAGTTGTTGTTTGTCGGGCTTAGACTTCGTCGTTAAGTCTAAGTCATCAGGGCGACCCGGACGCTATCATTTCACGTCCGGTTCTATACACTCACAGTCTAACAGTTCTAACAATTTAAGACCAAGACGCGGTCAAAAATGCAAGTGGGTACACTTGCCTATGATGGCGAGTGTGTCGTTTGTCCGGGGCGTCTCGTCCAGTCGTCGCGTCCGCGGTAGTCCGTCTGAAAAGGGGTCACAGCGACGATGTCAGGTCGCGTTTTTCAATAACTCCTATCTAGGTTCATTTCTAGGTTGGACGTGGGTACCCTAACAGTCACATGTCAAAATTTCCGTTCAGCCTATCCGACGATTCTATCCTATGTGCACAGTCAAAAATTCCGATCGTCGATCTACGGTTCCACGTCGTTTTAAGGGAGCAGAAAGTAAATTTAGTTATAGTTGTCCGACTTTTAGTTTAGGTTTTGGTTAGCTACGGTGTGGGTTTTACTACTCGTTAGGGAAACTAACCTCGTGATGTCGTCCAACAAGCGGAAGTCGGGTCTGAACGGCGAAGCGTCGACGTCGTCTGGAACTCCTTGGCCACGGGTAGCGCAGTGAGGTACCTCTGGACAGTGGGGTGGCGGCGTGAAATCAGCGAGCTAATCAGCGATCCTCCTCCCGTTGCGAGTAGCGCAACGGTTCTTCACGATAACGGCGATGTCGGCTAAAAGTACGTGCGTACGGCAACGCACGTGAACTCGAGAGTCCAAGGGGGCTGTTGGTAGATGAAGTGGGACCAAAGAAAGATGCTCGGCCCGGTGGATGGCCGACGGTGCAAGCGCACGGCGGTGGGCGGTCGTGAGAAGCCGGGGAGGACAGATTCGCGCCACGTCCGTTGTTGCGCGTCTCAGTGAAATTTCAGAGATGAACAGCGGAAACGGGAAGTTGCAGTGGGTAAAGGACTTCAAGACGAAGCCAACGGTAGTGGATTTGTCTCTGGGGGTGGTCGGAGGTGGCCGTGCGTAGGCGGCGAAGTTCGGCTTCCAGATCTGTGAAGAACAGCCGATACGGCGTGTTCCGACGAGGATTCCGGGAGCTACAGGTGGGCTATTAGCGTGAGGGAAGTTGCAGTTGGTAGGGGGTTTCGATAGGAATCCAACGGCGGTAGGGTGGTCGTCGTAGGTGTAGGGAAATTGGCGGTCCCTTAGGGCACAAACACTCTAGTCCTGTCCTAAGTCGGATGGAACATAGACACAAAAACAATAGCATCGGAAGAAAAACTATGTTAACTAAATTAACAAGCAGTTAAAACATTTTTAACTTAGCCCTAAGGTCCAAGACCCTATGCCAAGATCTATACCGACTTGGGATGGATCTGACCATCCCAAGAAGGATCTAGCCTACTGCGATTAAACTAAACTAATGCTAATAAAATAATTTAACCACATACCCGGAATCTCAACCCTGGAGCTGGCGAGATGTTCCGCGCCATCTTCCGAGCTGCTCCCGTCCCACGCCGAGCCGCTCCTTGAACCGCTCCTCGAACCGCTCCGCGTCCCGAGGCGATCAATCCCCGTGCCGCCGAGCCAACCACGCGTCGAAGAAAGTTTCACGCGAGTGAAACCTCCGCCTAGATTTCGGATCCAGAATCCGAACTCCTTTGTGGCTTTGCTAGAGCCCGCAAGAGTAAGGCAGAAATTTAGGGAGAAGAGAAATATTAATTTAAGCCTAGATCCGAGCGTGCTCCAACATTTACGAGAGCCGCTCAGATCTAGAGCTTGGGACGAGTTTTGAGAAAGGGGGGAGACCCCTATTTATATAGGCGGTGGACTCTCCCCTTTTCTCAAAATCCGATGTGGGACTAAATAATGGGTTAATTAAAATCAAGTTAGTTTGCACTTCACAAAGTGCAAACTTCCGTGAATTTTAACTCACTCACCGTTGAGCTTCAGGATTGATACAACCTATCAATACGACGAGCGTTCAACGGTGAACGCATAGGAAAAAACCGTTCGTCAATCGGAGTTCGTTTGACCACTCAATTGATCGTCCAAAGATCAGCCCAAGAGTGTATTTTCGCACAAAACAGCCAAGGCGGCTGTGCGCAGCCCTAGGGCTCAGAAAACCTGAAGTGGGGCCCATCATGTGGGCCCCACAGCACATGCGCGCGCTTAACAGCGCGGCACGTGCACAGCACACGCCTGCGAGGCGCGTGCTGTGCACGTGTCGCGTGCACAGCTGCCGCCCGCTGAAGCGGGCGGCTTTTGCTTTGAAGCGGGGCGGGCCCGCATCAAATGCGGGCCCGCTGGGTTGTCTCGCCTGCGTCAGCGGGTGGGCCCGCTGACGCTGGAGTCAGCCTGCGTCAGCAGGCTGACGTACGCGTCAGCGGGCCCCCTTCCCTTGGGCCTGGGCTTATTTTTGACAGCCTCTCTAAATGGGGTTTATCTCTCTTGGGCTTTCTATTTAACACTTTAAATAGACCTTTGGGGCTCGTTTGAACTCCGTTTTTGACGCGGTTTGAACCTGCGTCAAGAGCAAGATGAACCCGTCTAACCAGTAACCTTTTCCTTGCGTGTATTTTATTAAATATTGTATTAAACAATTTAATACACATTTAATCGCTTTTGCATCAAATGCAAAATAGTCCCTATCTAAGCTTAAATTTCCATATTGCATCAAATGCAATTATTTCATCCCTTGCATCAAAAATGCAATTATTCTCCCTAACTAATTTCTACCTATTACTAGACGAAGCGTTGCACTCTGTGTGAGACCCTACAGCCTGACCCTTACAACAGGTTGGGCTCGAAGCCCTATACGGCAGTGACCACGAGCAGTAGTTGCCGTCCCTGCTTCAGGAATCATCATTATGTGGTTAACTCATTGACATGAGTATTGTCGGGACCACCCTGACTGTTTTCGTGATGATTCTGCAGTTACAGTCTCTTCGTCTTAACTATGTCGTGTAGATCAAGTCTAGGGTACGGTCAAAACTGTCAACCCCAATAACTTGACTCCGGTTAGTTTCGATCAATCGTTAGTCAATAAATGTTGGACTTCTTCCAACATACTCTGCGCAGAGTTTTTACTAAAGACCGAACTAACTCTACGACACTAACTCCCATTGACCGGGAGAGACGAATCCTCCCTTGGTCATTACTCGCCTCGTACGTTTTAAGCGACACCCATTCAAAAGACCTTTCGACAGGCCTTGCCTCGAAGCTAGGTCAGTTGATATAAGTGGCACCGTTCACGCACAGGTTTGTCAAAATGACCTCAAGTCAAAAGACCAACTATCCTATCATCACTCAGAGTTATCACTGACAGATTGGTCAATATAACCATATGATAACTCTAGAGGATCTTTCAGTGAACTCATTCTAATGAACACCTGTGTCTCGTCTTTGACTTCGACAAGTCAAGCGATCATGAGATCATCGCCACCGCTAAACGGTGAAGACTAAGACACAATGGTCTATCCGATGTTTCGATATCCTTATCTCGAAACATCTACGACCACGAACCATTTTAGACTTATGCTACAGACGGTCAAATGTTTCTCCATGATCGAGATACTCATCTCGATACCCGTTTGACCTTGCATAAAGTCTCAGGACTTTACCTAAGTTGATATCTAATGTTAACTACATTACAATATAACTTAGATAAATTATTACCAAACAGCTTACTGTTATTTCGAACAAGATGTTTGTGCTATTCACACAGGAATAAATGGCCTTGAGGGCATCATATTCCTACATCTCCCACTTGCACTCAGGCCCATTTATCTCGGTATCTTATACCGTTTTTACACATAAGTTTTCCCGACTTCATGTGATAGAGCCTTCGTGAGTGGATCTGCTAAAACCGTCTACTCTATAGACTTAAGGGGTTTATATGTTCATGTCAGACCAACCATTTGAATCTTATTCAAATAATTCATTTGGTCTGTCGGAATCCATAATATTTTATTTTACTTGGATCTTATCTAGTTTATCGTACCTTACGATAATTATTTTAAATTAGTAATTGGTCATCACATATGGCTCATATTTATTTCTGATAAAGTATCAAACTTTTTGATTACTTTGTCAAAATATATGTTCTATTTCTTTGATACCTCGCATGTAATTTATGCGCTCCCACTGACCTTGAAAATTATCTTGGCTAATTCATATAAGTCAGTCTGTCTAAATCATATTTAGAAAAACGAACTTTTAAGTGAATGCTCCAATTTTCATGGTCAACTTAAGCGTTTTACATCGGCTTTGGTCCGAGTAGATCTGTACACATCTGTTGGTGAAACCGGTTTCATCATAATCCGTTTTAAAGAAATTAGGATGAAAACCGTTCCCGTCCAACATTATTGTACTTCACTATTTTCTTTTCTGCATCAATCTTTTAAAGATTTACTTGCAGAAAGTGAGGAAACATTTTCTTTGGGCACGTAAACTAAATTCTCAATTTATTTACGCACACGGACCTGCATCAAGTTTTAAATCGGAGTTACTACTCCGAATTTCATCCTAGAAGTTGACTAAGTCATCATCAGTTATGATGTCTAACTCGACAATCCGTCTCACGAGATTCGAGTAATAATACAACTTTCTTACGATTGATTTATTGAATATATTATTGATAATGTCCTTATAGAACATTATCAAAACCTAGGCATTACTATCTGTGACTTAACCCAGAGGGAGGAGTTAACTCAGAGTCACTTATTTATGGATCGCACCAAGTCTAACTAAGTGTGATTCATACCTTTTAACACTCTGATGTGTTAACAGACTTGACCTGAGAGAAAATCACATTTTCTTTTAATTACACAAGATTTTATGTAGCTAAGTATTTGACTATTCGATCTAATCGAATCAGTTTAAATACTTTCGTCATTTCATTCTTTATTTTATCAGACTTGTGTTTCATCAAGAACATGTGTCTTAATAAAATATACGAATAATTTATTTTGGTTAATCTAGACTCGGGTACATCAGTATGTACTAGACTGAGTTCGACAACTCATTCTCCCACTGTCTCACAGATGGGTTTCGGCCATTGTATCTAAGAGGCTAAGACTCACAAGTGTCCGTAGATTTCATAATACGAGAGGTCAGACCCCTCTTTATGTGACTTGTGAAGCTTAATCTCTTGATACGGCCTAGTCTAATTTTACCATATAAGTTTGCTACTATCTTGTGTATTTATATATTAACATTTAATATATATATAGTTATTACAAATTACTTAACACAAAACATTACTTCAGAAGCAATGTGACGACATTCGTCAAAATGTATTAAACGTCTTTTGTATAACAATTTATTCCGAAATGTGACATCAAAATATGTCACGTTTTCATTTCCTCCTCCTTATGCCTCTACTAATGATAAATTAAACTAACTTTCTCAATTGACTTTCCGAAGTGCCTTTTTACGTTTCTAAATCACATTTAGATATCAACATAAATAAATAGCTATGCAAGCAACTTATGTATCCAAACGCTTGAGCTTTGCAATCTTGAGTGTAGCTCAAGAAGTTGCTTGTCTCAAGATCCGGTTGGGATACATAGTCTTGCATCGCTCATGCACTTGTATTCGACTCAAACGGTTTGATCGAATTTTCGAACTTTGCGGATCAAAATTGTTTGTCCATTCAACCTTGAGGGTAGCTCGACAAGTTGTAGGGAGAAACATACTTTGAATGTCCTATATGTTCAAGCTGCCTCATATAGAGACGAGTGACATGTAGTTTTAATTTATTTATTGGACCTAGAACTTAATGAAATCATATTTCTTAAGTCTGTTCTTTAGAAGGTCATTTAATGTCAATGAGAATATAGTTTAATTACATCAATTAGAATTTAACTTGATATTCAATTAATCAACTCTTTGACCAATTAACTTATTAAAATATTATATTTTAATTCCTACGGTAAACATAGTCTTGCCCTAGTTTTAGCATATGTTCAATATTAAATATAGGTAGATTGGCTTTTATCTATCTATATCCTCCCACTATTTTTACGAACGTTTTAAAGCTTAATAACGAACGATTTAATCGAATTAAAATTAATGGGTAAGAGTTCCAATCACCTTGAGTCTAAACAACCTTGAGTGTAGCTCAACAAGTTGATTGACTCTGCGATCGAAAGATGACTCTTCATCGATCATATCAGATATGACTCTCTTAATCGGTTTTTGCCCCTAGCCATTCGTGATCATGAGTGTGCTCATCCAAATCACAATGTCTAGTCTAGTCGGACCCTTGTTTTCGTGTCTAGCCTGACTTGCCCCTCAGCTCGGTGTATGCACGACACGTCGGTTTGGGTCAGGTCTTAGACTACATCTTATGTATTTAAGAAGTTGGTTTCTACAAGGTTGCCATGTCACAGCTTGAGTGTATCTCAACAACTGTAACACGGGCCCTATAGTTGCTAACCCCTAAAACAAGGAGGGCTACGGCTAATCTTGAAAAAGATCATTAACGTATTTGACTTAGATATAGTCCAGGGTGTCATACAATCATGATTCGCGACATTGCGGTCCAGCGGAACTCAGCCAGGGAATTGACTAAGCCAGGATCACTATCCCTTAAAGGGTGATCCAGAACTCTTAGCCAAGCACATTGACTGGATCATGGTCCATTGAATGAAGCTTGTCATTTTTGTATGTATGCCATAGACTAAACAGCTTTTATTAACAACTAATTAATCCTATCAACTAGTTGAATCCTTAAATTCAAAATTTTAGGATTTGTTTAATAACTTTTATTAAGTCCTTATCAACTATAAGGTTCACGTGCTATCCTAATCGTTATTAGGATTTTAATAAATTTTATTAACAACGCTAGAAGCGAAGTCCTTTAATGAAAATTAATTATAACAATTAGAATTGAAAAATCATTAAAAGGACTACCCTAATCAGGAATTAGGTCTTAATATTGTTGTTAATGATTTATTAAAACATAGCATGTCATTAAAATTCAAGTAATAAATTTTAATCATTTTTAATGGCTAACCTAAAGGGTTGTCTTGTGTTATCAAATAAGGGACAAGATTAACAAGCCATGAAAATAAAGCTACACTAATTTTATCAACATAAAATGAAAGTGTATATCTATTTAACAATTAAATAAACTAAGTTTATCGCATAAACAATTTTTAGACTTTTAAAATCAGTTTTTAAAATATCTTATAAATTTAAAACATTACTTTTAAAAATTTTCCATGTTCAAAAATTTATCATATACAATTTTTAAACATCTAAAATATTTTAAACCTATCGCATAAATTTAAAGCCTTAAAATCAATTTTAAAATTTATCACATAAATTTAAAAACACCATTTTAAAATTTCCATGCTTAAAAAAAATTATCATATAAAAAATTTTTAGGCATCCAAAATAAATTTAAACTTTTAAATATTTAAAATTAGTTTTAAAATTATCACATAAATTTTAAAACGTCATTTTAAAAATTTTCATGTTCAAAAAATTTATCATATAGAATTTTGAACTTCAAAAACATTTTTAAAATTATCTAATAACTTTAAAAAAATTTAAAAGTATTTAAAAAGCATTAATAAGTTTAATGAAATCGCAGTACCTAGATCGACTACGCAAACCTAGGCTTTGATACCACTGTAGGGAAATTGGCGGTCCCTTAGGGCACAAAAACTCTAGTCACGTCCTAAGTCGGACGGAACATAGACACAAAAACAATAGCAGCGGAAGAAAAACTATGTTAACTAAATTAACAAGCAGTTAAAACATTTTTAACTTAGCCCTAAGGTCCAAGACCCTATGCCAAGATCTATGCCGACTTGGGATGGATCTGACCATCCCAAGAAGGATCTAGCCTACTGCGATTAAACTAAACTAATGCTAATAAAATACTTTAACCACATACCCGGAATCTCAACCCTGGAGCTGGCGAGATGTTCCGCGCCGTCTTCCGAGCTGCTCCCGTCTCACGTCGAGCCGCTCCTTGAACCGCTCCCCGAACCGCTCCTCGAATCGCTCCGCATCCCGAGGCGATCAATCCCCGTGCCGCCGAGCCAACCACGCGCCGAAGAAAGTTTCACGCGAGTGAAACCTCCGCCTAGATTTCGGATCCAGAATCCGAACTCCTTTGTGGCTTTGCTAGAGCCCGCAGGAGTAAGGCAGAAATTTAGGGAGAAGAGAAATATTAATTTAAGCCTAGATCCGAGCGTGCTCCAACATTTACGAGAGCCGCTCAGATCTAGAACTTGGGACGAGTTTTGAGAAAGGGGGGAGACCCCTATTTATATAGGCGGCGGACTCTCCCCTTTTCTCAAAATCCGATGTGGGACTAAATAATGGGTTAATTAAAATCAAGTTAGTTTGCACTTCACAAAGTGCAAACTTCCGTAAATTTTAACTCACTCACCGTTGAGCTTCAGGATTGATACAACCTCTCAATATGACGAGCGTTCAACGGTGAACGCATAGGAAAAAACCGTTCGTCAATCGGAGTTCGTTTGACCACTCAATTGATCGTCCAAAGATCAGCCCAAGAGTGTATTTTCGCACAAAACAGCCAAGGCGGCTGTGCGTAGCCCTAGGGCTCAGAAAACCCGAAGTGGGGCCCATCATGTGGGCCCCACAGCACATGCGCGCGCTTAACAGCGCGGCGCATGCACAGCACGCGCCCGCGAGGCGCGTGCTGTGCACGCGTCGCGTGCACAGCTGCCGCCCGTTGAAGCGGGCGGCTTTTGCTTTGAAGCGGGGCGGGCCCGCATCAAATGCGGGCCCGCTGGGTTGTCTCGCCTGCGTCAGCGGGTGGGCCCGCTGACGCTGGCGTCAGCCAGCGTCAACAGGCTGACGCACGCGTCAGCGGGCCCCCTTCCCTTGGGCCTGGGCTTATTTTTGACAGCCTCTCTAAATGGGGTTTATCTCTCTTGGGCTTTCTATTTAACACTTTAAATAGACTTTTGGGGCTCGTTTGAACTCCGTTTTTGATGCGGTTCGAACCTGCGTCAAGAGCAAGATGAACCCGTCTAACCAGTAACCTTTTCCTTGCGTTTATTTTATTAAATATTGTATTAAACAATTTAATACACATTTAATCGCTTTTGCATCAAAAGCAAAATAGTCCCTATCTAAGCTTAAATTTCCATATTGCATCAAATGCAATTATTTCATCCCTTGCATCAAAAATGCAATTATTCTCCCTAACTAATTTCTACCTATTACTAGACGAAGTGTTGCACTCTGTGTGAGACCCTACAGCCTGACTCTTACAACAGGTTGGGCTCAAAGCCCTATACAGTAGTGACCATGAGCAGTAGTTGCCGTCCCTGCTTCAGGAATCATCATTATGTGGTTAACTCATTGACATGAGTATTGTCGGGACCACCCTAACTGTTTCCGTGATGAATTCTGCAGTTATAGTCTCTTCGTCTTAACTATGTCGTGTAGATCAAGTCTAGGGTACGGTCAAAACTGTCAACCCCAATAACTTGACTCCGGTTAGTTTCGATCAATCTTTAGTCAATAAATGTTGGACTTCTTCCAACATACTCTACGCAGAGTTTTTACTAAAGACCGAACTAACTCTACGACACTAACTCCCATTGACCGGGAGAGACGAATCCTCTCCTGGTCATTACTCGCCTCGTACGTTTCAAGTGACCCCCAATCAAAAGACCTTTCGACAGGCCTTGCCTCGAAGCTAGGTCAGTTGATATAAGTGGCACCGTTCACGCACAGGTTTGTCAAAATGACCTCAAGTCAAAAGACCAACTATCTTATCATCACTCAGAGTTATCACTGACAGATTGGTCAATATAACCATATGATAACTCTAGTGGATCGTTCAGTGAACTCATTCTACTGAGCACCTGTGTCTCGTCTTCGACTTCGCCAAGTCAAGTGATCATGAGATCATCGCCATCGCTAAACGGTGAAGACTAAGACACAATGGTCTATCCGATGTTTCGATATCCTTGTCTCGAAACATCTACGACCACGAACCATTTTAGACTTATGCTACAGACGGTCAAACATTTCTCCATGATCGAGATACTCATCTCGATACCCGTTTGACCTTGCATAAAGTCTCAGGACTTTACCTAAGTTGATATCTAATGTTAACTACATTACAATATAACTTAGATAAATTATTACCAAACAGCTTACTGTTATTTCGAACAAGATGTTTGTGCTATTCACACAGGAATAAATGGACTTGAGGGCATCATATTTCTACAGTAAGTGGCCGGATGGCCGGTGGGCGTGAGTTTTTCCGTCAGTAGCGCAGATCTGTAAAACTGTCGTTTGAGTTGTTTTTGAAAACGTTTTGAGGGAGATAGAGAAGAGGGATGAGGGTAAGGGGAGTTGGAGATGCTTGGGGCGTCAGAGAGGAGTTGATAGGGGGTGGTGGTCGCCGGAGGGGGTGGCCAGAACGGCGGCGGCGGCCGTTTTTCGGCGGGCGCGCACAGCAGGCCTGTGTACAGAATTTCGGCCAAAAAGCTTGGTTTAATGGTGTTTTTGGAGCTTGGAGAGGTGGAGATAGGAGAGGGAAAGGTTGAGGGGTTGTGTGGGGAGGAGAGGGTGGCCAGAGGGTAGCCGGAGGGTGGCCGGAGGCGACGGAGATGGCCGGAAAAGGCTGGGCGCCGGCCTTGGGGATGGGTCATCAAGCTTTTGGCCATGGGGGTTTTCTTGGGGTTTTGATGGGTTTTAAGGAGAGAGAAGAGGGAGGAGGGAGAGAGGATAGAGAAGAGGGAGGAGGGAGAGAGGAGAGAGAGGGGGGCCGGAGTTGATCGGAGGATGGCCAGAGGAGTCCTCTCCGGCGACCAGGAGCTCAGGGCGTGGGTTACAATGGGGGTGGCGGCTGGGATGCGTAACATCCTAGGGTTTTTTAGTTGTGAGTTTGTTATAAGATGGAAAGATGCTATTTAGGGTGTGAAAGGAGTGTAGTTAAGTGACTAGGAGGGAGAATGTGTGAGAGGTGAGGGGTTTAGTTTAGGTGAGGATAGCCAAAATGAATCCCATGTTGTTACGTAAGGATCTCATATGATTTGGTTAATTTGAATTTCAAAAGTGGATTAAGGCTAATCGGGTTTGATTTTTGATTAGTGATTTGGATGGGCTAGGAGTGTCCAAAAATTACAAAAAAATACCAGGACGACCGTGACGAAGAGAGGTTCGATGATACGATGGTCAACTGCACGTTTGGTCTACGAAAAACGAACAGAAAAAAATAAAAGATCCGGCGATCAAGTCTAAAACTACGACGGCTCAGCAATCAAGCTCGATTTGTGGGAGAACGACCCGTGAAATGACGTTCACTAAAAATCCCACAAATAACTACTCTTCCTTACGGTCACAACGGCATATCACATCGTATAGTCCGGATCCAAGAAGAGGCCAAATAAAATATGTGCACGAAAAAGCACGTGCACGAAGAAAATACGAACGGTCAGAAAGCGGCCGTTACATTCTACCCACCTTAGAAATGATTCCGTCCTCGGAATCACTTATACTAATAATAATTATATCTATAAACACGTAAGCCTATAACTCCCATCTTCCACACAATGATCTCTAATCCTATCACTCCAACGTCGTTCCTCAAATAATCGATCATAACCCGTCTTTTCACTCGATAATGCCACGACTAAACTCACATCCTAACACTTAACTATAGACCCATCACTGCTTTTCAAATTTCCAACTCCAAGTTCTCATAAAAGAATAATAATCATCTTTTCATACCATACCACTCCACTAAACATCATCGCTCAATAACATCTTTAATTTCTCAATCTCTTCCCAATATTAATCAATCACTAAAATGATGTTCTAGTCAATTACCAATCCAAGACAAAAACTTTGTCTATCTTATAACACCTTTCACACATCAACAATCGTCGTGTCCTCAATACATTCCTTGTCATATCTTCCCATAAATTTATCCGCCAAAAGATTGAACTATCAAAATCACATCTTATCCTACTCACTATAACTAATCACAACCATTATTAAGTCCGACTACCTAACCATCCATTTATCTCAACACGTCGTGTTATTCCCAATGTCTTCTCACGTCAACATTATCAATCAAGTCTTGATGCTTCAAATACTCTACTCATTCTCATGATCACCCTAACTCATACTATACTCCGTAGCTACTCCTATCTACCACTCGTCTAAGTTTCAAGTCTGATAAGTTATCATCCCCCGCATATAATTTCATCCGACCAGAATTCTCCATTGAGTCCGTCACACGTTTGCATTATAAATAAGTCTTGGACACCTCATTCTTTTCATCCAAAGAAATCTAATCTAATATCCTTGTGTTCCAAAACCAACTATCCACCGGTACAACATATCTCATCTCACTCTAAACCTACCCACAAACATAACCCTATAACAATAACAGCTATTACTAACAATATCATAACAATCAAACTTAACACTCCCGAAGAGGGAAGGAAAGGAAGTTTAAGGCCAAAGACATATTTAAAACATTCGAAAAAAACGTGTGGAGTTGTGGTATTGGATGAGGGAAGATCGGGGTTGTGATCTTGTGTGCTAGTCTCAAAACTTTAAAGATTTGGTTTAAATGAAAACAAAAATTTTGATACAATCATATGCAGCCAAAGATAAGTCATACCATAATACGAAAGACTAAGTCTAAGGAATTGCCTGCTATGACGCTATTCACATCTATATGAATACTATCAATCAGACCACTCCATACGTATATCACGGTCCACACTGAGTACACATACACGACACAAGAGACAATCACTAATATCCTAAAGGTAGCACACTCGCACCGGTCTACCTATACACATGCACTACGACGACATCACAAACCAATGGGCCCACTACTAACTAGAGATGACATAGGCAACTACAGGCACTGATGTCTACATGAAAGAAAGGAACCGAAACCAAAAGCGAAAAGAAACAAGATCGGAAAGAACGAGTTTGGACAAGGCGAGGAAAAGGAGATAACTGGTTGGATGGAACAAAAATATTGCTCAAAATATTGAAATAGATGAAAGGAAAATTATGTGTAAAGTATGGTATCATACACTTTTATACTTATAAAAATTATGTAGAAAAAGTGAGCAAATGGTAGAAAAATTCAACTCGAAATGAAGAGTAGAGTGAGGTAGTGATTGGTTTGCAAATAAAAAAAATAAAAATAAAAAAATAAGTTTATACGAAGATGTTTTTTTTGTTTTGAAATATGAGCACGGTGAGCATAGAACTGGTATATATAAAAATTGAAGTTCTCTTTAGTTTAGAAAGTCTTCTAAAAGTACGTAAGGTAAGGAGTTAAAAATAAATTTCGTAGTTTTAGAAAATGCGCAACATTGAAATTTTTTTTCCAAAATAGTAACAAGTTTTAAAACTGATATACGAAAGATACTGATTCGAAAATAAGTACGAGATAATAACTTAAACATTACGACCAAGAAGTTTTCAAAATTTGCGAAAGAATTTTAATTCAGCCGAAAGTAAGCAATTTTAAATATTTAATAAGAGTTTTCAAAGAAGTTAAACTGAGCGAAGAATTTAATAATGAATTTCGTAAATACTTTTAAAGGAAGCAAGATTTGCAATGGGAAAGATTCGAAAAATTAACGATAATCGTCACGAAGCGATCACGTGAATCGAAGGCAAAGAAGATGATCGTATGGTGAATACGCATAGGATATGATTCATGAGAAGCCACAATGGAATTCTACGGCCGATAACACAGAAGTGTAATGATTGGGAAGATGCTAGAAGTCAGGGATTCTAATTATCGGGCCGTCTAAAGATCAGGAGAACTCGACACTAAGACTTCCTAATGAGCTAGACTGTAATCAGGATCTAAGGGGAAGGTTCCTAATAGAATCAAGGTTACGTTGTGCTGGGCCCGAAGTCGATGGACCCGAGCGAACTACTAAAAGAAGGGCTCTAGAAATCTAACATGGTCAGAGTCAAGTGGGGGCTACTAAGGTACCCTAGGACGAGGATGACTAAATCTTAACCAAGGCGTCAGACTGTCAAACCTGGATGTCTTTCTAAGTCTTCCTATCATCTAAGACTGGAAAAACCTAATTTAGACTTGTACATGGATATTAAATGAATGCGGTACTCTTATTGTTCAAACTTTTGCATGACCTGCATGGGCCACCACTAAAACCTGTCACGCCCCACTTCCCAAAACGACGGAGGCGAAGCGTGACTAAGGCCCGCTTAGGCCGGAGCTGTGAAGCTCAGACCCAATAAGCGTCTGTAGGGATACCATCTTAAAATTTTCAGGTTCTTGCATTTATAAAGTTCGAAACAACAGAAAGTACAGAAAGGAAGTTGCATTCATTAATATAAAGAGTTAATATCCAGTGAGTACAAAAGTCTAAAAAGAGGGAAGCCTAAGCATGGCAACAACTACTGAAGGAGAGAAGCTAAAAGTAGTAACCTCTTAAAGGTGGCGACTGAAGATTCCTCAAAGTCTGATCCTCGTCAGACACGTACTCTGGATCGATGTCCTCGGGCTCCACGTACTCCAGTAAGTCTGCCTCGTCCACGAACTCTAGCTTGACACCTGACGTACATCACCAAAAGAAGGAACTGTACGTCAGGTAAATTCTACAAAGAAAGTCAGACTCTACTGCAAATGTACCGAACTATTAAACATCGTTTTACTGGTTGATTAGCATGTTGGGGTTACAACAGAGTAGCAAAAAGAAGTAACGTAGCAGGTAAGTAAAGCGTAGCAAGCAGTAGTCGTAGCGTGTGCTACCGACTACGGGACTATCCTAAAGGTGACAGGACAAGACGGAACTAGACAAGACAAGACGGACAGGACACGACATGTGAGACACGAAGGGTTCACGCCTTACGGGTTGAGGGGGATCAGACCCTCTCCCCGTGCGCACGCTCAACCCTACCCCCAAACCCAGAAACTCAGGACTAGAAGTACAGAGATCACTTCCACTATGGAAGCACCTGAAACGCCCGCAGGCTTTTTGTATCACGGAGATCACTTCCGCCACGGAAGCATCTGAAACGCCCGAAGGCTTTTTGTATCACGGATATCACTTCCGCCAGGGAAGCATCTGAAACGCCCGATGGCTTTTTGTATCACGGAGATCAATTCCGCTCGGGAAGCATCTGAAACGCCCGTAGGCTTTTTGTGTAACAGTGACATGACACGACCAGTGTACGGGAGATGTTATTCTAGGGTGTCCACACGCACGCACACACAAGATAATCCTACGGTGTCCAAAGTTGTTGTTTGTCGGGCTTAGACTTCGTCGTCAAGTCTAAGTCGTCAGGGCGACCCGGACGCTATCATTTCACGTCCGGTTCTATACACTCACAGTCTAACAGTTCTAACAATTTAAGACCAAGACGCGGTCAAAAATACAAGTGGGTACACTTGCCTGTGATGGCGAGTGTGTCGTCTGTCCGGGGCGTCTCGTCCAGTCGTCGCGTCCGCGGTAGTCCGTCTTAAAAGGGGTCACGGCGACGATGTCAGGTTGTGTTTTTCAATAACTCCTATCTGGGTTCATTTCTAGGTTAGCCGTGGCTACCCTAACAGTCACATGTCAAAATGTCCATTCAGCCTATCCGACGATTCTATCCTATGTGAACAGTCAAAAAGTCCGATCGTCGATCTACAGTTCCACATCGTTTTAAGGGAGCAGAAAGTAAATTTAGTTATAGTTGTCTGACTTTTAGTTTAGGTTTTGGTTAGCTACGGTGTGGGTTTAACTACTCGTTAGGGAAACTAACCTCGTGATGTCGTCCAACAAGCGGAAGTCGGGTCTGAACGGCGAAGCGTCGGCGTCGTCTGGAACTCCTCGGCCACGGATAGTGCAGTGAGGTAACTCTAGACAGCGGGGTGGTGGCGTGAAATCAGCAAGCTAATCAGCGATCCTCCTCCCATTGCGAGTAGCACAACGGTTCTTCACGATAACGGCGACGTCGGCTAAAAGTACGTGCGTGTGATAACGCATGTGAACTTGAGAGTCCAAGGGGGCTGTTGATAGATGAAGTGGGACCAAAGAAAGATGCTCGGCCTGCTGGATGGCTGACGGCGCGAGCGCACGGCGGTGGGCGGCCGTGAGAAGCCGGGGAGGACAGATTCGCGCCACGTCTGTTGTTGCGCGTCTCAGTGAAATTTAAGAGATGAACAGCGGAAACGAGAAGTTGCAGTGGGTAAAGGACTTCAAGATGAAGCCAACGGCAGTGGATTTGTCTCCGGGGGTGGTCGGAGGTGGACGTGCGCGGGCGGCAAAGTTCGGCTTCCAGATCTGTGAAAAACAGCCGATACGCCGTGTTCCGACAAGGATTCCGGGAGCTACATGTAGGCTATGAGCATGAGGGAAGTTGAAGTTGGTAGGGGGTTTCGATAGGAATCCAACGGCCATAAGGTGGTCGTCGTAGGTGACCGGATGGCTGGTGGGTGTGAGTTTTTCCGTCGGTAGCGCAGATCTATAAAAACTGTCGTTTGGGTTGTGTTTGAAAACGTTTTAAGGGAGATAGAGAATAGGGATGAGGGTAAGGGGAGTTGGAGATGCTTGGGAGGTCAGAGAGGAGTTGATAGGGGGTGGTGGTCGTCGGAGGGGGTGGTCGGAGCGGCGGCGGCGGCCGTTTTCCGGCGGGCGCGCACAGCAGGCCTCTGCACAGAATTTCGGCCAAAAAGCTTGGTTTAATGGTGTTTTTGGAGCTTGGAGAGGTGGAGATAGGAGAGGGAAAGGTTGAGGGGTTGTGTGGGGAGGAGAGGGTGGCCGGTGGGTGGCCGGAGGCGGTGGAGATGGCCGAAAAAGGCTGGGCGCCAGCCATGAGGATGGGTCATCAAGCTTTTGGCCATGGGGGTTTTCTTGGGGTTTTGATGGGTTTTAAGGAGAGAGAAGAGGGAGGAGGGAGAGAGGAGAGAGAGGGGGGCCAGAGTTGATCGGAGGATGGCCAGAGGAGTCCTCTCCGGTGACCAGGAGCTCAGGGCGTGGGTTACAATGGGGTGGCGGCTGGGATGCGTAACATCCTAGGGTTTTTTAGTTGTGAGTTTGTTATAAGATGGAAAGATGCTATTTAGGGTGTGAAAGGAGTGTAGTTAAGTGAGTAAGAGGGAGAATGTGTGAGAGGGGAGGGGTTTAGTTTAGGTGAGGATAGCCAAAATGAATCCCATGTTGATACGTAAGGATCTCATATGATTTGGTTAATTTGAATTTCAAAAGTGGATTAAGGCTAATCGGGTTTGATTTTTGATTAGTGATTTGGGTGGGCTAGGAGTGTCCAAAAATTACAAAAAAAATACCGGGACGACCGTGACGAAGAGAGGTTCGATGATACGGTGGTCAACTGCATGTTTGGTCTACGAAAAATGAACAGAAAAAAATAAAAGATCAGGCGATCAAGTCTAAAACTACGACGGCTCTGCAATCAAGCTCGATTTGTGGGAGAACGACCCATGAAATGACGTTCACTAAAAATCCCACAAATAAATACTCTTCCTTACGGTCACAATGGCATATCACATTGTATAGTCCGGATCCAAGAAGAGGCCAAATAAAATACGTGCACGAAAAAGCACGTGCACGAAGAAAATACGAACGGTCGGAAAGCGGCCGTTACAGTTGTTTAAGCTTGGGGGAGAGAAATTATTTTGTTGAGTGACCCCCCTTTCTTGTCGTTGTCCTCTATTTATATCATACACACATTGAGGACAATGTGATGTTTAAGCTTGGGTAGTGAAAGTGCACGCACTTTGCTTCATCGTGAAACACACTTCGTATTTTCCATGTGAACCATGTTCACTCTTATAGTTATGTCTCATATGCTTTATTTTCTATGAAATATCGTGGATTTATTTTTTTATGAACTCTGATATCTGTTAGATTAGAGTTTAATTCCTTGATTAGTGAATCTTTGTTAATATGCGTTTTCATTGTTAAATCCATAGTTTCACAACCATATTCTCGAAACAGTTAAGTTAAAAATGAATGAATCAACTCTGAAAATTATTTGACACCTGCGTGATTTGATTGATAATTCTAGTGCTTCATGGATGTTTAGTGATTCAAAAGAGATATGATAATCCCACGACAACCAAATTAGTGATGATTAGGATTCCTGAAACCGAGCCATGTCTAGATTCTATACTTTTTCATTTTATTTCATGAATAGCCAATAAATGATCTTTGATCATGCTTTGCATTCCATCGCGTTTACGTGAGTTTGCAAAAATCCCAAAAATACAAAAATCAAATAAATATCTTGAATAAAAGGCCCTAGGGGTTCTTCGTAACCTAATGCGCTAAGACCGTCTGGTCTGGGATGCATAGGCCGCTTCTTGTATATATTGAGTTATCTCGTGTATACAAACAAAGAAAAATGCATATGAAATTTTCATATAGCCAAAAACAATATAAAACTACAAAATCTCATATCCTTATCTCCATTTCTTTATAGAACTAAGACATGGCAAAGTTTCTAGGTTCTTGGAGTCTTAAAATGGTCGTAGTGTGGTGATGCCTTACCTTGATTGGATTTGCTAAATTCGTTCTATGAAGTATAACAAAATACCGCGCATGCTTGAAAAAGTTTGATCATGACATATTATGCTGCTTAGAGAATGAGTTGTGAACTTTGGTTTCATTTCTGTGAACTTAGTATATTGCATGATAAACTATGATATGATATAACTCTAATCTCTTTTTATTGCTTATCAAGTTCATTAAATTTATTGAAATCCATGTTATTTTAATTTGAGCGAGACTTAAGTATTTGTTGTGTATAAGTGTTCTAATTTTATATTGACGTGTGTTCACGAGATCTTGCGTCTTGGGTTCTTATATTTTTTTGGAATTTAAGATTGAACCCCTTGTCTCCATTTATACATCACCGCCTCACATCTCCATTGTATCCATCTCCCGTGTTCGCTTCTTACTAGTCTTCCTCGAGGACGAGTAACAGGTAAGCTTGGGGGATTTTGATGTGTCCTTATATTTCACATTATATATATATGATTACATGTCAAAATGATTGCTCAATTACATATTTCATACGCTTTTACGCTATTGTTTGTAATAATATGACTTTCGAAGCGTTTATGTCCATTTCAGGGATTTAGGCGATATTGGAGCAATTTGGAGTCGATAAAATGATCGGCGACGTGAGAGCACCAATGAAACTCATGATGACATGCTCAAGGTGCCAAAGAAGAATACTGGAGCAAGGAAAGGGCAAGAGAGAAGGTCGCGCGATCGAGCTATGATACGGCGAAGGAATCAAGTGACCCGAAGTGCTGAAAACAAGACAGCCGACCACTATTTCTAAATCTACTATCATCTGGGATTTGTCACTATTTTTTTGATATTTTTTTCAGTTAGTAGACTTCAAGACGGTTCCAATGCCACTAAGAACGTGCCAATCGGAGGTCAGATGAGCCTTGGGGAATTTCTGCAAGTTGAGACTGCAGTGCTGAAATTGTTCTCAGCAGTTTACTCGGTCGAGCAACCTCCTACTCGGTACGAGCAACCTCCTACTCGGCCAGAATGGTGCTGAAATGTGTTTTTACATCCTACGTGACCGAGAAATCTCCTACTCGGTCCGAGCAACCTCCTGCTCGGTCCAAGTAGTGGGCAAATGAGGTTGAAGTGCGTTTTTTAGTCTCCAATCAGACGAGCAACCTTCGACACGACCGAGCAACTACTTGCTCGGTCCAAGCAACCTTCTACTCGATCGAGCAGATGCGTACTTGGCCCGGGTTGGCAGAGTGATATTTTTGGAGGAGCCAGAATTCCCTGTGCAACTCGACCGAGCATCTTTGTGCTCGGTCGAGTCGTCGACCGAACATCTTTGTGCTCGGTCGATTCATCGACCGAGCATCTTTGTGCTCGACCGAGTTGTCGACCGAGCAGCTTTGTGATCGGTCTAGTCACTGTGGGCCCATTCTTTTGATCTGCGCCCGGATTTTTGGGACGATTGTGAGGGTTTTTGGGTGATTCTGTGCAGCCGCCAGGGGAGCTCAGAGGAGAGTTCTGTAGGGAGTTTTAGGGAGAGTTTTATGGAGTAATTTTGAGGAGATTTTTGTATACTTTTCTAAAGAGAATTTTTAGATCTTTTTTAGACTTTTGTGGAGACGATCTTTTGGGGAGCTTGGCTATGCCCTAGACCCCTCCTTTGTAACAAGATAAGTATTTTTCCCCGTTTTAATTCTATTATTATTTCTCCGTGATTTATTATTGCTTATCCATTCTTGATGCATGCAATGAAATCTTTGTGCGTTATATTATCTATTGATATTGCTATGCATGAGTAATCTTTTCTAGGGCTAAGGGATTAGCCCATGGATCTTAGGGTTTAGACGCAAAGTTGGGATTTTTATGGTTCGTTGGTTATAAATAGGGTTGTATTTTGGTTGATCTAGCAAGATCCCTAGGAGAATTCGTACTGAGATCGTGCCCACGGTCGGTGGAATCGATTAGCTTAAGGAATATCCTATGGATTTAATTAGGGAATTAGTGGATTCAACCGAGGCACGTGACCATGCCCGGCTCGTGCCTTGAGGGGATAAACCGATGAACTATATAACTAATTGACGGTTACCGCCATTGCGTCAATAAGAGCCACCAAAATATCTCAAAGCTCTTACCTATGAGAGTGGTACGAGTTGAGAGCATTCGAACCACGAGAGTGGTGAGATTATTGTAGATCCTTAATGCACGTATCGTATGCGCCTATCGCGAGAGCGGGGTTAATGCGATACGTTAGATTCATGATGCTCGGACACATGAATTCACTTCTTAGATGCTACAATCCCCAATTAAACCAATGCAACGTAAGAGTCCTAGCCTAGCGTTGACATCCGACGGTCCTAGTGGCGAGTCCTAAAGCCCTAATCTTTTGTATGTTATTTCTGTCTCTCTTTGTGTGGAATCTCTTTCTTGCGACGTTGAGTGACACAACCTTCGCACCCATCACCATTAAGACCCTCCATACACCACATCCACCAATAAACCCGCAAGTCTAACTCAACCTAGGAGTAGATAGGTAGTATATCACTGCTTCCCCGTGTTTGATACCGGTGTGCCACTATACCGTGTGCTTGCGGTAAACGACATCGTTTCGGAGTTGTTTCCGGATGCATCAATATGCAGGGAAGAAAGATAATTTTTTTAAAACTCACGAAGTTATTGATAGTATTTAGCAAGTGTTCCGTATTCCACGGGTGGGCTAGCTCGTCACCGTCCGTGGTTGCCAGGATGTAAGTGGCCGGCCCGATGATGTCGATGATCTCATAGGGGCCCTCCCACTTTGCTGCGAGCTTCCCTCGGCGAGCAATCTCTGGTTTGAAGGTTGCATCCCTGAGGACTAGGTCGTCGATCCTAAAGCTCCGCTTTTTCACCGGGAGTTGTAATGCCGAGCCTTCCTCTGGCTATGCCTGACGAGATTTGTCAGGGCTCGGTCTCTTACTTCATCGATGAGCTCGAGGTTGAGGTCAAGGCCATCCGTGTTGATGTCCTCATCGAAGTACCTGAGACGAATTGTCTCTTCTCCTACTTCCACAAGGACGACCGCTTCTGACCCAAATGCAAGTATAAACGGGCTCTCCCCAGTCGATGCCTTGTAGGTCATACAGTACGACCAAAGGATGCCCGGCAACTCGTCCACCCAAGATCCAAGTGCATCACCGACCTTCTTCTTCAGTGGGCCCAATATGCACGTGTTTACTGACTCTGCCATCATGTTGCACTATGGACGTGCCACGAAAGCGAAGTAGAGCTTGATCCCCCAATTCGAACAGAAGCTCCAGAAGTCCGCGCAGTCGAACTGCCTCCCGTTGTTTGTCACTATGGAGCGAGGTACCCCAAAGGGACATATAACGGACTTCCAAATGAAGTTCTTCATATCCTTCCATGTGATGCATGCCAAAGGTTCAGCTTCGACCCACTTGGTGATGTAGTGGACGACGACGAAGAGATATTTCCTCCCGTCAGATGCCTTCGCGAAAGATTCGAGGATGTCGAGGCCCCATTTGGCAAATGGAATCGGATTGAGGATGGGGACCATGTCAGCCGGCGGAGCTGCGGCGCGTCTGCAGAACTTCTGGCATTCTCTGCACTTCTGGACGTACTGAGATGCGTCGCGGATCATGATCGGCCAGTAATAACCTTAACGCACCACTTTGTGGACGATGGTGCGCCCGCATAATGGTTTCCACAGAGGCCTTCATGCACCTTGCGGATGACTTGTTTGGCCTGGTCCGGCCCCAGACATTTCTGGTAAGGCAGGATGTCGAACCTTGCGCGGCGCTTGCGGTAAAGCACGTCGTCGAAGATTACGAACGACAGGGCTCGCCTTTTAATCTTCTTTGCTTCGAGCCGATCCTCGGGCAAGGCCTCCATCTCCAGGTAGGTCATTATTGGGCTCATCCAGGTCGTCATCTGGCTAACACATATTAACTCGCCCTCCTCAATGGTAAGTGTCAGCAGGTTCTCGACATAGATGGCCTTCCCAATCTCGACCGGGGAAGAGGAGACCAGCTTCGATAGGGCATCAGCTCGAAGGTTGTTGGAACGAAGTAGATGTTGGACTTCCGCTTTCTTGAACTTCTGAAGCTCGGTCTTCACGTGTTGTAAGTAACACTTCATCAGCTCTTCTCGGGCCTCGAAACTCTCCTAGATCTGTTGGACGATGAGCCTCGGTGCTCAGAAGCAGTACATTTGTCACCTCTATTGATCGGCATAGCTTCAACCCGTTGACGACGGCTTCGTACTCCGCTACATTGTTCGTCACCGAAAAGTTGAAGCGGAGCGCATACTCTAATAGGCATCCATCAGGAGTTTGTATGACGATGCTCGCTCCATTTTCAGACCCCGTAGCCGAGTCGTCGACGTGGATGAGCCATAGTTCGCCATCTCCTCCCTGAGCGGATGTTGTGGGTTCATCGACTTCCGACATTTTTTACTGTGCTACGGCCGATTGAGTGCCTGGCGGGCCATCGGGAGGTTCTTCAAGGGTGCACTCCACCACGAAGTCTGACAGCGCTAGGCCCTTGATCGTCGTCTGGGCTTGGTAGAAGATGTCGAACTCACTGAGCTCGACGCTCCAATTCAGCATTCTCCTCAATCACTGCAATCTCTTAAAGTTCTTCTAGAGGGGGAGATTGGTGTGGATGATGATGATGATGGAAATTGAAGTCCACCCCAAGTGATTTTGATGATGAGCACACCAAATGAAAGCTTAGTGTACTAACTACACTACACTTAAGATGTGCAGAATTTGCAAAGCTCTACTCATACTCAAAGAAGCACACTTCAACGCTCAAAGACAAAGACGAACATGACTAAACTCAAGTGATGAAGCTCAAGCTCAAACAGAACAAAAAGCACAAAGAGAAGCTCGCTTTCACTTCACCAAATTGACCAAACTTCCGAAGACATGTTCTGAGTCCATAGTGAGTGTGTCGTGTCTTTTAAGGGTAATTGTTAAAGCCATATCAAATAGACAAAAACACACACACACAAAGAATTTCGAAAATACTTTTAATTATCTTCAAAATATTTTTCGAGAGCTTTTTCTAGTCACTCCATAATTCTCGTAGTGAAACTCCACGCACCCTGGAGTTAACTACTCGTCTGACTAAAAGAGCAGCAGGAAAAACTCCTCTTGGAGTCGACTACCTGTCAGAGATCAAGAACTCCTTGAACTCTCTGGGAGTCGACTACCTATATGAGGGAGTCGACTACCAGCTGTAAATTTCAGACGTTTTTGAATTTGAATTTTGAAATTCATTGAGCAATTTACTCCGTAATTTTTGGGACAAAAGTCAACGAAAATTTGAAATTCAAATCTCAGTTTTTCCCTATAAATAGAGCTAATTTCTTTTGTGAAAAACACAACATTGAAAATCAATCTCTTGTGAAAACTCTCTTGAATTCAAAGCTCTCATTTTCTCTCTAGCCAATTTGATTTTATTTGATCTTGCAATATTCTTTTATAAATTCTTTTGAAGATCATACTCTTATTTTTATTGGCTAAAACGTTTTCAAAATCCTTACTATTATTCTTTTTAATTTTTATCTAAAGGATTTTTGAAAAGATCTAGATCACAAAGAATTTCTCTCGTATCTTTGTGTGATCTAGACTATCATTCTATCAAGCCACTACACGAATTTTTCTAAACTTTGATTGGCTATAGAATCTGGTGTATAAACCAATCTCCATATTTATTGTGGTGTATTGGATAAATTCTCATTGTGTTGATTGCTGGAACACTAGACAAGTCTAGTTGTTGCCAGTTGGAAAGTCCTCGGTTTGTGAGGCAAGGGTAAATCCTAGACAAGTCTAGGTATTGTGGTTGGAAATCCTGGTTGAGACTAGGTACTTGTATTTGCCAAGGCAGATAGTGGAAATCTCGTACCGGATTGGTCGGGGACTGGACGTACCCGGGTTGCGGGGAACCAGGATAAAAATCCTTTTTGTTTTCGATTGTTTTCTGTGATTTGTTATCTTTCTTGTACAAGCATTCCTTACTTATTAAATGTTCATCTGTGTAATTCATTGTTAACTTATTGTAAAGATTGTCTCTTTAATATCCGCTGTGTATAAATCTATTTGTAAAGATCTATTTGTCAAAGTTATATTTATCTGATCTTAATCCAATCTCTTTCATATTCTTGTTAAGATTGTTTTGTTGATTAAGAACCAAGCGTAGATCACTATACTTGGTTTCTTAGGCAACATTAGAAGGAATTTATTTGTGTTAATATCGTTGAGCGAAAAAGTTTACTATATACACAACACTATTCAACCCCCCTTCTAGTGTTGTTTGCCATCCACAGGATCCAACACTTGGTATCAGAGCGAGGCTACAAAAGTGATGGCGTCAACATTTTTTCACTCTGAAGGACTGAATACTATGCGACCACCTCTATTCAACGGAACCAACTACGCTAGCTGGAAGATCCGAATGAAGACTAACCTAGAGTCATTGGACATTGAAGCTTAGACTATTACCAAAGTCCCATACATTGCACCCACCGACGTTGAGTTTGGAAAATGGTCTGTCGACGACAAGAAGAGAGCTAATCTCAATGCAAAAGCAATGAATGCTCTGTTTTGCGCTGTTACAGGAAATGAGTTCAATCGATTCTCCCAATGTGAGACAGCACATCAAATATGGCATACTCTTCAGGTAAGTCACGAAGGAACTGAAAAGGTAAAAGAATCTTGCATAAACGTTTTACATTCAAAGTTCGAATCTTTTAAAATGGAAGAAGGAGAGAGTATCACCGATGTGAATACTCGTTTTACTAATATTACGAATGAGCTTGCAGGACTAGGAAAGAAACTTTCCGAGTATGAACAGGTAATGAAGATACTAAGATCCCTCCGACCCGAGTGGAAGGAAAAGACTACGGCCATTCGAGAAGCCCATAATGTGAAAGACCTCACCATCGAAGAACTAATGGGAAATCTCAAGGCATATGAGATTGAGCTTGAAGAAGACAAGAAAATCGAAGAAAAGCCAAAGAAGAAGAATCTTGCGTTCAAAGCACAAGAGAAAGATTCCGACTACACGGACAAAGAAGACCATATCGCGTTCATCTCAAAGAACTTTAAAGAGTTCATCACTAGTAAGTATGGAAAACGATCTTTTAGACCCACTAACGGTATTATTTGTTTTGGTTGCAATAAACCAGGGCATGTCAAGAGAGACTGTCCATTGGAGAGAAACAACCGTGATTCCAGAGATCGTGGGAAGAACAAAGAAAATAATGAGAGGCGAAACAATGCAAGAAACAAGTTTCGACGACCAAAGAAAGAAGCTTATGCAGCCTTCGACCACAGCGACGAATCTTCATCCGATGAATCCTCAGAAGAAGATAATGATGAAAGAAAAGAGACGGCACACATGTGCTTCATGGCATCTACATCCTCCAAGGTAAGCTCGCATCATGATTCATCTAGCGACAATGGGTCATCGTCAAGCGATGATGAAGACTTGGATTATAGGGGAGCATATAAGGAGCTATGCAAAATGCATGAAAAGCTCATTAAAGAACATAGAAAAACACTTAGAAATATCAAAAGAGATACTAAAGAAAAAGAAGAAGTCATTAAAGAAAATAGTCTTCTTAAAGAAAAGAATGATCTTCTGCAAAAAGATATTTCACTAGTAAATGAAAAAGTTGAAAATCTTAATAATCTTCTCGTATCTGTCAAAGATAAATATGACGCTACGATGAAAATTATTGAGAATTTCAACAAAGGAAAAGGGAAGCTAGATAGTATAATAGATAATCAAAAAACTTCATCTAGCAAAACCGGACTCGGCTATGATTCACATCATACCAAGAAACGGGTTAAGCATACTAGGATGCATCATTCTAACGATAATGTCTTGAGCATCTGGGTACCAAAGAGATTATCTGATCAGCGAAAAGAAAGGTACCCTACTAACTTTGTTCAACAAATTCATTTTAACAAAAATTATAAATATGTTGTTCATGAAGGAACTAAACCGTATTGGGTTTGGCTTCCTAAAGACTAACTCCTCGGACTCAAAACCAAAGAGTACCATAAAACGCTTATTTTTTTTCAGGTACTCTAAAAGGAGGAAAACAATGAAGAAATTTCAAGAAGTCAAAACGGCTGAATCAGAACAAAAGTTTTTTTAATTATTATATATATATATATATATATTTATTTAAATGTGTTGTAATGAGTTAATATGTGTATATGATTGTGTTTTATTCTTAAAATATTTTTTCAGAAAGCACACTCAACCTGGATCAAAATCTCCCCGGGATGAGAAAACGACTCAACCCAGCAGGGAGTCGACTACCTACAGGAGGGAGTCGACTACCCGTGCGAAAATTTCTGGGTTGCTCTTTTTTTGACTAACTCCTAATGGGTTCTATTGAGTGGATGGGTTATCCAATAAGCCTAAAACTCATCCTAGCCATCCAAAACTTGATCTAAAGGCCCTTTTCTCTCCCCACCTCTTCATCCAAACATCAAAACCCCAAGAAAACCCTAGAGGTAGCTGACTACCCCCCTTTCTCCTCCTCATCTCTTGATTTCTCACCTTGGTGCTTGGACTTTTGGAGCTATTTTCTCATCCTCCTCCAAAATTACTCAAGGTAAAATTTTTCTTGCTCCATGATCTTTTATTAATTCATCTCTCTTGGTTATCTAGTAGTGTAAAAATGTTTTTTTTTCTTTTACTCTATCTAGATGCCTATCAAGGGGATTTTCTCCAAGAAGAGGAAAACTACTACAGAAGTTGATTCTGAAAAAGAAACTATCCTACCATATCTTTTCAAATCAACTACCTATGAGCATTTTGTTAAGATCTCAAAGAAACCAATCTTGCATGAACGATTTGTCAAACTTAATGATGTTATGAATTATGGCATTGACAGTCTGTTAGATTTTCAAAACTTAGCAAACTTATTCTCTTCTGAAAATGTGTACCTTTGTTATCCTAGGCTTGTTCATCTTTTCTATGCAAACATGGACTATGATCTTGTGAAAATTCGTTTCATAACAAAAGTTCTTGATACTAAACTTGCTATAACTGTCAAATCCCTAGGAGAAGCCCTAGGAATCCCATACTCCGGTATGATTCTTGACAAAATCGAAATGACTGATGAGAACATTTTAGAAAGAATGTATTTGCCCGGTAGACACTTTCAAACCAAACTTCCATGTAACAATCTTCGCTATCCGGCAAGGATCTTGGCTAATATATTGTCTTATAACATAACTCAAAAGTCTGGGAGCCATGCAATCCTATCTGAGAAACAAGCTAAGTGTATCTATGCCATCATAGGTAACATTCGCATTAATTAGGCCAAAGTGATTATGGATTCTATCCTAGCCTCAGCTTCTTCTGATAGACCCTCCTCCACTCTTTCTCATGGGCACTATCTTACTATACTATTCATTAGCTACAACGTGCCACTGGATCTTGAAACATCCATTCTAGAACCTGCTCGTGTCTTTGATGTACATGCTCTTGGGAGAATGAATCTCCATCATGACCTTGATGAAAATGTCCCTGAAGAACAAATTGCTGCCGAAGGAGGATCATCATCCTCAAGGCGAGGTAAGAAAGTTGTCATTTCATATTCAGAAGAAGAAGGATAAGAAGAAGAAAAAGAAGCGGAGAAGAAGAAGAAGAAGAAGTTTCGGCATACATTCTTGAACTTCAGGAAATGCTTCTGAAGAAGATTGGAAAATTGAAGATCTCACAAGAGAAAGGATTTGAAGATCTCAATCAAAAGGTGGACGACCTCAAGGAGATCGTCGTGAAAAGCAACAAGATGACTGAGGAAACGCTTGTTATGATCCTTGAAGAGATCAAGGAACTGAAGAAGAACAGCGGTCATCCTTAGGTTCATGAACTTAGCTTCATAAACAATGGTTCTCTTTCAAAACAATGATTCTCTAAAAACTATGGCTTGTAATAACTTTTATCGTGTGATGCTAGCTATAATGAAATTATCTACTATGCAATACTTAGTTGTTCCTATGAACTAACATCTCCCTTGCAGGCATATGAAATTGAATTCCTCTCCTAATTATTTTATGTTCTGTAGAAATTATTTCTTTGTTTTTGTTGATGACAAGGGGGAGAAAAATATATGAAATGCAAAAATGAAATTATATGAATTGTATTGCTAAACAGCTTCGATGCAGGGGGAGAACCGCATCAAAGCAGGGGGAGTAAGTATACTTAAATATTTTCATCTTTAACTTACTTCATTTTTTTTTCATTTGGGTGTCATCATCAAAAAAGGGGAGAGTGATGGAAATTGAAGTCCACCCCAAGTGATTTTGATGATGAGCACACCAAATGAAAGCTTAGTGTACTAACTACACTACACTTAAGATGTGCAGAATTTGTGAAGCTCTACTCATACTCAAAGAAGCACACTTCAACGCTCAAAGACAAAGACGAACATGACTAAACTCAAGTGATGAAGCTCAAGCTCAAACAGAACAAAAAGCACAAAGAGAAGCTCGCTTTCACTTCACCAAATTGACCAAACTTCCGAAGACATGTTCTGAGTCCATAGTGAGTGTGTCGTGTCTTTTTAGGGTATTTGTTAAAGCCATATCAAATAGACAAAAACACACACACACACACAAAATTTCGAAAATACTTTTAATTATCTTCAAAATATTTTTCGAGAGCTTTTTCTAGTCACTCCATAATTCTCGTAGTGAAACTCCACGCATCCTGGAGTTAACTACTCGTCTGACAAGAAGAGCAGCAGGAAAAACTCCTCTGGGAGTCGACTACCAAAAGTAGGGAGTCGACTACCTGTCAGAGATCAAGAACTCCTGGAACTCTCTGGGAGTCGACTACCTATATGAGGGAGTCGACTACCAGCTGTAAATTTCAGACGTTTTTGAATTTGAATTTTGAAATTCATTGAGCAATTTACTCCGTAATTTTTGGGACAAAAGTCAACGAAAATTTGAAATTCAAATCTCAGTTTTTCCCTATAAATAGAGCTAATTTCTTTTGTGAAAAACACAACATTGAAAATCAATCTCTTGTGAAAACTCTCTTGAATTCAAAGCTCTCATTTTCTCTCTAGCCAATTTGATTTTATTGATCTTGCAATATTCTTTTATAAATTCTTTTGAAGATCATACTCTTATTTTTATTGGCTAAAACGTTTTCAAAATCCTTACTATTATTCTCTTTAATTTTTATCTAAAGGATTTTTGAAAAGATCTAGATCACAAAGAATTTCTCTCGTATCTTTGTGTGATTTAGACTATCATTCTATCAAGCCACTACACAAATTTGTCTGAACTTTGATTGGCTATAGAATCGGGTGTATAAACCAATCTCCATCATTTATTGTGGTGTATTGGATAAATTCTCATTGTGTTGATTGTTGGAACACTAGACAAGTCTAGTTGTTGCCAGTTGGAAAGTCCTCGGTTTGTGAGGCAAGGGTAAATCCTAGACAAGTCTAGGTATTGTGGTTGGAAATCCTGGTTGAGACTAGGTACTTGTATTTGCCAAGGCAGATAGTGGAAATCTCGTACCGGATTGGTCAGGGACTGGACGTACCCGGGTTGTGGGGAACCAGGATAAAAATCCTTTTTGTTTGCGATTGTTTTCTGTGATTTGTTATCTTTCTTGTACAAGCATTCCTTACTTATTAAATGTTCATCTGTGTAATTCATTGTTAACTTATTGTAAAGATTGTCTCTTTAATTTCTGCTGTGTATAAATCTATTTGTAAAGATCTATTTGTCAAAGTTATATTTATCTGATCTTAATCCAATCTCTTTCATATTCTTGTTAAGATTGTTTTGTTGATTAAGAACCAAGCGTAGATCACTCTACTTGGTTTCTTAGGCAACATTAGAAGGAATTTATTTGTGTTAATATCGTTGAGCGAAAAAGTTTACTATATACACAACACTATTCAACCCCCCTTCTAGTGTTGTTTGCCATCCACAGGATCCAACAGATGACAGTGAGAGCCTGGAAGTACGGCCAGAGATTCCTAGCTGTCATGGCCAGGTAGTAAGCGATCTTTTCTATGGGGCTGTAACGGGTCTTCGCATCTCGGTGCACTCGGCTCGCATAGTAGACAGGTCGTTCCACGCCCATCTCTTCCTTGACCAGTGCCAAGCTAACAGCGTCTTCATTGGTGGAGAGATATAAGCCCAGCTGCTCTCCCTCCTCCGGCTTCGCGAGCAGTGACGGGCTTTACAAGTAGGCCCGCAGCTCTGCTAACACCTGGGCACAGGAGCCGTCCCATTTGATCACTTTCCTGTCATCTATATTCACGACGAGAGCCCGCCGCAAGACTCTGAAAAATGGGAGCGATCTCTCTGCAGATTTCGACAGAAACCTCCCCAGCACGGTGACCATTCCGTCGGCCTCTGTAGATCTCGAATGGTTCGAGGCTCCATCATATTGATGAGGGCCGATATCTTGTCCGGGTTCGCCTCGATTCCTCGCTTTGTAATCATGAAGCCGAGAAACTTTCCAGATTACACGCCAAAGATGCACTTTGTAGGGTTAAGCCCCAGGTTGTAGTGACACACCTTATGGAAAGTCTCCTGCAGGTCGGCGAGATGGTCCGGGGCCTCCTTGCTTTTGACCAACATATCGTCGATGTAGACTTCAAGATTTCGCCCGACCTGAGAGCTGAAGATCTTATCCACTATCCGCTAATAAGTTGCCCCGACATTCTTCAACCCGAACTAGGAATGTCAATATTACGGGTCGGGTCGGGTATTTAACTATCCAAGCTCGTCCCGATCCATCTGCAGGTCGGGGCGGGCCGGGTCGCGGGGCGGGGCGGGGCGGGTACCTTCTTACCAAAACCGAGTCGGGCCGGGTCGGGCCGGGCCGGGCCAGTTGGGTCAGGTCATTATTGCCATCAATATGAATTCCAAATAAAAATTTTATTTGTGAATTGTAAGAATTTTCATTTATTTGGTAATTTGGACTTGGGAATTGACCCAATTGGGATAACAGTGGAATAAAGTATGAGTTATGGGTTATTCGTTGACTGCATGGTCCGCATCAAAATAGTAAGGTTTTTTAGAACATCTATAGTTTACCGGGTCGGGTCGGGTCGGGCTGGGGCGCATACAAAGCCCAAGCTTGCCCCGACCCGGATGCGGGCCGAGTCGGGCCGGGTCAAAACCGGGTCGGGTCGGGTCGGGCCGGGCGGGTCAGGCCATTACTGCTATCCCTAACCTAAAACGACATCTTTGTGTAGCATAAGGTGCCATTGTCGGTGATGAAGGATGGATTCTCCTCGTCAACCTCCGCCATTAGAATTTGATTGTAGCCCGAGAACACATCCATGAAGCTCAGGCAGTTCGTAAGCCGATGCCTGATCGACCAAGTGATCGATCCTCGGCAATGGGAAGTGTAATGCCCTACAAGCTACTGCACAAGTACTAGAGGGGGGGTGAATAGTACTTTAAAAATAACGAGGAGTATAATTCCTAATTATCGTGCAAACAACTACCAAATCAATTTGCGGAAGCTTAAATTGAAGACAACAACAAAATTAACAACGCTAACAATAGATATTACTGGGTTCGGATCCACCCAAGTCTCCCCGACTTGTTCCCGGTGATCCTACGTCCCAACCACCCGGATCCCCTCCGGATACTTGAGTTAGAAACCCTAACTCAAGATTTCCACTATGAAATACTTGTGAAAAACCTTCACAAGTCAAATCATACACAAAGTAATTTGTGACTCCCACAACCCGGGATCACAACCACACTCTCACAACCGAGAGTGAAACTTACAATATGAAATTGAAATGAAATAAGAAACTTCTTACCGAAAAAATACCTATGCCTTGAGTAATGCTTACGAATTAGGGCAAGGATGATTTTGAGGAAGAAGAAGTGGCACCAAACCCTAGCTCCAAGATGTAGATCAGCGATGGAGAGCTATGGGGATGTTGGTGACCTAGAATCAAGCACTTGGCTTGGAAGGCTTCACACTCAATGAATCTCTCTTTGGAAGTAAAAGTGAGGAGAGATTATTGAATGGAATGAAAGAGCTTTGAATGATTTCTCTTGATCTCTAAACTTGCAATAATATCAGCCTTGACTGCAATGAATGCAGCCCAACAAGTATTTATAGGATAGAGGAGAGAGAGAGAGAAAAACGTTTCAATTAAAGCTCCAACGGCTCTTTTCTGAACCCAACTAGTCGGTCAAAGAACAACCACCGACCGACTAGTTCATCAACTAGTCGGTCGGTCAATTAACGCATACCGACTAATGGGTGAACAGAGAAAAGATCAAAGCAAAGACATAAGGAACTAGTCGGTCCAAGAAGAGTAGCTGACCGACTAGTTTCACAACTAGTCGGTCGATTACTCAACTTAGACCGACTAACAGATAAAACTGAAGTATGAGCATAAATAGACTTAGTCGTTCCAAGAACAAATGTTGACCGACTAATTCACCAACTAGTCGGTCGCCAAATGAGCATAGACCGACTAACGATAAACAGTAGGTTAGGTGAAAAAATGGCATGTACAGTAAAGTTAAACTAGTCGGTCCAAGAAGGAAAGTTGACCGACTAGTTCATCAACTAGTCGGTCGATCAATGAACACAGACCGACTAATGATAAACAGTAGCTCAGGCTCAAATGTGCATGTACAGGGAAAGCTCAACTTGTAACGACCGGTGTTTGTAATAAATATACTTTATCTGATTAATGTTGAATTTATCCCCCTTGTATGTTTTTCTCGATTAAATCCTCATATTTTAGCTTAATAACGCCGTAATTATAGGGTTTGGACGATCCTAGAAGCCATAGAATCTTTCCCGAAGCTTCGCGCTTCGTTTCGGCACTTCTGGTGCATCTTAGTTGGTTCACGAAGGAGGACCAACCGACTAGAATGAGATCTAGTCGGTCGGCAATCCTTCATGGACCGACTAGTTCAACATATTAAAAATAGCTGAGTTACTGTCTGTCGTTAGTCGGTCTAAGTTCAACCTTCAACCGACTAGTTCTCAAACTAGTCGGTCAAGAATTGTACTCAGACCGACTAATTCTGAGTTTCACTGAATAGTAGAGTTACTATTTGTCGTTAGTCGGTCTAAGAACAAATTCCGACCGACTAGGTTGCAAACTAGTCGGTCAGCTGTTGTTCTTCAACCGACTAGTTCTTGTACAGTCCTTTCTACAGTAGTTACTGTAAATTTTTAGTCGGTTAAGAGTGCTCTTCAACCGACTAGTTCTAATTCTTATCTTTTAGCTTTTGGTTGCCTTTTAGTCGGTCAACGTTGGTCGACCGACCGACTAGTTCTTAAACTAGTCGGTCACCAGTTGAGCTCTGACCGACTAAAGTAGTCGACCTGTACCAGACCCTATTCTCAGTCTGTCATTTAGTCGGTCTGCGTTAGGAGACCGACCGACTAGTTCTTAAACTAGTCGGTCAACCACTCTTCTTTGACCGACTAGTTGACCTCGAAACCCTAGATCTGTTTTTAGCCGCCGTTCTTATTTCTATTTAATCCGTCGTTCTTTCATGCTTCATTTCATTCCTTCTGAGCTAAGATCATTCCCAAATCATCCCTAATCTTCCCCAAAACATTTCTTTCACCCTCGGAGGTTATTTCTCACCGTATCTTGCGCCGGACACCGATCTAGGTCCCGAGATCCCGTTTTCGGCCATAGTTTCCCGGGATCGTCCTTCGTCGCCAGATCAAGATTCATTTTGGTGTCTTCCATCTGCTGCTCTACGGTTAGTAATCTTGATCATGTAATCTCTATTAACCCACACCGTAAACTAGAAACCCTAATTAAAAATGGATTATTAGATATCGGATTTCAATGCAAATGATTTAGAATTTCCGTCTAATCCTTATTCTTACCATAAACAGTGAATTCATCTACCGTAGGACATCGTTCTCGTTACTCACGTCGATCAACAATCCGGTATCAGGCAAGTGAAACTTGCCAACATTTCTTAGGGCCATGTTTTAGGCCAATTCTTTGCACTAGCATGAAAGAGACTAGATCGTGAAATGATAGCGATCTAGGCGCAACCTTGAGATCTAGCTTGACAACGAAGCTAGATCCGACACCTTGTCACATCATTCAAGCATTGATAATTGCCATGTTTAAATTCCTTTAACTGTATGCACTTGAATTGTTAACTGCCATGCATTGCATCTTACATGTCATCCTAGTTAAACTTGCATCGTAGCACACGCTACACTACATGTACAAAATCCATGGTTCCGTGTTACCGGCTAGGCACCCGTTATGCGGGCATAACCCTACGCCATCCGTGTTAAAAACACTTCCTGGCTCGTGATCCAGAAGCGAGCATTCCGTGTTCGGGGGTAATGCCCTGGCTCGACACACGTGGAGGGGTAGGGATAAACGATCACTTGAGCGTAAGAGTTGGCACGTACAGCCACTCTAGCCAAAGGGCGGAATCTCTGTGCACGACGTGATTACAAATTCCAGTACTTGTCTTTTAATTGTTTATTTGCCATGCCATGTTACTCGCCATGCCATGTTATTTGCCATGCCATACCATGTCATACTTTACTTTAGAACTGTTAGGTTGCTTCTCTTTTATAGTTTCCTTGCACAAGTCTTTTTAGACTTGCTGACATGTGCCCCTTCTCTTTGGGTGAAGCATGTTAGTTACTGAGCCAGAGGCAGTTGCGGAGAGTGACGAGTTCGTGGAGTTCGTGCCCAAACCTGTTGGTGACGTGGAGTACGAAGATACCGGTGATCAATCTTAGAGATCTTCCGTACTTTTCTTTGTTAGCCGTGGTTGTCGGTGAGTAGCACCGTTTTGTTAGTTTTTTGGCCATGCTGGGCCTTGTACTTTTGACTCTTCTGTTGCCTGGTGGCATTTTCTGGTTGTGGACTTTTGTTGGACTTTGAGTTGGAATAATGTTATATTATTGTCTCTCTTTTTCCTATTATTGTTATTGTTGTTCTGAGTCACATTACAGGGACCTGCTACGTCGTTTTATTGACGCTTATCGGACTTGCGGCTTTCCAGCTTCATGTCCGTGCGGACCTTCTCACGCTTCGCCTCCATGTTTTTGGGAAGCGGGGCGTGACAGGTTTCTTTGGTGGCCCATGCAGGTCCTTTTTTTTTCTGTAACTGTGACTTAATCAGAATAACAATAAGAATTATAGAAAGTCCAATAAACAAAATTCAACACCGTGCCTTAGGCAAAGAGTCTGATTTGTTTCGTTTTTCTATGTCAATAGATGGCTGGGAGACGGAATACCCGTGCTGGTGGTGGTGTGCCCCCTCGCGACCAGGAGCCGGACCGAGAGCCCACCACCGGGGAGATGATGAGGATGATGCATCAGATGATGCAGGTGCAGCAAGGAATTCTGCAGACTGTCCGGAATGTTCCGCTTGCTCGTGCAGCACCGGCTGTCCAGGCTGTTCCTCGCTCCGAGCCCGGAGCGAAGCAATTTCGGGAGCTGGGCCCCGCTTACTTCGATGAGACCGAGGGACCTCTAGCTGCAGATGAGTGGACCAGGAACATGGAAGATAATCTGAAGATGTCAAAGGTCGACCCGACTGGATGGGTAGATCTGGCAAAGCGGCAGCTGAAGGATAACGCGCGGAACTGGTGGGATGCTGAGGAGAAGTTGCTGGTGGAGCCGATTTCTTGGGCTACCTTCAAGTCCAGGTTTAATGAGGAATATTTTCCTAAGGCCGCACGGAGGGAGATGGCTCAGCGTTTCATTGACTTGAAGCAGGGGAATTTGACGGTGGGTCAGTACCACCAGGAATTCACGAGGCTGAGTCGTTTTGCACCGAAGATGGTGCAGGATGCTGAGGAGAGAGCCCAGAGGTTTCTGCAGGGGCTTTCGTTGGATCTGCAGAGCTATGTCACTTCTTCCGATGCAGAGACTTACCAGAAGGTACTGATTGCGGCGAAGAGACAGTAGAGGATTGTGAATCAGAAGAGGGGACAGATTTCTGGCACTGGGAAGAGGCCTATGGAGCAGGCCAGAGCAGTGGTGAGACCGGGGCACGGGCCCAACCAGCCTGTGCAGTTCAAGAGGCCCGGAGGACCTTCTACTTTGAAGACTTGCAACTTCTGTGGCAAGACGGGGCACATCAAGGATCAGTGCCGGAAGATGCTGGGGCAGTGTTTAGTTTGTGGTGATCCTGCGCACACCATGAAGGATTGCCCGAGGTCGAAGCAGCCGTGGAGAGCACCTGTTGCAGCTCAGCCGTTGCAGCAGAGGGCACCTGTTCCTGCTGGTCGTGGAGCACCTCTCATTCCGCAGAGGCAGGCGTTTCAGCAGGCTGTCCAGCCGAGACGACATGCGTTTCTGATGACTGCTGCTGAGACCGAGGCACTAGATGAGGTTATCGCAGGTAAAATTCATTCTAGTTGTTCCTCCTCTTAGTTAGTTTGGTTATTAGTTACGCTTAGTTGTTTGATTATGTTTGTTTGGTAGGATAGAAATTGATTGATAGACTGTCTGTTAGGTGTAATTTTGGTTTGCGCTTTTCCTGCACGAGTTCTCTTCGACTCTGGTGCATCCATGTGCATCATTTCTCGGAACTTCGTGGAGAGGCATTCCTTGTCGACTTCCTCTCTTCCCCAGAGTTGGAACATCGTCACAGGGAATGGTGTGATCTCGGTGCATCGTAGGTGCAATTCTTGCCCGTTGGTGGTCTATGGGCACGAGCTGTATGCTGACTTTATTGTCCACGACATCATCAATTACGATGCTGTGCTTGGAATGGATTGGCTTGCGAGCTTCTACGCTACGATCGACTGTCGGAGGAAGAAGGTGGTGTTCGAGATTCCCGGACATCCAGTGTTTGAGTTTAGCGTGGTAGCAGTTCGCTTGGTCCGGTCAGGTTTCGGGCCAAGCCGGTGGAGGCTGTGGCTATGCTGATGGAGCAGGGTAGGCCTGCTGTGGTGCGTGATTACGATGACGTCTTCCCCGAGGAGATGTCTGGTCTGCCGCCCGATCGAGCTCTGGAATTTTCTATCGATCTGATTCCGGGAGCGCAGCCCATTTCGAAGGCACCTTATCGTATGGCTCCAGCGGAATTGGAGGAGTTACGGAAGCAACTGGACGAGCTTTTGCAGAAGGGTTACATAAATCCCAGTGTGTCTCTGTGGGGAGCACCGGTCCTGCTGGTGAAGAAGAAGGACGGTTCGCGTCGTATGTGCGTGGATTACCGAGGGCTGAATACGGTGACTATAAAGAATAAGTATCCATTGCCGCGGATTGATGATATTTTTGATCAGCTCGGAGGATCGAGGGTATTCTCCAAATTGGACCTGAGGAGTGGATATCACCAGCTGAAGGTGAGGAAGGAGGACATTCCGAAGACGGCGTTCAGGACAAAGTATGGTCACTACGAGTTCGTGGTCAAGCCTTTTGGTGTGACCAACGCGCCCGCAGTATTTATGAACCTGATGAATTTGATCTTCTACGACTATTTGGATAAGTTTGTCGTTATTTTCATTGACGACATTTTGATCTATTCTAAGTCAGAGGAGGAGCATGCGACGCACTTGAGGACGGTATTGGAAATTCTGAGGAGGCATCGGTTGTATGCCAAGTATTCGAAGTGCGAGTTCTGGCTGGATAGAGTGGCTTTTCTGGGGCATGTGGTGACTGGTGATGGGATTTCAGTGGATCCCGAGAAGATCAAGGCCATCAGAGAGTGGCCGGTTCCGCAGTCAGCGACTGAGATCAGGAGTTTTCTTGGCTTGCAGGATATTATCGGCGTTTCATTAAGGATTTCTCCCGGATTGCCGAACCGATGACTAAACTGACGAGGAAGGATATACCGTATGTTTGGTCCGATGCTTGTGAGGAGGCTTTTTCTGACCTGAAGGAGAGATTGATGACTGCACCGGTACTAGCAGTGCCTGATCGTAGTGGAGGATTCGAGATCTTTTGTGATGCTTCTGGCAAAGGTCTTGGATGTGTATTGCATCAGCATGGGCATGTGGTTGCGTATGCTTCTCGTCAGCTCAAGGCTCATGAGAAGAATTACCCGACGCACGATTTGGAGTTGGCTGCTGTCGTGTTTGCGCTCAAGATTTGGAGGCACTTCCTGCTGAGTGAGAATGTGAAGATCTTCACCGATCACAAAAGCTTGAAGTACATTTTTACTCAGAAGGAGCTCAATATGCGACAGCGTCGATGGTTAGAGCTCATGGCAGACTATGAGATTGATTTGCAGTATCACCCGGGTAAAGTGAATGTGGTTCCTGATGCGTTGAGTAGGCTTCCGGCGGTGATGTTGCTGACTTCACAGTGGAGATTGCAGCAGGATTTTTGCGATTCAGGAGTTGAAGTGGTTCTGCCTGGAGAGACTTCTTCGTTGATGTGTATGCAGATACAGTCGTCGATTGTGGATAAGATCAAGGCTGGACAGGCTGGAGATCCGAAGCTAGTGAAGATTCGGGAGCAGGTAGAAGCCGGTCTGCGGACTGACTTTCGGATTCATGAGGATGGCTCGCTGAGGTATGGAGCCAGAGTTTGTGTGCCAGCTGGAGATATCAGGGAGGAGTTATTAGTTGAGGCACATAGCTCACCGTATTCTGTGCATCCTGGTGGCACCAAGATGTACAAGGATCTCCGTTCGAATTTCTGGTGGCATGGGATGAAGAGGAGTGTGGCTCGGAGTGTGGCCAAATGCTTGGTTTGCCAGCAGGTGAAAGCGGAGCATCAGCGTACGGCAGGGTTGCTACAACCGCTTTCGATTCCGGAGTGGAAGTGGCAACACATCACTATGGATTTCGTGACTGGACTACCTCGGAGTCCGAAGCAGAATGACGCGATTTGGGTGATCGTAGACCGATTGACCAAATCCGCGCACTTTATTCCATTCCGAGTAGGACAGTCCACTGAGGTACTGGCAAGGAGATATATGGAGGTAAATCCTTTTACTTTCCATTTCTATTTCCTTTTCCTAGAATGGTTAGTGATGTAACGTGAATCGTGCAGGAGATCGTGCGACTTCACGGAGTCCCTGTGAGTATCGTGTCAGACAGAGACACGAGATTCACGTCTCAGTTCTGGCAGAGTCTACAGAAGAGCTTGGGTACGAGTCTGAGTTTCAGTACGGCGTACCACCCACAGACGGATGGCCAGTCCGAGAGGACGATTCAGATCTTGGAGGACATGCTGAGGGCGTGTATGTTGGACTTCAAGGGTTCTTGGGAGGATCATCTCCATCATGTGGAGTTTGCCTACAATAACAGCTACCAGGCGAGTATTGGCATGGCGCCATTCGCCGCGCTATACGGGAAGAAATGTCGGTCGCCACTGAGCTGGGACGACATTGGAGACAGGGAACTGTTAGGGCCTGAGATGATTGTGGAGGCAGTGGATGTTGTGAGGAACATTCGAGAGAAGCTGAGAATTGCCCAGGACCGTTTCAAGCATTGGGCTGATGCTAAACGGAGGCCTTTGGAGTTTCAGCCTGGAGACCATGTCTTTCTGAAGATTTCTCCGAACCGCGGAGTTATCCGATTTGGAAAGAGGGGCAAGCTGAGTCCGAGGTACATTGGGCCATTTGACATCCTGGAGAGAGTTGGTGAGGTGGCTTATCGCTTGGCGTTGCCACCGTCACTGGAGGGAGTTCACGACGTATTTCATGTATCTCAGCTACGTCGATACGTCAGTGATCCGTCCCATGCTGTGGATTTCTCGGAGATCACGGTTCGCCCGGATCTTACCTATGACCAGCAGCCAGTTGAGATTTTGGATCGACGGCAGAAGCAACTGAGGAATAAGACCGTCGACTTGGTTCGAGTGCAGTGGCGGCATGGTTCCCCTGGTGAGTCCACCTGGGAGCGTGAGGATGATATGAGAGAGCGCTTCCCGCACTTGTTTTCGAGTAGTGGCTGATGTTGATTCCGAGGACGGAATCATTCAAAAGGTGGGGAGGATGTAACGACTGGTGTTTGTAATAAATATACTTTATCTGATTAATGTTGAATTTATCCCCCTTGTATGTTTTTCTCGATTAAATCCTCATATTTTAGCTTAATAACGCCGTAATTATAGGGTTTGGACGATCCTAGAAGCCATAGAATCTTTCCCGAAGCTTCGCGCTTCGTTTCGGCACTTCTGGTGCATCTTAGTTGGTTCACGAAGGAGGACCAACCGACTAGAATGAGATCTAGTCGGTCGGCAATCCTTCATGGACCGACTAGTTCAACATATTAAAAATAGCTGAGTTACTGTCTGTCGTTAGTCGGTCTAAGTTCAACCTTCGACCGACTAGTTCTCAAACTAGTCGGTCAAGAATTGTACTCAGACCGACTAATTCTGAGTTTCACTGAATAGTAGAGTTACTGTTTGTCGTTAGTCAGTCTAAGAACAAATTCCGACCGACTAGGTTGCAAACTAGTCGGTCAGCTGTTGTTCTTCAACCGACTAGTTCTTGTACAGTCCTTTCTACAGTAGTTACTGTAAATTTTTAGTCGGTTAAGAGTGCTCTTCAACCGACTAGTTCTAATTCTTATCTTTTAGCTTTTGGTTGCCCTTTAGTCGGTCAACGTTGGTCGACCGACCGACTAGTTCTTAAACTAGTCGGTCACCAGTTGAGCTCTGACCGACTAAAGTAGTCGACCTGTACCAGACCCTATTCTCAGTCTGTCATTTAGTCGGTCTGCGTTAGGAGACCGACCGACTAGTTCTTAAACTAGTCGGTCAACCACTCTTCTTTGACCGACTAGTTGACCTCGAAACCCTAGATCTGTTTTTAGCCGCCGTTCTTATTTCTATTTAATCCGTCGTTCTTTCATGCTTCATTTCATTCCTTCTGAGCTAAGATCATTCCCAAATCATCCCTAATCTTCCCCAAAACATTTCTTTCACCCTCGGAGGTTATTTCTCACCGTATCTTGCGCCGGACACCGATCTAGGTCCCGAGATCCCGTTTTCGGCCATAGTTTCCCGGGATCGTCCTTCGTCGCCAGATCAAGATTCGTTTTGGTGTCTTCCATCTGCTGCTCTACGGTTAGTAATCTTGATCATGTAATCTCTATTAACCCACACCGTAAACTAGAAACCCTAATTAAAAATGGATTATTAGATATCGGATTTCAATGCAAATGATTTAGAATTTCCGTCTAATCCTTATTCTTACCATAAACAGTGAATTCATCTACCGTAGGACATCGTTCTCGTTACTCACGTCGATCAACAATCCGGTATCAGGCAAGTGAAACTTGCCAACATTTCTTAGGGCCATGTTTTAGGCCAATTCTTTGCACTAGCGTGAAAGAGACTAGATCGTGAAATGATAGCGATCTAGGCGCAACCTTGAGATCTAGCTTGACAACGAAGCTAGATCCGACACCTTGTCACATCATTCATGCATTGATAATTGCCATGTTTAAATTCCTTTAACTGTACGCACTTGAATTGTTAACTGACATGCATTGCATCTTACATGTCATCCTAGTTAAACTTGCATCGTAGCACACGCTACACTACATGTACAAAATCCATGGTTCCGGTTTACCGGCTAGGCACCCGTTATGCGGGCATAACCCTACGCCATCCGTGTTAAAAACACTTCCTGGCTCGTGATCCAGAAGTGAGCATTCCGTGTTCGGGGGTAATGCCCTGGCTCGACACACGTGGAGGGGTAGGGATAAACGATCACTTGAGCGTAAGAGTTGGCACGTACAGCCACTCTAGCCAAAGGGCGGAATCTCTGTGCACGACGTGATTACAAATTCCAGTACTTGTCTTTTAATTGTTTATTTGCCATGCCATGTTACTCGCCATGCCATGTTATTTGCCATGCCATACCATGTCATACTTTACTTTAGAACTGTTAGGTTGCTTCTCTTTTATAGTTTCCTTGCACAAGTCTTTTTAGACTTGCTGACATGTGCCCCTTCTCTTTGGGTGACGCATGTTAGTTACTGAGCCAGAGGCAGTTGCGGAGAGTGACGAGTTCATGGAGTTCGTGCCCGAACCTGTTGGTGACGTGGAGTACGAAGATACCGGTGATCAATCTTAGAGATCTTCCGTACTTTTCTTTGTTAGCCGTGGTTGTCGGTGAGTAGCACCGTTTTGTTAGTTTTTTGGCCATGCTGGGCCTTGTACTTTTGACTCTTCTGTTGCCTGGTGGCATTTTCTGGTTGTGGACTTTTGTTGGACTTTGAGTTGGAATAATGTTATATTATTGTCTCTCTTTTTCCTATTATTGTTATTGTTGTTCTGAGTCACATTACAGGGACCTGCTACTTCGTTTTATTGACGCTTATCGGACTTGCGGCTTTCCAGCTTCATGTCCGTGCGGACCTTCTCACGCTTCGCCTCCATGTTTTTGGGAAGCGGGGCGTGACACAACTAGTCGGTCACAGAAACATCACTGACCGACTAGTTCACAAACTAGTCGGTCGGTGAGTCAACTTAGACCGACTAACTGTAAACAGTAAAGAGCTTAGAATTAACTGACAGAAACTAGTCGGTCCAAGAAGCTTTGTCTGCCGACTAGATCACCATCTAGTCGGTCAGTTCTTCTTCTTGAACCAACTAACATGCACAAGAAGTCGCGAATCGAAGCGCGAAGCTTCGGGAAGGATTGTATGGACTTCTACTAAGATCCTAGAGCTAAGATATGAGCGTTATGAAGATTTAAACCGTAATACCTACTCAAGGCTTAACATTCTACGAAAGAAGCTTAAAGACTATAAATAAAACTTGACGATACCGTCTTAAATAGCTTCAATCGAATCTTCATGACTTCTAAAATGGTCCATAAGCTTCAACGAAGCTTTAGGCATACGATCACGTGCTTTGAGAAGTCTTGAGACGTCGTAATTGATATTCATATGAATTTGGCGACGATCTCCATAACTGCGCTCACAAAGTGTTAGTTCACGTTATATTTATGTGTGTTCATCATCCAAAACCAAATCCGGGGAGTCCAATATCCAACATTCTCCTCCTTTTTGGTGATGACAACCCAACATAAATAATAATCAAAAATAATAATTCAAATGAAATTTACTTACTCCCCCTGCATTGATGACACGTTAATTCCAATTAAAACAATAATAATACGCATCAAGCAGACGAGTGAAGTATATAAAATGAGAATTGATTATTGAAATATCGAATACCAAATGTAGGTTATTGAAATATCGGATTTGAAAATCCTTTTATATATCTTAACTCCCCCTGAACCTAACATATCAAGTTAGTTTCTTGGAAAAATGCTTTAAATTTTCATTTAGCACATCGTTATTATTATATCTCTCCCCCTTTGGCATAAGCAAAAAGAGCGGGAGGAGAACAACGACAACAACAATGGCCTCAAATAAAAAAAGCACAGGAGTCGTAGAATACGACGACGGTTCAAGTGACACCAAAAGAAATACGAATAAAATCAAGGCGTGTCAATGAAACCATAGTCGAAAATCGTAATACGAAATCATCAAAACTCAAATCATTTTTACGGATTGAGTTATGGAATATACTCTCCAATATCAACATTCTTGGTTAATTGAGTGCATGGAAAACAATTCTATGTTTCCATAGAAGAAATTTCTATTAAACCAAGTTAATATCGTCGAGCGACGAAATCAAACATCAGAGACATAAAAAAATTATAAATTGTACACAATAGAATGAAATGTCAACTGCGATGTATATATATATATAATATGAACCAGAGTACATCAAAAATAAACATCACTGACATACAAAACATCGATCCACCGATCGGGGCACAAAATACATCATCATATCACAGATATCGGAGTGTCAAAAAAACATATAACATCATCAAAAATATCAAAATACATCAAAACGATCCAAAACCCCACTCTATCCTAACCAAACTCTCTCATACTAGATGTATCATCTAAGGAGCATCGGAGAGTCCTCGAGGAAGCTCAAGAGGAAGCGGCAGGATCTGCAGCAGCAGCAGGCTCTGCAGGAGAAGTGGTGGAAACTGGATCAGCAGGAACGTCTAGAATGTCAACAGGAGCGACGGCAGAAGTGGCAATCTCTGGAGTAGCAACAGTAGTGGCCTCGGGAACACCAGTCGGAGTATCCACCGCAGGAGCGATGGCAATAGGTGTGCTCTCGAGGATACCAGCAGACGAAGCAGCAACAGCAGCACCAGAAGTGGTAGCACCAGCAGCAGTGGCCTCAGCGCCACGAGCTAAAGAGGTGACAAGCTCATCGATATCCTCATCATCCATCTCCTCATCCTCAGAAACAGGAGGAGGAAGCTGAATACCCATCAGACTAGCCATACGGCAAACTACCTCCTCGGTACGAGCCAAACGAGACTCGTGACGACGAAGTAACCGAACGACATCATCAAGAGTGGTAGAGGGAGCAGCTGAGGCAGAGGCAGAGGCAGAGGCTGAAGGTGTCGTCCTCTGAACATGACGGAGCGCCGCAAGAGATTTCTTGACGACCGTCGCGTTCAGGGGAGGACCAAGTGGACGCTCATCGTCACGAGGCAAAGTGACACGGAAGTGACGGAAAACAAGGGTCAACAAGCACGGAAAGGGGATATGAGCCGATTTCATGGACTTGCGAATACACTCGAAAGAGTCCATCTTATCGAGTATAATGCGAGCCCAGTTAATCGAGCTCCCCATAAAAATGGCATAAATCAGCTTCAGAAAAGGCTGGGAAGGTAGAGATGAGGAGCCGTAATTGGGAAGCAAGCACGACTTCAGAATCAAATTCAGGACCCATGCATTTGGCTTGAAGGATTTGGAGGGCACGCCAATCATGGTGGGAGGAATCTGATGGAAAATCTCAGAGAGGATGGTCTGATCTAAGGAAGAAATATCCTCAACAGAAATGTCTGAGGGGAGGAGGCCAGACGAGGAGATACCCAAAATCTCTCATAAGATTTCTGCTGTGAGGACTATAGGAGTCCCCAAAACAGTCGTCTCAACAGAGTGGGTCGCATCGTACTGACCCCGGATCCTATTGGCATAGAATAGCTTTACTAATCGAGGGTAGGGGTGAGGATTCGCCTTAGGATCATATCGAAGGTAATCGAGAAGACCCGAGGACGAAAGAAGATCAGCTAGCCCTATGAAGTCACTAAACTGGACGAAATTCTCCAGAAGCAGTGGGCAATGCTCGATACGGTTGTAAGCCGCGAGACACATAGGGTCGTCGTGAAACAACGAGATATCGACACCGCCAACCGGCATTGGAGCCTTTCCCTTAGGCTTACGGGTAGACGTGCGAGGTCGGGAGCTAGACTCAGGATGGGTAGGAGGAGTGGGTTCCCTATGAGTCTCAGGCTCAGGGATATACTCGGTGTCGGAATCCGAAGCACCGGGTGGAGTGGGAGCACAAATAATAACTGGCTTGGGCTTGGGCTGAGATCGGGCTCGGGGTTTCGCAGTCGCCGTCCTCTTACGCTTAAGAGGAGGCGAAGACGAAGAGGGTTGGGTGGTCTTAGCACGGCGTTTCGGAGGGGTTCGCTTAGGTTGATCGGGATCCGTAGGGGTAGGTTCTACGGTCATCGGTGAGGGGCTAGATGGAGTGATCGGGATACGTGTACGAGCCATAATCGTGGCACGACACGACGCAAGAGAGATCAAAGCGAAGAAACCCTAGCCGAATTCAAGAAGCCCTATTCGAAACCCTAGAAGATGAAATCTAGAGAAAAACCTAACCCTAAGCTAAAAATAGAACCCTAGACAGGAGAGGGAGAGAGGGGGGTTACCCTAGGAGGAAGACGACAGCCGGCGACGGAGAGGATGACCGGGAAATGGCCGGAAGTCGAAGGGTCAGTGCGGGGGTCGGGGGTTTTGAGTTGAGAGAGAGGTTTTGATCGACTAAAATGAGAAAAATTCGACTAAATCGAGATTAAGTCGGGCGGGAGCTCAAAAGACCAAACAGTCCCTGGCACCACTAGTCGGTCACAGTTCAAGCACTGAACGACTAGATCACGATCTAGTAGGTCGGTCAATGAGCTTGAACCGACTAGGTGGAAACAGAGACCAGTCGAAGATTTCCTGAACGAGAATTAGTCGGTCTGCGCTCAAATACTGACCGACTAGAACTCAATCTAGTCGGTCGATAAGTAAGCTTGAACCGACTAAAGAGTTAAGCTGGAGAGGAAACTCAAAATAGCTTGAGTTAGTCGGTCTGAGTTCTTTTACTAACCGACTAGATACGAATCTAGTCGGTTGGTGATTGAACTGATACCGACTAAAGGAGTTCAAAAGTTGAGAGATAGAGCTAGTCGGTCTGAGTTCATTAGCTGACCGACTAGATGTGAATCTAGTCAGTTGGTTGATGAACTGAGACCGACTAGATGAGTCCAAAAATTGATAATTAAGTTCTCTCCTCAAAACACTTGGACGATACATCGCAATCCTCTCAAAAAAACATCTAAACTACCCCATTAAACATCGAAATCTCAAATACGACATTCAAACATGAATTCGAGCAAAAATTCAAAATATCACATAAAATCCCGAAAAATCCAATAAGTCTAGCATGAACGAAATATTGCGAAAAATAATAGCATGCAAGATTATTGAATGAAACATGAATCCTATATCTCGGATTCACCCATAATCCCCAATTCTCGACGCAACCGCACAAAGGAGTCCTCCTTTAGGGGTTTCGTGAAAATATCAGCGATTTGCTTTTGGGTTTCAACGTACACTAAAATTATGTCCTTTTTAGCAACATGATCATCTAAAAAGTGGTGTCGGACATCTATGTGTTTCGAACGGGAATGTTGTACCGGGTTCTTGGAAAGACATATTGCACTTTGGTTGTCCACCATGATAGGGCAAGTATCACAGTTTATACCAAAGTCTTTAAGTGTGTGTCTCATCCAAAGAACTTGAGCACATGCGGCACCAGCGGCAATGTATTCCGCCTCGGTGGTTGAAAGTGATACGAAATTTTTCTTCTTGGAAAACCAAGAGACAAGAGAATTTCCTATAAAATGGCAAGTGCCACTAGTACTTTTCCTGTCGGATTTGCATCCTGCATAATCGGCATCACTATATGAGATTAACTCATACGTGCTAGATTTTGGATAAAGTAATCCAAAATCAAGTGTATAACTTAGATAACGGAAAATACGTTTTACCGCTACTAAGTGAGACTCCTTAGGTTGAGACTGATAACGAGCACATACGCATACGGCAAAAATAATATCGGGCCTACTTGCGGTAAGATAAAGTAAACTACCTATCATACCTCGATATAGACGAATGTCTACATCCTTACCGCCCGTATCCTTATCAAGATGCGTAGTCGTGCTCATTGGAGTCTTTTTCCCGGAGGCACTCTCCATTCCAAATCGTTTTAGCAACTCCACCGTGTACTTCGTTTGGTGGATGAAGATTGCATCGTCCATTTGGCGAATTTGGAGACCTAAGAAATATTTGAGCTCACCCATGTGGCTCATCTCAAATTGTTCCTTCATAACATTAGAAAACTCTTCGCAAAGAGCAAAGTTAGTAGCACCGAAAATGATATCATCAACATAAATTTGAAGTAAAATTATATCATTATTCGAATGCTTAACAAAAAGTGTAGAATCAGCTTCTCCCATTTTAAAATTCAAATCCAAAAGAAAATTCTTTAGGCGATCATACCAAGCTCGAGGAGCTTGTCTCAAGCCGTAAAGCGCTTTCTTTAGTTTAAAAACATGATTTGGAAATTTTTCATTAATAAAACCCGGAGGTTGAGAAACGTAAACTTCCTCAACAACATCTCCATTTAAAAATGCACTTTTAACATCCATTTGAAATAATTTAAAATCCTTATGGCATGCAAAAGACAATAATAATCTAATTGATTCTAATCTAGCTACCGGAGCGAAGGATTCTTTGAAGTCAATACCTTCCTCTTGACGGTAGCCTTGAGCAACTAACCGAGCTTTGTTCCGGACGACGACTTGGTTTTCGTCGGTTTTGTTCTTGAAGATCCACTTTGTCCCTATGACGGTGTGGTTCTTCGATGGCAATGGAACAAGCTCCCAAACTTCATTCCTCTCGAATTGAATGAGTTCCTCCTCCATGGCTAAGATCCAAGCGCTATCTTCACATGCTTCATTAACATTCTTTGGCTCTATCGAGGAGGCAAAGGCACAATGAGCGAAGTAGTTCACTTGCGATCTCGTCTTGACACTATCATGGATATTGCCAATGACTTGCTCATGAGGATGATCACGAACGGTATGAAGCCGTTTGGGAATACCTTGATCACTAGGTACATTCTCAACAACTTCATTAGACGGGTTAGTCTCAATAGAATCAATAGAATCATTAGAGTTAGAATTACCAATTGAATCACATAAGACATCCATAGAGTCATCATCATTAGTAATTCTAGTTGGAACAAATCCTTCATTAAATGACACATGAAGCGACTCCTCGATCGTTGAGGTTCGTTTGTTGAATATCCGGTAGGCTTTGCTACACGAAGAATATCCAACAAAAATCCCCTCATCGGATCTTGGATCGAATTTGTCCAAACTACCATACGTGTTCTTAATAAAACATTTCGAACCAAAAACACGAAAATGTTTAACTTGAGGCAACCTACCAAACAACAATTCATAACAAGTTTGTTTAGTGTCGGGCCTCAAAAGTATTCTATTAAACACATAGCAAGCGGTGTGTACCGCTTCCGCCTAAAATTGATGGCCAAGTTGGCTATCATCAAGCATAGTGCGAGCACACTCCACTAGCGTCCTATTCTTTCTCTCAACTACACCATTTTGAGGAGGTGCACGAGAGAAAGAGAAGGTGTGTGTAATACCAATTTCATCACAAAATGTCTCAAAAGACTCATTCTCAAATTCACCTCCATGATCACTACGAATAGTGACAATGGTGGTTCCTAAGAGATTTTGTACTTTCTTAACAAAAATTGTGAAGTTTTCAAAAGCTTCATTTTTATTACACAATGAAAATACCCAAGTAAACCTAGAAAAGTTATCAACGATGACAAGTCCATATCTAGCATTACCTAATGAAGCAACTCTAGTTGGCCCAAATAAATCTAGATGTAATAGCTCTAGAGGCCGCTTAGAAGAAATGCTTTTCTTAGGTTTAAATGAAGATTTTGGAAGCTTGCCTCGTTGACACGAGTCACAAAAGCTTTTCTTTTGAAAGACAAGCTTAGGGAAGCCTCTAATAGAATTTAAGTTGGAAAGCTTAAAAAGTGTTCCAAAGTTCACATGACCAAAACGTCGATGCCATAAGTGTTGTTCACTTGTGTTGGCAATAAGACATTGTTCATGTGATCTTGGAAGATCTAGGATATATATATATCCTTATGGCGTGTGCCGGAAAACAATAATTCATTATTATCTTTTCTTAAAATATGGCACATTCCTTTCGCAAAGTTAACTTTGTAACCTTTGTCACAAAGTTGACTTATTGAAATAAGATTGGGGTTTAATCCTTTAACAAGGTAAACATCACATATAATGGGTTTAGAAGGATTACCCACTTTACCAACACCTATGATGGTTCCGCTCTCGTTGCCTCCAAATACGACGCGGTTTCCATTTGCAATGGGAACCACTCCGGAGAGCAATTAAGCGTCACCCGTCATGTGTTTTGAACACCCGCTATCGAGTATCCAATTCCCCTTGGAGCTAAATTTAAATTTGTTGCTCCTTTTCTTTTTCTTTTCCTTGAGTACCTAAAGATAGAAAATTTCATATCATGGTACCCAAGGTCATTGGGTCCAAAAGATTAGACCTTTGGAAGCCAAGTCCAATTGGACTTAGACCTCCCCACATAATTTCTACTATGCATAACATCCGAAAAATAAGCATTCATGTAAACTTGTTTTTCATCCATGCTTGTGTCCTTTGGGCTCCAAATAGTGAAAATCTTGGGAGTCCTCATCCTATTGGGTGCATGCATGCGTTGTTGGTTTCTACGTGATGCATGTCGTGGATAGGCATAAGGGACATGATGGAATGGTGCATGCAGATAATTATTCATATGATGTTGTGGGTGAACATATGCATGTGTGGGAACACGTGCGTGAGGGTGTCTCACATGGTGTGCACGTGCCCGTGAATGTGTTGCATAAAAATCATCATATGTGTGAGCCGGTGGAGTAGGACGTGTGTTCCTACGTGGCATAGTATTTGTGTACATATAAGCATGCCCCTTCTTTGGAGGTCCACCCAAAGTGGGTTTCTTTCCGAAAGAGGGTGTGGACGAGATGGAAGCACCATTGGTAGAAGAACTACCAATAGAGTGTTTGCTACCACTCGTTGAGTCACCGGAAGTTGTCCTAACAAAAGTAGTGGCCGATTTGGATGAACATCCCATCGTATACCCCAAGCCAATGTGGTGATTGGCCGGAAGTAAGTCACTTAGGATTTTATCCAAATGGTCCTTACCCTTATTGAATTTATTAATTCGGCCTAATGTGTTCTCATATTTCTCGGTGAGAGAACGCATAGAAGTATCCAAGTTGGATACTTGCGATGTGAGCACATAAACACGAGATTTAAGATTCTCATTCTCAATACTCAAAGTCGAGTTTTGAGAACTCAAATCCGCTATCTTGTGATCCTCCGGATCTTCAATGCTAACATGTTCAAGTTGAGTCTTGAGATTAACAATCTCATTCCTCAACCCTTCAACAACGGTATCGTTGTTGGTGATGATAGTTTTAGGCGAGGTTTGAATGCTAGCTAGGTCATCTTTTACTTTAGTATACCTATTTACTAGTTTAGTATACTTAGACCATAATTGAGAATTAGCATTCCTAAGGTCATCCATAGTTACCTCATCGCCTTCGTCGTCACTATCATCGGAAGAGGAGAATCCTTGATCATGCTCCTCTCTTGTCATGAAGCACATGTGCACTTGCTCCACTTTCTCATCGTCCAACTCTCCGCTTGAGGAATCCTCGGAGTCGGTGAATGTTGCTCCGACAAGTCCCTTTTTGTTCCCTTTCTTGTACTTGTTGGACTTATCGAATTTCGGCGCCTTCCACTTCTCCTTTTACTTATTTAGAGGACACTCCGCTTTCATGTGTCCTGGGTTATTGCACTTGAAACACAAAGGAGAGGAGGAGGCGTTAGAAGAACCAAATTTAGCTTTGTTCTTATAGTTACCTTTTCGGAAGAAACGGTTGAACTTCTTGGACATGAGTGCCATGGACTCCAAGTCCAACTCGTTTTCTGAGTCTTCATCATCGGTTGATGTGGATGTGGATGGAGCGGCCTTGAAAGCAATAGCCTTCTTCTTTGGCTCGTCTTGCTTTAGGTAGGACTTCATCTTTTCCTGCAATTTTAGCTTGCTATCCTTGCGTACCTCGTATGACATTAAAGTACCCATTAGTTGAACTACGGTGTACTTGTTCGTATCATTACCTTCCTTGATGGCGAATGTACGCTTTTCCCAAGAAGAAGGAAGTCCTTCGATAAGCTTCGAACACTTCTCCTTTTGGGTGTAGGTTTTGCCGAGAGCCTCCAACTCGTTTATTATGTCGATGAAGCGAGCGTAATACTCCTTCATCTTCTCGCCCTGTTGCATATGAAACATTTCGTAATCTTTGTTAACAACTACGAGTTTAGAGTCTCTTACCCTACTTGTCCCTTCATGTAGTATGAGGAGGGAGTTCCAAATTTGATATGCACTCTTACATGTGCATATCTTATTGAAGTCCTCGGGCTCCAATGCGCATTGCAAGGTGTTCATTGCCTTGGCATTGCTTACCTCTGCGGCGACCTCCGCGGTTGTCCATTTCTCAAAGTCTTCTTCGGCGGGCTCGACGTATTCCTTCATCGTGGTCCTACATAGAGATACACTCCGGAAGAAAGTTTCCATCCGGCATTTCCAGTACCCGTAGTTGGTACCGTTGAAGAATGGAGGCCTCGTTGAGGAATGTCCTTCCATCACCGAAGATGCTCCTTCACGGTTCCTGAAGGTGCCATAGTCGGAAGGTGGACGCACGGTCTTGTTGTCGTTGGCAGACATAGCTAAGTATCTTGCTCTGATACCAAATTTAATGCCCTACAAGCTACTGCACAAGTACTAGAGGGGGGTGAATAGTACTTTAAAAATAACGAGGAGTATAATTCCTAATTATCGTGTAAACAACTACCAAATCAATTTGCGGAAGCTTAAATTGAAGACAACAACAAAATTAACAACGCTAACAATAGATATTACTGGGTTCGGATCCACCCAAGTCTCCCCGACTTGTTCCCGGTGATCCTACATCCCAACCACCCGGATCCCCTCTGGATACTTGAGTTAGAAACCCTAACTCAAGATTTCCACTATGAAATACTTGTGAAAAACCTTCACAAGTCAAATCATACACAAAGTAATTTGTGACTCCCACAACCCGGGATCACAACCACACTCTCACAACCGAGAGTGACACTTACAATATGAAATTGAAATGAAATAAGAAACTTCTTACCGACAAAATACATATGCCTTGAGTAATGCTTACGAATTAGGGCAAGGATGATTTTGAGGAAGAAGAAGTGGCACCAAACCCTAGCTCCAAGATGTAGATCAGCGATGGAGAGCTATGGGGATGTTGGTGACCTAGAATCAATCACTTGGCTTGGAAGGCTTCACACTCAATGAATCTCTCTTTGGAAGTAAGAGTGAGGAGAGATTATTGAATGGAATGAAAGAGCTTTGAATAAGCTTTGAATGATTTCTCTTGATCTCTAAACTTGCAATAATATCAGCCTTGACTGCAATGAATGCAGCCCAACAAGTATTTATAGGACAGAGGAGAGAGAGAGAGAGAGAGAGAGAGAGAGAGAGAGAGAGAGAAACGTTTCAATTAAAGCTCCAAGGGCTCTTTTCTGAACCCAACTAGTCGGTCAAAGAACAACCACCGACCGACTAGTTCATCAACTAGTCGGTCAGTCAATTAACGCATACCGACTAATGAGTGAACAGAGAAAAGATCAAAGCACAGACATAAGGAACTAGTCGGTCCAAGAAGAGTAGCTGACCGACTAGTTTCACAATTAGTCGGTCGATTACTCAACTGAGACCGACTAACAGATAAAACTGAAGTCTAAGCATAAATAGACTTAGTCGGTCCAAGAACAAATGTTGACCGACTAATTCACCAACTAGTCGGTCGCCAAATGAGCATAGACCGACTAACGATAAACAGTAAGTTAGGTGAAAAAATGGCATGTACAGTAAAGTTAAACTAGTCGGTCCAAGAAGGAAAGTTGACCGACTAGTTCATCAACTAGTCGGTCGATCAATGAACACAGACCGACTAATGATAAACAGTAGCTCAGGCTCAAATGTGCATGTACAGGGAAAGCTCAACTAGTCGGTCACAGAAACATCACTGACCGACTAGTTCACAAACTAGTCGGTCGGTGAGTCAACTTAGACCGACTAACTGTAAACAGTAAAGAGCTTAGAATTAACTGACAGAAACTAGTCGGTCCAAGAAGCTTTACCGACCGACTAGATCACCATCTAGTCGGTCAGTTCTTCTTCTTGAACCAACTAACATGCACAAGAAGTCGCGAATCGAAGCGCGAAGCTTCGGGAAGGATTGTATGGACTTCTACTAAGATCCTAGAGCTAAGATATGAGCGTTATGAAGATTTAAACCGTAAGACCTACTCAAGGCTTAACATTCTACGAAAGAAGCTTAAAGACTATAAATAAAACTTGACGATACCGTCTTCAATAGCTTCAATCGAATCTTCATGACTTCTAAAATGATCCATAAGCTTCAACGAAGCTTTAGGCATACGATCACGTGCTTTGAGAAGTCTTGAGACGTCGTAATTGATATTCATATGAATTTGGCGACGATCTCCATAACTGCACTCACAAAGTGTTAGTTCACGTTATATTTATGTTTGTTCATCATCCAAAACCAAATCCGGGGAGTCCAATATCCAACAGGAAGTTGTCCTTTGGGCACACCTTATTGAGGTCATTGAAGTCGACGCTCATGTGCCACTTCTCGCTGGCCTTCTTCACCATGACGACGTTGGCGAGCCACTCCGGGTAGCTCACCGGCCTGATAAACTTGGCCTTGAGGAGCCGCTCTGCCTCCTCTTACGTCGCCCTCATCTTCTCCCCTGGAGCTTATCTTCTTCTGCCTGATCGGACGAGCTTCCGGGTCCACGTTCAGCTTGTGGACGATTACTGTCAGATCGACTCGGGCATATCCGAGGGTGACTAGGGGTGGCAATTCGGGCCGGCCCGGTCTTATCGGGCCGTGCCGGCCCGGTCCGGTTTTCTTAAAGGACTGGGTCGGTCCGGCACGATAAGACTTCGGGCCATTCCAGAGAGGCCCGGGCACGGTCCGATAAAAATTCGGGCCGCCCGGCCCGGTCTGATAGGGTTGAATGAATTATGTATTGTGACAATATTTTATCATATTTTTAAACACAAACTTGTCTCATATGCTTAAAGATGCATCGAAATGGAGCACGAAAGTAGAGGATTAAGTGGGTTGCATAAGGTGATGTGTCCTACATTGTTTTCTTTTATTTGGCAAGATGAAGAAACATGTTTGGTGGTTCTTTGTCTCTTCTCGGAAGCTCAGATCGACCCCCAAGATCCGAAGACGTCAAAGTTGGTGCTGGCGGGAAGTTATTAAAATTTATGATATTTGGACCTTGATCTGATAAGATTAATGACATTGGACTCAACACCAAAAATGAATGCAGATTATTGAAATCCACTTTAGATCAATGTGTGGTCAAATTGAATTGGGGCGATCAAATGTTTTTCGTGCCGTGCCGTGCCGCCCATGGACTGAAAAGCTTGGCCCGGGTCCGGCCCAAAAATGAACCGGGCCTGGTCGTCCCGGTCCGATAAGGATTTTGGGCCAAAATTATTGGCACAAGCACGATCTTATCGTGTCGGGCCCGTTCCGGGCTATCGTGCCGGGCTGAATATTGCCACCCCTAAGGGCGACCATGCGAAGATGTCCGGATTCTCTCTGAGGAGATTAATGGGTCTCGTCCTCAGAGGGGCCGAGAGCTTCATGCCGATGGAGACAGTCTTGCCCTCCTCCGTGGACACGGCCACTTCTTCGATTTCTTCCACCAAGGTCGGTCGCTGGTCGTAGTAATCCTCCCGCTCATCGAGGAGATCGACCGTTAAGGTCTTTTCGGCACCTTATGCTTAGTTGACCCGATGTAGTAGCTCCGAGATAGCTTCTTCCTCCTTTGTACTTGCCCCACCCCCTGCGGAGTCTGAAATTTCACCATCTGATGCAGTAGGTTGGGAAGAGCTTCAATGACGGTCATGTAAGGCCGCCCTATGATTCCGTTGTACGCCGACACGATGTCGACGACAACGAACTGTGCCATACGGGTGATGACCCTTGGCTCCTCCCCCAAAGACACAGACAGGGTGGTCACCCCGAAAATAAGGACTGAGTGGCCAGTGAATCCGACGATCGGACCTGTGCAAGGCCTCAGGTCCGCCTGCTTCAGTCCAATCTTCTCGACCGTCGACATGAACAAGATGTCACAGGAGCTCCCCGTGTCGATCAGGAGGTGGCTAACGATAGCCGTCCCGATCTGAGCTTCGATGACGATGGCGTCGTCATGCAGTAGCTCGACCCCCTCTAGGTCATCATCCGTGAAAGTGATGGGCGGGTGAGCTACTCCTCTTCTCTTCACTCCAGCGCCAAGGTCCACCGCCATCACCTGCCGAACGTGCACCTTCCTGGTTGATGATGACATGACTTTCGAGGACGGCCTACCGCATATCATGTCTATGTGCATGGCCAGCCTCAGGGGGCGAGGTGCTTCTTGCTCGTCGTTCGGGAGTGGGTCTGGCCTCCGTGCTCCCGGCAGGGCTCTCTCTTCTCAGGCGGGCCTTTTCCCTTCGACGTAGCCTCAGAAGTGCCATACTTGAATCAGCCGCTCTATCTCCCTCTTCAGAGTGAAGCAATTGTCGGTATCCTGACCGTGATCTCGATGATACTGATAATCCTTCTGTAGATCCTTCTTAGCTGGGTCCGACCTCAACTCCCGAGGCAGGTCTTGCAGCAGTCCTGCCCTCGTCGCGGCGACTAACACCTCGATTATCGGGGCGTTGATTTGCGTATACTGGGCCCACTGTAGTCTCTCCGGCCTCTGGACCACCCGAGTAGGCTCTCTGGTGGTAGCAAACTCCCGCTCCGGGCTGGGGCGATCTTGCAGATGACGCACCTCCGAATCGCTCCTCTGCTGGGCCGGCTGGTCCCACCCCTGGGTCTGTCCTCCTGCCTCGGTTGGAAGCTGGGCCGAGGCTCATTGCGAGGCGCCTCCATCCTGGTGGCCCTTTTCCCGTCCACAGGGCCTCCTCGCTCAGCATGTACCTCTCCTCCTAAACGACGAGCGCGTCAAAGTCAGCCAGGCGGGTCTCGGAGGAGGGATTTGTGGAGGCTCCGGCTAGTCAATCCCTTCTTGAAGGTCACCATGACTACCTCATCCCTACAAGTCACTACACCCAACTTCTCATCTTGAAAGCGTTGCAAGAACTTCCAAATCGTCTCCCCCTCCTTCTGGATGATCATGAACAGATAGTCAGTGGGATTCCTCCTCTGCCGCCTTACCCAAAACTGCTGGAAGAATTTATGGGACAATTTGCCAAAACACTCAATGGTTCAGGCGGGCAGACTGTTGTACCACTCTAAGGCTGAGCCATTCATAATATTCATAAAGCCCCGACACAGGATCATGTCGTTTGCACCCTGCATCTCCATGGCCCCCCGGTATTTCTGCACATGCGCGAGAGGGTCGCCCGCACCACTATAGGGTTCCAGTCGGGGGAGCTTGAACCTCGTGGGGTTCGAGGACGAATTCATCCATCTAGCCAATTGGGTGGCTTCCTCCGGGTAGTGGGGACACTCGGGCATCCTTCGGACGTCGCAATACCAGTCTCAGCCTTCATGCCAACATTCAAGCCTGGTTGTCGAGACGCCTGGGCACTCAGGGGCACACCCTCTCCGTCTTTCGGGGGATCTGCTCCAGTCGCGGCCTCGTCCATGATGATCTTCACCCTCAGATGAATAGCAAAGCTGTCAGAGTTGGCACCTCGTGAGCAGCGGGGGACCCAGCTGAGGGCGGGCTTTGCACGTCCCTACACTGTCAGCCTGAGGTCAACATCTCCGGGACCTCACGGCTCTCTCTCTGGAGCCTTTCACGCTTGGCGATGATGAAGCGGAGTTGTCGACGAGCGTCCTCCTCTGTGAGACGGGCTTCTTCTTCAAGGCGGGCTTGACGGGCAGCGTCCGCCTCATCCTCCTAGCGGCTTTTGTCGACGGCAGCTTCTTTGTTGTGTCTCCGCTGCTGCACGGCCTCCATTTCCTCGTCGAGGAGCTTTTGTTGGGTAGCTATCTCCTCGATGAGCTCTCTTCACCCAGCTTCTTCTTCAAACTGAGGTCGAAGGTTTCGCCTCAAGTTCGGGGGCTCAGATGGACCTGGTTCCACCTCAGCTCTGACCGCCTCAAAGTCCTTCATCATCTTGGTGAAAGCCTCGAAGCTTTGCTGAAGAGCACGAGCCGAGGCTTGAAAGGCTCAGCCATCCCCTCGAGGGTGGGTCCGTTGAGGTAGTCCTGTGGTGAGATTGCGACTCAAATTCCATGTGGCTTTGCCACGGTCGGGACTTCGGTTGATGGGTATGGAATTAGACATGGATGTGACCCTTCGTTCCCACAGACGGTGCCAATTGTTGCGGGGTAAGATCTGCGTACAATGAAAGTATTGAGGGGAACCAAGGGCACGGTGGTTTAGAGTTGGATGAGGAGTAGGTAGGCCTTTTACATGTAGTGAGCGGGTTGAGAGGTTGGGAGCCTTCGTAGGTCGATATCTGGGATGAAACTACAAGTCCGCCGGTGACTCGCTACTTACCATGAATGAGATGCTGGTCACACGTTGCTTGGAAGGAGACAATCTGCGCACTGAGCAGCTCGTCAGAAAGCCAGGTTGGGTTTCAACCCATAGCCTCTCCAATGCCTAAGTTAGTATTAACGCTTAGAAAATGGGGCTAGACACATAGGTCGAGCTAAGTGCAGGTCGACCTAGCGTGGCGAGCTATAGTGGAAGAACAAAGATGTGGACGACCTTTGCTTTTGTGTGTGTATAAGAGTTTGAGAATCAATTTACCAACCCTTCTCTCGATGGAGGTAAATGGGTATTTATAGCTGATAGATGTGCTTAGGTGGGGCTGAGCTGGCATGCTGAGCTGGCATGTCAGACTACGGAAGCTTCGACCGAGGATGTCAGAGACGTGCGTGTCAGTCATGCCTTTGTCAGACGGTGCAACGGCCATGGGTTCTTTATCAGAGTGTCAGAGCCGAAAGCACCAAACGGTCAGGGGGCGCAGCGGCCAGGTGGTTCTTTGTCAGGCTGTCGAGCGGTGGAAGTGTCAGTGGCGTCCATGTACAAGGTTGTTTGTCGTGTCCAATGAGCCAAAGGGTCGTCGAGGGGCGTCTACGGTGTGGGTCCGCATCTGAATCACTTGGTCGATGTTGGCAGATGGCAGGTGACATGCGTTTATATTGTATACATTCACGCACGTCTTCTTTGTGATTTTCCGTTGTTTTCCATCGTTCCGTACCCTTTTTCTTGTGATTTTTAGTTTTCTTTCACTTCTTTGTGTTTTTGTATAAATTCAGGAGATTGCTAGCGTTGGGTATATAAAAAGAAGATATCATGAGTCCCCGGAGCAACAGGAGGAGTCACACGCGATCCAGAGGGCCAAACGATGAAGAAATCCATGTTTCAGCCCTCAACCGATCGAATGGACACAGCCACCTGATCGGTTGATGCATGAGTATCCGACCCGGACAGGAGCTGAAGTGAAGAGCAGCTCACCCGATCGGTTCAGTGATCGGGTAAGATCGACAGAGCTCTCTGTCTTTTTGGGCTTAATTCCAATCGAACGGGTGACATATCATCCGATCGGTTCATCTGAAGCTGAAAATCAACAAACAACGGCCTGGTCATGCCACCCGCTCTCCTCAACGACCGTTTGATGCTTTTGAAGCCCGATGGCCAAAAACGACAGTCAGCTCACCTGATCGGTTGACATTTCAACCGATCAGGCGGCCTTTTCTTCCCCTTTCGCGCACTGCTGCTCATTCATTGAAGATCTGCTATCATTCCAGAGGGATTTTGGTTGATCTCTTATTTTTCTACGTCGGCATCATCGTTAGCTTTCCAATGATAGGTCGCATGCCCAAATCCGATTTCTCTACATTTTTCTGGAATTTTCTGAGCGCAGCTGTGTGCTGAAAGTGGGTGCTATCTAGATTTTCACTTCAACCGATCAGTTGGGTGTCCGGGTCGTCGTTCGGTTGAACCAAATTCCAGCATTTGGGTCTCTGTTTATTCCCACCCGATCGGGTGAACTTCCACCCGATCGGTTGGGCATTTTTAGCAGTTTTAGTGGGTTTTTGGACCCGAACTGTTAAGGGTTTGAGGGGGCTTATTTATATGAGATTGTGCACGACTTGTGGGAGATCCTCTCCCATTTTTTCAGCAGTTTTCTTCCCCTTTCTTGGGAGTTTTAGGTTAGTTTAGATTAGGGTTTCTCTCTTTCAATAATCTTGTAATGGATTAATGGATTCAAATGCAAGCTAAATATCTCTTTTTCTTATTTTCCATTGTTTTGTGTTGTTTTCATTGTGCTTGATGATGAATGTTTGTTTATCAGTTTTATTTCTTTCTATCATGTTCTTCACCATTGAGTAGTTCTTGATGAACACTAATATGGGTTAAAGTAGGATTGATACTTGGGATTTACATTTGACTTGATTGCATGGTATGTGTTCGATGGAATATGTCAATGGGGATTTCTAGCAATCTAAGTCCAATTCGTACGGTAACACACTAGATGTGTTGGGGATTGGGGTCTGGTGTTTTGTCCAGTCAAGATCCGCTTTGATGTATTGCTAAAAATCACATTCGACCTATTTGGCCATTAGGGTTACGCAGGGGCGTTTCATTGTCATTGGCGGGAGAAAGACCGCCTCTGACCATCGGGCCAAGGGGGAATAAACTTGGCGGTTGACTCCCTAGCCACAGCTCACGCCCCAAGCGTAGACATTAAGTCCTCGGGAGTGGAAACTGCTTGGATGAAATGTTGGGAGTTATCATTGTGGCCTTAATGCTTCCGGTTGCAGAAGGTGTTAATGGACATGGGAATGCCCACCGTCCGGAACCGGGTAGACCTAGCGTATGGGGCATCGACCAGAATATCGGGCCCATGGGACGCTCGGTACCACCTTTAGGGGCAATGTCTCACCCCGGGTCAAGTCAAATGCCAAGTGTCATGAGTGCTCTAGCCCGTGTTAGCGGGGATTCATTTCGTGTCCTATTTTATTTCTTCTCTTTATTTCTACACTTCCACCCACATTATCCGCGTAGCTATCACACAACCTGGGCGAGGCTAGTAGCCATTCAAGCCATCCACCTCCCTGAGTTCGATATACCTGCACCCTACACTAACCGTGCACTTGCAGTAAAACGACACCGCGCCCAAACCGTAAACGGGGCGTCGGTCAAGTTTTTGGCGCCATTGTCGGTGAGGCGTTCGGTTTGATATTAGCTTAGCTTGGGTTCGTTAGACTACGTAAAAAAAAGCAATAACCAAGAAATTTTTCCCCCCACCATTATATTATCTTTTTGTTATTCTCTTGTACTATTGACGCTCCTCTCTAGTTTTCTTATTTTTGTTGTCCAGGTATCTTTGATATTACCATGTGGAGACCCAATTTTGATGATCAGATGGGAGGTTATTGTTTTGATCAGAATGTTCAGACGATTGATAAGATGCTTGCACATCAGATTGAAGTGCGAGACAGACTTGAAAGGGGTGATTTTCTATTGGAATCGGTGAAGAGAGCCCCCGAATTAAATGCGCTCATGCCTCAGGCCGCAATGATTTCCAAGGATATCAGTTCTGCTTCTTCATCGTATGGGCAAGAATCGTCGCCCGTCGCATCACCAGAGCCATCATGTGCCATCGTCGATCCCGCGTCCTACAATACAGCTATTGCATATGAAGGTTGGATGTATGAGGGGACAATAGGGGAAGCGGAAATTGAGTCATATGCACCGCCAGAGGAGGACAAATTTCGGAGCTTATTAGTGGACCTCTTGGAGTCAGTGAGGTTCACGGGTTCTGCCAGCATCACGGCAGGCGATGTGTTTGAGCTACGCTTTGCAGGTTTTGTTATGAAACGTGTTTCGACTGCAAGAACAATTGGGGGAGACATCTGTGTCAGTTATGATTTCTTGGGGAGTAGACTACTTTTTTGGATTGTTTACTTGCTTTCTCCCCCACTTTATACGTCCCCACAAGTTGACACACATAAGCAGCCGGCATCGCTATTACAGAGAGAGCCCGCTAATAGTTTTTCAGGAGGCCTTACACGCGGAGCCAGAGCTCATCGACGAGGAGGTCGTGCATCGAGATGGGGACACTGCCATTCATAGGGATCCTGAGCACTGCACTCCTCCATTAGAGCTTCCGCGTCCACCTCGTTCTTCCACTGATGCCGAGGAGACTACAGAGTTTATGCTTACCAAAGAGGAGGATGTGCGTAAGGATGAGGACACCACGACCGCATACGAGTGGTCCCCTCCATTTCCACCTCCACAGTCATCTCTGTCGTTGGTCCTTCCTTGGTCTGAGGTCAACCATGATGATGTCATTCAGGAAATCGGCAGATGGTGGAGATTTTCATACTCACTCTCACTCCAAATTTAAGTCTCACTTTTTACGTCCTATTCCTTTAGACTTATATATTTTTGACACACCATATCTCTCGCAGGACACAGGATCTACTTCCCTTGAGGAATGCTACGGTGCGTCACTACCTGGAGAGCCACTTCTCACGGAGAGCAAGGCTTTGGTCATCACAAGTACTGAGGATAGTGACCCATTCTCAAGGAGTATTCGTCACCCTTTTATTCTTTTCCCATCTTATTTTGACGATTATTTCTGGGATACTTTTATTTTGGGGAAAGATTCTTTGCCATGGACTAATGCACCTCGTCTTTTGCAGGTTATAGGCGGACACCTACGAGGGATGCATGGAGGTGCATTGCTTGGGTCCATTGGCACACGTGGCACAGCTTTTCTGGCGGAGCCACAGAAGAAGCAGTTAGAGCAGCTACCTGCCCCACTCCAGATCTTGGATCCGCCTATGCTCAGGTGTATCCTAATCTAGTAGTGTAGAAATTTACAGCTTTTTAGTTTAGATTAGAATAATCTCGTTTCCTCTCATTAGCGAGAGGAGTGTATCTAGGGTTTGCTTTTGCATCATAATAACCCATCATGTCATGCCCTTCTATCATTTCACCCCCATCCTCTACTGAGGAGGACGAGGACTCATCCTCTCTTGCATTTTGATTTCTTTCTTTTTCTTTTCCGATCTTCCCCCTAGCATATTTCTACATCACCATGATCATATTATTTTGCTAGCATTGTCATGTCCAGCTCGGGAGAAATCGATTTTTGTGTGTGTTGTCGTGTGATTTCGTTGTTGTGTGCATGTTTATATGTATCGTGCAGATGTGCTTTTCTATCTTTTCTTTTGTGTGTTTATTTTTCTTTATTTTTTCAATTTCGTTTGTGTGTTTTTCATGTTTTTCATTATTTTTGAGTCTGTGCGTACCCCCCCCCCCATTATCATTGCCCTCACGTACTTACTACTATTGCATTGAGGGCAATGCAAGTTTCAGCTTGGGGGAGTCACACTTTGTGCGTCAGTTGTGTCTTTTTCACCATGTTTTTGAGTCGTTTTCATCGTGTTTTTCTTTTTCTTCTCATCTTTTTATCTCCCTCTCCTAGAGATGACCCCATATGATGAATTTCCACAGAAACACACACACACCTAGCATAGCTACGATAATCACATTCACTAACCCTAGGAAGCCGAGTCCTGTTGCATTTCATGCATCGTGGGTTCACTTTGCTTTTGTGTGAGTCGTGTGTCGTGACTAGCTAGTTGGTGTGCCTCTACTTTGTGATTTTGATTTATATACATGTCCTTGGTTGACCCCTAGATTATCATGCTTCGATTTGAATATGCGGTATTTGCTTCTACTGTCTGCTTCTATATGCATGAATATATATATATATATATATATATATATATATATATATATATATATATATATATATATATATATATATCGTATACTTCAATTCGCATGTGTCGGGATTCCACAAATAGGACTAGGATAACCCATTTAGCTTATGCTCTGATTTGCGTGAAATATCTCTTTTGCCCAAGTGTTTAGAACTCGATTTCTTTTTTATTTTACTTGGTGGAAATCCCCTCGTTGTGTACCATTCTCCCACTTAGGAGAGTACACGTGTATATCCAAAAATCCAAATATCCAAAAAAAAGAGAAAAGAAAAACCCAAAAAAGAAAAAGAAAAGAGAAAAGAAAAAATATGCATAGCCAAAAACCCAAAAAAATTCCAATGTGAATATTTTTTCTATCTACCGAGAATAAAGGGAAGTCGAGAGTTTGCACAGAGTGTTCTACTCCACACCTTCTCAACCTCCACTCTTTTCGAAAACACTTGGCATAGGACCTTTCTAGCGGTTATCTAGGCGATAGTGTGGTGATTTCCTAGTCCCTAGCTGTGGAGTCTCCAATGCATGATACGCTTCTATTCTTATACTCTTCTCATGCATGCTTGAGCTGTTATTCACCGCTGTTTCAAATCGAATTAATATTTGGGTCAATCCTTGGGTATGTGTATATGGAGCTATATTGCACAATGTAGATAGTGACACCGTCTGCTAGCACACGACTACACGCACTCGCGCTTCACCGCATGGACCCACGACACTTGTATGGACTCATATTCCTTGGTTTAGAGGTGTGATTTGTCGCATGCTTGCTTAGTGTGGCGTGTTTGATTTTGTTGGCTCTGACGGGCGATCTAGGATTTTGATTTCTCTTTCTCTCTCTCCCTCTTTATTTTTCCCCTCCGAACTCCTACTCTCACTCGTCTTCCTCGAGGACGAGGAAGGGTTCAGTTTGGGGGATTTTGACATGTGTTTATATTTTATACATTCACGCACGTCTTCTTTGTGATTTTCCGTTGTTTTCCGTCGTTCCGTACCCTTTTTCTTAATGATTTTTAGTTTTCTTTCACTTCTTTTTGTTTTTGTATAAATGTAGGAGATTGCTAACGGGGACATATAAAGAAGATATCATGAGTCCCCGGAGCAACGGGAGGAGTCACGCGCGATCCAGAGGGCCAAACGATGAAGAAATCCATGTTTCAGTCCCCAACCGATCGGGTGGACACATCCACCCGATCGGTTGATGCACGCGTATCCGACCCAGACATGAGCTGAAGTGAAGAGCAGCTCACCTGATCGGTTCAGTGATCGGGTGAGATCGACAGAGCTCTCTGTCTTTTTGGGCTTAATTCCAACCGATCGGGTGACATATCACCCGATCGGTTCATCTGAAGCTGAAAATCAACAAACGATGACCCGGTCACGCCACCCGCTCTTCTCAGTGACTGGTTGATGCTTTTGAAGCCCGATGGCCAAAGCGACTGTCAGCTCACCAGATCGGTTGACATTTCAACCGATCGGGTGGCCTTTTCTGCCCCTTTCGCGCACTGATGCTCATTCATTGAAGATCTGCTACCATTCCAGAGGGATTTTGGGTGATCTCTTATTTTTCTAGTGTCAGCATCGTCGTTAGCTTTCCAACGATAGGTTGCATGCCCAAATCCGATTTTTCTACATTTTTCTGGAATTTTCTGAGCGCAGCTGTGTGCTGAAAGTGGGTGCTGTCTGGATTTTCTCTTCAACCGATCGGTTGGGTGTCGGGGTGGCCGTCCGGTTGAGCCAAATTTCAGCAGTTGGGTCTATGTTTATTCCCAGCCGATCGGTTGAACTTCCACCCGATCGGTTGGGCCTGTTTTAGCAGTTTTAGTGGGTTTTTGGACCCGAACTGTTAAGGGTTTGAGGGGGCTTATTTATATGAGATTGTGCACGACTTGTGGGAGATCCTCTCCCATTTTTAGCAGTTTTCTTCCCCTTTCTTGGGAGTTTTAGGTTAGTTTAGATTAGGGTTTCTCTCTTTCAATAATCTTGTAATGGATTGATGGATTCAAATGCAAGCTAAATATTTCCTTTTCTTATTTTCCATTGTTTTGTGTTGTTTTCATTGTGCTTGATGGTGAATGTTTGTTTGTCATTTTTATTGCTTTCTATCATGTTCTTCACCATTGAGTAGTTCTTGATGAACCCTAATATAGGTTAGAGTAGGATTGATGCTTGGGATTTACATTTGACTTGATTGCATGCTATATGTTCGATGGAATGTGTCAATGGGGATTTCTAGCAATCTAAGTCCAATTCGTACGGAAACACACTAGATGTGTTGTGGATTGGGATACAGTGTCTTGTCCAGTCAAGATCTGCTTTGATGTATTGCTAGAAATCACATTCAACCTATTTGTCCATTAGGGTTACGCGGGGGCGTTTCATTGTCATTGGCGGGAGAAAGACCGCCTCTGACCGTCGGGCCAAGGGGGAATTAACTTGGCGGTTGACTCCCTAGCCACAGCTCACACCCCAAGTGTAGACATTGAGTCCTCGCGAGTGGGAACGGCTTGGATGAAATGTTGGGAGTTATCATTGTGGCCTTAATGCTCCCGGTTGCGGAAGGTGTTAATAGACATGAGAATGCCCACCGTCCGGAACCGGGTAGACCTAGCGTATGTGGCATCGACCGGAATATCGGGCCCATGGGACGCTCGGTACCACCTTTAGGGGCAATGTCTCACCCTGGGTCAAGTCAAATGCCAAGTGTCATGAGTGCTCTGGCCCGTGTTAGCGGGGATTCATTTCTTGTCCTTTTTTATTTCTTCTCTTTATTCTACACTTCCACTCACATTAACCGCGTAGCTATCACACAACCTGGGCGAGGCTAGTAGCCATTCAAGCCATCCACCTCCCTGAGTTCGATATACCCGCTCCCTACACTAACCGTGCACTTGCGGTAAAACGACACCGCGCCCAAACCGTAAACGGGGCGCCGGTCAGCAGGCGACCTAATAGATCGCCTGGCAAGCTTGGAGGGTAGCGGGTGCCTAACCGACGAGGTTCGAGGCGAAGTGCGCCCTTCCCACTAGTCGAGGCGGGCTTCGGGGTTGATAGGCGACCATCGGGCTAAGGAGGGACCAAGAGAATAGTCGGCAAGGTTAGGACGAAGAGCGCCCTTCCGCTAGTCGAGGTGGACTTTACGAAGGAGGGATGGGCTGGCTATGTGTTCGGCGAGCTCGGATGGGAGTTCGGGGTATCACGATCTTTAGGGCGTAACAGCAATCTATATTACAAATGAGGTCTGTTTTTGAACTTTGTCCTATGTGGCAATGTCACATCAAGTTTTGGGGGGAAAATTTTTTTGGTTGAGAGAAAATTTGTTGGGAGAATACAAAAGCTTTTCTTATTGAAATTGGCATCATCATCACTTAATACTCTTCATTCAAAAATGACCCAAAAAATGAGACCCAAAAAAATACAGCGAATGTGCATTCAAAGAGGCGGGTTGAGTTTTTTGGGCGTCAAGCAGAGGTCTAACCAACCTATCCGCGCCGAAGGCGCCCGCGCCGAAGGCGCCCGCGCCGAAGGCGCCCGCGCCGAAGGCGCCCGCGCCGAAGGCGCCCGCGCCGAAGGCGCCCGCGCCGAAGGCGCCCGCGCCGAAGGCGCCCGCGCCGAAGGCGCCCGCGCCGAAGGCGCCCGCGCCGAAGGCGCCCGCGCCGAAGGCGCCCGCGCCGAAGGCGCCCGCGCCGAAGGCGCCCGCGCCGAAGGCGCCCGCTAAATTTTTTTACGCTAATTTGTTGTTCGTTTAAATTAGAAATATTTTTTAGGGGACAAAGATTTCGCGGGAAAAAATCTTAAATGCATCGTGCCCGCGGGCACGGGTTATAACTAGTAATGATATATAGATCAATAAGAAATATTGCTTGCAAGTAAAAATATATCAAATCAAAGATTCAAATAATAAATACAAAGATACTTAGTTTTCATAAAGAATTCCAATCCAAATACAAGTTTTTAGAACCAAGAGAGGGCCTAGGGCATCATCTAACCTCTAATTACATATGTTTTATTATCTCTACATAAAGTTCTACATTGAGGTTGGAAAAACCAAAATCCAAGGCCCAGACATCGGATTCAACTCACTAAAGCTTTTAGCCATTGTAACATCCTGTGCAAGTCAACTGACTACCTAAAACAAATCAGGGAACGCTAGTTCGGATCCAATTGCCCATCATGCATATAAAAATTAATTAAATTTTTTTATTCTTTAAAATGTTAGAAGAGGATTAACCATGGCAAATAGCCATGGTACTATATTTATAAAACTCTCATGTTAAGTTGGGAGTCCAAGGGCCTCCCCACTAACTTAGTGGGGAGTAATGGAGAGTGATGAGGGGAGGGAGGCCAAAGGCCTCCCTCAACTCACAACACTCCCCCTCATCTCTCCATTACCTTGGGTTAATCATATGAATACTTCAAGATTCAGTATGCCAATGGGGTGGATACTTCTGGATCCAGAGCCACTGTGGTTGCCTTGTTAAAACCTTAGCTGTGGAAAACCCAGTGGGAAAAACCAGCAGCTTAAGGGAAAAGAGTACAACTATCGAGGGACTCCCCCTGATCTGTACAAGCTTCAGGCTTGCAGATCTCCTATGTATCTATACAATCATCTCCTATTCGTCTATACATCCATCATGTTCTGAAAGAAAATACAATTATTACTCATCTGTACAAGTTTCACTCATCTAACGGCTATTGGAAGGCAGAGTCGCTCTGGAGTGTAATGCTCTTCGAAGTTGGTAGATGACTCCACTAAAGTATTCTTTGAATCAGTCTTCAGTGTGTCTGCAAGGTACTGTTGGACGTGGCTGAGCGTTTTCAATACTTGCTTCTTAGATGATGAGCTTCTCAGAAGATGTAGACATTTAAGGATGATGTGTAAATATTTAGGAGATGGCCGGCCTTTTGTGTTTTAGTCATCGCGATTATCTTTAAACCTGCATTTGCGAGATATATTCATTGACCCTTGGAAGTTGCGCAGAAGCAGCTTATCATTGGTCTAGTGGTGCTCTTCAGGACAACATTGTATCTGGTTAACAGCTTTACTGCAGACGTTCTATCAAAGACACATGCAGTTGGCCATATAAAGAAGAGTAACAAGTACACTAGAGATAGGCTCTTCGGGACCTAGGATGTTCTCCCCCTCTTCCAGTGACTGAAAGGTGTCATAAATAAGCATCTATTTTTAATAGGTTGCAAATGGACATCATTCTTCATAAACTCCAGGTGTATGAAGAATATTAAAGGGTTCCACCACGAAGGTGTTTAATATGTAAGCCGAGACATCTTCGGCATGATTAATAATAGTTCATCTTCAGGATGATTAATGTCATCTTCAGGATGATGTTCATCTCCAGGATGATAGTTCATCTTCAGGATGATTAATGTCATCTTCAGGATGATGGTTCATCTCCAGGATGATAGTTCATCTTCAGGATGATTAATGTCATCTCCAGGATGATGGTTCATTTCCAGGATGATGGTTCATCTCCAGGATGATAGTTCATCTCCAGGATGATTAATGTCATCTTCAGGATGATGGTTCATCTCCAGGATGATAGTTCATCTTCAGGATGATTAATGTCATCTTCAGGATGATGGTTCATCTTCAGGATGATAGTTCATCTTCAGGATGATTAATGTCATCTTCAGGATGATAGTTCATCTTCAGGATGATTATTGTCATCTTCAGGATGATTAATGTCATCATCAGGATGATCGTTATACCTAGGTTTTTCATTTTCAAGGTATGCTTTAAAGCTATCTGAAAACTCAATGGTCTCTGCTGGAGATCCTATTAGCTTTAAGTCGACCATATGTAAGGCAAATATAACGAATCCTGTCAACGATCTTTCGAAAAAGATACAAGGGCAGAATATTGCTTAAGATCAACTAATGATCTTTGTAGCCTTTATGGAGAAGACGTTTCTACGTTTCTCTTTCATCTCTGGAGGTAGAGTATACCCTTCTGGAAGTTTTATATAGATCTCTATATCTATATTGCCGTATATATATGCAGTCACAACGTCCATGAGCTGCATGTATTGGCTTTTGCAGAGAAGTGTAGGCTTAGTAGGAAAATAATCACATTTCCTTCATGTCAATTTCTTTATGAAATTCGAATTATATTCCACAGGTTTTTACACATTCAAGTGTATGGACTACTGGTCCAAAGACTTTGCTTTTCAAGAGTGAGTCCAGCTCTACTCTTATTGCCTCATCCCAATTTGGCCATTCTATGCGTTTACGCTATAGAAAAGTGGGTAGATGTCATCGTCGTATTCAGCGACGTGAACGGCAATAGTGAAAGCAAAACCGTCGTCGACGACTGTGCTATATATGTCCAGTACCTCTCCAGTACGTACGTAATATAATGATGTTTCTCCTGTTGTTTCCTCTGCAGGGGAAATTAGGAGAGGAGAGCTTGCTGGTCTGAGCTCAGTATCTTGTGGTTGGATCATTTTTATATATCCAGGAATCTTCATATTATGAGGAAAGTTTTATTTTGAACCTGGCCGGCGTCCTCTTTTCAAATGAGGTACAGCCAATTCTGCTACCGGTGGATTGCATCCATCTTTGGGAATGTCAATCCTAGCTGGCGTGTTGGCAGCAGGGACGTGTGAACGAACAATCTTCTGGTTGTCCGCAATTTTATCCGTCAATTGATGTACTTTAGTCTGAATGTGAAGGATCTTCTGGATCTCAACGTCACACAGAAAAAGTATGCGGATCATAAAGAGATGAGGACTTATGTGTCCCCTGATATGGTCTCAGAAGCTTCAGGCTTCTTTAGACTGCGTGCCTATTACAATGAGACTTTACTCATCAAATTCACATTTATCAAGACTTGGTGGTAAACCATAAGAAAGCGGCATCAGCAATAAGATATGGCCACAAGCGGGCCGTATCGTGATAAGCGATGCGGAGTGCAGCTTGTTGGTCCCTAAATATCAACAGGCAACTGGAATCTAACAATGGACGTGAAATCCATTGGAGTCTCTTTACCAGAGACTCTGATAACCCATTTTGAGTATGAACATGCTACAGGATGTTCAATTTCAATGCCAGTTGCTTGGCAGCAGTCTTGAATGATATGAGTGGTGAATTCACCCTTATTATTAGCTTTGAGAAAGCTATGTTGCGAGTGAATATGAAGGTACACAGAAAACCATCTAGTAGATGCATATATCAGTACAGTAATGAAGTACCGAAAATGGTCCATTTGCGGGGTGAATAGGCCCGCAAAAGGTCACCATGTATTCTCTCAATGAAGCCAGGAGACTCTAAACCCACTTTCAGGAGGGAAGGTCTCTCTCTAAGTTTTCCCTTATGACAAAGGGGGACAAGGAAACTCAACCTTTTGAAGAATCTTCAGGTTCTCCAATGGATTCATTTGATGATGCGTCCATCATCGCTGATCCAGGATGACCAAGTCCATTTTTGCCAGAGTTAAAAACTATGGCAATGAAAGGCACTTCTGGTTCTTAGTCAAGTTGGCTTTCTATAGGATGAATATCTGTAATTATAGGGGCCCGACGGGGGTCCAATGAAATCGTAAGTAGATGGTCTTCTGGACATTTTCTTGACGAGTTACATATTGATATTCAATAAATATTATCCACAATTTTCAAGTTATTTTCTATAAAAGAAATATCCTTGAAAAGTGGAGATTTCCTATATGTTTATAAGGAGAATTTGCATCTTATAGTCTCGTTGTATGTGGGAGCAATATCAATGCTACACCAGTGCAACGAGGCACTGTCCACAATATTCCATACTTCATCTATAATTAAAACGAAATTTTATTTAAGTCAATGAAAAAGACGAACTTAAGCAAATTAAAGATGAAGTAACATTGAATTTTAAATGCATAGATAAAAGATGAAGCTTAATCGAGCAGGTCGTCGTTCTCGAAGTCTATTGCAGTGAACATCGTTGGTGGCTGAATAGCCGCCAAGTTTGCTTCAGGCAGAGACTTCTGGCTCGCCTGATATAGTTCCTGGAGGTGGCGAGGAGTGCGGCAGATTCTGGACCAATGGCCAGTCATGCCGCATCTATGGCATTTATCCTCCCAGTTCTTCTTAGGAAGTGACACTTGGTCAGTGTTCTTTTGCTTCCATATGAAATTTCTTTTTCCCTTATTGTTTTTGTTTGTCTGGGGAGCTGCACCTCTTGGTTGCTTCATTATAGCTTTCCCTTTAGTGTTTTTAGCCTTCCTCTTGTTTTTCCACTTCTGGGGAGAAACGTGGTGGGCTTCAGGGATAGGGGCAGTGCCAGCTGGACGTAAGTTATGAGTTGCAAACAGTAAGTCTAGATTCTGCTCTGCCCTAAGTAGGCATGAGATCAGATCGGAAAATTTCGTGAAATTGCGTTCACGATACTGCTGCATGAGGATTGCATCTTTCTCGTGAAACGAGGTAAATGTCTTTTCCAACATGCGCTGTTCTGTCACTTCTTCACCGCACAATTTCAGGCGTGAGGTGATGTTATGAAGTGCAGAATTGTACTCAGCGACAGACTTATAGTCCTGAAGTCTGAGGTTTTCTTACTCATAACTGGCACGCGGTAATATAACATCAATTTGATGTTTATACCGAGCTTCCAGCGTTGTCCACAGGTCCTTTGGATCCTCAACCATTAAGTATTCGGTCTTTAAGGTCCGAGCGATATGTTTCCTAATTTTGATTATGGCTTTCGCCTTATCTACATCGGATATAGTGGTTGTAGGGCTACTGCTAGTTGTATCAGAAGCTTCGGCCGCTGCTGGGACCGAGGAAGGAGCCAAAATGGACCCAAGGAGGGCCACCGAATGCAAGTGGAACTTCAGGTCCACTCGCCAACTCAGGTAATCTGTCCCTGCAGAGTCAAGTACTTCGAAATCGACGCTTGCCAATTTTGCCATTTATCTACGCAATTTAAAATGAGCATGAATTAATTAAAATTCAAAATTCATGCATAAAGAAATAAACAAGTAAAAATGCGGGGATCGGCCAGATACCCAAAAAATAAACAGTCCAAAGTTCGTTTACAGTCCATAAAAAGGAAAGAAAAATACAACTTCGGAAACCCAAAGTGGGTCCCAATATCTTCGTCTTCATATGATGTTGCACCGAGCTTGGGCTTTAAATACAAATTTCCTCACTTACAAATTCTCTCAAAAGAAAATAAAAGTGCAAGGAAAGTAAATATGTATACAATGGCCGATCCCGAAAAACACATTTTTACTGATTTAAACATCCACACAGTTCTAAATATGCTACAGGCATAAAAATAAACAACCACGCATATAACTCAAGCAAAATATATGGTAAAGGAAACTAGAAAATATAATTATCTCGTAGACCACGTGGAAACGTCATACACCGTTAGGTTAGTTGACTAACGGCAGAGCGGTCTCAGGATCTTGAAGATAGTTATATTTTGAAAAATAGAATCCTAGTATTCCATAAATAATTAATAATGCAAGAGTGATATAATTTTAACAATATGACAAACTGGGCGACAGGCCCATAATAAGAAATTAAAATAAATTAATACATTGATTGGGGCTGCTGGCCCTATTAGTAAAATATTAATCATTTTAATAAGCAATTTTATTAATTTGGCTTCTGGCCCAAATAAGCCAAATTAAATTATTTTAAATATTTGGGCTTCAGGCCCAGTTGCAAAAAACTAATTAACACATAAAATTTGCAAGTGGATTAACTAGGCTTCTGGCCCAATTTGGAAAACCAAAAAGATAATTAATCAGAATGGGGCTGCAGGCCCATATAACATATTATCATTGTTATAAACTGGGCTAGGCCCAATAAACAGGCAATCCAATATATTAAGTTTAGTTGAACATAAGCCCTTAAACAAAATTTTTAAGTGAATATGAAAAGTTTTCTCAAACCCAGAATTTTACAGATCCCGTTCTGCCTATCCTCACGCGGTAGTACACAAAAGACCCCGTCTTGGTGCGCGGATTACAGAACCCCCCTTTGCCCAGTGGGGGCTGCGCAGATAGAACCCCCGTAGGGGGGTTGCCGGAATCACAGAGCCCGGGGGCGGCACAGGGACGAGCCACCCCCGACTGGGGGTGGCGATGCAGAGGAGGCCCCTGCGACAGGGGGGCGGTGGTTCCAAAGGCCCCTCCCCCGGTGGGGGGATGGCATGGCCGAGGGGTAGATTAAAAATTATCTTATGACCTTAGACACAGGCACATTATTCGGAAATTATATAGAGTTTATTAACGCATCAGGTTACCAAAAATCCTTATGGTACATTATCCGAAGAATTTAGCAATTAACCCATCAGGGCAATTATATAAAGTTTTGTGGTATCAGTTTACAAAAAATCTATATAAATTGCTAATGAGGTTATCAGGTTTGATAACATATTGGTAATACCTTTGCTTATCAGTTTTGACGATGCACCTTTTTAAACGGAATAGATTATACCAGTGTTCAATATGGTATCAAGCTACCAGGTTATAAAGTTTTACAGGTTCATTTCAAATTTTTTTTTTAATGTTTTGATAGTAGAACAGTATAAACTCTAGATCAAGTACACCAAAAATCCAAAAATCAAAGGGTTGGCTTAAGATTTTTTTTCCTCACCTCAATTAACAAGGTGTATGTACTTGATTTTTAGCAAAAATGTATAATATTTTGCATAATCCATATCTACGAGTCAAGGAATTTACCTCTAGATCAATGATCTAGGGACGATCGTGATAAGGAAAAATCCGTAGATCGAAATCCAGCTCCCGATACGCCTAAAAGATCGTCGCAACAGTTCTCTGCAACGGTTCTCTGCAACAATTAGATTCCTTAGCGCGGCTAAATTTGAGGGGATACGGGAGAAAATGCTCAAAAGAATGAGAGCTTTCGTGCTGATAACGTGTTAGAAGAGGATTAACCATGGCAAATAGCCATGGTACTATATTTATAAAACTCTCATGTTAAGTTGGGAGTCCAAGAGCCTCCCCACTAACATAGTGGAGAGTAATGGAGAGTGATGAGGGGAGGGAGGCCAAAGGCCTCCCTCAACTCACAACATAAAATAATTTGATTGAAGAGAATTTTTTTTCAAAAAAATTGATGAGCATAATACAAACCTCATTTTCCTTATGCGTGCATGCGATAGACAAAAACCAAGACCCGTTAAGACAATAAATTTCTTTCAAGTCTTCCTTGCGTACCAAGATATAGATAGGAGAGGAAAAGACTAAACCAAACACACCCTACTAATTTCTTAAGGCCATGTTTGGTTGTAAACAGAAAAGATACAGAAAGAAAACAGATGGGAAAGTAATTTTCCTTGGTTTGGTTGGAAAGAAAAACAAAAAGAAAAAAAACTAAGGCCATGTTTGGTTGCATAGAAAAGAAAAGAAACAAAAACAAAACAGATGGGAAAGTAATTTTCTTTGGTTTGGTTGGAAAGAAAAATAAAAGGTGAAAAACTAAGGGGAAAGTGAAGGGTTCCGATAACAATTTTCTCTTCCATTTTCTTTCCAAAAACCAGAGGAAAACAGGAGAAAGAGAAATTCACTCAACTTCCCGGCGTCATTGACTTCCACCAACGTCCATCCTTCGTCTTCGGGGCTGGACCTAGTCGTCTTTGACTTCTCAAGCGTCACCGTCCCAAACTCTATAGTCTTTCTTCATCACAGGCCCCGCCATCAATGCCGCCGACGATCCCGACCCCGCCTCACTCGCAGAAGCGAAAGGCGACGACCAGGTGCCATCGTCATGGGACACGCCGAAGCAACGCCCGAGGAAGCGGCCGAGCTCCGAGAGCCCCGAAGGCGGGTGGGCAGGGCGCACGATGGCGGCCGAGGCCCTAACGGCTAGGCGAGGGCCCTATATCCAGTCTCTTCTCATTTCATCCTTTCTTCTAGAAATTTCCCTTCCAAATAAAATCAACTTCCCAAAAAAAACTCTTCCAGAAGATCTCATCGTCTCAATCGCGTCTCCTTTTAGAATCCCTCAAAAAGTCGGTACCTTTATCCGGAGATTCTCAGAATCTCGAAAACTCGAAAAAAGCTGGGGTTTTGGCAGCGAGATTGAGATGAATTGAACATATCTAACTAGTTAGACAAAATTGCTTCGATTTATACAACAAATCTGCCAGCATTTTGCTGGGTGGCTCTGGATATACAACAAATCTACCAGCATGAGCGATAGCCTGGGGGCTCCTTAGGATCAGAAATTGAAACCAGAATTCCGAATGGCTGAAGCTGATGAACACCGGGTTGATCACCTAGCGATCATTTGCAACAGCATTTGCCGGGCTTGGGAGCATCACCAGGGACTTCATTAGCCGCTTCATTCTCAGGCTTGAAGAGCATCTCCAGCCACTTCGTTGGCCGCCCCATTTTGTTCCGCTGGTTTAGGTTCCCCAAAGAAAATAGAGGAATCTTCATGGTTCCCGGTAGGAATCGACCCCAGAGGCTTCCCTTTTGAAACATCAGCACTGCTAGAAGTGGCCTCTCCATCCAACACCTGCAAGTCGAGAAGGAATATTAACAGACCATAAAACATTGGGTGCTGTTTGGATGAGATTACACTGGGAAAATAACACTACATAACCATAACACTTTCAGCTGCATGATAAATTAGTACGAAAGCCTGATTATTATCCAGAAAGGACCTCATCACACATGTTTCCTTGAATTGTTTGCAAGTAATTGCGGAATACATATCGATTTATTTATTAATAATTCATTAACGTATGTCATTTACCAATGAATGTTTTTCATCTTCTATTTTCATGCATACAAACATCAGCCACAATTTGTTTCATACCCTTTTAGTGCAAACTTCTAACCTCTACGTCAAATAATTTTTCAGAATTCCCAAATCTTGTCTGACCCTGGACTGTAATAAATGGTTGTAAATTTACTATATAGACGTGCTTAATGGCTGATAGCCATGGGCTACTAAAAGTTGGTGTAGGATATATACTATGAACAATGACCAAGCAAGCCCAATTAACTCCCACTGACCAACTAAGAACCTCATGCAATAGCATAACATACCTGCTTGGAAAGTTGACCTTGCTTTGCCTTAATATCAAGAATCATCTTTTGCCGGTTCTCATAAAACAGGAAGTCATCCAAAATGGATGTCTTGCTTGCATGTTCCTTGAAGATCTTAACCATTTGGAGTCCCTGTGCAAGCTTTACCTGATAGCCAAAGCCAGCAATGACACAAATAACAAATGTGGTCACATATAGAATACTAATAAACAAGTAGTGAATCTTTTATGGCGTAAACCTCCTGAGTGTCTCGACTGTTGGTCACTGGCCTATTATCATTGTTTTCTAATGCAATGTGCCTCAGAATCATGTTGGGAACATCTTTAGCAATGTGCCATTTGACAGGAAAGCTCCCAGTCCACTTGTCTTTCTGCCAATACTCTACCGTCTTGTTAAAATCAACGGGGCCGATCATCTCCGCCAGACCAACAAATTGCCCACTGGCATTCACCTGAGAAATTGTAACATCACAAAACGAGTAAATAACTTAGCAGCGCATGGGGAGACGCACACGAAGAAGTCCACCTGAGAAATTGTAACATCTCATATGGATTTCGCCAAGAATAACTAAAACCCAGAATTGGAACAAGACTATCAACTATACAAACGAACAATGTAAGCACATTGTGCACAAACTTTATCGGTTAATCATGGAAGCTCTCCTAAAAGCTATCTATGCAAAAAGCCACCGACTTTAGTAGTCAATCATGAAAGCTTTCAAACACTTTCCATGCGAAAAACCAGACTTGGGTAGTCAATCAGCACAAGAGGAATATACTTATTTCATGATGTAGGAATGCATGCAAAGCTCTTAACAGGGATTTAACTCTCAAGCCAAGTCAATTCCCACACAACATAAAGGGGCTGAAAAAAAAAGCTCTCGAGCCAAATAAACCTCATTTGGTTCGGTACCAACCTGAGTTGAATTGATATTAGATACTTTGATCATCTTCACACTACGTAACAAAAAGTTTGCAAAATTGAAAATTAGCTACCCTCATACTTACAGAGAAGAATAAGAAGACTGGACATCCACCAGATTTTTTTTGGGATTCTTCATATGCATCATCCAGCTTCATGTTTCCATGAGGGGTGCTAGCCCAAACACTGTATTTTATACTCTTATGGATGTCATCCTCGCTGTAGCATTTAATGATAAAGAACCTGGCATCAGAGTACTCTTCAGGGAAGTCTGCTCGGTTGTACTGTTCATTATCAGGAACTACTGCACTAGATTCTTCTATTCCCTCCGATGCAATGTCCTCACCTTTACTAGCAATGGTTACATGTCTTATTGCCTTTGGATTCCGAAAGTGAACTCTAGGACCACAGCTTAGTTCAGCAAACCCATATAAATTCTCATTGCCATAACAGGCCATAGGCTTACACTTACCTCCCACCATCAGCCCCCCATGCCCACTAGTATTTCTTGAATTCCGCCTGTTTGCACCAAAGTTAAGGAGCGTACTACCATAATGGCTATATATTTGGTTATTGGGACACGTCCTGTTGAAACCAGGAGTCACTGATCCAACCCCAGATGTTGGTCTTTGAGTATGAAAACCCTGTAAAACAGCAACACCGTTAAAAGTGTACACTGAAGGGCAGGCAAGCAGTTGCATTGTCAAGTGAAACCTGGAGAAAAAACTCCAGAACTCCACTTCCACATATATAAATAGATCGAACAATATAAATTATAGCTACAAGGATGTACATGAAACTGCTTATGCACACTGTTATGGATAAGAGATGAACAATTCCGCTGTTATGGGTAAGAGACGTAATTCCAAAAAGAAATGGAAAACAATCATATATATTTAAATATATCATGCACTCTTGGTTTCAATACTGTTTCAGAGTGTTTTCTCACTACAAAGCGTTGACCGTGGAGAGCCCGGTCAACGTGGTCAAGGGGCCCGCTTTGGGTCCCTCGGGGGCTTCGAATCGGTGCAGAAGGGGCGAGGGGAAGCCTCGGCCCTGGTTGAGACGCTCGGCCTCGGACATGTGTGCTCGGCCTCGGATGGAAGGGGGACGAGGGGTAGCCTCAGTCGCCCGGGTAGATGCACGGTCGACGGGTGGCGAGGGAGAGTCTCGGACCCGATTAAGACGCTCGGCCTCGGTAGGGCGTGCTCGGCCACGGCAGGCTGACGGTGAGGGGAAGCCTCACTGTCCGGTTGATCAAGTGGTCGGAGAGGGGCGAGGGGTAGCCTCGGCCCGTTGATCTGCTGTCCATCTGCGCAGACGAGAACGCTCGTCAGGGGGCCGGACCTTGGTTCCGGCCAAATCCCCTCCGATGCCTAAGTCAGATAGAGGTCTGAGAAAGGAGGCCCGGCGGAGACGGTCCGACTCGTGAGGAGATCGTAACGGCGTCTCTCGGCGCGAGAGAGGGAGGAAGGAGATGAATTGGGGGAACGAGGTCGTTGATGGAGTACCTTAGGTTTTGTTACCTGAGATGCGGTCCCTTTCTTCGTCGTCTTCCTGGCCCTTTTGTAGAGCTCCCGCGTGATTGCCTCTGGCCCACGTCCCACGCCCGCCATTGATCGTGCCCCATCAGTCCCCCCTCGCCGCCGCTCTCTCCGCCATGCCAGCACCTCCCCATTATCGCTATTTAGTGGTCGCGCGTCCGGGGGAGTGGTTTTCGCAGGAGTGGGCGAGCGACCAACGGGTTATTGGGGCCGGGTCGGATCGACGTTCGAGAAGGTCCCTTGTAGGGCCTTTGTCGAATGGGCTTTGAGGACGCAGATGGGCTTTTGACCAGTAGTCGGGCTCCTGGGCTCGTGCTTTATGGGTCTCGGTCAAATAGGCGTAACAATTGCCCCCATCGGTCGGGTTGATCGGCCTCGGCCGGTTCGGCTCGGCCGATGTGACCTCTGCCGATTTTGACGAGCTCGCCAGTCGATGCCGACTCATTTATTAGTCGTCATCATGAGTTGGCCCGTTCGATATTTTTGAGACGCGGGTCCCGAAGTGCCGTCGGCCTTCAAATGCTGCCACGTGTAGCGGCAAGCTTATCCCCGCCGATCGCGGAGTCGCCTTAAGTTCGAGAAGCCGAAGGGTTCGTGAGCCGCCATTGGTGGGGTCGATCAGCCTCGGCTCGCTCAGATCGCCCGTTGTGTCGCCTGGGATTCCGAGCGGCGCTTCAATCGAGGCGAGGCCATAAATGCAGGTCATGATGAGGCGGATCGATTGGACTTCGACTGGCGCCAATTTCGGAACGCCGCCGACTCTTCGAGCCTCGCCACGCGTTCTTGTCAGGCGCTTCGAATTCTCCCCTGGCATATAAGATCCCAAGTTGTGTTGATTTCCACTTCTCCATTGCTCCTCCCGGTATTCAAAGCCTTCAGCAACTCGGAGTTCCCCGTCGCCTTCGCTTCTTTGCCCTCTCCAAACTAGTTGAAAATAGGTAATTCCTCTCTTGCTTTCATCTTATGGCTGCTCTTAGGATAGGCGGTTCTGGCCGGAGGACGAGGGGTCCTCCGGAATCCGGGCGGGGCGAACCCCGGCTAGGGGAGTCAGGTTCCCCCGCCGGGAGTCGTTCTCTTCAAGATAAGGGGAAGGGGAAAATTTTTCCAGACTACGCCCGTGACGATGTTGCGTCGGCTGCCGTGCGGCTTAATGTGCCCCCGGTCGTCCTCCGTACTCAGTCGAGGACTCCTTCGGTGGCCGCGGAGATCCGGGAAAGATATCTCTGCTTCCCATACGAGGTTCGAGTTCCATTTGTCGACGAGCGGATTTGCCTTCCGAGGAGCAATGAGGTCGGCGCCTACGTCGAGATGTTCCGCCTGGGTCTTCGCTTCCCGCTCCATCCTTTTTTCATCCAGGTCATGGAACATCTCACGGTGTCCCTGTGTCAGTTCACCCCGTGTTCGATCGCGGTACTGACGGGCTTCGTAACGCTCTGTTGCATCCGTGGTCTGGAGCCGTCTCTCCCCCTTCTTTTCCACTTTTATCAGATCCAGGTGGTCGGGCCGGGGTCATGGCTGCACCTCCGTGCCCGTTCAAGGAGGGAATGTCTGATAGGGCTTCCCCGCTGGTCGGGGGATTGGAGCTCGGATTATGTCTTTGTGGTCTTTTTGGGTGATGCCCAGATCCTGACAAGCTGGGGCGCGTCCGTCCAGCCTTGCTCACCGTTAGCCCTTTCCGACGCTGACCAGACAGCCGCCGCGATGCTGTCGGCTCTTCCTTTGGAATCGAAGTCCATCTGCTCTTTGTTGGATGACCTACTCCTGAAGGCCATCTTGTGGTCCCCGGGTAGGTCGCTCTTTCCTCCTCGGACTGCCCTGTGACTCATCCTGATTTCGGTTTCCTTTGCATGGATGGCAGGCCGCGAGTTTGTTCGTGACGTTGATGAGCTGATCCGTCGTGGAGATGCTTGTAGCCGAGGCAGTACCTCCGGAAGGGCGCCTCGACGGACTGTTGAGGAGGAGGTGCGCCGAGCCGAGCCCTCCGTGGGCAAGGTAGTTGAGGAGGATGTGCGCCGAGCCGAGCCCTCCGGGGTAAGGTAGTGGCCGTGCCTCCTGCCTCCTCTTCTGGCGATCTCCTCCCCGAGGGCGTAGTAAAAGCCGGATCCGCCCCACCAGCCCGAGTGGCAGGGGCTGATGGCGGGTCCGGTGTAGTCCCCCCGTCCTCGGAGTGTCCCCTCCCGTCCTCGAGAGTGGGGATGGGGCAAGGCGGAAGCGCTCTCCTCCGGCGCTTGTGGAGCCTCACGGAGGGAAGAAGAGGAAGGAGGGTGCGGAGTCCCCCAGCCCGGCCAGTTCTGTGCCTCCTGCCGACACCACCGGGGGTCTTCAGGTGACTCTGACGTCCACCCCCATCGCAGCGTCCCCGCCTCCGTCCCCGGGAATCGGAGCGCTATTGGCGAGCCATATGGCTTCCCTCGATGTTGCCCCGGGAGTTCGGTGTTCGTCGACCGAGCCCTGGCCCAGCAGGTGGCCGAGAGCACTGTCTTCCCCCGGGACCGCAGCACCCTCGAGAAGATTCCCGCCGACAAGGTGTCGGATTCTTTGGTTTGGGCCCTTCAACAGGTTCGGCCCTCTCGCAGTCCTTTCTTTCCCTTCACACCCTTCTTAGCTTATGTCCCGTTTTCCAGGGGTCGACGCTTGCCGTGGAACTGCAGCGGCGAGCCATCCTCTTGAGGAAGCTGGAGGAGTCCACCATGAAGGCTCAGGAGCGGGCCGGGGCGGCCGAGGTGGCCATGATGGAGGCCTAGATGGAGTCTCGGCGCCTCACCCTCCGTGTGGCTGCGTTGGAGGGACAAGTGGGTGACCTCGAGGGAAAGCTGGAGGATGCTCATCAGTCGGCTAAGGAAGCGGCGGAGTCGTTCCGCCTGGAGAGGGAGGAGCTTCAGAGGGAACTGTCGGACCGGCGTCAGGTAATGCGGCTTGCGGAGGAGGTGGAGAAGGGCGTCGTCGAGACCCTGGGGAAGAGGATCTTCGAGGTTCTCAGGGAGGCCTTCGGTAAGTATGTAGACATCATCGCCCCCCGGATCGTCGAAGTCGTCCAGTCTTCCTTCCGGGAATGTGCGGAGCGTGTCCGGCAAGCCCCTCCGCCAGTCGAGTCCCCTCGCTCCGAGCAGGGCGAAGTGCCCGAGGATGTGTCCTCTCGAGCTTGGGCTCACTGAGCTGCCCCTCCCGGCTTTTATCCTCAAATTTTTTAGCATCCGCTTCGCTTTGGACCAGTCTACTTGAAATGGATCCCTGGCCCCCGCTATCTCCTTCAGCCCCGCGGCCAATAATTGCTGGTTGCATGGCCGTTAGCTTGGGTCATCTACTTTGGGTCTTTTGTCAACCAATTTTGCTTTGTCGGTGTCGATCTAGCTTCTGTTGGTGATGAACTCTGTCATTCGTCGTGAGTAGATTGTTTGTAGGGTGTTCCCTTCGGGGCTAGCTCGTCCGCCGTCGCCACGCTTGGTCCCTCGAGCGGTTTTTCCTGCGTCCTCGGCCAAGGCCTCCTCGGTCAGCATGAAGCGTTCGGCCCTTGCCATGATCCCGGGGAGGTCCTTCGGGGGGTCGTTGTGTAGGGACTTCTTGAGGCCCCTGTGGCGAAGCCCTTTCTTAAGAGCCGTCTGGACCACCAGGTCGAGTGGGTTGTTCACGTTTAGCCTTTCCGCATTGAAGCGGCGCATGAACTGTCGGAGTGGCTCGGCCGGGCCTTGCACTATGTTGAACAGATGTTCAGCACCAGGCTTGATCAGCCTCCCCGCCATGAACTGTTTGCAGAACAACTGGGCGAGTTGCTCGAAACTGTCGATGGAGCGGCCGGGCAGGCTGTGGTACCAGATCCTCGCCGCTCCCCTGAGAGTAGAATAGAAGCCCCAGCAAAGCAGGTCATCGTCAGCTCCCTGGAAGGCCATGTCCCCCTCGTAGTCCATCACGTGGTGTGCCGGGTCTCCTATTCCGTCGTACTTTCCCAGCACCGGGATCCTGAATCGAGAGGGGACCCGGGCGTCGGTTATTCTCCGTGATAAGGGACACCGGTCCCCGTGGATGCCTCCGGGGATGCGGTATTCGCCTGCTTCCGGCTCGATCGGGGGTGGGGGTAGCACCGGCGCCGGCGGGGCTGGCTCCGCAGCCTTCGCCACGCTGGGGTCGGGCTGACCCGACGCTCCCGACTCCTCCTGCGGGAACTCCTGCTCCGCCGTGATCGGTCTCTTGAGTGGTGTCGTTCGCTTCTCCTGTGGCGGGACGACCGTGATCGACGAGACGATGCCGTCATCGATTCGCCGTTCGTCCCTTCGGTCTCTCTTCGGCTCCTTTCACGATAGGGCGAGGAGGCGCGTGACCTCGCCTGACGAGAGCTGGACAGCGTGAACCGACGCTCCGTGTTCGGTTTCCGGGCCCCGTGGTCGTCGACCACGGCAGACCGCAAGTGCGGGGGACCCCCTGTCCATCGATGGCTATCGTCCAACGTGCCTCCGTTGGGCGGCACAGGGCCAACGAGCTGCTGCACCGTCGCGACCAACGTCTGGAGGCTTGCGTTGGTCTCCTGAGCCAGGGCGCGGAGCTGTCCTTGCGTGGCCAGTTCTGAGCCGCCGGTCTTCTCGGTTGAGAGGGCAGGGTGGTCGCCGACGGGCACGTCCTCGGGGTTACCGTTCGACGCGCCATTCCCCTCCTCCTGGATGGGGGGCATGCGCTTCCTTCCATTGTTGGCTCGTGCCATTGTTGGTGTGGTTTTCTGCTTCGTGGGATGATTTTCGGTTCCCACAGACGGCGCCAGATGTTTCAGAGTGTTTTCTCACTACAAAGCGTTGACCGTGGAGAGCCCGGTCAACGTGGTCAAGGGGCCCGCTTTGGGTCCCTCGGGGGCTTCGAATCGGTGCAGAAGGGGCGAGGGGAAGCCTCGGCCCTGGTTGAGACGCTCGGCCTCGGACAGGTGTGCTCGGCCTCGGATGGAAGGGGGACGAGGGGTAGCCTCAGTCGCCCGGGTAGATGCACGGCCGACGGGTGGCGAGTGAGAGTCTCGGACCCGATTAAGACGCTCGGCCTCGGTAGGGCGTGCTCGGCCACGGCAGGCTGACGGTGAGGGGAAGCCTCACTGTCCGGTTGATCAAGTGGTCGGAGAGGGGCGAGGGGTAGCATCGGCCCGTTGATCTGCTGTCCACCTGCGCAGACGAGAACGCTCGTCAGGGGGCCGGACCTTGGTTCCGGCCAAATCCCCTCCGATGCCTAAGTCAGATAGAGGTCTGAGAAAGGAGGCCCGGCGGAGACGGTCCGACTCGTGAGGAGATCGTAACGGCGTCTCTCGGCGCGAGCGGGGGAGGAAGGAGATGAATTGGGGGAACGAGGTCGTTGATGGAGTACCTTAGGTTTTGTTACCTGAGATGCGGTCCCTTTCTTCGTCGTCTTCCTGGCCCTTTTGTAGAGCTCCCGCGTGATTGCCTCTGGCCCACGTCCCACGCCCGCCATTGATCGTGCCCCATCAGTCCCCCCTCGCCGCCGCTCTCTCCGCCATGCCAGCACCTCCCCATTATCGCTATTTAGTGGTCGCGCGTCCGGGCGAGTGGTTTTCGCAGGAGTGAGCGAGCGACCAACGGGTTATTGGGGCCGGGTCGGATCGACGTTCGAGAAGGTCCCTTGTAGGGCCTTTGTCGAATGGGCTTTGAGGACGCAGATGGGCTTTTGACCAGTAGTCGGGCTCCTGGGCTCGTGCTTTATGGGTCTCGGTCAAATAGGCGTAACAAATACCAACAGTTACAATTATAACTATCTAATTTACAAGATTTGAAACAGTGCATGCTCTGCGGCACCCACTTAGAAAATTTCATGTAGGTAAAAGAAAGTTCTAACTACTGGCAATCTCGAGGCGGAAAAATTCAAAATATGATCAAAGTAATAAAAGAGAAGGTTAGAGTTTCCATGTAAATATTCAATATAACAGTAAAAGTAAGGTTTATGAGAAACTAGTATATCAGCACAATAATTAAATACATAGCAAGAAAGAGAATAAAGTAAAAAATTTATGGTCATGGTACATACCACAAAATGCCTAGAAGGATTATGTAGATTTCCCATAGTCAAATTATTCTGTGAAGCCGTAGATGGGAGCGAGCTTGTAGTCAACGGTCGGTGTTGCCCACCAAAAGGACCATCATACCATGTCAAGGGTGATCCAGCAACATCATAACCAAACCTTGGATCTTGGTATCCATGAGAATGGCCACTTGAAAGTACTCCTCTTCCATGCACATGATTTGATGTCTGTGATGCATTTCGCTGGTTTGTTCTTGATGATGCTGAAGCATTATTTCTGTTTGCACTCCCACTAGCGAAAGTGTTGGAACTTGCCCTGGTTGTATCCACTGAAACTGATGGTTGGCTCGATGTAGCAATATCCCCTTCAGGTGGGGGCTGATTTCGCATACATGGTGCACTAGACGGTGTTGGCTGCTGATAGAAAGGGCCATAGAGCTGCCCTTCATTCCCTGATGTTGGAACGGGCGAATGTGGGGAAGGGTATATTATATAAGGAGCATACCCATATCCGTGGTGATAAACATCACCATAGATTCCCTGTAATAGCAAAAATGAGCGAAAATCAAGTTTAAGACGGAAAGATGAAAGAAAACACTTGAGCCAACAAGAAACACACATATGCATGCATGCACACACAAGCACTAGGGGTGCAAACAAAGAGGTAAACGGAGCGAATATTAGTATTTTTATATTCATATCCATTTATTTTCATAGGCTGCAAATACCGATACATATTTTTTGTCATAAAAATTATTGAAAACACAGAAGATACAGATATATATTAAAATGGGCATGGACATTGGTCCAATAAGGAAAAATCCATAATTCATATTTACAAATAAGAACTTAGATATGATTTAGATTAAAAAAATAAGCCCTATTATTTTAAAAAAAAATTGCACACTATAAACAAGTAAACAAAATACAGAAAAATAAATTCACAAACAATAGATGGTTGTTGCCAAATTAAGAAACCTCCAATTTGAACATGTGATTTGTGTTATTTAACATCTACAATATCATTTTAAGTATATTTATTGTTAAAAAGTCACTAAAAAGAACCAATAAGAAGTTTAGCCGCTTCAGTTAATCATCTGTTATCTAATATTATATATAAATATATTTGCAAAAAAATGAAATACGATTTAATTATATGATGAAATATTTTTTGTACGATACATGGTACCTAGATACCCGATTAGAACATACCCAAACGTGTAGGTTCTAGGTAGATACACAGTAGTTCTGGTTGATTCCGGTTAGGAAAATCGGTGTCAACCAGTTCCGGTTCACATGTATAGGAAACCGATACCCAGACCAGGTACAGTTACGTAACATACTTTATGATTCATATTGTGATCTTTATCATGTCAATGCATGTCAATGCATGTAGTTCATTTTTCTTTTAACTTCATCTACTTGTGATGATGTATGATGTTATGTTAGTTATTTAAATTGTTAAAAAATTTGAGTAGGAGTATCTTCAATGTTATTGTGTCAGTTCTATACTAGTAGCCTTGTGATGATGTTTCAGTTCTATTGACTCTAATATATATAATAATACACATGTCTTTTTCAATTTTATGTTTCTCTAACATAAATTCATTTTTTCATTTTTTGAAGATATCACTACATAAAAAATCGTTTTTTACAGATATGTAAATTTTTTATTCTAGTCTAAAATCAAGTTTTTTACGAGGTGCCCAGAACCAACCCGAAACCATGGGTCTGGATAGGTTCAAGGTATAGGGTCCAACATGATAAGTTTCAATTCTAAATTTTAAGAACATGTCCCTTACATGATATGGTCCGGGTACAAAAAAAGGATACCCAGATCAGCTCACCCCTATTTTTTACTCATTTTAATTTATAAAGGATCTACATCCCATTGGATGGTCTGTACAAAGTTCCATTTTCTTTATTGTTTTTCTTTTTTTTTGTAAGTGGATGGTGCAGATTATAAAAAGGGAGAGAGAAAGAGACTTAGAACCTATAATCTAATCACTTTAGGTGAGAAAGATTAAAAGACAAGCAATTTTAACTTGTTTTTTCAAAAGGAGTTATGAGATGGATGGATCCCACAAAATTGAAACTCATCCATTTCATAAAGTGGAAGGATTGGATGTGGATACCACATGAACCAATAGCCCGAGTATAGGATGAAGTCACGCGAATAGGGATCAATGCTCAAGTCAACTCTCATCTTTGGATTTTATGAATATATATATTACTGGAAAGATGTCCAAAATCAAGATTGGACCTTGCAATCCAGATAGGAATCCAGATTCAAAATAATGTAATATATGACACTTTTTCAAGTCCGAATTAATTTCGGTTGAAATTATTTCCATATTCTAAACAATTTAAATACAAATCCAACTGCAATTTAATATTTTTAATAATTGGTTTCATCCCTAACATGCACGCATAATGGGTAAGGATGAGGGGTGCTCGAAAATGTTGGATATTGATTTACCTCAATATGTATTTTGATGATGAACAAACAAATCACGTACACCAATATGCTTTGTGCAGATGTAGGAAATAAGTAATAAGGTTTCAAAAGCTCAAAGAATGAGGTAAATATTATACAATAAAAACATAGAGATCTACATCAATCAAGCTAAATTTCTTGTAATTAGTTTATATTTAGTTTATATTGATGTATATTTAATTTTTTATTTTAGATATGATGTTAAAGTCTTGAAGACAAACACATCAAACCATACATTTAAGGCTTAGAACATCAATGAACTCAAACCATATCAACACCCCTTAATTCTAAATCTAATAGTGCTTTTAAGTGGTTATTAGTCGACTTATAACATATACTAATCGACTCAGTATCATTGCCAAAAGTTCATCTAGCCGACAAATACAGAAATCATATTAGTCGGCTATTAAGTGAAACTATTAACATGACTATTAAGTGAAAATATTAGTCAACTAATAGACACATAGTTGACTAATACAGAATGTTTTCTTTATTATGTATTGAACTATTAATCGACTAACGGATCTTCTAGTCAACTAATAATAAAACTTGTGTCTGTTGTTTTTCTAAATATAATCGTTTTATATCCACTGTAAAGTGTATTTTAATAATCTTTTTAAATGATTTTTTTCTTCTATAAATAGGAATTAAACCATCAGATGTTAGCCCAAGAGATCACAATAACCGGGCTTTAGAAAATCTTTGATTCCATCTTATTTCTGTAAAGAAAGCCAAACCTAATCTAAAATTATGTTCTTCCAAACTCTTATTTTCTAAAACAAAATAACACTCCTTAGCCACCTTTAATACTACATACACATGAATTCAAGGCTATAGGAGAGTATGCAATACTTCAATCTATGTAAAAGATTCTCTCAAGGTGTAAAGCTCGAAACTGGTTTGGTGATCAAGATTATTTTCTTAGGGTTGGCTGAAGTTTATAGTGGAAAATCTCAAGCAGCGATGAGCTTGAAGACTGGAGTATGTCAGGTAAACCGAACCAAAATAAATCTATTATCTTTACGATTGCCTTCTGGTTTCAATTTATATGCTTGTTACATTATATTGTTTCCACACTTGAAATTGATATTATTTGATCCCTATTTTTATCTTTGTTGGTTAATTTTAAAAGACAATATTCATCCCCCTATACTATCTCTTTGTCCATCACAGGGATCCAACAAAAAGTATGTAAATGCTATCTACTCTGTGTATTCGATAGATCTTGTATAACAAGAAAAAGAAAGGTGATGCATCATCACTTGAAAGAACATTTAAAAGCTCTATGCATTCTTCGCAATCCCATTCATAAATAGAAGTAGAAAAAATAATAGTAATCAACAAACTAGAAGTGGATATTTGTTTTCTATGGTGGTGGGGGATTGGTGGGTTGGAGGGGGAGAGGGACCAGGTAAGAGTTTATTTTTTGGGGGCAGGGGCAAGACCATGCTTTTCCTTACCTTTCTATGATTTCCCAATAGCTAAAATGTTACAATGGACGAAAAAATCTCACGACAGGGTTCCATGTGATGAATCTCTCAGTAGCCATGTTTTGTTAATATATCTTTTTATTTCCGGTGAATTCTTTTCCCTTTTTTCTTTTAATTATTTTTCCTTGAAATCCTACTGTTTATCCTTCTTTGACGCTTCCTCTCCATGCAGCAAATGCTGCTATTTTCTGCTGCTGCTATTGTTTCTGCTTCCCTCTGCTATCTCTCTCCTGCTGCTACTCTCTGTTTCTCTCTCCTGCTTTGCCTCTGCTTCTATTCTAATTGTAATGATAAATTTATAATTCTCCTGCTTTGCCTCTGCTTCTATTCTAATTGTAATGAGAAATTTATAATTGATACTTCTGACACCTACTAAGTACTTTGATGTATGACTAGTGCGGTAGATCTGGTATATATTGGATTAGACTAAAGACATCTTACTAGATCATGTTTAGCCCTTTGTAAAGAGGATGAATTATTGTAAGATCCATATTCATATCTGTGCCTTGCTGATGTGTGTCATGCACATTGCCTTGGGCCTAGGGTGCTGTAAGCACTCTGCACCTACAACACACCCTGCACCTCAGCTGAATCCGGTGATGTAAGCACTTTGCACCACACCTAGAATCCTGCACCGTCGCAACATTGCCTACCCTCCACCTTAACAGATGTTACCGTGCATTCGACCAAAAAGGAGCAATTCTTTACCAGGTTGCTATTTAACCCCCATAAGTCCATCATATACAAACATGATAGTCCAATCTAAATCATTCCATGAAGACTAACTGTGTCAAAATCTTGCATCACTATGAGGAGATTCAGTAAGCATTTCACTGTAGGAGTTTTTAATGTTAAATTAACATTGTTAATCCAGTATGAATCATTGCATAAAAACAATAACAATATCTATGAGAAAACTTGGATCACGAAAACGCTACCAAGAAGTTTCAGATAGCCTACTTCAATAACATCAAACTTCAGACATAGAAAAACCTTGACAGCTGTAGCTCAGATTGTCATCTTATAGAACTCAAAATTTTCTAACATGCTATATGACTAACATGTAATATGACTTGTCCTGTAGAATTGCTGGTGTTACTAACTGAAACACAGAACGGGAGAGAAAACTAAAAAGAGAAGGGAAAAGAATACTTACAGTAGTCATTTCAACTCCATCATGATTCACAAATCTTGTGTACTCATTAGAGCCATTATAACCTGATAGACCAAATCATTTAATTAGATAGTTCATGCCATCCAAAATAAAGACTGTTATTAAATGCAGCTAGGAAAAGGCAAAACAATATAACAACATAATCAAAATAAATAATATAAACTGACAATATACTTGCCTCCATAGTAAAATGTTTGGTATCCATTTGAGAAGTAACCCATAGATGGATCAATAAATTCCCCATGCAAAGGAGTTGCATACCCCTCATTTGACGGGATCTGCAGCATTTAGACATCCATCATATAATCAGACAAATTGCAGAAGAATTGCAGCCATGTAATGTCATTACCTTCTCGGTAGCGTCTGCGGCATCCTGAGGTACGGTTTGAGAATCCAAAGACAAATCTTCCAATAGCCCAGCTGTTTCTGTGACAAACAGATTGAGGAAAAGAGATACGTGTGGTACAATAACAACAATATAAGGAGCCCCAGTAACCAAAACAATAAATAAGCAGGTTTGGTTTTAACTAGAATCATTTTCAATTTCCACATAAAAAGAAAAGTGCAGCTAACATACATAAAATTCATAAATTCTTCCCAGCTTCACTACAGGAAATCCTACTTTTTAACTAGTAAACCAGTACAACACCCAATATTGCTCATAATTTAGCGAAAAAGATCGAAGAAATAAGCAAATGAATCCGTGTAATTATCAATATAAGAAAAATAAAATAAAATTAATAATATCACAACAAGAAATGGACAAAAACATAATTAGATATCTAATTCGGGAGGAAAGCAAAAATCAGCAAGATTGCTACAAAAGTCCAAGAGGCAAAATCCTACTTCATAACGTCTAATTTAAAATTAAAAAAAATCGCATACCACAATCGAAGAACATAATTATTTAAGGAAAGAATCATCTTTTTCGCAAAAAAATTACCTGCTGCGCATCAATATAATTGTGAGAACAATCTAATCAATAAAAGACGAGACAACGAACGCACAACTGGAATGATATAGCAAAAGAAACTCTAAGTTCTTGCATAAAAAGATACATATGAAGACAAATCCATTAACCTGTTGACTCAAAATTTTCTCTAATTCATTGGCTCTACAAATGACCATAACTACTTATAAAAAAGAAAATCTTTTACAAAATACCCATGAACAAGGGATGATTGGAAAACAAGAAAAAGAGAGCAAACAAAAATACCATCGACATCACAGAAAAAGAAAGACACCAGAGGCTAATTCAATCATTAAAACCCAAATTTAGGTGTACCATATTAACAAAAAATGGCAATTCCCATTTGAAATTAAATGTAAAAAAGAAGCATTTTGTACCAGGGCGAGAAACAAAAGCATCCCAGAGTTGACAAAATCAACAAGAAAAATCAACAAGGTTCAAATTCTAATATAAAAAACCTCCCGATAAGTAAAACAACTTCAAGGAAATATCGAATAAACAAAATCATCAGAAATAACAGAAAATCTATAATTAAAGCTTACCAAGATCCCAGCAAGAAGGACGAGGAAAAGACATTAAACAGATAGATTGAACAGAAAAGGATACGGTCTGCACCTGCGGAGGCGGTCGCCATGGTCCGGAGATTGAAGAAAGATGCGAGCTTAACGAGGGATGACGATAAGAATCTAAAACCCCAAGAGCGATATAAACCCCTTAATGAAAGTGGTGATCAAAAGAGCGATATAAACCCAAGAGCGAGAAGGTGGTGATTAAATGAGCGAAATAAAACCCAAGAACGAGAATGAGGGGTTTTAAGGGGAGAGAGAGTGGTGATCAAAAGAGCACCACGGCTTTGCCTCCATTTAGCCTTGATAGGGATGAGAATGGGCATGCCCAAAGCCCGATTGGGCTTCCAATTGGGCATGCCACATCATCATCCCTACCCCTCCCTTCACTAATTCTAGAAAAATTAGTGAAGGGAGGGGTAGGGATGATGATGTGACATGCCCCATTGGAAGCCCAATCGGGCTTTGGACATGCCCATTCTCATCCCTAAGCCTTGAGGAATGGATATTTTCGACATTTATCAATAGATTTAGTCATTATGTTTATTACGTGTATTATTATTATTATTGTTGTTGTACTTCTCTTGGGGAAGGGGGCACCCGGCTGGGTGTTGCTTTCCGCACAGACCTAGTTGCTGAATAGATATAACCTTTATTTACATGCTTGCCATTCAAAATTAACAGTTTTGCCATTGAAAACATTTCCTCTTTTACCCTCACTCTGTGCTTCCTCCTCCCTCTTCCTCCTTTCCTTCTGTTACGCCTATTTGACCGAGACCCATAAAGCACGAGCCCAGGAGCCCGACTACTGGTCAAGAGCCCATCTGCGTCCTCAAAGCCCATTCAACAAAGGCCCTACAAGGGACCTTCTCGAACGTCGATCCGACCCGGCCCCAATAACCCGTTGGTCGCTCGCCCACACCTGCAAAAACCACTCCACCGGACGCGCGACCACTAAATAGCGATAATGGGGAGGTGCTGGCATGGCGGAGAGAGCGGCGGCGAGGGGGGACTGATGGGGCACGATCAATGGCGGGCGTGGGACGTGGGCCAGAGGCAATCACGCGGGAGCTCTACAAAAGGGCCAGGAAGACGACGAAGAAAGGGACCGCATCTCAGGTAACAAAACCTAAGGTACTCCATCAACGACCTCGTTCCCCCAATTCATCTCCTTCCTCCCCCGCTCGCGCCGAGAGACGCCGTTACGATCTCCTCACGAGTCGGACCGTCTCCGCCGGTCCTCCTTTCTCAGATCTCTATCTGACTTAGGCATCGGAGGGGATTTGGCCGGAACCAAGGTCCGGCCCCCTGACGAGCGTTCTCGTCTGCGCAGGTGGACAACAGATCAACGGGCCGAGGCTACCCCTCGCCCCTCTCCGACCACTCGATCAACCGGACAGTGAGGCTTCCCCTCACCGTCAGCCTGCCGTGGCCGAGCACGTCCTACCGAGGCCGAGCGTCCTAATCGGGTCCGAGACTCTCCCTCGCCACCCGTCGGCCGTGCATCTACTCGGGCGACTGAGGCTACCCCTCGTCCCCCTTCCAGTCGAGGCCGAGCACGCCTGTCCGAGGCCGAGCGTCTCAACCAGGGCCGAGGCTTCCCCTCGCCCCTTCTGCACCGATTCGAAGCCCCCGAGGGACCCAAAGCGGGCCCCTTGACCACGTTGACCGGGTTCTCCACGGTCAACGCTTTGCAGTGAGAAAACACTCTGAAACATCTGGCGCCGTATGTGGGAACGAAAACTGTCCCACGAAGAAACAAACCACATCTGCGATGACGCGGCCTCCCTCCTCTCGGCGAAAGAAGGGTGAGGCCCCGACGCGGGACGACAAGGCCCGCCATCGTGGCCAAGAATGGGCACGGGACCGACGCGAGGAGAGTCGCGAGGATAGGGCCGGGAGGCCCTCCCCTTCCCAACCGGTCGGGAGACCGAGTGCGCCCGTAACGGCGCGCAGCTCAGACGTGGCTTTGGTGGTATCAGTGGTCATAGACACTACCTTGGTACGACGGCTGCTCGTCGACACCGGCAGCTCCTGTGACGTCCTGTTTATGTCAACCCTGGAGAAGATGGGCCGGCGGAAAGAAGTCTTGCGACCTCGCTCGGGTCCCGTGGTCGGATTCACGGGTCACTCCACCCCCATCATCGGCACCATCCATCTCCCGGTAACGCTCGGAGACACACCAGACTCAGTGACCCTGGCGGTGGAATTCATCGTATTGGGGATCGGGTCGGAATACAATGGGATCATCGGCCGACCCCTACTCAACGCCGTCGGCGCGGTGGTCTCGACCCTCCATCGGACCATCAAGTTCCGAACGCCGGGGGGGATGGGGCAAGTCGAAGGCGACGCGGGGAGACCGAATACCTGCTATCAACTGGCGGAGGAAGGTCCCGAGGATCGTCTAGCTGACCGGATGGCTGCGCTCGACTTAAGGAGCGGGCCTAGGCCCACCCCTGCGGAGGAGCAGGAGCAAATCCCGGTCACGGACACCGAGGGCCGGTTCGTCTCGATCGGGAGAGGGCTGAGCCCGGACCTGAGGGATCAGCTGATCGAATGCCTGGAGGCGAACCTGGACATCTTCGCCTGGTCACCTGAAGACATGCCCGGCGTGGACCCCCAGGTGATCGTCCACCGGATCAATGCCGACCCCAACTTCAAACCGGTTAGACAGAAGAAGCGTAACCTGGGCGGCGAGAAGATGAAGGCAGCCGCCGAGGAAGTGGAGCGTCTCCTCGATGCCGGCTTCATACGAGAAGTCTGATACCCGGAGTGGCTGTCGAACGTGGTGATGGTCAAAAAAACCCAACGGGAAGTGGCGAATGTGCGTGGACTTCAGTGACCTCAACAAGGCCTGCCCCAAGGACAGCTACCCCCTGCCGCGCATCGACCACCTGGTGGACAACGCCTCGGGATACGAGATGCTAAGCTTCATGGACGCTTACTCCGGGTACAATCAAGTCCAGATGGACCCCCGGGACGAAGAGATGACAGCCTTCACGACGGACCAGGGAACCTACTGCTACAAGAAGATGCCCTTTGGCTTGAAGAACGCGGGGGCCACCTACCAGAGAATGGTCAACAAGGTGTTCAGCTCCCAGGTCGGGAGGAACCTAGAAGTCTACGTCGACGACATGCTTGTCAAGTCAAGGCGACCGGAAGACCACATCGCCGACTTGCGGGAGACCTTCGAGCGGTTGCGGCGACACCACATTCGGCTCAACCCCGCGAAGTGCACGTTCGGGGTAAGATCTGGCAAATTCTTGGGATTTATGATAACTAACCGTGGTATTGAAGCTAATCCCGACAAGATCGAGGCGCTGGTCAACATGCGCGAGCCGACGACGATCAAGGAGCTACAGAGGCTGAACGGGCGCATCGCAGCCCTGGGGCGATTCCTTTCCAAATCAGCGGAAAGATCGCTCCCCTTCTTCAAGGTCCTGAGGAAAGCAATCGCGGAACCTCCGAACAATAGGAAGACGATACTCTGGGACGAAGACTGCTCCCGGGCGTTCGGGGACCTCAAAGAGTATCTCCGCAGCCCACCTCTCCTGTCCAAACCCCGGGAAGGGGAATCGCTGAGCCTTTACCTGGCGTGCGCGGAGGAAGCTGTGAGTTCGGTGCTGATCCGGGAGGACAGCGGGGTGCAATGGCCGGTATATTACACGAGCCGGATCTTGAAGGGGGCGGAGGTGCGATACTCGCCCATGGAGAAACTGGCGTACGCCCTCGTCCTCTCAGCACGAAGGCTCCGACCCTATTTCCAGGCCCACACCATACTGATCCTGACCGACTCGCAGCTGGAGCAGAACCTCAAGAGATTCGACCGAATGGGAAGGATGCTAAACTGGGGAGTGGAGCTGAGCGAGTTCGACCTCCGATTCAAACCGCGCACGGCCATCAAAGGACAGGCCCTAGCCGACTTCATCGCCGAGTGCACGACGGAAGGAAATGGCCCCCGGAGGGAGAAGACCCAGGGACGGTAACTGCTCCACCCCTGTCCTTTCTTTCGGCTGACCACTTCCAGCTAGAGGATCCAGGAGCGTGGATAGTTCATGTGGACGGGTCGGCTACACAGTCAGGAGGCGGGGCCGGGATTGCGATCCGATCTCCGGAGGGGAACATTGTGGAATACGCGTTGCGGTTCGAGTTCCCGGCCACGAACAACGTGGCGGAATACGAAGCTGTGATCAACGGCCTGAGGCTGGCCCTGGAGCTCGGGGCCGAGTCCGTCCGCCTCCTAAGCGACTCGAAGCTCATTGTCAACCAACTCTTAGGGAGCTACGAGGCACGGGAGGAGGCGATGCAGAGATATCTCCCAGTCGCCAGAGCGGCGATGTCCAAATTCAAAGACGTGGAGGTCTTACACCTCCCACGATCAGAGAATGCGCGGGCCGATGCGTTGTCGAAGCTGGCCTCGTCCTCGCCAAAGGAGCTGGGCCGCACCATCTACGTAGAGAACCTGCCGTCCCCCAGCACGATGGAGCACGAGGTGATGGCGATCGACCAAGAGCCCACCTGGATGGACCCGATCATCCGATACCTCACCCACGGAGAGGTGCCGGCCGATGGGGACGAACGCCGAACCCTGGAGAGAAAAGCACTCCGATACATGATCCATGAGGGGACGCTCTACCGGAGACGCTGGACCAAGACGGACGTCCTCCCATACCTGAAGTGCATCGGGCCGCAAGAAGCTGACTACGTCCTACGAGAGGTTCACGACGGGATCTGCGGGAATCACCACGGGGGCAAGATAGTCGCGCAGAAGATCTTAATGCAGGGGTACTACTGGCCGACCTTGGCCAAAGATGCTACAAGCTACGTCCAGAAATGCCAAGAATGCCAGAGGTACGCCCACCACATTTCGACTCCTCCGTCAGAGCTCATCCCTATCGTGAGCCCCATCCCCTTTGCGAAATGGGGGCTCGACATCCTCGGACCGTTCAAACCAGGACGAGGGCAGCGGAAGCACCTGATCGTGGCAGTGGACTACTTCACCAAGTGGATCGAGGCCGAGCCGTTGGCAACCATCACGTGGAAGAAAGCGAAAAGCTTCGTGTGGAATTCCATCATCTCCCGATTCGGAATACCACGGGCCATCGTCACAGACAACGGGAAGCAGTTCGATTCTGCAGGGTTTAAAGATTTTTGTGAGGAATGGGGAATCAAGCTCCTCTTTTCCTCGGTAGCACACCCCCAGACCAACGGGATGGCAGAAGCGGCCAACAAGTGTATCATAGAGCCCCTCCGGAAGAAAGTGAAGGACGCCGAAGGGAACTAGCCAGAAGAGCTCCCCGGGATACTCTGGTCATACCGGACGACCCACAAGGAGGCTACTGGCGAGACCCCCTTCATGCTCACCTACGGGGCCGAGGCGGTGGTACCGGTCGAATTGGGTGAAGAATCTCTTCGCCTCAAATACTTTGACGAAGACCGGAACTCGCAGGGCCTAGGGCTCAGCCTGGAGCTCCTCGACGAGCGACGGGAGCAGTCACTGGCCACCATCGTCCGCCAAAAGCAGAAGGTGGCCCGATACTACAACGCTCGGGTGCGGGGGAGAAGCTTCCACCTCGGGGACCTGGTCCTCCGGAAAGCGGGCTTCACCACTGATACCGCTCGCAAAGGGAAGCTCGCGGCTAGATGGGAGGGACCCTACAAAGTCGTCGAGGTCCTCGGACCCGCAGCCTACCGACTAGCCGATATGGAAGGGAGAGTTCTCACTCACACTTGGAATGCGGAACATTTACGCAAATACTTTCAATAGAAGTATCACTTCCTATGAAATAAATTTGTTTTAAATTCATTCCTTTCCAGATAAAGCAAAAATGTATACAGAAGGATATACGAAGAGGTCGAGGGGCATTCCCCTCCCTCATTCTTCTCCGGGGGCGCCGGGGGAGCCACAAGCTGGCAGCTCACTAGGGTCTCCCTCCTTACTCCGTTCGGTGTTAGAGTACATCCGAAGTTTCTCGAAGTCAATCCCCGAGAGCGGGAACTTCTTTTGGATCTCGGACTGGCACCGGGCGAAGCCCTTCTCGTACGCCTTCGATAAGGCGGTCTCCACAAAGGAGGTGGCATACTCCGCCACGGCATCCTGAGCGATCCGGGCCGGATCCACCCCCTCGAGCCCACGCAGCCGGGCCTCTAAGGTCTCGACCTGGCGTTGGTGCTCCGCCCTCTCCTTCTCGATCTCCCAGGATTTCTCCCCAAGTTGGGCTGCAAGGGCCCTCGCCTGCTCCTCCGCCGCATCCAGACGATCGGAGAGCTCCGAGGCTTCGGAGGCAGCAGCCGGGTCGGGGATCTGCTTGTCTCCTCCAGACGCGCCGACATCTTTTAAAAGAGAGGCGAGCCGCGTCTCGGCCTCTGACTTCGCGGCCAGAGCCACGGCTCTCTCCCGATCCGCCACCTCCAGGGCAGAGGACAGCTCGGTTATTCGGGAGTCCAGGGACTGGACCCGCGCTTCCTCCAACTGACTAGCTTCCTCCCCCTCCTCGCCGGGGACCTCAGAGCCTAGCCCGGCCACCGATTTGGCTTTGGGAAGAGCCGCGAATTGGCGCCTCATCGAGAGGCCCACCGAGGACAACTGTGCCAAAGCAACGAAGGTAAGACGGCAAAAGCAGCTGGAGAATGGGGGGACAAGCGGAGACACACTACCTGTTGACCAGCCTGGATCACGAAGGTAGCCAAGCAATCGCCCCTGACTCCGTCCAACACCGCCTGGTCGGGAGGGAGACAACAGTTCTCGGCCACACGAGCGGCGGCTCCACGGCTCGAGAACACCGACTCCTTCTCCCCCACTGGAAAGCGTGGACAAAGAAGACCCTCTCCTGACGAAGGGAACTCGCCAGGAGCGGAGCGGAACGCCCCAAGATACCGACTGTAAGCATCAGGGAGAGAGCCGTCCGGGAGAGGTGAAGGGCCGGCCCACGGCCAGGCAACCTCAACGGGAGCAGGATGAGGTCGGTCAGCAGTCGGCTGGACGTCGACCCCCTCGACCCCCTCACGGAGCCTCTTGGGAGACCCCTGCAAGGGGAGAGAGGGAGACGACATCTTCTTTCGCTTCAAACCTCCGGACGCGGTCACAACCCGCTGCTTCTTCCGGACCGCCAACACATGGTCCCTTCTGCGCGGATCCGGGTTCGGGACCTACACAAGAGCGCTGGCAGGAGAAGAACCGAGAGGGAGCCCACCTGCACTCAAAGAAGAAATGAGAGACGGAGCAGAACCTAGGCGACTTCGAGGGGCGAACGTTCGGAGCAGCTTACCTAGGGGCCACACCGTCTTACGCAAATTGTGGTCACTAAAGAGGAAGTCGATCGAGCGCTCCCTCGTAGGAATTGCCAGCATGTCCCTCGCCGTCTGCTGCTCAGCGACCGTCGGCTCACCCAGATTAAGAACAACGGCACTGGCAGCCTCCCACCGAGCCGGGAAGGGTACACTCGAGGGGAACGTGACGAACACGTATTCCCCCTTCCAGCGTTTCAGAGAGCTCGGCAACCCCAGCACCAGGGACATCTTCGGGCGGGCGCTGATGTAAATCCACGCCCCCGATTGGTGGAGGCTCAGGCGGTAGAACTGGGCAAAGAGGCGGAGAGAGGGCACCACACCCTTCAGCATGCAGACGACAACGAACCCGACGAGGATCCCGACGGCGTTGGGACAGAATTGACACAAGCACACATTGTGGGCCTGAAGGAACTCAACGATAAAAGGATGAAGCGGGAAACGGAGCCCGAAGTGGAAGCACTTCTCATATATCCCGACCTCATTGGGACCAGGAGAGCAGATCCGCTCGTCAGCCCCAGGGGCACGAGCCGAGTAGGGCGGAAGCAGGTAGGAGGAGCGCATGCTCCCGATGGCGGTGGCACAGATCGACGAAGGCCACGCCAAGACCTCAGAAGGAACCCCTGAAAGATCATCCCCGTGCTGACTAATCGCCGAAGGAGTGCCACCCGCCAGACCTGGAGCCGCATCGCGCTCCGACCGAACCGAACCCGTAGCAGAAGATGACGACATGGGGCAGAGCTCAGACAGAAGGGGGATCAGCGCAAAGAAGAAAGACGATGGGATGGCGGCTCACGAATCCCTCGGCTTCTCCACTTAAGACGACTCCGCGAGCGGCAGGGATAAGCTTGTCGCTACACGTGGCAACATCTGAAGGCCGACGGCGCTTCGGAACCCGCGCCTTAAAAACATCGAACGGGCCAACTCATGATGACGAATAATAAATGAGTCGGCATCGATTGGAGAGCCTGTCAAAATCGGCAGAGGTCACATCGGCCGAGCCGAACCGGCCGAGGCCGATCAACCCGACCGATGGGGGCAATTGTTACGCCTATTTGACCGAGACCCATAAAGCACGAGCCCAGGAGCCCGACTACTGGTCAAGAGCCCATCTGCGTCCTCAAAGCCCATTCGACAAAGGCCCTACAAGGGACCTTCTCGAACGTCGATCCGACCCGGCCCCAATAACCCGTTGGTCGCTCGCCCACACCTGCGAAAACCACTCCCCCGGACGCGCGACCACTAAATAGCGATAATGGGGAGGTGCTGGCATGGCGGAGAGAGCGACGGCGAGGGGGGACTGATGGGGCACGATCAATGGCGGGCGTGGGACGTGGGCCAGAGGCAATCACGCGGGAGCTCTACAAAAGGGCCAGGAAGACGACGAAGAAAGGGACGGCATCTCAGGTAACAAAACCTAAGGTACTCCATCAACGACCTCGTTCCCCCAATTCATCTCCTTCCTCCCCCGCTCGTGCCGAGAGACGCCGTTACGATCTCCTCACGAGTCGGACCGTCTCCGCCGGGCCTCCTTTCTCAGATCTCTATCTGACTTAGGCATCGGAGGGGATTTGGTCGGAACCAAGGTCCGGCCCCCTGACGAGCGTTCTCGTCTGCGCAGGTGGACAACAGATCAACGGGCCGAGGCTACCCCTCGCCCCTCTCCAACCACTCGATCAACCGGACAGTGAGGCTTCCCCTCACCGTCAGCCTGCCGTGGCCGAGCACGTCCTACCGAGGCCGAGCGTCCTAATCGGGTCCGAGACTCTCCCTCGCCACCCGTCGGCCGTGCATCTACTCGGGCGACTGAGGCTACCCCTCGTCCCCCTTCCAGCCGAGGCCGAGCACACCTGTCCGAGGCCGAGCGTCTCAACCAGGGCCGAGGCTTCCCCTCGCCCCTTCTGCACCGATTCGAAGCCCCCGAGGGACCCAAAGCGGGCCCCTTGACCACGTTGACCGGGTTCTCCACGGTCAACGCTTTGCAGTGAGAAAACACTCTGAAACACCTTCCATCCGCCATCGTCGTGTCCCTACAACCCCCCTCCCCCAACCCAAAAGCACCCCCGCCCAACACGTTGTTGAGTCCTCACTTTCGTCTCCCATCCCTCTCCCTCTACTTCATTCACCTCTCCCATCTTCCGTCGTCGCCGGCCGCGGCTACCAACGATATGGGTTGTGGGGGGTATGAAGTAGGAGGGTTTATGTGAGGATATATGGTTGTATGTAAAGTAAAAAAACAAATTTGTGCACAACAATTAGTCAGTGCGTATAGCAACTACCCACTCAGCGGCGTAACATTTAGTTTGAATACAACAAAAAAAACACTTACCAAAAAAAATACAACAAAAAAACACTAAGGTCCTGTTTGGCAAAAGAGTTAATATAAGAGTTAGGCTAATTCTTTACAAAAAACTATAAAAAGTTTCAAGTTGGCAAAAATAGTCATGAAAAAAGTGGCATTTTGAAAAATATTTTATTCACTTTGATCCCTTCTTTGGGGGGGGGGAGGGGGCAAAAAAACTAACCCCAATCCCATACCATGAAATGGGGTTGACAATAGTTGTACAAACCCGAAACATCACAACACTTATCTATACCATTTATTATAAAAACCAAATCTCGGCACCAACATTGCTTGCCAAACAAGACCCAAGTCTCACCCTCAAAACTTTCCTAAGCCTAGTCTAGCACAACCCAGCCCAATGTGTTCTTAATTTAATTTCCTTTTCATTCGACTCGTTCGTGGGCTTTCTTTACAGGGTCTCATTGGACTATGAAACATTTTTGAGGCTGCAATTCTTGCTATCCCATTTGATCATATCACTCTACCCCGAGGTAATATATATGTATATACTCCGTACTATTATAAAAAGGACATGTTTAGGTTTTGATTCTGTCATAAACTCCTTAAAATATCCTAATCAAAATTTTCCTAATCAGCAAATCCTGATTATCTATTCTTGTGAAACATCAAAAACTAAAATCTAATAACTATATAGATCACAAGACTCTTTAGTTCATATTAGTTGGTGATGTCAGGATTCACGATTGGATCCAGGCTACACTTTCTCAAAGTCTCAAGGGAGAGTCACATGACATGCACACACTATAAACAGCCAAGAGCGTTTGCAAATCGAATCCAATGCAGGAGCCCCGACTTTAGCTCCTCTAATTCTCAAATGAGAACTGAAGGAGATAAAATAAAATATATGAAATAAGAGAGAGCATTGAGAATGCGAGTGAGTTCAATTCCTCCTAAATGAGGTGGGATATATATAGAGTTTTTAAAGGAGTATTTTGGTAATTCAACTATGTTGATAGGCCCTCCAACATTTAGGTTATGCCTTATTGAGCCTAATTTAGCTTCTGGACCTATTGGCCATTTTGATGATGGCCTTGAGATCACTTTATTGGTAGTATATTGTTAGGAAATGTGTGCCCTCGAGGCTAATATTTATAATCGGGACACCTTGTTTAAATTAATAGTAAGATATCTGGTAATGTTTATCTGAGTATAATCATGATGTGTGTCTACTTATTATACTTAAATAAAGTCCTGAGACTGAGTGCGAGATCGAATATGTATCGAGATAAGGATCTCGATCATGGAGAAGTATTTCGACCGTTAGTAGCATAAGTCTAAAACTGTTCGTAGTCATAGATGCATCGAGAAAGGACATCGATGCAGCAGATAGGCTATTGTGTACTTTGTCTTCACTAAGTGTTGGTGGCAATGATCACCATTAAGTGTATATTTTGTACATATTTATGTTTCGTCATCCATGTAATGCCTTGATAGCTACTGCACAAGTACTAGAGGGGGGTGAATAGTACTTTAAAATAATCAAGATTATAATTCCTAATTATTGTGCAAACACAACCAACAATACGGAATGAAAATTGACAACAATAAAATCCAACGCAAACAAGGGATGTAACGGGTTCGGATCCACCCAAGTCTCCCCGACTTGTTCCCGGTGATCCTACGTCCCAAACACCCGGATCCCCTCCGGCTACTTGAGTTAGAATCCTCTAACCCAAGTTTGCACTATAAAATTCTTGTAGAAAACTTCTACAAGATCAAATCATACACAAATCGAAACGTGACTCCCACAAACTGGGATCACGATCTTCTCTCACAACCGAGAGATAAATTGAAATATCAATTGAAATTAAACAATGAAACACTTACCACAAAACCCTATGCCTTGAGTAAAACTTACAGATTTTAGGGCAAGAAGGATTTTGAGGAAGAAGCAAGCACCAAGCCCTAGCTCCACCAAGATGAGCATCAATAGATGGCTAGGGAGAAGTTGGTGACTTGGATTCAAGCTCTTAGCTTGAGTAGCTCACAATGAATGAGAATCTCTCTTGAGGAATTAGAGTGAGGGAGAGATTCTTGTGAAGTGAGGGAGCATGGAAATGAGAATTGAATGCTCTTCTCTTTGATATCAAAATCTCAATAATATCAGCCTTGAATGCAAGCATTAAGCTCATCAAGTATATATATAGGATAGAGAGAAGAGAGAAGCAAAATTTGTAGCATTAAATGCCCAACAGATCTATTTCTGAAGCTGCTTAATCGGTCTAAGAAGGATCACTGACCGATTAGTTTTGCAACTAGTCGGTCGGTGAACCTTCTTGGACCGACTAGAAGGTTGAAAACAAAGATAGTGAATTCAAGAGATAGAACTAGTCGGTCTAAGAAGAGACACCAATCGACTAGTTTGACAACTAGTCGGTCGGTGAACCTTCTTGGACCGACTAATTGATTAACAATAAATGAGCTGAATTTCACAAGGAAAACTAGTCGGTCTACGAAGGATTGCCAACCGACTAGTTTGACAACTAGTCGGTCGGTAATTCTTCTTTGACCGACTAACAAGTCAACAGTAGTTAGGCTGAAATATATAAGGATAACTAGTCGGTCTGAGAAGGATTTCCACCCGACTAGTTTGACAACTAGTCGGTCTGTGAACCTTCTTGGACCGACTAATTGGTCAACAGTGCCTAGGCTGAATTGAACTAGGATATCTAGTCGGTTCAAGAAGGATTTCCAACCGACTATATTGTCATTTAGTCGGTTGGTTCTTCTTCTTGAACCAACTAAGATGCATACGAAAGCCGTGAAATGAAGCGATAAGCGTTGGGAAGTTTATAATGGCTTCTAAGACAATCCTAGATTTAAAATATGAGCGTTATGAAGATTGTTAAGTAAGTCCTACTCAAGGCTTAACATTCTATACTATGAAGCTAGAAGACAATGAAATAAACATGACGAACCGTCTTCAAAGCTTCAATCCGAATCCCTTGACTTCATTAATAACTCCTTGAGCTTCAACGAAGCTTCATGCACACGATCACGCGCTTTAAGAAGACTTGATGTGTCGCTTGAGATGTACGAAGTAATTTGGCGACGATCTCCATAACTGCGCTCAAAGAGAATTAGTTCACGATATTTATATTTGTTCATCATCAAAACCAAATCCGGGGAATCAATACTCAACATTCTCCCCCTTTTTGGTGATGACAAACCAACATAAATATTAATCAATAGTAATGATACAAATGAAATTTACTTACTCCCCCTTGCATTGATGACTCGTTAATTCTGAATTAAATAATAAACATAAGCATCAAGCAGACGAGAAAAGTATAAAACATGATCCAATTATTGAAATATAGGATCGGAATCCATTTTTATATCTTCACTTCCCCTGAATCTAACATATCAAATTAGATTCACGGTAAGTTGCTTTAAATTATCATTTAGCTCAATGTCATTATTAATTCTCTCCCCCTTTGGCATTAGCAAAAAGAGCGGGAGGAGATCAACGACAACAACGAAGGCTAAATAAAAATCTAAAAACGAGAGTCGAAGAATACGACAACGGTCCAAATGACACCAAGGAAAAATATCGAAGAATATCAAAGCGTGCCAACGAGACCATAGTCGAAAAGCGAAAAGTGAAATCATCAAAACTCAAAATCAAATTCACGTATTGAGTTCTGAAACATACTCTCCAATATCAACATTCATAACGAATTGAGTGCATGGAAAACAATTCTATGTTTTCATAAAAGCAAATCTATTTAATCAATATAATCGTCGAGCGACGAAGTCAACATCAAAGACAAAAATTCAATGTGCACACAGAAAGGAATGGCAACACGATGTGTGTGTGTGTATGTGTGTGTGTATATATATATGGATACAACAAAAGTTATACATCAGCCAACAAAAGTAAAGACCATTAGCAGGTCGGTGCACATCATACAACACATGTCACAAAATACATCGAAGTGTATCACAAAACATACATACATCAAAATGTATCATAAAACATACAAAAATACATATCCACCCATATATCCTAACCCCACTCTCTCACAACAAGATAAATCATCCAAATGCTCATGGGAGAGTCATCCAACGAATGCTCAGGAGGCGGAGGCAGGATCAGCACTAGCAGCAGGCTGTGCAGATGAAGTGGTGGTCTCTGGAATGACTGGAGTGTCCACCGAAGGAAGGGTGGCAGCAGGAGTACTCTTGGGAGCACTGACAGAAGAAGTGCCAACAGAAGTACCCTCGGGGGCACGAACTGGAGAAGCAGCAAGCTCCTCATCCTCAGCAGCATCCATAGCTTCCTCATCAGAAAGCGTAGGAGGAACCTCAATGCCCAGATGATCGCAGATGCGAGCAAGCATCTCCTCACATCGAGCAATACGAGTCTCCTGACGGCTCTGGGAAGCAGAAGAGTCAGGACGTGAAGGCGGAGGAGGAGCAGAAGGGGTAGTCCTCTGAATGTTATGCAAGGCCGCAAGAGACTTCTTGACGGCAGTCGCGTTCAGGGGAGGACCCAACGGACGCTGATCATCAGGAGGGAGAGGAACGCCAAAGTGGCGGAAGACAAGAGTCAGCAGACAAGGATATGGAATGTGAGCAGACTTGGTGGACTTCCTGATACACTCAAAGGAATCCATCTTGTCTAAGATAATGCGGGTCCAATTTATCGCGCTCCCAACAAACAGAGCGTAGATAAGCTTCAGGAATGGCTGCGAGGGCAAGCTGGAGGAGCCATACTTCGGGAGAAGACACGACTTCAGAATGAGATTTAGGACCCACGCATTAGGCTTGAATGATTTTGATTGAACGCCAATCATGGCGGGAGGAATGACATGGAACATCTAAGCAAGAATGGACTGGTCAAGATCGTGGATGTTATCCACGGAGATATCTGATGGTAGCAGGACAGAGGAGGAGACACCAAGCAACTGCCCTAAGATCTCTGCCGTAAGGACAATGGTGTCCCCAAGACAGTGGTCTCAATGCAGTGGGTGTCATCATACTCACCCCGGACTCGATTGGCATAGAACAATTTGACGAGTCTAGGGTAGGGATAAGGATTCGCCTTGGGATCATGGCAAAGGTAATCTAAGAGGCCACTATAGGAGAGGAGATCTGCGAACTGAGGAAAGTCAGAGAACTCAACAAAATGCTCGAGAATCAACGGATAGTGCTCGATACGGTTGTATGCCGCAAGACACAACGGGTCATCGTGACACAACGAGATATCAACCCCACCCAAAGGCAAAGCGAGGAGGACGAGAGGAAGAGCGAGGAGGAGGAGTAGGAGCCTTCTTGGTAGGCCCAGTCTCCAGGATATAGTCATCGTCAGAGTCAGAGGGTGGTGTGGGAGCACGGAAAGGTCCAGGAGTCAAAATCTTCTTCTTAGTCTGGGGCTTGGGTTTAGGCTTGGAAGAGGCAGCAGTCCTCTTCTTCTTGAGGGGAGGCGAGGAAGAGGATGGAGAGGTATGCGTACGAGTGGTTTTGGCACGACGTTTGGGAGGAGGATTAGGGTTGGTTGAAGGCTCGACAATCATGGGGGATGGAGCGGTAGGACGGATAGGGATGCGTGTTTTCTCCATGAGATCGCGACGAGATAACACACAAACGCACGAGGTCGAAGCGAAATCGAACGAAATAAGAACTAGAAGTGAACCCTAAAATGAAAGAAATTTGAACGGAAAAGAGACCTAAAAGCTGAGAGAAAATATACCCTAGGTCGACTGGAGGAGAAGAAGTGATCGACGATGGCTGACGACGGCCGGAAACGGCGACACACGACGGAGGGAGATGATCGGGCTTAGGGCTTAGGGTTTTAGGAGAAAGGCCGCACCGATTAGAATGAATTCTAATCGGTGCGGGGAGTTATAAAACGATTCAATGATTCAAAGTTAGAAATGCCCCTGCAGATCTAGTCGGTCTAAGTACAAGAGCTGACCGACTAGAATGCAATCTAGTCGGTCGGCCGATGATCTTGGACCGACTAAATGCAAACAGCAAGAGAGGCCAACGTTTGGGCATGAATTAGTCGGTCTGAGTTCAATCACTAACCGACTAGAAGTGAAACTAGTCGGTCGAAAAATGAACTTGGACCGACTAAGAGAGTCCAAAAATTTGAAACTACGAAATTTTGAGTTCTCTCCAAAGAACACTTGGACGCAACATCTAAATATTCGCATACACTCTTATTCTACCCCATAAATACCAGAAATTCATAAATCCGATGTGCAAATCAATAAACCAATCTTAAAAACCAGAATATCACAACAAATCTAGCATGAGCATATGAATAACATTATCATGCAGGATTATCGAAAAATATGAATCCTAAATATCGGATTCACCCATAATCCCCAATTCTCGACGTAACCGCACAAAGGAATCTTCCTTGAGTGGTTTCGTGAAAATATCGGCGATTTGCTTCTGAGTTTCAACGTATACTAAAATGATGTCCTTTTTAGCAACATGATCATCTAGGAAATGGTGACGGACTTCTATGTGTTTGGTACGGGAGTGGTGTACCGGATTCTTAGAGAGACATATTGCACTTAGGTTGTCCACCATGATAGGGCAAGTATCACAGTTTATACCGAAGTCTCTAAGTGTGTGTCTCATCCAAAGAACCTGTGCACATGCAGCACTGGCGGAAATATATTCCGCCTCGGTGGTTGAAAGTGATACAGAATTCTGCTTCTTGGAAAACCAAGAGACAAGAGAATTTCCTATAAAATGCCAAGTGCCACTAGTACTCTTCCTGTCGGATTTGCATCCAGCATAATCTGCGTCACTATATGAGATTAACTCATATGTGCTAGACTTTGGATAGAATAATCCGTAGTCGAGTGTGTAACTTAAATAACGGAAAATACGTTTAACCGCTATTAAGTGTGATTCCTTAGGTTGTGACTGATACCGAGCACAAACACATACGGAGAACATTATATCAGGCCTACTGGCAGTACGATATAATAAACTACATATCATACCTCGATATAGACGAATGTCTACATCTTTGCCGCCCGTATCTTTATCAAGATGTGTAGTAGTGCTCATTGGAGTCTTCTTGCCAGAAGCATTCTCCATTTCAAATCTCTTTAGCAACTCCACCGTGTACTTTGTTTGGTGGAAGAAGATTCCATCGTGCATTTGGCGTATTTGGAGACCTAAGAAATATTTGAGCTCACCCATGTGGCTCATTTCAAATTGGTCTTTCATGACATTAGAAAACTCTTCGCAAAGAGTGAAGTTAGTAGCACCGAAAATGATATCATCAAAATAAATTTGAACTAAAATAATATCATGATCGGCATACTTAATGATCGCGCCCGGGCGTACACCCAAAAGAGCGACCGTGTAGTTTTACCGCAAGCGCATGGTGTAGCGGCGAGCGGGTATCGAACACAGGGAGGACGTATGACAGTGCCTTCTCCGAACAACCTGGCTATAGGGACAGAAAAGTAGGAAATTGCCTTTCGACGATGTTGTCACAATCGTCAAATAATGTAAAGAGATATAAAATCAAATAAAGACGCCTAGGGAATAGGGAATCCCCGCTACTCACCGTGTCTCGTCATTGTGATTCATCGGTTTCACAATTGCTAGGGTAGAATGTCAGGTGAACTAGTTGCAACTGAATGTAAAACCTAGCTCACGCTCTCGCGCTATTGTCGGTCTATAGCAAACCTAGGTTCGGGTCCAATCTCTTGCAAACCCTAGCCTAGGCAAGCTAGCATTAGGATCAACATCATTGTTCTATCGCATACCGAGCCCACTCTCGTGCAAACTCGGGCTACGACCTAGGTTGGGATAGTTCCTACCCGTCCAATCTCTTGCAAACGGGTATCGGTATAGAATTGCAACCGAGAATCCTAGTATCGGCCCAATCTCTTGCAAACCGATACTTCGGAAACTCAATTTCAACCCAATTCGGATTTCTAGGGTTTCCTATCGAATTGGGATCCAATCTCTTGCAAATCCCAATCGATATGAACACCTAGCTATCCGTATTATATCAACCCCAAACTAACCCTAATCAATTCTAGCAATAGTTCTACCAAATCGTCACAAATCGGAAATTGGGCTCGTAGGGTTCATCCCCACGCCCTAAGACGTTAAGACTACTCACAAATCATATCGTAAATGGAAGAACAATCAATTGAAATAGCAATAGAATTCATGGCAATATTCAAAATAGCAATAAAAATAGGATTTTTAATAGAGAGGGAGACAAACCAATGTAGCTTTCCAAGAATCCAACAAAATAGCACTTTCCTCTCCTCTCCAATCACAAGAATTAAAAACTAAAAAGTCTAATCTAAAAAGGCTGCCAAAAGCAATAGAAAGGCTCTCTAAACTAGGTTAGAATCTGGGGTTAAATACCCCCCAAAGCTGCCCAAAAATTCGTGACCAAACTGCCCCTGCGTAGCTCCAAAATCGTGATTTTCGCTACAGGCAGCGCTGCTCACTCGGCCGAGTGACAAAAGTCGCTCGGCCGAGTGAGAGACCCTGAGAATTTACAGTAAGTCCGGGGTCTTGGGGGTCTTCACTTCGGGCGTCACTCGGCCGAGTGAGTTGTCGTCACTCGGCCGATGGGCTTATCTTCACTCGGGCGGTCGGTAATTGCCACTCGACCGAGTGCGACTTCTGATCTCAGACTGACAAAAAACAGTAACTTGGGAGTTTTTGATGGGCGTCGTCTGAGTGCCACTCGGGCGGACGGGATACGTCACTCGACCGAGGCGGCTTCTGATGCTCAGCCGAGTGCACACTTGGAGCGTGTTCGATCTGTCCGGCCGAGCGGGGTCTCACTGGTCGGCCGAGTGACTCCTTCACTCGGCCGAAGGAGACACTAAAAATGCCCATTCTGAGTGTTTTTGCCTTCTCGTCGCTCCTACGACGTTCTTTCTTCTTCCGCTCATCTCCAATCTCAAAATACCCCTCAGGGAAGTCTTTGGTGACACTCCGGAGTGGGTGTATCTCGGAATCACTCCAAATCGCTCCAAATCTCCTGAAATACGACAAAAACAACAAATGGTGAAAAGTATCGCAATGTTGTCGATAAATCGTGAAAAACGTGATTTGAGCGATTCAAATGGCATGCAATCATGCGGAAAAAGGTGTACAATATGGAGTGATCAAAATCCCCCAAGATTACCTCTTACTCGTCCTCGAGGAAGATAAGTAAAAGGCGAACCCGGTGAATTTAGAAAATGAAAACGATGGAAAAACGGAAAACGAAAAACGAAGAAGAAAGAAGAAAGCGAAGAGGGAAGTTGCTAGATCATTTTTCTCAGGACGTGTGTTTTGCTTACTCATATAGCATGCACCGAATGTAAAACACATGTCAAAGACTTTTATTTCGATATCATAGTATAATGGTGCAAATAGAGATAGAAAACCCAAGAATATTGATATAGCATGAAAAACGGAATAATTCTAAGATTAACATCGTCTAAATCATCTAAAGCGGTATACAATATCGCTGATCACACACTTTTCAATTGAATGCTTTCTATGAGGAGTATAAGAATATCACGCAATAGAATAGAAAGAATAGAAAAGCATGGATTTCATGAAATGAATGCTAGGCGTAGATTTCTGGATTTCGTGAAGCTAAAACAATCTCACCGAGTATAGAATATTACTTAGCCTAGGTCGTCATGCACCGTCAGGTAGTCACTCTCTCACACATCATTGGATTCTCTCCCCCAAGCTTATCTATAAGTGTGGTGGCATATACAAAAATGTATTTACATTCCCCATTTCTTTTGAAGCTCCAAATGCAAAAGAAAATAAAAACAAAAACAAAAGGAGGGAAGAAAGAGAGAGTATATGAGATGGGATCGTTTATTGAGATTCTTTTCTCTTTTCTTTTCTTTTTCTTTTTTTTCAAAATAGCATATATACACAAATGATCCCAAATCAAAAGAGAGAGAAGGATATACAAGAATTTTTCTTTTTCTTTTGGGTTTTGGGAAATTTGGAGCTAGGAATTTAATAACGGGGGAAATGCCAAATATTAGAATCGCTAAGGGGAGATTCACCAATGATTTTAACATAGAGAATTAATGTTCAAGATATGTGGAGAAAGAAATAAATATGTCTCTCAGTTCACTCTATAAGACGTGCACGACAACTTCAGCAGGGTAATTTAATCTACTCAGTTTCGATCACAAAAAAACACTAATCCAGATTTATCATAGCTAACATCATTCAATCATCCTGAAGTGAAGTGTACAAGTCATGCAAATAGAAGTGATATAGGAAAAGGAAACGGTACTCCAGATATAAGCATTCAATGCGTGAATCTTGGTGTGCTTTCTGCGATAGCATACATATGAATATTCAGACTCAGCTAATAATAGAATTTCATCCATTTTCATACGAAAAAAGTGTGGGTTACTATCTTTAAATGCAAGGCAGATCACAGCATATGATATCAGAAATAAAAGCTAAGACATGACAAATATAGCATGCATATAGAGAAGGCTAACTCCACGTCATCATCATCACAGAAAAATCATCTTTAGCATGAGATGAAAAGAAATAAAGATAAAGAGGGAAAATAAAACTATTTACAATGCGGCACACGAAGAAAATGAGAAAAACATGATGCACGGTAAAAGAAAAAGAAAAAGTGATGAAAATGAGTGCAAATGCGGAAAATGGCGTGAAAAAAAAACTAAAAATAAAGGTGGTAAATCGAAAAAACGTGAGAACTCACTCCCCCAAGCTAAAGTGCACAGTGTCCTCAATGTGCAAAGTGTGGCACACCGAGAGACGTGTAATGGTAGGGGTATGTGGGGATGCATGCAGGATGAAAAAGAAAAAATAAATAAAAACAACAGAATGAAAATATGATGCGGACATGATGCATGCAGATATAAGAGTGAATCAGATATAAGAGTGTCACACCAAAAAGACTCTCCCTCTCTCCCAAAAATGATATAGAAAGATGCGATCAAAATGTGGACCCAAAAACAGTGAGGGGGGGGGGGGGGGGGCAAAAATCATCAGGACCAAGCAGAGACGGGCAGCATGATGGCAAAAAAGATCAATGGCATCAAGGGTGCCTAAGAGGGTGGTGCTGCGTCGTCTCCGTCCTGAGGCGGAGGTGGAGGAGGAGGTGGTGGCTGGGGAACAGTCTGCTGGGTGGGTGGGAGTGTGGGTGTAGGAGCAGGCTAGGTGGGTGTAGGAGTGGGGGTGGGTACCTGCTGGGTGGGTGTGGGTAGTGTCGGTGCGCGAGGAAGCCGATCGAGAATCTGAGTGAGGCAATAGTGAATGCCCGGAAGTAGGTCGAAGCGGCTGGCCATAGCGGTGACGGTGGCAGACATGGTCCTGAGGTCACCTCTAAGGCCACTCACCGCCCCCTCAAGAGCACGAATGCTCTGAAGTACAGTGTCGGGGGGAGGTGGTGCAGAGCGACGCACGTGTCTGTGCTGTGCAGGACGGGGCTGGCGGACTCGTGTGGTGTAGTGGATGGGCTCAGCAGGCATGTGGAGGAAGGGTGCTGTGCTCACGAATGGGGGCCTAGCCTCAGTACGAGGCAGGGGCGTAGGCTGGTGTGAGGTGGAAGCAGCAGCAGCGGAAGTGGAGTATAAAAGTGGCGACGAGGCGGCAAGAGAGGTCAGTGACACAGACGTGGGAACAGACGTCACGACACTCTCAGAAAGTACGGCTACGGTGGAGACAGAAGTGACAACCGCTGGGGAGGCAGTGTGGGGTCCAAAAGGCGAAATCCCAGCGGAGATCATACTGGCCATGGTCTCCATGACCGCAGTGAAAGAAGGATCTCCGCTCTCAACAAAAGTAGGTGGGCGCTCGGGTAGTGCGGAGCAAAGGGGCTCAACGGACAGAGGGCCAGCTGTGGTGGGAGTGGTGGTAGTGGAGGTGGTCTCAGCAAGTGTACTCCCGACACCGTCAGAAGTGTGGACAGTGGTGTCGGGAGCAGCAGAACTATCAGGCACAGGCTGAGGGGCCACGGGGTCAACGGGTGCAGCGTGTGCGGCGTGGGCCTGCTCAGCCTCCTCGGCCTCAAGCACGTAGGCGGCGGGGATCAGGAGATCCATCGCCGGAAGCCAGTACACCTGTGCTGGTCATATCTGTGTCCAAGCTGGGCTTGGAAGGATCATGTAGTCAGCACCGTAGGGACCGTGCAATCAAACCCAGTGCCGCTGGCTGTGCGGACGAAGCATATTCATCCGGGCCATGACGTCTATAGACAGTGAAGTGGGGCCCGGAGAACGACGCAAATCGGTCGGTAGGTCCTCGCCGGTCATCAGGGCGAGCAGGGTGATCAGACCACCGCAACATATTGGTGAGCGAGAGCCCACCGATACGATGATGCGGTCCAAAAACCAGCTCGCGATATCAATCACGACGGCGGGGACCAACTCGTCACTCCCCCTAGCTAGAGCTCTGGGGCACGTCATCGCATAGAGCATATAAAGCTCTGGCGTGGACATCGTCCCAGGCTCATACCTCGCCAAAAAGGTAGTCGCCATAAGGCGCTGAGCTATGCGGAGGCAGGGGTGGACGATGGCCGAGGCCTTGGCCCTACTAGGGTCAAAGGCAGCTGGTAAACCCGTGATCCGGGCCCAGAAAGCATGGGAATCGAAGGAAGGTGGGGGAATGTGAGTGGGGGCGTAACCACGGTCGGCCCTGGGGATATCGGGCCACGAGAAGAATGCTCTCATCATGCCGAGAGTGACCTGGCACTCTCGGTCCATAAACCTAAACGAGCATCCCTCGTCGGTCCGGGCTATAGAACTCAGCACCTCAAGTGTCGGATGGACGAAGGTGTCCGTCGATACTTGGAAAAAATATCGCCAACCCACGTTGTCATACAACGTGAGCATCCCCTCAAGTACCCCCAGGCGTCCTAGGTCTGCAAGGTGTGCGAACCTGGAGGGTACAATCGAGCGCTGGGAAATGCGCTCAAAAACGACGCGGTGTGCATCGTCTCGAAACGTAATTCCCAGCGGCCCGACAAGTGGAGCCGGTGGTGGCAGTGGGTCGGCAGGGAGTGGCTGTGCGGGGTGAACGGGGACTGCAGGCTGTGGCTGTGCGGGGTGAACGGGGTCTGTGGAGGAGAGTCCTCCATCTCGTGGGAGGGGCCGGGCTCATCCGGCCGCTTCCGCTTGGCGGAAGCTCTCCTGGTGCGTGGCCGTGTCCGGGGCAGCATGTGGGCCCCGGGTGCTCACCAAAAACGAAATAAATGCGGCGTGCGAAAATGAGTGGAGCGAATATACCAGAACACGCTGCGAGAGCAAAATGGTGGATGCGTGCGAAGACGCCGCCTCCACGAAAGCAAAAACGCTCCCCGGAAGCTCCCCTAGGCTCCCCTAGGCTCCCCTAAACTCCCCAATATACCCTGCACATCAAACGAAGATATCAGCGAGTAATATTCAAAATGTATGGGGGGTTAGGGGTATAATAGATAGATTTTGAAGCTGATTTGGGCTAGGGGCTCGATTAGCACATGGATCGTCAAAAAATAGGAGAAAAAAATGGAGAAATGGGTGAAATAGGGCATACCGGAGCTCGGCTGGCAGCAAGGGAGTCGCCGGCGACTCGGGCGGTACGGCGTCGTCGTCGGCCGGCGGTGGTCGGCCGAGCACGACGGCGGCGAGTGCGGTCGGGCGAGTGGCAGCGAGTCGCAGCGGGCGTAGGGGGCTGATCGGGCATGGGCTCGGGCGTGAAAACGAAAAAGTGACGCTTCGAATTCCGCGCCGAGCCCGCAGCGCCTTATATAGGAAAAGTTACGACTCGGCTGAGTGACTATGTCGCTCGGCCGAGTGAACGTAACGGAAATATTTTTGAAAATTCCTCCCCGCTTACGACTCGGCCGAGTGGCTTTGCCACCCTCGGCCGAGTGGAAAAAGTCCATTCGACCGAGTGGCACAAGCTACTCGGCAGTTCTCACCCTAGGAGCGTATCAGTTTCACTCGGCCGAGTGAAGATATATACTCAGCCGAGTGGCAATTATACTGAAATCAAGAAAAGAAACAGAGAGTTGGGTAAATCAGACTTCCCTCGTTCGTGTGCCGCTCGGGCGGACGAACTTATGTGCTCGGCTGAGTGGCTAGTGTACTCGACCGAGTGAATCCTGTTTTCTGCTGTTTGGCTCCGTTTGGGCTCTAATCTCTGTTTTTCTTCCTCCAGTCGATTTCATCCTTCTCCTAAGCATCGAGCACATTCCTGGAGCGCTCCTCGTCACCTTATTCATCCTCCTAATGATAGATATCCATTTCTCCTCTCCAGTCAAAGAAAAATAGGACCCGTTATCACGAAATTTTCAGGCAAATGACTCAAAACACTAATAATTTCTAAAACAAAAATAAAGAACAAAGTAAAAATAAAGCGATAACCGTCGGGTTGCCTCCCGACAAGCGCTCGTTTAAGGTCTTGAGCTCGACCCCCTTTGATTTTCAATTTAATGCGGGATATTGGGTGCATATGAGATGCACCCGTCGAATTTATCGGGAAGAACGCTCGGATTTGGATGTTGTGACGGTGTGTTCTTCCTCAGTGCTCCTTTGTCTAGGGTAGTGTTAGGGGGTGGCTCTCCCAGCTAGTGCTTGCTCCGGGCCTCGGCTTCACCGGTGACACCGATTTTCGTATCGGTGGGGCTTTCTTCGGAGTCTTCATCTTTGAGAGCTTGCAGAGCTCTCGAATTCTTGCGACATCAGCGTCGCCTTTATCAATTTCCATGGAGAGGTCGGGGGAATGCTCCATCTTTTCTTCTTGGCCCAAATCCGGCCCTTCCTCAAAATCATCCTTGAATAGTGCGCCGATGGAATGGGGGATCGCCTCCTCAATGACCTCGTCAAGGAGGTCCATATAGTCCAGCTCCTCATGATAAGGTATGTGTTTCATTGCCTTGGGTATATGAAGCTCCACCTCGATGTTGCCGACGTTCAATGTTAGAGTCCCTTCACATACGTCGACAATGACACCGTCGGTGGCGAGGAACGGGCGTCCAAGTATTAGCGACGTATCTCCCTCCTCCTTGACATCCATGATCACGAAGTCGCATGGCAAACATATGCCCCCCGGGACTTGTAACGGGATGTCCTCTGCGATCCCTACCGGCCTTGTGATCCGACCATCTGCTAGTTGTATCCGCATGTCGGTAGGCTTCAATTCTGTGCCGGTGTTTAGTCTTCGGAACATAGAGAGAGGCATGAGGCTAACACTAGCCCCTAAGTCCACTAACGCCTTTTGTAGAGGGACGCCGCCTAAGGTGCAAGGAATTCGGAAACTCCCCGGGTCTTTGAATTTAGCGGGCTCCTTCTCTCTCTTGGTGAACCAAGTCCCCTCCTCAGCGAGCATTATTTTCTCCTTCCTCTTTCTTCCTGTTATCAAATCCTTTAAGAACTTGGCGTATGTCGGGATCTCCACGATAGCGTCGAGGAAAGGAATGTTGATGCTTACCCCTCTCAAATATTCGAGAAACTTGGCTAGCCATTTCTCCATCTTTGCTCTAGCAAGCCTCTGAGGGAATGGGATCGGTGGCATAAAACGCCTCTCTTCAATCAGTTGCTCCGCTCTGGACTTTTCTTCCCCTTGCGGCTCTTTCTCCCTCTCAACTTCAATGACCGGCTCACTTGGCTCTACTCTCTCCACCACGGGCTCCTTGGTTGGGATCATGACGGGGGTGGTATCCTTCCCGCCTCTCGTAGTAACTGCAACCACGGCGTTGATATGTCCGGTGGTGCCCCGTGGATTTTGCTCGGGTTGAGCCGGCAACTGTTGACTATTTTGATTGAGCAACGTAAGTTGCTCCGAGATTTGGCCTACAACGTTTGCAAGGGAATCTTGGCTCGCCTTCAAGGAAGCATTAGTCTTCTTCTGCTCGGCCATAAACTCCTCCACTCTAGCTTCAAAATCGGAACGTTGTTGAGCTTGTGGAGGGTTTGGATTTCTCCACCCTTGATTGTATCTGGGCGGCCTATAGGGTCCCACTTGTTGCTTTGGTGGGAAATTTTGTTGCGGAGGCCCTGTCGGTGGATAATGTTGTTGTTGTTGTTGTTGTGGTCGAGCTTGATGAGGTAGTTGTTGCGGGGGGTTCAATGCTCCATCATTGTTGGCATAGGAGAAACCGGGATGGTTTCTAGTGGCCGGATTGCCCCAATATCCTTGGTTCCCCGCGACGTATTGAACTTGCTCCAAAGATCCCTCTCCTTGTTCTCCTCCCAAATACATAGCTTGGGATTGGTCTTGCCAATCACACATTTGATTTGTTGGTGTGGATGTGGAAGGGGTTCCTTGGGGCTCCGTAATATATTTCTCCAGTCTCTCCACTACCTTGTGGAGAGAATCGAACTTGTTAGTCAGCTCCGCTACGGCCTTGGCCTCATAGATGCTAGATGGCTTCAAGGAGGACGAAGAGTGTCCTCGCTCGTCGCCCCATTGTTGATTGTTCGAGGCCATCTCCTCAATTAAGGCCGTAGCTTCGTCGGGAGTCTTCGATAAGATGGCCCCATTTACCGCGGCATCAATAATCTGCTTGGTCCCTGGTTGGAGACCATTGTAGAAGCTATGGACGAGCTCCGAATCTTCAATGCTATGGTGGGGGCACTGATGCTGCAGGTCTTTGAAGCACTCCCATGCCTCGTAGAGTGTCTCTTGAGGTCCTTGCTTGAAGGACATGAGAGCACTCCTAATCTTCACTGTCTTGGAGGGCGAATAGAACTTGTCAATAAACGCGCTCGCCAACTCATCCCATGTGGTGAAGACTCATTCAGCTTGCGTCCTCAACCAATAAAGATCTTTATCCTTTAATGTGAAGGGGAAGAGGCGCAGTCTGATGGCATCTAGGGTAACGCCCGGCATCTGGAAGGTGACGCACTTTGATAGGAAGAGCTGGATGTGGTAGTGGGGATTTTCATGGGCGTTCCCATGAAATGGATCCTGCTGCATCAGAACCACTAGCCTGGTCTTCAACTCAAAATTCTTGTCGGCCGCCAACTCCGGCATGGCTATAGACGAGGTCGTGGAGGAAGTCTTAGGCCGGAGCCTATCTCGAATGGAAATAATCCTCGCCATTCTTGCCGCTAACTCTTCAGGCATCTCCCGAACGTTCATAAACCTCCCTTCCGTATCGGGTCTCCTCTCCGCTCTGATTCTCCGCAATGTACGCTCGATCTCAGGATCAAACAATATATCGATGGGGTCCGCTGTGGATCTCGTGTACATGCACGGGAAAACAAAGTTTCAAAGAAGTGATTACCACAATGGAAGGGTTAGATAAAAATAAAGAAATAAAACAAAAAGAAAGAAATAGCTAGGGTGGTAGGATCAAACACAATCGCCTCCCCGGCAACGACGCCAAAAACTTGATCCCGCCCGGGCGTACACCCAAAAGAGCGACCGTGTAGTTTTACCGCAAGCGCATGGTGTAGCGGCGAGCGGGTATCGAACACAGGGAGGACGTATGACAGTGCCTTCTCCGAACAACCTGGCTATAGGGACAGAAAAGTAGGAAATTGCCTTTCGACGATGTTGTCACAATCGTCAAATAATGTAAAGAGATATAAAATCAAATAAAGACGCCTAGGGAATAGGGAATCCCCGCTACTCACCGTGTCTCGTCATTGTGATTCATCGGTTTCACAATTGCTAGGGTAGAATGTCAGGTGAACTAGTTGCAACTGAATGTAAAACCTAGCTCACGCTCTCGCGCTATTGTCGGTCTATAGCAAACCTAGGTTCGGGTCCAATCTCTTGCAAACCCTAGCCTAGGCAAGCTAGCATTAGGATCAACATCATTGTTCTATCGCATCCCGAGCCCACTCTTGTGCAAACTCGGGCTACGACCTAGGTTGGGATAGTTCATACCCGTCCAATCTCTTGCAAACGGGTATCGGTATAGAATTGCAACCGAGAATCCTAGTATCGGCCCAATCTCTTGCAAACCGATACTTCGGAAACTCAATTTCAACCCAATTCGGATTTCTAGGGTTTCCTATCGAATTGGGATCCAATCTCTTGCAAATCCCAATCGATATGAACACCTAGCTATCCGTATTATATCAACCCCAAACTAACCCTAATCAATTCTAGCAATAGTTCTACCAAATCGTCACAAATCAGAAATTGGGCTCGTAGGGTTCATCCCCACGCCCTAAGACGTTAAGACTACTCACAAATCATATCGCAAATGAAAGAACAATCAATTGAAATAGCAATAGAATTCATGGAAATATTCAAAATAGCAATAAAAATAGGATTTTTAATAGAGAGGGAGACAAACCAATGTAGCTTTCCAAGAATCCAACAAAATAGCACTTTCCTCTCCTCTCCAATCACAAGAATTAAAAACTAAAAAGTCTAATCTAAAAAGGCTGCCAAAAGCAATAGAAAGGCTCTCTAAACTAGGTTAGAATCTGGGGTTAAATACCCCCCAAAACTGCCCAAAAATTCGTGACCAAACTGCCCCTGCGTAGCTCCAAAATCGTGATTTCCGCTACAGGCAGCGCTGCTCACTCGGTCGAGTGACAAAAGTCGCTCGGCCGAGTGAGAGACCCTGAGAATTTACAGTAAGTCTGGGGTCTTAGGGGTCTTCACTTCGGGCGTCACTCGGACGAGTGAGTTGTCGTCACTCGGCCGATGGGCTTATCTTCACTCGGGCGATCGGCAATTGCCACTCGACCGAGTGGGACTTCTGATCTCAGACTGACAAAAAACAGTAACTTGGGAGTTTTTGATGGGCGTCGTCTGAGTGCCACTCGGGCGGACGGGATACGTCACTCGGCCGAGGCGGCTTCTGATGCTCGGCCGAGTGCACACTTGGAGCGTGTCCGATCTGGCCGGTCGAGCGGGGTCTCGCTGGTCGGCCGAATGACTCCTTCACTCGGCCGAAGGAGACACTAAAAATGCCCATTCTGAGTGTTTTTGCCTCCTTGTCGCTCCTACGACGTTCTTTCTTTTTTCGTTCCTCTCCAATCTCAAAATACCCCTCAGGGAAGTCTTTGGTGACACTCCGGAGTGGGTGTATCTCGGAATCACTCCAAATCGCTCCAAATCTCCTGAAATACGACAAAAACAACAAATCGTGAAAAGTATCGCAATGTTGTCGATAAATCGTGAAAAACGTGATTTGATCGATTCAAATGGCATGAAATCATGCGGAAAAAAGGTGTAAAATATGGAGTGATCACTTAACAAAAAGTGTAGAATCAACTTCACCCATTTTAAAACCCAAATCCAAAAGAAAGTTCTTTAGGCGGTCATACCAAGCTCTAGGAGCTTGTCTCAAACCATAAAGTGCTTTCTTAAGTTTGAAAACGTGATTTGGAAAATTTTCATTTATAAAACCCGGAGGTTGAGAAACATAAACTTCCTCAACGACGTCTCCATTTAAAAACGCACTTTTTACATCCATTTGAAAAAGTTTGAAATCTTTATGGCATGCAAATGATAATAACAATCTAATAGATTCTAATCTAGCTACAGGTGCAAAAGATTCCTCGAAATCTATACCTTCCTCTTGCCTGTATCCTTGAGCAACTAACTGAGCTTTGTTCCGGATGACGTTTTGGTTCTCGTCGGTCTTATTTTTGAAAATCCACTTCGTTCATATAACGGTGTGGTTCATCGAAGGCAATGGAACTAGCTCCCAGACCTCATTCCTCTCAAACTGAATGAGTTCCTCTTCCATGGCTAGGATCCAAGAACTATCTTCGCACGCCTCGTTGATATTCTTTGGCTCTACTAAAGAGGCAAATGCACAGTGGGCGAAGAAGTTGACTTGAGATCTCGTCTTGACACTATCTAGTATGTTGCAAATAACTTGCTCATGGGGATGGTCACGAACTGTATGAAGCCGTTTGGGAACTCCCTGATCACTAGGAACATTCTCAAAAGAATCATCAGTAGGGTTAGTATCAACAGAATCAATAGAATTAGAATTACCAATAGAGTCACATACAACTTCCATAGAGTCATCATCATTGATAATTCTAGGAGGGACAAAATTTTCATTGAATGAAACATGAAGTGATTCCTCGATCGTTGAGGTTCTTTTGTTGTAAATCCGGTAGGCTTTGCTATGGGAGGAATATCCAACAAATATCCCCTCATCGGATCTTGGATCAAATTTGTCCAAACTACCATACATGTTTTTGATAAAACATTTTGCACCAAAAACTCTAAAATGTTTAACTTGAGGCAACCTACCAAACAACAATTCATAACAAGTTTGTTTGGTGCCGGGTCTCAAGAGTATCCTATTAAACACATAGCAAGCGGTATGTACCGCTTCTGCTCAAAATTGATGGCCAAGTTGGCTATCATCAAGCATCGTGCGAGCACATTCCACTAGCGTCCTATTCTTTCTCTCAACAATACCATTTTGAGGGGGTGCACGAGGGAAAGAAAAGGTGTGAGTAATACCAACTTCATCACAAAAATTTGAGAAAGACTCGTTCTTAAATTCCCCTCCATGATCACTACGAATAGTGACAATGGTGGTTCCAATGAGATTTTGTACTTTCTTAACAAATACTGTGAAGTTTTCAAAAGCATCATTTTTATTAATTAAAGAAAATACCCAAGTAAATATAGAAAAGTCATCAACGATGACAAGTCCATATCGAGCATTCCCTAATGAAGCAACTCTAGTTGGCCCAAAAGATCTAGATGTAAAAGCTCTAGAGGCCGTTTAGAGGATATGCTCTTCTTAGGTTTGAATGACGATCTTAAAAGTTTGCCTCATTGACACGAGTCACAAAAGATTTTCTTTTGAAAAGTAAGCTTAGGAAATCCTTTTATAGAGTTTAACTTGGATAGTTTGGAAAGTGTTCCAAAGTTCACATGACCAAAACATCGATGCCATAAGTGTTGTTCGCTTGTGTTGGCAATGAGACATTGTTCATGTGATTTTGGAATATCTAGGATATATATATCCTTATGGCGTGTGCCTGGAAATAACACATTATTATTATCTTTACTCAAAATATGACACATTACTTTCGCAAAGCTAACTTTGTAACCCTTGTCACAAAGTTGGCTTATTGAAATAAGATTGTGATTTAAGCCTTTAACAAGGTGAACATCACTTATAAGTGGTTTAGAAGGGTTACCAACTTTTCCAACACCGATGATGGTTCCGCTCTCGTTGCCTCCAAAGACCACTCGGTTCCCATTTTCAATGGGCACCACTCCGGATAGCAATTGAGCTTTACTCGTCATGTGTTTTGAGCACCCGCTATCAAGTATCCACCCATCCTTGGAGCTAAATTTTGATTTGTTGCTCCTTTTCTTTTTCTTGAGTACCTAACAATAAAAAATATCGTATCATGGTACCTAAGGTCATTGGGTCCTAAGAGATTAGACCTTTGGAAGCCAAGTCCAATTAGACTTAGACTACCTAACATAATCATCGTTGTGCACTACATTCATAAAATAAGAATTAATGTATGCTTGTTTTTCATGCATGCTTGTGTCCTTTGGGCCCCAAATAGTGAATTTCTTGGGAGCCCTATTCCTATTGGGAGCATGCACATGTGGTTTATTTCTATATGTTGCATGTGGCCTACGATGAAGTGGCCTAGGAAATGCATGACGTGGATAAGCATACGGCACATGATGGAATGGTGGTGGCGACATATGATATGGTGCATGATGGTAATTGTTCATATAATAATGATGTGGTTGAACATATGCATGTGGAGGAACACGTGCGTGAGTGTGTCTCACTTGGTGTGCACGTGCCCGTGGACGTGGAGCATAGAAATCATCATACGTGTGAACATGTGGAGTAGGAGGTGTGTTCCTACGTGGCATAGTATTGATGTACATAAAAGCATGACCCTTCTTTGGAGGTCCACCCAAAGTGGGTTTCTTTCCAAACGGGGGTGTGTACCTAGTGGAAGCACCATTGGTAGATGAACTACCCATGTGGTGTTTACTCCCACTAGTTGAGGCATCGGAAGTTGGCCTTACAAAGGCGGTGGAAGACTTGGATGAATTTCCCTTCTTATACCCCAAGCCAATACGATGATTGGCTGGAAGTAAGTCATTTAGGATATTATCCAAATGGTCCTTGCCTTTGTTGAATTTGTTAATTCGGCCTAATGTGGACTCATACTTCTCGGTGAGAGAAAGTATTGAAGTATCCAAAGTGGACACTTGATTTGTGAGTACACAAACACGAGACTTGAGATTCTCATTCTCAATACTCAAAGTTGAGTTTCGAGAAATCAAATCCGCTATCATGCGTTCATCCGAATTCTCAATGTGAACATGCTCAAGTTGAGATTTGAGATTTACAATCTCATTTCTCAAGCCTTCAACAATGGTGTCGTTATTGACGATGATAGGCTTAGGTGAGTTTTGGAGACTAGTTAGCTCATCTTTAATCTTAGTATATCTATTTACCAATTTAGTATACTTAGACCAAATTTGTTTGTTAGCTAATCTAAGTTCATCCATAGTTACCACTTCGCCTTCATCCTTGCTTTCATCGGAAGAGGTCTCTTGATCATGTTCCTCTCTTGCCATGAAGCACATGTGTGCTTGCTCCACTTGTTCATCATCCGACTCTCCACTTGAGGAGTCCTCTTCGGATTCGGTGAATGTGCCGACAAGCCCTTTCTTGTACCCTTTCTTGTACTTTCGTGACTTGTCGAACTTTGGTGCCTTCCACTTCTCCTTTTGTTTATTGAGAGGACAATCCGCCTTGATGTGTCCTGGCTTGTTGCATTTAAAACACAAAAGAGCGGAGGCATTAGTCGAACTAGATTTTGATTTACTCTTGAAGTTACCTTTTCGGAAGAATCGGTTAAGCTTCTTTGTCATAAGGGCAACAGATTCTATGTCCAACTCGTCTTCCGATCCTTCACTATTGGTAGATGTAGAAGGAGCGGCCTTGAAAGCAATTGCCTTTTTCTTTGGCTCTTCTTGCTTCAAGTACGCCTTCATCTTGTCCTGTATCTTGATCTTGCAATCCTTGCGTAGCTCATGAGACATTAAGGTACTCATTAGTTGAACGACAGTATATTTATTCATATCGTTACCTTCCTCGATAGCGTAGGTACGCTTTTCCCAACTTGAAGGAAGTCCGTCTATAATCTTCGCGACTTTCTCCTTTTGGGTATAGGTCTTCCCAAGAGCTTCCAACTCGTTGGTTATATCCACGAAGCGAGCATAGTACTCCTTCATAATTTGACCCTGTTCCATGTGAAATAACTCGAACTCTTTGTTAGCAACAACGAGTTTAGAGTCTTTTACCCTACTCGTTCCTTCGTTCAAGATGAGGAGTTGGTTCCAGATTTGATATGCACTCTTACATGTGCATATCTTGTTGAAGTCTTCAGGCTCCAAGGCACATTGTAAGGCATTCATTGCCTTGGCATTGTTCACCTCCGCGGCGACCTCCGCGGTAGTCCACTTCGTGAAGTCTTCTTCAGCGGGCTCGACATACTCCGTTAGTGTGGCTCTCCAAAGTGAAGTGCTCTGGAGGAAGGTTTCCATCCGGCATTTCCAGTACCCATAATTGGCACCGTTGAAGTGATGAGGCCTAGTAGAGGAGTGTCCTTCCATCACTGAAGAAGCTCCTTCACGATTCTTGAAGGTACTGTAGTCGGAAGGTGGAAGAACGGTCTTGTTGTCATTAGTAGTCATATCTATGAACTTGGCTCTGATACCAAATGTAATGCCCTGATAGCTACTGCACAATTATTAGAGGGGAGGTGAATAGTACTTTAAAATAATCAAGAGTATAATTCCTAATTATTGTGCAAACACAACCAACAATGCGGAATGAAAATTGACAACAATAAAATCCAACGCAAACAAGCGATGTAACGGGTTCGGATCCACCCAAGTCTCCCCGACTTGTTCCCGGTGATCCTACGTCCCAAACACCCGGATCCCCTCCGGCTACTTGAGTTAGAATCCTCTAACCCAAGTTTGCACTATGAAATTCTTGTAGAAAACTTCTACAAGATGAAATCATACACAAATCGAAATGTGACTCCCACAAACCAGGATCACGATCTTCTCTCACAACCGAGAGATAAACTGAAATATCAATTGAAATTAAACAATGAAACACTTACCACAAAACCCTATGCCTTGAGTAAAACTTATAGATTTTAAGGCAAGAAGGATTTTGAGGAAGAAGCAAGAACCAAGCCCTAGCTCCACCAAGATGAGCAGCAATAGATGGCTAGGGAGAAGTTGGTGACTTGGATTCAAGCTCTTAGCTTGAGTAGCTCACAATGAATGAGAATCTCTCTTGAGGAATTAGAGTGAGGGAGAGATTCTTGTGAAGTGAGGGAGCTTGGAAATGAGAATTGAATGATCTTCTCTTTGATCTCAAAATCTCAATAATATCATCCTTGAATGCAAGCATTAAGCTCATCAAGTATATATAGGATAGAGAGAAAAGAGAAGCAAAATTCGTAGCATTAAATGCCCAACGGATCTATTTCTGAAGCTGCTTAATCGGTCTAAGAAGGATCACTGACCGATTAGTTTTGCAACTAGTCGGTCGGTGAACCTTCTTGGACCGACTAGAAGGTTGACAACAAAGATAGTGAATTCAAGAGATAGAACTAGTCGGTCTAAGAAGAGACACCAACTGACTAGTTTGACAACTAGTCGGTGGGTGAACCTTCTTGGACCGACTAATTGATCAACCGTAAATGAGATGAATTTCACAAGGAAAACTAGTCGGTCTACGAAGGATTGCCAACAGACTAGTTTGACAACTAGTCGGTCGGTAATTCTTCTTTGATCGACTAACAAGTCAACAGTAGCTAGGCTAAAATATATAAGGATAACTTGTCGGTCTGAGAAGGATTTCCAACCGACTAGTTTGACAACTAGTCGGTCGGTGAACCTTCTTGGACCAACTAATTGGTCAACAGTGCCTAGGCTGAATTGAACTAGGATATCTAGTCGGTTCAAGAAGGATTTCCAATCGACTAGATTGTCATCTAGTCGGTTGGTTCTTCTTCTTGAACCAACTAAGATGCATACGAAAGCCATGAAATGAAGCGATAAGCTTCGGAAAGTTTCTAATGGCTTCTAAGACAATCCTAGATCTAAGATATGAGCGTTATGAAGATTGTTAAGTAAGTCCTACTCAAGGCTTAACATTCTATACTATGAAGCTAGAAGACAATGAAATAAACATGACGAACCGTCTTCAAAGCTTCAACCCTTGACTTCATTAATAACTCCTTGAGCTTCAACGAAGCTTCAGGCAAACGATCACGCGCTTTAAGAAGTCTTGGGGCGTCGCTTGAGATGTACAAAGTAATTTGGCGACGATCTCCATAACCGCGCTCAAAGAGAATTAGTTCACGATATTTATGTTTGTTCATCATCAAAACCAAATCCGGGGAATCAATACTCAACAATCCATGCATTTCTCACGTTTCATTTACATCTTTCATGCATTTTCCACACGTTTTTGTCCGTTTTACTTTTTGGGGATGTTTGATACTTACGAATTTGTACCTTTCTTGGGGGAAGGGGGCACCCAGTGGGGCGTTGCTATGCGCAAAAACCTAATTGCTGAATACACAGGCTCTTTATTTACAAGTTTGCCATTCATAATTAACAGTTTTGCCATTGAAAATATGTCCACTTTTACCCTCCCTCCTATCTTCCTCCTCCCTCTTCCTCCTCTCCTTCCATCCGCCTCCATCGTGTCCATACAGCCTCCCCTCCACCAAACCAAAAGCACCCCCGCCCAGCACGTTGTTGCGCCCTAACTTTCGTATCTCATCCCTCTCCTTCTGCTTCATCCACCCCTCCCATCTTCCACCGTCGCTGGCCACGGCTACCAACGATATGTGTATTGGGGGGGGGGGATGAAGTAGGAGGGTTTATGTGGGGATATATGGTTTTGTGTAAAGTAAAAAACAAATTTTCATATATTTTTTGGGTATGTGTAAAGTGGCCTATGTGCACAGTAATTGAGTCAGTGCGCACGGCAACTCCTCACTTGGCGGTGTAACATTTAGTTGAATACAACAAAAAACACTAAGGTCATGTTTGGAAACAAGAGTTAACATAAGAGTTAGGCTAACTCTTTCCAACCAACTATAAAAAGGTTCAAGTTGCCAAAAATAGTCAAGGTAAAAGTGGCATTTTGAAAAATATTTTATTCACTTTGATTCCTCCTTTGGGGGGCAAAAAGCCTAACCCCAATCCCATACCATGAAATGGGGTTGACAATAGTTGGTACAACCCCCTCTACTCTTTATTATAAAAACTAAATTTCGGCACTTTTATATTTCGGCACCAACATTGTTTGCCAAACAAGACCTAAGTCTTACCCTCAAAACTTTCCTAAGCCCGGGCTAATTAGCCCAACCCAACCCATTTAGCTCTTAATTTAATTTCTTTTTAATTCGGCTCTTTCGTGGGTTTCTTCATGCGGTTTCATTGCACTACGAAACCCATTTTGAGGCTGCAATTCTTACTTAAATTCATGATATCCCATTTAATCATATCACTCTACCCCTAGGTAATCTATATGTATATACTCTGTACTATTATAAAAAGGACAGGTTTGGGTTTTGATTCTGTCATAAACTCCTTAAAAATATCCTAATCAAAATTGTCCTGATAAGCAAATCCTGATGATCTACTCTTGTGAAACATCTGTAAGGGTCGTATATGCCGTGCAATACTAACAACAAACACTCTAAACGGGGGTGAATAGAGTAATGACAATAATCGTGTAATTAAAAATTAAACATGAAAATGCGGAATTATAAGTGCAAGAGGAATTTAAACAACACAATCAAGCAAACACTAACACACAGATTTTACACTGGTTCCCCAACTTGGGTACATCCATCCACACCAAATATTCACTATGATTCTACACAAGGTAGTGAATACAATCTCACAAAGAGATATGAACTCTCATAAATAGAGAACCAAATTCTCACAAAGAGAAACTAACTCTCATAAAGAGAGTACTTAGCTTTCACAAAGAAAGCAACTAACTCTCACAAAGAAAGTTAGGGGTAAACTTTTACAAAGAGAGTACCTAGCTCTCACAAAGAAAGCAACTAACTCTCATAAAGAAAATTAGGGTTTCACTTCACAAGATGAAATAAATACTCTTATCTATGCCTTAAGATGAACTTACTCAATATGAAGAAAAAGGCGTGGAAGAGGATCTCCAAGTGTTGAGGTGAGCGTGATTGCACTTGGATGATTTCCCTGGAGCTAGCTTCAAAGAATGAAGAGGATTAGAGCTCAAATGAGGGAAATAAAAGATTAGGAGTGGCTTTGAGATTCTTAATGATCTTCAAGAGTTCCAAGTTGATCCAAGAAATTCAAAATGAACTAAGCCCATTCCTATATATAAGAAGCCCCAAAACCCCCAAAAACCCCACGCTAGAAGCCAAGGAAAGAATTCTGCAACGACTAGATCCTGAGATTTTAACGCATCGATAGACAACTGATGAAGGAATATCAGTCGACTGATCAACAGCTAGATTTTCTCCATCAGCTATAATCTGAGCCAGGACAGGTGACTGTACAAGACTACACATACGCCTGTACCATGTGCATGCGCATGTAAAGACTTCGTTAGGCGGCTGTCACATGGGATGGACTGGAGCAGGAAAAACACAACATTCACACTTTTGAGTTCAGACAACTGAAGAGCAAATTCCAGGCACTTGAATAATAACAGGCGACTGTAAACTCTACATCAGTCGACTGACCCACAAGAAGGGGTGAAGCCCAGAAATGACATGATACACACTTTGGCATACAGACGAATGCAGAACAATGTTCAGGCACCTGATGGTAGACAGACGCCAGTCAAATAATAACAGGCGACTGTAAACTCTACATCAGTTGACTGACCCACAAGATGGGGTGAAGCCCAGAAATGACATGGTACACACTTTGGCATATAGACGAATACAGAACAATGTTCTGGCATCTGATGGTAGACAGACGCCAGTCAAATGAACTTAAGTTGCCTACACCATAAGATCAAGAAAAGAGTCGAGAAAATATGACTTGAGCTGTGCACAACAGTCGCCTGTAGAAGGCTTGCTTGGCGCCTAGAGATCACCCAGTTGTCTGTCCTGCCTTCAGCAGTCGCCAGTTAGAAGGCCAGAGAATCCAACTGAGTCTTTGGCTTGGGAGAACCTATTGGGTTGGATTCTATGAAGATCCTACGGCTCAATGTTGTGTCAATATTTTCCATGTTTTTACCATGCATTCCCATGACGTTTCGATCGCCTGAATCCATATTTTCGTATTATATCGTGCTTTTTTTCGATATTCTTGATTCTTTCGATGTTTTATGTGTTTCAAGAGAATTCGGCACGATTCGGAGCGATATGGGGTTTTGGACACAACATCGAAGTCAAAGCTCGCCTCGCCTTGCCATGACGACCCAAGGAGGCCAAAGAAGAAAAGGAGAGGAGTAGAAGAAGAGAGAAGAAAAGATGAGGAGTAAAGAAGAGGAGAATGGAGAAGAGAGAGAGAGCTCATGCCAGATCGCTCGGCCGAGCGCAAGATGCGCTCGACCGAGCTGTGACACCCCAACCTCCTTCTTCGATGCGCTCGGCCGAGCGACTAGCCTGCTCGCCCAAGCTAGCCGTCAGAGGAGCCCAATAAATGCAAGACTTAGGCTCTAGATTTTTTGGAACTTAATTCGCTCGACCGAGCGACATAACGCTCGGGCGAGTGACTCAACTCGCTCGCTCGAGCGGCCCCTTCTCAAGCACTAAGCGGAGCACTACACAAGGAACCACTTGGCTGAGCGAGTACTGCGCTCGGCCGAGGGTATGTTGACAGACTCCTATTTGACTTAAAATTATGGGTTTCGGGTTGGTTTTCTTGTAAAACCCGAACCCAAACTGTTTTGTATAAATAGTGAACGTTTTTTGAGTGGGTTAAGCTGGATTTTGCTGTAGCTAAACTCTTAGAGCTATTTTGGGAGCTCTCTTTTGGTAAACACTTTTGCAATCTATTTCTTTGTTTGTGGTTGGATTTCCTTAATTTCTTTACCATTACTCTTATTTCTCTTGCTATCTATATTGAAATTAATTTCACGCAATTTGACTGGTTAAATATGCCTATCTCTATTGCTACCGTATTTAGAGCTTTTGCCATGCTTGATTAGTATATATCTAGGGCTTAGGGACTATCCCTAGGATCATAGGGATCAGATGTTAGATTAGACCACCGTTGGATCAATCTTGGATTGCCCTATGTAGGTTTGAACAAGGGTTTTGGGGGATGGGCCATAGGAATGGGGTATCACGAAGGTAACTTCGTATCCTGGGAAGAATCACCACGAATCCGATTTGGGCTTAGCGACCGTTCTTCGGGGCTCGTGATTATGAGAGTGACGCGAAAGCCTGTAGGATCCTGTCAAAACAACGTTAGGATCGAATAATGAAGTAGATACTTACGCTTGCATACGCGGCACCGTAATCTCGGAACTTCGCCCTCGGATTCGCCACAACGGTCGGTACTTCGTCACGGAGGATCGAAACAGAGTTTCACCGCCTAAATCTCTATTTAGAAGAGGATTTTAATGGAAAGGAGAAGAAGAACATAAGATGCCTATTGCAAACTTATGGCATGGAAAGTGTAGTATGAATGCCTTACCCTTGGGTCCTATTTATAGGCTTTAGGCGTGGTTATTGTAGGAAATAACCAATTATAAGCTTATTAGCCTATATTAGCACATTCATTTATCCTCTTCTTTATTCACTTATCAAGTGCCTTTATGCACTTATAAAGTGACTTTTTCCACTTATCGAGTGGTCCTTTTCACACGAGAAAAGGTTCCCTTCGTGCACGCTTTCGTGCACGCGACATCTGAGGTCCGTATACCCTCATACATCCCCTCATGGGTGTATTCATGTCGTCCATATCCAACATCTCCGACTCACACTTGAGGGGATTGTAAGGAAACATTTTTTCCTTCAACTCTTCTGTTTGTCATACCGAGAAATAGGCCGTGTGACCGTCATACGCATAGAGTCCGCTGTTGTACACTTGTTAGAGATACACAACACTCCTCGAGGTGCAAAGTTGAGTAGATCAACACATGCTTTACCCTAGATTATTTCTTCACATTTCTTATACTTTATATTCAACAATTGAATCCCATCTGGATTACCATTGGCTGGCCAGCTTTGAATCTCTAAAGTTCAAATGTGAATATGAAATTAATCTTCTCCTTCTTGCGATCCTTTTGATCTTGATTTGACTCGCTTTTCTAACATGCCCCGCCGGACCAAATTAGCCATAGTCCATAAGCAACATGCTAAGATAGCAATCACCCAGTCAAATCTTAAGGAACCAATTAGAGTCCATAAGGGTAACGAGTTAAGACCCATGTGGTCTTTGGGTCTCACATAATAGTAAACACAATTACTATTCTAACCCAATGGTCAAAATGCATACGTAGTATGAATACGTATTAAAACATCACTCCTTTCCCAGGGAGCGTATGTCTAATGATGTTGTAAGGACGATAACCAGACACCACAATGTCTGACTTTGAGTCCCTTTTACTACTCATATAATCTTCTGGACCCACATCCCGCATAAGACAGATAGGATTTCAAAAATCCTCTCAGATCTTTTGAAAGCATCCATATGATGCAGATCTTTCATACGACCATTTTGTTTAAGTCATGACTCTAAATCGTCCGTCTGACGATTTTGACTTTAAACAAGTCTCATCTTTATTTTATCCGTCTGATATAATAAAGGCGGTTGCTCATGTGAGAGAGCCAACCTCAATCTGTCCGACATACTAGAAAATCTAGCTGAGATTTCAAAAATGTACACAAATATTTCTTAAAATTTCATATGCAATGGTGAAAAGAACTTATTCTTTTATTGAATTTGATCATTTACAGACATGGGAATTTACTTGATACAACTCAGCTCTTATGCAATCCTTGAGATGATAAGTGTTTGTAAAACACATCTCTGGGGATCGCCTTCGTAAGCGGATCCGCTATCATCTCATGCGTAGATATGTACCTTATGTCTACCTTCTTGGTCTTATCATAGTCTTTTGCAAATTTGTAGCGGATATCTATATGTTTGGTCTTACACTGGAATTTAGGATCTTTAACATAGGCTATAGATGCTTGACTGTCGCTGTGTATAGGTACAGCACCTGAGTCACTTGCATCAATTAGCCTGTCTAAGAACTTCCTAAGCCAAACAGCCTCTTGGACTACCATGCTAAATGCTATAAACTCGGCTTCCATAGGTGAAAGTGAGATGCAGGATTGTTTCTTGCTACTCCAGGATATTGCACCAGATCCGAGTAGAAAAACATATCATGAGGTCGATCGTCTCTCATCGAGATCACCCGCCCAATCAGCATCAGTGTAGCCTTCGAGCCTCAAGGCGTCTCCTTGATAGCTTAAAGCATAGTCCGCAGTTCCATTAAGATACCATAATATCCTCTTAACCGCTTTCCAGTGTACTTGTCCTGGGTTGGATTGGTAACGACTTACCATTCCAACGGCAAAACAGATGTCCGGTCTTGTACTGCAACGACCCGGTCCCCGGGATACCGGATAAGTACGAATCCGTATCAGGTATTCCCGAAGAGGCGAGTGTAACGTAGAAAGAAAGAAAAGAAGAGAGGTGGGAAGATGGAGAACATGAAGGAAAGGGAATATTGTACTTTTGTTATTTTCTCAGTGTTTTTATCTGTGATGGAGTTATACTTGTACTTTCCAGCAAATTAGCCCCAAACCACTACTTTTTGGAGATCAATTGGAGCTTGGAGAAGGAGGATAGGTGGCTCTCCATCAAGGACTAAGAAGGGCCAAAGAAATATTTTGGAGGACTTTTGCAAGGTAGAAATTCCTTTCACCTAAGTAGAATTTAGTTTTAGGACAAGGAGAATTGAATTAACTTTCATGAAACACATTTGTTCTTCATGCTGAAATTTGATATAGAAAAAATGAAACTTTGACAAAGTGCTGGGGTTAATTGGCTAATAGGAATGCTTTGGAAATTTTATATGTTGGGTATCTCATTGTTATGAACAACTTTCATTTAGATTATTTTTCCAAATTCTAGCCGTATGATTTTATAAAAATTTGGATATGCAAACTGGTGTTTCAATCAAAACTGTTCGGAAATTCCAGTATTTTTATTCTCTGTTAAACTGAGAATATCTCCCAACGTAGATGAAAGAAAAATATGAAAAAAATATATGTTACTCATATTATAGTCCTTAATAACTTTCACATTTACAAGTTTTGCAAATTCGGACTGAAATCTAGGGTAAAAACTCAGTTCCTAAAACTGGTCTGTTTTTAGACAGTTTTGACACCTTTCAGTAAAACGAGTAGAACTCCATGCACACTTTATAAAATATTATGATCTTGATGCCGTTGGAAAGCTGACTTCAAGATATTCAACCCATAAATTTTTTAGATTTTAATTCTGCCTGTAACTTGTAGAAAAATGGACTTGAACTGAACTCAGTTTCTGGTTCAGAATGCTAAAATTATACCTGTTAGGAGAAAATCCACCATAAATCACATATATCAATTGAGCTTATGAAAATTGGTCAGTAAAAGGAAAACACTCATATCTACAACTTTCGTGAAGGGACCAGACACCAATTCTGACTGTAGATAGGCTAAAAGTGATATTCTTTCTGCTGTAACAGTTTTGACAGATTCATATGCTAATTTTGCTTAGTACCTATCATGGTGTAGTTTTGTTTGAAGTTAAGTTTGTTTGTGCTAATCATGTTCTCAATGACATGCTCTTGATACATGTAGTTATGCAGATGGTTCATGAAATATTCGTTATGTCAATAATATTTAAGTTCAATTTGTTTATGCTTTCACATTAGTATGTTCATAACGATGAGTTTGTGATGATATTCCATGCAATTCTTTAATTGAGATGATGATGATGATGATGATATTGTTAAAAGTTGGTTAAAGCGGTATACAAGTCCGCTAGATGATTCGTTGACAAACGAAGTAATATCTTGAAAACTGAGAGTGAGAATGAGGAATGTATCAGTCCTCCTAAGGGAGGGTGACACGGGTTTGGGGGAAAACGGGTAAACTTTAGGAGTTAAGGAGCGGACATATGATATGAATTCTCACCCGCTGTATCACTCCCAGAAGGGCGAGTTGAAAGGGTTGGAGAGGCCGCTGGTGTACTCGTGATGCATCATGACGGTTGTAACGGCCGCTTCCCGACCGTTCGTGTTTCCTGCGTGCACGTGCTTTGTCGTGCACGTATTCTTTTTGGCTATTCCTGAGCTCCGGCATATGCGATGCGATATGCCGTTACGATCGTTCGTGAGTGTAGAATTTTATAGTAATTTTTGGGAACGTCGTTTGACGGCTCGTTTTCTCGCAAAATGACCAGGAACGATAGGGGCGTTTTGGTCATTTGGCTCAAAACGACATTTCCAATTTTACGTAAGTTCTCGGTAGGTGTCACGCACGATCAGGCTCCGTAGATCTGTGCGTCTCGTCTCCACGATCGCCCCGGTATTTTCGGATTATTTTTCTGATGCCCGGATTGCGAGATATCGCCCAGAATAACCTCGACCGTCGATTTTCCCCATATCAGTTGCAAATTTTGAATTATTAGCCAAATCTGGTTAAATATCTTATTTTAAATCGTTTTAAAATCTTCCCTAATCTCTTTCACTAATCTCCTCTAGACTTACCCCTAACTGTACACCCCTATCCCTTGCCCCTCACTCATTTAACCCTAAATTTAGGTCTATTTAGCTAGCCATTACCCTATTTATAATAATTTACCCTAACCCTAGCTGAAACCCTAATCCCTAACCCTAGAATCACTCAGCCGCCGACCAAGTTTTCTCCCCCAAAATCCCTCTCCTCTCCGCGCCACCTACCCCGATCAGGGCTCCCCTCCCGATCTCCCTCCGGCGATCACCGGAGCCCCCGTGATCCGAAGCGCGCGCCTCTCAACGCCCCCCTCTCGTTCACGGCAAACCCGTCGCCCTCGCGGCCTCCCCTCAGCCGGCGAACCCCCGTTCCCCCTCTCTCCCACTCCGATCTCGCGCCCTCCGGCGATCTCGCCGCCTCCGCGCCCCTCGCGATTCCCGCCCTCGCGCCCCGACGCCTCCGCATCTCCGCTGTCTGCCGCCCGCAATTTTGCCCCCGAGCACCGGTGTGCTGCCTCATGGCCCTCGTACGACGTCGGAGAGCCACCGCCAACAGCCCGATCAGCCTCGCAGCGGCTGCCGCCTTGATCCGCACCACCGCCTGCGACCCTGACGCCCGCTTGCGAGACCCCGACTCCGCCGATCCGCCGCCCTCTCATACTCCACGGCCACCGGAGCCCCGTGCTCCCCCTCCTCTCGGAGCTCGCGGCCTCCTCCAGCGCAGAACCCTAGCTCCTCGCCTCCGTCGCCGCTGACCCCGTGCGACGCCGATCTCCGCCCACGTCCTCCCCCTCAGCACCGCGCCTCCCCTGCGATCCGACCGCCGTGGTCGACTTCCGACCGCCGCAACCCCCCGCAGTCCGATCTTCTTCGCTGCTGCAAAAATCCGCAGGCGGCTCCGCCACTCTCGAGCGGCAGCCCGAAGCTCCCCAGGTCGGAGCCGTCACCCGGTGACCGCCCTAGGCCGCGATTGCCCCGCCAACGACCTGTCTTCTTCGCGCCAACAACCCTCCGTGCTGCTGCTGTTCCCTCTGGCTCCGAACGCGTGTAGCCGCGCGCAGCGCTCTCCCGCCGCCACTGTGCCGCCTGTGGCCATCGCGTAGAGCCCCGACCGCCGGTGGCCGCTCCGCGTGAAGATCAGCGAGAGCAACAGCCCGAGGGTTGCTATTGTTCATTCGAGCCGCCGTGACTACTTTGTCCCGCGCCTTCTCAAAGCGCGGTTGTTTCTGTTGACACTGGCTCTTGCCGTCAGACTGACCGTAACCGCTGTCGCACTTCGTCCGCTGCCCAGACGAGTCTCACTACGCTACCCGTAGTCGAGACAACTTAGACGTCGCAGGACTCACGATCTTCCGGCATCGTGAACCATTATCGTTACCGCGGCCTGAGACGTTTCGTTGCGCTACCCGCAACCGAAACAAACTCGACACCATACCCGCAGCCGTTACAATCCTGAGGCGATCCCGAGACGACCTCCACTACGCTACCCGCAGTCAGGGGACACGAGCACCGTCACCGACTCCAGACTCGACACCAGATTCGTGCGCGTCCCTCGCATCAGGTTGGTCCCTCTAACTCGTAGCAACCCACACCGTAGTATAATCAAACCCTAAACTAAAACTGGACAACTCAACTAAATTTAATTTCAGCACCAGTAAAACGCTGCTCACCGTAGAAATCGACCATCGGACAAATTTTATGCGCACATAGGGTAGCGGTCGATTTAGGTTGATAAAACACCAAAATTTTGATGATTGACAAATGGGATAGCCCCGATAACTTAGACACGAACCCTAATAGGACTTGATGAAATTGCGACCTGACATCGTCGCCATGACCTGTTTCAGACGGACTACCGCGGACGCGACGACTGGACGAGACGCCCCGGACGGACGACACACTCGCCATCGCAGGCAAGTGTATCTCACTTGCACTTTTGGCCGTGCTTAGGCCGTAGTTGGTTAGAACTGATAACTGTGAACAAATAGAACCGGACGTGAAATGATAGCGTCCGGGACGCCCCTGACGACTTAGACTTGACGACGAAGTCTAAGCTCGACAAATAACAACTTTTTGACACTGTAGGGCTATCTTGTGTGTGCGTGCGTGTGGACACCCTAGAATAACAATTCCTTACACTTGTCATGTCCTGTCCCTGTTACACAAAAAGCCTGCGGGCGTTTCGGATGCTCTCCATGCGAGAGTGATCCCCGTGACTGTTATACAAAAAGCCTTCGGGCGTTTCGGATGCTTTCCTTGCGGAAGTGATCCCTGTTATACAAAAAGCCTGCGGGCGTTTCGGATGCTTTCCTTGCGGAAGTGATCCCTGTTAGGCAAAAAGCCTTCGGGCGTTTCGGATGCTTCCCTCCGCGGAAGTGATCCCCGTGATACAAAAAGCCTTCGGGCGTTTCGGATGCTTTCCTTGCGGAAGTGATCCATGTTATACAAAAAGCCTGCGGGCGTTTCGGATGCTTTCCTTGCGGAAGTGATCCCTGTTAGACAAAAAGCCTTCGGGCGTTTCGGATGCTTTCCTTGCGGAAGTGATCCCTGTTAGACAAAAAGCCGTCGGGCGTTTCGGATGCTTTCCTTGCGGAAGTGATCCCTGTTACACAAAAAGCCTTCGGGCGTTTCGGATGCTTCCCTAGCGGAAGTGATCCCTGTACTTCTTGTCCTGAGTTCCTGGGTTGGGGTAGGGTTGAGCGTGCGCACGGCAAGAGGGTCTGATCCCCCTCGAACCGTAAGGCGTGAACCCTTCGTGTCACACTTGTCTTGTCTTGTCCCGTCCTGTTTGTCCTGTCTTGTCCCGTCACGTCCCGTCTTGTCTTGACACCTGTAGGTTAGTCCCGTAGTTGGTAGCACACGCTACGACTACTACTTGCTACGCTTTACTTTCCTGCTGCGTTACTTCCTGTCATGTTACCCTGCTATAACCACAGCCTGTTAATCAACCAGTAAAACGTTGTCTAAAAAGTTGATACACTTGCAGTTTGGTCTAACCCTTTTTGTAGACCTGACCTGACGTATAGTTCCTTCTTTTGGTGCTGTACGTCAGGTGTTTAGCCAGAGTTCGTGAACGAGGCAGACTCACTGGAGTACGAGGAGCCGAGGACGTCGTCACCAGAGTACGTACCTGACGAGGACCAGACCTAGCGGTCATTTTTAGTCGTCACTTTCAGAGGTTGCTACTTTTCGGTTTGTCTTTAAACTTTTGTTGCCATGCTTAGGCTTCTTTTAGACTTTGTTCCCGTTGGATATTATTTCTCCATACAAATGAATGTCATTTACTTTCTGTACTTTTGTTGTTCCTAAACTTTATAAATGCAAGAACCTGAAACTTTTAAAATGGTACCCCCCTTTCAGACGCTTATTGGGTCCGAGTTTCTAAAGCTCTGGCCTAAGCGGGCCTCGTCACGTTTCGCTTCCGTCCATTTTGGGAAGCGGGGCGTGACAGGTTTTAGTGGTGGCCCATGCAGGTCCTTGCAAAAGTTCGGAACAATAAAAGTACCGCATTCATTTAATATCCACGTACAAGTCTAACTTAGGTTTACCCAGTCTTAGATGGTAGGAAGACTTAGGTAGATGTGCCAGTTGGATAGTCAGACACCTTGGTTAAGATTTAGTCATCCTCGTCTTAGGATACCTTAGTAGCCTCTCCCTCCCTAACTCTGACCAAATTAGATTTCTAGGGTCCTTCTTTTAGTTAGTCGCTCGCCTAGCTCCATCGACTTTGGGCCCAGCAGAACGTAACCTTGATTGCCTTAGGAACTTTTTCCCCCTAGACCCTGATTGTAGTTTAGCTCGTTAGGAAATCTTAGCGCCAAGCTCTCCTGATCTTTAGACGACCCGATGAGTAGGACCCCTGACTTCTATCATCTCTTTGATCATTACGCTTTTGTGTTATCTGCCATAGAGTCCCATCATAGCTTCCGTAAATCCTATCCTGTGTGTAACCGTCATGCGATCATCTTTCTTTTCTCCCGATTCACGTGATCATTTCCTGACGATCATCGTAGATCCTTCGAATCTTTCTCTTTGCCAATTTTGCCTCCTCTAAAAGTATTTTCGAAATTCCTTATTCAGTTTCTTCGCTCAGTTTAATTTCTTTGAAAACCCCTATACTACACATTTAAAAAAATTTCTTGTTTTTCAGTTGAATTAAAATTCTTTTATTGACTCGAAACCTTCTTGGTCGTAAATTCTTAAGTTACTATCTCGTACTCGCTTTCGAATCATTATCTTTCGAGTTTCGGTTTTAAAACTTGTTACCATTTTGAAAATTCAATAGTATTCTTTTATAAAAACTACCAAAATTTCTAACCACTTAACGTACATATTTTTTTAAAATATTTTCTAAAGTATTGGGAACTCCAATTATTTTATTATTATTATACCACTTCTATGTTCTTCGTGACCACATTTCAAATCTTTGTCAAACTTACTTTCATTTGCAAAACAACCGCTACCTCACCCCACTTTATCTTCTTCATCCAACTCTCTCTCCAAAATTATAATAATTTTTACCATCTGCTCACTTTTCCCTACTTATTTTTTTAAAGTATAAAGTATATGATATCATATTTCACACATAATTCTCCTTCCACCTATCTGATTATTTTGAGAAATAGTTTTCCATCCAACCAACTATCTCCTTACCTCGTCTTATTTGAACTCGTTCTTTCCTTCTATTATCTAGACATTAGTCCTTGTAGTTCTCCATGCTGTCTTCAGTTTAGGAATAGGCCCTTTGGTAGGTGATGTCGTCATGGTGCATGAGTATAGGTAGAGTGTGTAGATTTGTATGAGTGTGTCATCTTTAGGATCCCGATGATTGCCTTTTGTGTCTTGAATGTGTACTCAGTGTTAACCATGATAGGATTGAAATTGTCTGAATGACGGTATTCATGCGTATATGAATAGGGTCATAGCAGGCAATTTCCTTAGGCGTAGTTTTTCACGATTATAGAATAGCCTAACTTTGACTGCATGTGATTGTATCAAAACTTTTTGTTTCCTTTCAACCAAATCTTTAAAGTTTTCGAAACTAGCACACAAGATCACAAATCACTTATCCTCCCTCATCCATTACCGCAACACCACACGTTTTTCCAAAAGTTTTTAAATTATTTCTTTGGCCTTAAGTCTCTCTTTCCCTCCTCTTCTTTCTCCCTTAAAGAAAATTTTCGTATGTTATGGTTATTGTTTTGGGACTAGCTGTTATTGTTGTAGGATTTTGTATGCGGGTAGGCTCAGGGAGAGATGAGATTTGTTATAGCTTTGATTAACCGATTTTGGAACGATAGGATATTGGAATAGATTTCTTTCGGATGCGAAGATGAGATGTCCAAGACTTATTTATTAAACCGACGTGTGACGGACCCAATGGAGATTCTAGTTGAATGAGATTGTATGCGTGAAGATGAGAACCTATCAGATTTGAGGCTTAGACGAATGGTAGATAGGGTTGGCAACTGAGTATGGTATGAGTTAGAATGATCGTGAGATTGAGGAGAGCTTTTATTAGCATCGAGACTGGAATGTTGAGTTGATGTAAGAAGACATTGGGAGTAACACAACGTGTATGGACAAATGGATGGTTAGGTTGTCAGATTTAATATTGGTTGAAAATAATTATAATAAGTAAGAGGAGATATGATTTTGATAGTTCAATTTTTTGGCGGATAAATTTATGGGAAGATATGACAAGACTGTATTGAGGACACGGCGAGTGTTGGTTTGCGAAAGGTGTTATAAGATCGACAAAATCTTCGTCTTGGAATGGTGATCGACTAGAACATCTTTTTAGCGCTTGATTAATATTGAAAAGAGATTGAGAAAGTTAAGGATGTTATCGGGTGATGATGTTTAGTGGAGTAGTATGGTAAGAGAAGATGATTATTATTCTTTTGTGAGAACTTGGAGTTGGAAATTTGAACAGCAGTGATGGGCCTATAGTTAAGAGTTAGGATGTGAGATTTGTCGTGGCTTTACCCAGTGAAGAGAAGGATTATGATGAATTATTTGAGGAACGATGTTGAGAATATAGGATTAGAGATTATTGTGTGGAAGATGGGAGTTATAGGCTTAAGTATTTATGAAATTTATGATTAGTCTGAGTGTGAGTGATTCCGAGGACGGAATCATTTCTAAGGTGGGTAGAATGTAACGGCCGCTTCCCGACCGTTTGTGTTTCCTGCGTGCACGTGCTTTGTCGTGCACGTATTCTTTTTGGCTATTCCTGAGCTCCGGCATATGCGATGCGATATGCCGTTACGATCGTTCGTGAGTGTAGAATTTTATAGTAATTTTTGCGAACGTCGTTTGACGGCTCGTTTTCTCGCAAAATGACCAGGAACGATAGGGGCGTTTTGGTCATTTGGCTCAAAACGACATTTCCAATTTTACGTAAGTTCTCGGTAGGTGTCACGCACGATCAGGCTCCGTAGATCTGTGCGTCTCGTCTCCACGATCGCCCCGGTATTTTCGGATTATTTTTCTGACGCCCGGATTGCGAGATATCGCCCAGAATAACCTCGACCGTCGATTTTCCCCATATCAGTTGCAAATTTTGAATTATTAGCCAAATCTGGTTAAATATCTTATTTTAAATCGTTTTAAAATCTTCCCTAATCTCTTTCACTAATCTCCTCTAGACTTACCCCTAACTGTACACCCCTATCCCTTGCCCCTCACTCATTTAACCCTAAATTTAGGTCTATTTAGCTAGCCATTACCCTATTTATAATAATTTACCCTAACCCTAGCTGAAACCCTAATCCCTAACCCTAGAATCACTCAGCCGCCGGCCAAGTTTTCTCCCCCAAAATCCCTCTCCTCTCCGCGCCACCTACCCCGATCAGGGCTCCCCTCCCGATCTCCCTCCGGCGATCACCGGAGCCCCCGTGATCCGAAGCGCGCGCTTCTCAACGCCCCCCTCTCGTTCACGGCAAACCCGCCGCCCTCGCGGCCTCCCCTCAGCCGGCGAACCCCCGTTCCCCCTCTCTCCCACTCCGACCTCGCGCCCTCCGGCAATCTCGCCGCCTCCGCGCCCCTCGCGATTCCCGCCCTCGTGCCTCGACGCCTCCGCATCTCCGCTGTCTGCCGCCCGCAATTTTTCCCCCGAGCACCGGTGTGCTGCCTCACGGCCCTCGCACGACGCCGGAGAGCCACCGCCAACAGCCCGATCAGCCTCGCAGCGGCTGCCGCCTTGATCCGCACCACCGCCTGCGACCCTGACGCCCGCTTGCGAGACCCCGACTCCGCCGATCCGCCGCCCTCTCATACTCCACGGCCACCGGAGCCCCGTGCTCCCCCTCCTCTCGGAGCTCGCGGCCTCCTCCAGCGCAGAACCCTAGCTCCTCGCCTCCGTCGCCGCTGACCCCGTGCGACGCCGATCTCCGCCCACGTCCTCCCCCTCAGCACCGCGCCTCCCCTGCGATCCGACCGCCGTGGTCGACTTCCGACCGCCGCAACCCCCCGCAGTCCGATCTTCTTCGCTGCTGCAAAAATCCGCAGGCGGCTCCGCCACGCTCGAGCGGCAGCCCGAAGCTCCCCAGGTCGGAGCCGTCACCCGGCGACCGCCCTAGGCCGCGATTGCCCCGCCAACGACCTATCTTCTTCGCGCCAAAAACCCGCCGCGCTGCTGCTAATCCCTCCGGCTCCGAACGCGTGTAGCCGTGTGTAGCGCTCTCCCGCCGCCACTGTGCCGCCTGTGGCCATCGCGTAGAGCCCCGACCGCCGGTGGCCGCTCCACGTGAAGATCAGCGAGAGCAACAGCCCGAGGGTTGCTATTGTTCATTCGAGCCGCCGTGACTACTTTGTCCTGCGCCTTCTCAAAGCACGGTTGTTTCTGTTGACACCGGCTCTTGCCGTCAGACTGACCGTAACCGCTGTCGCACTTCGTCCGCTGCCCAGACGAGTCTCACTACGCTACCCGTAGTCGAGACAACTTAGACGTCGCAGGACTCACGATCTTCCGGCATCGTGAATCATTATCGTTACCGCGGCCTGAGACGTTTCGTTGCGCTACCCGCAACCGAAACAAACTCGACACCGTACCCACAGCCGTTACAATCCTGAGGCGATCCCGAGACGACCTCCACTGCGCTACCCGCAGTCAGGGGACACGAGCACCGTCACCGACTCCAGACTCGACACCAGATTGGGTGCGCGTCCCTCGCATCAGGTTGGTTCCTCTAACTCGTAGCAACCCACACCGTAGTATAATCAAACCCTAAACTAAAACTGGACAACTCAACTAAATTTAATTTCAGCACCAGTAAAATGCTGCTCACCGTAGAAATCGACCATCGGACAAATTTTATGCGCACATAGGGTAGCGGTCGATTTAGGTTGATAAAACACCAAAATTTTGATGATTGACAAATGGGATAGCCCCGATAACTTAGACACGAACCCTAATAGGACTTGATGAAATTGCGACCTGACATCGTCGCCATGACCTGTTTCAGACGGACTACCGCGGACGCGACGACTGGACGAGACGCCCCGAACGGACGACACACTCGCCATCGCAGGCAAGTGTATCTCACTTGCACTTTTGGCCGTGCTTAGGCCGTAGTTGGTTAGAACTGATAACTGTGAACAAATAGAACCGGACGTGAAATGATAGCGTCCGGGACGCCCCTGACGACTTAGACTTGACGACGAAGTCTAAGCTCGACAAATAACAACTTTTTGACACTGTAGGGCTATCTTGTGTGTGCGTGCGTGTGGACACCCTAGAATAACAATTCCTTACACTTGTCATGTCCTGTCCCTGTTACACAAAAAGCCTGCGGGCGTTTCGGATGCTCTCCATGCGAGAGTGATCCCCGTGACTGTTATACAAAAAGCCTTTGGGCGTTTCGGATGCTTTCCTTGCGGAAGTGATCCCTGTTATACAAAAAGCCTGCGGGCGTTTCGGATGCTTTCCTTGCGGAAGTGATCCCTGTTAGACAAAAAGCCTTCGGGCGTTTCGGATGCTTCCCTCCGCGGAAGTGATCCCCATGATACAAAAAGCCTTCGGGCGTTTCGGATGCTTTCCTTGCGGAAGTGATCCATGTTATACAAAAAGCCTTCGGGCGTTTCGGATGCTTTCCTTGCGGAAGTGATCCATGTTATACAAAAAGCCTGCGGGCGTTTCGGATGCTTTCCTTGCGGAAGTGATCCCTGTTAGACAAAAAGCCTTCGGGCGTTTCGGATGCTTTCCTTGCGGAAGTGATCCCTGTTACACAAAAAGCCTTCGGGCGTTTCGGATGCTTCCCTAGCGGAAGTGATCCCTGTACTTCTTGTCCTGAGTTCCTGGGTTGGGGTAGGGTTGAGCGTGCGCACGGCAAGAGGGTCTGATCCCCCTCGAACCGTAAGGCGTGAACCCTTCGTGTCACACTTGTCTTGTCTTGTCCCGTCCTGTTTGTCATGTCTTGTCCCGTCACGTCCCGTCTTGTCTTGACACCTGTAGGTTAGTCCCGTAGTTGGTAGCACACGCTACGACTACTACTTGCTACGCTTTACTTTCATGCTGCGTTACTTCCTGTCGTGTTACCCTGCTATAACCACAGCCTGTTAATCAACCAGTAAAACGTTGTCTAAAAAGTTGATACACTTGCAGTTTGGTCTAACCCTTTTTGTAGATCTGACCTGACGTACAGTTCCTTCTTTTGGTGCTGTACGTCAGGTGTTTAGCCAGAGTTCGTGAACGAGGCAGACTCACTGGAGTACGAGGAGCCGAGGACGTCATCACCAGAGTACGTACCTGACGAGGACCAGACCTAGCGGTCATTTTTAGTCGTCACTTTCAGAGGTTGCTACTTTTCGGTTTGTCTTTAAACTTTTGTTGCCATGCTTAGGCTTCTTTTAGACTTTGTTCCCGTTGGATATTATTTCTCCATACAAATGAATGTCATTTACTTTCTGTACTTTTGTTGTTCCTAAACTTTATAAATGCAAGAACCTGAAACTTTTAAAATGGTACCCCCCTTTCAGACGCTTATTGGGTCCGAGTTTCTAAAGCTCTGGCCTAAGCGGGCCTCTTCACGTTTTGCTTCCGTCCATTTTGGGAAGCGGGGCGTGACAACGGTAATTGATGGTTTGCTCCGTTTGTCCGACAGAAAAACCGAGTTTGTCTCACTCCCATACCTTGTTCCGTTCGGGTACGGAGAGTTACGAGAGGCCCCTCCAGTGCTTGTGTCGCTGGTTGTGGTACCACTTGTAACGACCACTTTTCGTGGTACGTTGTTCGTGCACGTGCTTTTGACCGTGCACGTGTTTGTTTTAGACCTTGTTTGTTCGTGAACACTTTTGTGTGATATGCCGTTGCGAACGTCTCTGAGAGTATTAAATAGTGGCACTATCTTGGAACGACACTTCTCGAGTCGTTTGTCCACAATTTAAACTTACTCGATGAGACGTGACGATTCTCACTCTTGACGGGAGACGTTTCTATTTTTAGTTTCGTCGTCCGACGTCGAATTTGAGATCCGCCTTCTTAGTTAGCTCACATTCGTCATCACGATCACCCCGATATTTATTTTATAATTTTTGGAGTTTATTTGACCACTTTAATATTTTTAACAAGTTTTATATTATTTTTAATAATAAATTTATAAATTATTTTCGGCCAAATAAAATTTATTTGAGTTTAAAACGTTTTAAAGAATTTTTGAGCCAATTTCCAGCTCATTTGGACCAAGTCAAATCCTTGGGTGAGTTGGAGAAGTTGAGATTTAAATTTTAAATTATTTTAAACTTCTAATCCTATTAGATTTAGCCCTAGACCAAGTCAACCCATCTACACTATATAAACAACCCCTAGGAAGACCTATTTTCGCAAGAAATTAGCCCTAGCCTCTTCCAAAACCCAAATTGGACGTTGCGACGATTCGTCGCAACGTTGCGACGTTCGGCCCCTGCTCTGACCGAGAAAACCAAGCAATATCCCCCGCACCGATCGACAGCCGCCCCCGCTCACGCCCGCTCCGCATCCCGCTGCAACACCCGCTTCGCACCGACCCGCACCGACCGATGGATCCTCTCGGTCTGACCGAGAAGCACAGCCCCGCACCGCCCCGCTCCATCGCCCGCTCCCGTTCACCCGCTCCGCTCCGTGCCCGACCGATGCTCTCGCCCGCATCGCCCGCTCTCCGTAACGTTGCAACGGTCGCAACGTTGCAGCGCCCGCTCCCTCGCATCCGCAGCGCACGACCGGTGCTGTCCCCCGCTCCGACCGAAGCAAAGCCCCGCATCCAAGGCCCGCACCGCACCCAAGCGCTGCACAGCCCGTTCCCCCGCAGCGACCGATGGAGATCCCCGCATTTGGCTGAGTACGACCGAGAGCAAACGTCGCAACCCCGCACCCGTCGCACCGCTTGCCACCGTGGGCCCCCCAAGTTCTCCAGAGTTATTGTGGGTCCCCCAAAGGTCCCTAGGACTACTGTGGGCCCCACCTAGGTGCGTTCTCTTTGACGACTTGTCGCGTACGACGCCGTCGCACGTCGTAGCCCGTCGTCGCACGTGCTAGCTTTGGAATCTGGAACCGTCGCCCCGGTTGAAGCTCTGAATTTTCCAGCAAGGAATATATATTGGAATCAGGACTTGGAGCGCGATCTATTATTCCAACCCCCGGTGTCGCTACCCGACGCCGGTGTAGCTTTCGCGTCGTGTTGAGGTAACGCTTTGCACCCTTAGGACCCCCAACCCATTGCATGCTAATCAAGACTAAAATAAGTATTTTCAGAGTATTTTAAATGTTTTAAATTCACTAATGAAGATTAATAATATGGACTTTAGGCCGGTGGACTTGTGCACGTAGGATAATTGTGATTTTGGACTCATTGGACGGCATGCTCAGACGTCGTGCTTGCAGGCAAGTGAAACTTGCCAACTCTTGTGTAGGGCCATGTTTTTAGGCCACTTCCTTGTTCCTAGCGTAAAAGAGACTAGTCAGTGAAATGATAGCTGGCTAGACGCCTACTTGATCTAGTTTGACAACGAAACTAGATCCGTCACCTAATTGATCTAGCTTGACAACGAAGCTAAATCCAACTCTTTAAACTTGTTGTTCATGCATACTAAACTGTCACGTTTACTTTCCTTATCTGTACGCACTTTTAACTGTCATGCATTGCATCTTACATGTCATCCCAGTTGATTGTTGCATTCGTAGCACACGCTACAATACTTGTACTCCTTGAAAACTACTTCCGGGGGAAACGGGCCTCATGTGTTGGTCAAAAGCCAATGCCCGGGTTCCCTGGACCGGCTAGGTGCACCCCTACGCCATACTTGTTTAAAACACTTCCTGGCTCGTGGTCCAGAAGCGGGCCTCTTGTGTTGGCTAAAAACCAATGCCCGATACACGTGGAGGGGTAGGGTTAAACGATCACTTGAGCTAGGAGCTGGCCGTGCAGCCACTCTAGCCAAAAGGCGGAATCCCTGTGCACGAGGTGCTTACTTTTCTTGTCTTGTACTTGTCTTGTGAATGATTCATGCAATACTTGTCATCCATGCCATGTTTAAATGCCATGCTCGTACTTTACTTTACTTTACCTCACATGTTGCACTCATACTTTAAACTGCCATGTCATTGCATTCATGCTAGAACTGCTAGGTTGCTTTACCTACTTCCAGTTTCCTTGCACAAGTCTCTTGTAGACTTGCTGACATGTGCCCCTTGCTCTTTTGGGTGTCACATGTTAGACCCTGAGCCAGAGACCGTTGCTGAGTACGTGATGTGTTGCTGACGCTGAGCCTGAGTCCATGATTGCCCAGGAGGATTTTGGTGGACACCGGTGACCATTCTTTGAGTCTTCGTTGAGCTTTATTTTGTTTTAGGCCTTTTGTTAGTTATTGGTGCGTAGCACCGTCGTTTGTACTTTGTACTTTTGTTGGCCATGTTTGGGCCTTTAGGCTCTTCTTCTTTTAGCCTGGTGGCTTTTCTGCGATGTTGGAATTTATATTTATGGATATTCTGAGATTATTCTTTTGTCTCATTTCATTATTATTATCTTGTTTCGCTCGCGTTGCAAGGACCTGCAGTTTTAAATTTGATTGACGCTTATCGGACTTGCAGCTTTGTAGCTTCAAGTCTGAGCGGACCTTCTCACGCTTCGCCTCCATATTTTTGGGAAGCGGGGCGTGACAGGTTTTGTTGGTGGCCCATGCAGGTCAAATCTTGCAATTGCGAATTAACGGAACAACGATAATAACGGAATGTCCATTAAATAAATTGCAACATCCGAGTCATAAGCCCCGAGTCTAGTCGTTTTCTTATGACACTAGGTGGTGAGAAGACTTAGTTAGACGCCTGTGTTTGCTAGTTAGAGGCCTCTGATTGTTAGTTAGACCCCATGTCAGCAATTGAGCTAATCGTCGTAGGTTTACCTTAGTGGTCCTTGCCTAACCCTGACCATATTAGACTTCTAGATTTTCCTTCGGTCGTTCGCTTGGGTTCATCGATTTCGGACCAAGCTGAACGCAATTCTTTACCGTCTAATCTTTAGAAGTCCTAGCGCTTAGTTTTTAATCCTTAGTTGGTAGACCGTAGGAGTTTCCATAGAATTTCTGATTCATAGGCATATGTATGCTTTGATCACCTGACCAATTCCCTTGCCTCGATTCACGAGATCGCCTCATGACGATCGTCGTCAATTTTCAAACATCTCCACTGCAAAACTTGAACCTCCTGAAAGTATTTTTCGATTTCCTCTTTCCCTAAGTTTAAATTTGTTCAAAATTTTTATATAAATATACTTAACTTTGTACTCCTCGTTGATTTAATTCTTTTTAAACTTTTGGCGAAATTTTTTTGAATTCTAGCTTATAATATTTTTCCAGCCTATATTTTTCGTACCTATGAAAATACATATTTCCTTTCATATATTAATTTCATTCTGAACAGTACTTTTGCTTTGCTCAATTCTATTTGTAATTTTCCTTCTTATTGGTGTTAAACGAATGATACGTCGTGTTTACTTTAATATACTTTCAAGTCACATGGAATTTCAGCTTTCAGCAAGTTGGTCCTTGCTCGTCATTTTCGCTACTTCAGATTTTTGCAAAATTACTATTTTCATGACCTCTTCCTGCTTAAGACCCTCCCTGACTTGATTTTAAAGATTCGCTATTCGATCTTGATAATTCTTATGCTAAGTTACTATTACTTTCTTTCCGCTCACCATACACGCTTTTAGAAAAATTTCCAAACCAAATTGAATTTCAATTATTTTTATATCCGTGCCAGACTTGTTGTGCTCGTGTATTAAGAACCTTGTGTAAGTCAGTTCCTCATTTTTGGCAAATCCTGATTTCTCTAAAAGAAGTTTCAATATTGATTTTTCCATAGCCTAAAAGTTTTGAAAGCATTTAACCTGAGTTTAAATTTTTCTGTTACTTGATTTCATTCTTCGACTTTCCAAAACTTTTTGACAAAACTATATTGAATTACTGACGTATAAATTTTCTAACCCACGTCCTTAATATTCGTGTAAATGATTTTACTTCCTTTTATGATGATTTTTAAAACCAATAGACCATTTTCTCTTATTATGAATGTTTGACTCAAATTTATTTTGAACAACTCGTTTTATCGATCTCCAAATATTTCTTGTCAGACTGGGATTTCAACTTTTTGAAGAACAATAGTTTTCAGATTTCACGTATTTTAACTTGTGCTACTTACCACATTTTCTTTTCCCCTCCTATATAAGCATCACCACATCTCCCTTCTCCTTTAACCTAAACATCGCCATTGAGTCAACGTTTCGTCTAACCAAGCTGTCTCCTTGTATTCGTCCTATCTGAACTCGTGCTTATCGATCCTTCCCTCGTCACGCTCTCGATCTCCCTTTATTGCTTAGGCCTTAGGGTCCTTCAATGTCTGTGTCAACTCTTAGTTGTTAGTAGACCCTTGGACCCTTGTGAGGTTGTCGTGGTGCACGTACCTAAGTTGTGTACGTGGGCTTGAATGAGAATTCCCATAGTATATTGATGTTTGCCTATTGAGTGATATATATATATATATATATATATATATATATATATATATATATATATATATATATATATATATACTCGGAGTTATTCGTGATGGTATGAAGTTGTTGTGTGTTAGTAGTTATAGATTTTGTGTGGATAGCTATACTATACTAGGGATGCCTGTGTATATAAGAGTTAGCGTTGAAATATCTAAGTTGTGTATGTAGTAAGAGATGCTTATAATGGTTGAAATAAAATGATTGGTAAAGCTATGTGTATGATAGTAGTGATAATAATAAGAGTACGTATGGTTAAGAGGGTAGGCCTATTATGTGATCTATATGTTAACACGTATGAGTGTGTGCTCATATGTGGGTATGTATTGTGTCTAGACGTAAGTAGTTATGTTTTGTTGCCTGACTATGTATGTGATATACATATGGTAGTAGGATTATAATTTTGATTGGTATTGCTTGCTTTTCGGGATGTTGCATGCGTGCATACCGTGAGGTGTACACGACTAATGCACATCTTAATGATGTATGTGTGAATGTGTTAGTATACTAATTATAGGTAGTAGGCTATGGTGTGAATATATATATGTTACATAGGTGTGACTATACGATGAATACGTATGCATGTATTAGGGAGTGTATTATAAATATACGTGTACTGATGTCTGTGTTATTATTATTATGGTATATAGAGTGATTGAACTATGTAAGTATTACCTGACTAAATATTAAGTGTGATTGACCTATGGTATGCATATGGTTGTATTGGTAGATATATATATATATATACATATATATAATGGAGTGGTATTGGTATACGTATGAATGTCGTGTTACGTATATAGAATATTCTGATGTGTGTATTGAGTCTCACTCAAGCTTGAGTGAGTATACCCTAAGTATATTGAATGAATGTTTGTAGTTTGAATATAGCAATGTTTGATGTATGTATAGTGATAGGAGTGTTTGTGCCTGGTTGTGCTACGCACATGATTGTGGGTCGCTACGCCAGTATATAGTTATAGGTGCTGGTCTTGTGGTATAGTTACTTACTAAGGGCTTGTTGTGTGAACATATGTGTACTAGCTAAACTAGGTGTTGGTGTGCTAGTTATATATAATGGTATGATTGGTCTACGTAAATGGAATGTTAGCGTGTATGGGTGTGCACCATGCACGGGTAAGTATGTGCTTAGTTATAGGCATTGATGACTATGATATATGTGGCGTGTCGTAAATACAGTTATAGGACCGTACGTAATGTGAATGTATGGTGAAATATTGGAATGCATTTGAATGACTATATATACTATGAATTTATAGAAGTGGTGAGTGTATATTATATATGGTGAATTTGATTTAATAGTGGTATGGTGTGACTATATGTGTTGAGATGTTTTGTATTGGATGAATATTAGAGGGTAGTATACCCTTGATGATTGTGCATAGGTAGCTACATATAGGTAGAGCAATGATTGTATTTGCTAGTATGAGATCATACCTATATAAGTATCTGAACTATTGTTTTGTGAGTGGCAGTTATATAAGGGATGTATGTTTATATACCTGATTGAAATACATGTATGAATTTGACTGACTATAATAGGTATAAGTGTATACGTATGAGAATGTATATATACGTGTTGGTAGTGTTAACGTTTGACTACCTAGTGCATATATAAGCACTTGTAATGACTACACCTGGTTGAATTATAATATGACGTGCTTTGGGTAGTTACTAGAGTGACTAGCTATATTAGAAAGTCCGAGGACGGACTTTATTCTAAGGAGGGGAGGATGTAACGACCACTTTTCGTGGTACGTTGTTCGTGCACGTGCTTTTGACCGTGCACGTGTTTGTTTTAGACCTTGTTTGTTCGTGAACACTTTTGTGTGATATGCCGTTGCGAACGTCTCTGAGAGTATTAAATAGTGGCACTATCTTGGAACGACACTTCTCGAGTCGTTTGTCCACAATTTAAACTTACTCGATGAGACGTGACGATTCTCACTCTTGACGGGAGACGTTTCTATTTTTAGTTTCGTCGTCCGACGGCGAATTTGAGATCCGTCTTCTTAGTTAGCTCACATTCGTCATCACGATCACCCCGATATTTATTTTATAATTTTTGGAGTTTATTTGACCACTTTAATATTTTTAACAAGTTTTATATTATTTTTAATAATAAATTTATAAATTATTTTCGGCCAAATAAAATTTATTTGAGTTTAAAACGTTTTAAAGAATTTTTGAGCCAATTTCCAGCTCATTTGGACCAAGTCAAATCCTTGGGTGAGTTGGAGAAGTTGAGATTTAAATTTTAAATTATTTTAAACTTCTAATCCTATTAGATTTAGCCCTAGACCAAGTCAACCCATCTACACTATATAAACAACCCCTAGGAAGACCTATTTTCGCAAGAAATTAGCCCTAGCCTCTTCCAAAACCCAAATTGGACGTTGCGACGATTCGTCGCAACGTTGCGACGTTCGGCCCCTGCTCTGACCGAGAAAACCAAGCAATATCCCCCGCACCGATCGACAGCCGCCCCCGCTCACGCCCGCTCCGCATCCCGCTGCAACACCCGCTTCGCACCGACCCGCACCGACCGATGGATCCTCTCGGTCTGACCGAGAAGCACAGCCCCGCACCGCCCCGCTCCATCGCCCGCTCCCGTTCACCCGCTCCGCTCCGTGCCCGACCGATGCTCTCGCCCGCATCGCCCGCTCTCCGTAACGTTGCAACGGTCGCAACGTTGCAGCGCCCGCTCCCCCGCATCCGCAGCGCACGACCGGTGCTGTCCCCCGCTCCGACCGAAGCAAAGCCCCGCATCCAAGGCCCGCACCGCACCCAAGCGCTGCACAGCCCGTTCCCCCGCAGCGACCGATGGAGATCCCCGCATTTGGCTGAGTACGACCGAGAGCAAACGTCGCAACCCCGCACCCGTCGTACCGCTTGCCACCGTGGGCCCCCAAGTTCTCCAGAGTTATTGTGGGTCCCCCAAAGGTCCCTAGGACTACTGTGGGCCCCACCTAGGTGCGTTCTCTTTGACGACTTGCCGCGTACGACGCCGTCGCACGTCGTAGCCCGTCGTCGCACGTGCTAGCTTTGGAATCTGGAACCGTCGCCCCGGTTGAAGCTCTGAATTTTCCAGCAAGGAATATATATTGGAATCAGGACTTGGAGCGCGATCTATTATTCCAACCCCCGGTGTCGCTACCCGACGCCGGTGTAGCTTTCGCGTCGTGTTGAGGTAACGCTTTGCACCCTTAGGACCCCCAACCCATTGCATGCTAATCAAGACTAAAATAAGTATTTTCAGAGTATTTTAAATGTTTTAAATTCACTAATGAAGATTAATAATATGGACTTTAGGCCGGTGGACTTGTGCACGTAGGATAATTGTGATTTTGGACTCATTGGACGGCGTGCTCAGACGTCGTGCTTGCAGGCAAGTGAAACTTGCCAACTCTTGTGTAGGGCCATGTTTTTAGGCCACTTCCTTGTTCCTAGCGTAAAAGAGACTAGTCAGTGAAATGATAGCTGGCTAGACGCCTACTTGATCTAGTTTGACAACGAAACTAGATCCGTCACCTAATTGATCTAGCTTGACAACGAAGCTAAATCCAACTCTTTAAACTTGTTGTTCATGCATACTAAACTGTCACGTTTACTTTCCTTATCTGTACGCACTTTTAACTGTCATGCATTGCATCTTACATGTCATCCCAGTTGATTGTTGCATTCGTAGCACACGCTACAATACTTGTACTCCTTGAAAACTACTTCCGGGGGAAACGGGCCTCATGTGTTGGTCAAAAGCCAATGCCCGGGTTCCCTGGACCGGCTAGGTGCACCCCTACGCCATACTTGTTTAAAACACTTCCTGGCTCGTGGTCCAGAAGCGGGCCTCTTGTGTTGGCTAAAAACCAATGCCCGATACACGTGGAGGGGTAGGGTTAAACGATCACTTGAGCTAGGAGCTGGCCGTGCAGCCACTCTAGCCAAAAGGCGGAATCCCTGTGCACGAGGTGCTTACTTTTCTTGTCTTGTACTTGTCTTGTGAATGATTCATGCAATACTTGTCATACATGCCAAGTTTAAATGCCATGCTCGTACTTTACTTTACTTTACCTCACATGTTGCACTCATACTTTAAACTGCCATGTCATTGCATTCATGCTAGAACTGCTAGGTTGCTTTACCTACTTCCAGTTTCCTTGCACCAGTCTCTTGTAGACTTGCTGACATGTGCCCCTTGCTCTTTTGGGTGTCACATGTTAGACCCTGAGCCAGAGACCGTTGCTGAGTACGTGATGTGTTGCTGACGCTGAGCCTGAGTCCATGATTGCCCAGGAGGATTTTGGTGGACACCGGTGACCATTCTTTGAGTCTTCGTTGAGCTTTATTTTGTTTTAGGCCTTTTGTTAGTTATTGGTGCGTAGCACCGTCGTTTGTACTTTGTACTTTTGTTGGCCATGTTTGGGCCTTTAGGCTCTTCTTCTTTTAGCCTGGTGGCTTTTCTGCGATGTTGGAATTTATATTTAAGTATATTCTGAGATTATTATTTTGTCTCATTTCATTATTATTATCTTGTTTCGCTCGCGTTGCAAGGACCTGCAGTTTTAAATTTGATTGACGCTTATCGGACTTGCAGCTTTGTAGCTTCAAGTCTGAGCAGACCTTCTCACGCTTCGCCTCCATATTTTTGGGAAGCGGGGCGTGACACCACTTTTTCACCCACCCTGGGTGAAGTCCGCCTCCTTAGCGTTCTACGGTTTACACGGGTTCCAAATATGTGAATCAACAACTTATAATAGTTGTCTTTAATTTATAAATGTTGTTATCTCATGTCTCCTTATTTTTGTTTACTTTAATGCTATTGTCCCATGGTAACATGTTCTTACGCTTCCTTTCAATAGCTGCATTTCATAATATGGTTTCATATGCATGTTTTTGCATGTTCTCATAACTAGGTTCGCATGTTGGAATGTGATTACTTTTACGCACCATGAACCTTACTTGTTAGACTACCCTCCCTAGATAGACAGACTAGTTCTAAAACTGGGTTCTGCTAGAGTGTTAGGAGTTTCTACTGGGTCACGCGTTGACGTGTTCTCGTTGACTTTCGGGTCATGTGAGTTGGAGGTTGGAGATAGCGGCTGGAGCTTCGGAGTTGGTGATCAGTTGTAGTATTGGGTGGTGAGGGGTATGATGAGAGACTTGTACTTTTTGGTGTTCTTTTCGGGTGGACCTTTGTACTTAGAGTTGTGAATATGAAGATGTTGGTGTATGTATAAGATGTATCCATGTATCAATAAAATGGAATACTGTACTTTTGTTATTTTCTCAGTGTTTTTATCTGTGACGGAGTTTTACTTGTACTTCCCAGCACGTGCGTAGTACCTGCAGTGTTCTTCCTACTCTCTTCTTTTCTTTCTTTCTACGTAACACTCGCCTCTTCGGGAATACCTGATACGGATTCGTACTTATCCGGTATCCCGGGGACCGGGTCGTTGCATGTACACATCATAGCGTACATAAGACTACCAACTGCACTGGAATATGGAACTTTTTCCATAATTTCCTTTTCCTTTTGGTTCTTTGGACACGATTTCAGACATAAATTGTCGCACTTGCTTATAGGAGTATCAATGGACTTGCAGTCCTGCATATTAAAACGTTCTAAAACCTTCTTTATATAAGTCTCCTGTGAAAGAGAAAGAAGTTTCTTCGAACGATTCCTTGAAATCTTAACTCCAAGGATATATGCGGCTTCTCCCATGTCTTTCATCTCAAAAACTGATGAAAGCCAAGCCTTGATATCCATCACAAAGCCCTTGTCATTTCCGGCTATGAAAATGTCATCTACATATAGAGACATAATAACGTACTTGCTCTTAATCCTCTTGATATATACGTAGTTGTCTTCATCAAGCATGGAAAAACCATTTGATAAGACAACTTCTTGAAATCGTATATACCATTGCCTCGAGGATTGTTTAAGACCATATATGGACTTACGAAGTTTACAAACCTTATGTTCGTTTTCTTCTTTTACAAACCCTGTTGGTTGTTCCATATAGATCTCCTTGTCCAATTCTCCATTGAGAAAGGCAGTCTTTATATCCATCTGATGTAATTCGAGGTCCAAGCAAGCTACTAAAGCTAGAATCAGGCGAATCGAGGTAAAACGAACAACAGGTGAGAAGGTCTCTTCGTAGTCTATCCCTTCCTGTTGCGTAAAACCTTTCGCGACAAGGCGAGCTTTATATCTATCAATAGAGCCATTAGCCTTATGCTTGATCTTGAGAACCCATTTGTTTCCAATAGCTCTACGTCCTCTGGGTAAGTCAACTAAGTCCCAGACTTGGTTAACTTTCATGGATTCCAACTCCTCCTTCATCGCTTCCATCCATTTGTCTTTAGCAGGGCATGATACGGCCTGTTTGAAAGTAGCAGGCTCGTCATCATCTTGTAGTAAAGTCATAAAGGTTTGTGGAAATTCATCCTCAAATCTTAGAGGAGCCAACCTTGCACGACTACTACGTCGTATTTGAGATTCTTCAAGTCCTTGTTGACTCGAATTTAGATCAATTCTAATATCACTCCCATTTGGAATGTCGTTAGAAATGCTCCCACTTGGATCATTATTCCCGTATGGAATAGGATTAGCATCGTTCGTATCATCCATTGGTGAAGTTTGAAACGTATTTTCGTCTTCACCAAGAATTCTCCCACTCGAATGAGGTAATCCTTCTTGATCATTAATATCAAATAGAGATAAGTCCTGACTTATCTCACCCTGTCTTGGAAACTCGTTTTCCAAGAAAGTGACATCCCTCGATTCAAATTCATTTAGACCTCCATTGTCTTCCTGACCAATGAAAACATAACCTTTGGAGTTTTCTGCGTATCATATGAAGATACATTTCCTTCCCCGTGGCCCAAGTTTGCCATACTTATGGGGGGAAATATGTGCGTAGGATGCACATCCCCAAGGTTTTAAAATGTTTAAGTCAGGAGACCTTTGGTTCCACAACGCATAAGGAGTGGAGCTAACTGATTTCGAGGGTACGCGGTTCAAGATGAAAGCGGCCATCAATAATGCATCAACCCAAAAGGTGATTGGCAAGTTAGCTTGCGCCATCATTAACGGACCATGTCCATTAAAGTCCTATTTCTCCTTTCTGCAACACCATTTTGTTGCGGAGTATAAGGCATAGTTACCTGATGTACTATGCCCTTTTCATTACAAAGTTCCTTAAAACTTGTTGATTGATATTCACCGCCCCTATCGGTTTGCAAGACCTTAATCTTGCGATCTAATTGATTCTCCACTAAACTCATATAGTTCTTAAAGCAGGTTAATGCTTCACTTTTGTGGGATATCAAATAGATATGTCCGAATCGGGTGAAATCATCAATAAAAGTGATGAAATAGGACTTCCTGCGTCTTGTCTTGACATTCATCGGACCACATATGTCCGAATGGATGAGCTGTAATGGAACCTCGGCCCTTGTGCCGGTTCCAAATGGCTTGCGACAAGATTTCCCTACAAGGCACTGTTCGCAAGTCGACATATCAACTTTTGAAACTTTAGATAGAAGGCCACGTTTGGCAAGTCTATCCATACGCGTTGGTCCAATGTGACCAAGCCTTGCATGCCAACAAATTATATCAGACTCATAAGTCGAAGAATTTGCAACAAGGAAATTTTCATTACAATATGAAGAGTCATACATTGTATTTAAAACAATAAATCCTTTAAATACATACCCAGTGCCAATTAAGGAATTAGTACAAAACAAGTCCACTTTACAATTTTGAAAAAATCAGCTATAACCAAGACCTATTAACACGACCACAGATATTATATTCCTTCGAATATCTGGAGCGAAGAGAACATCATGAAGTAGGAGAGTGCGGCCGTTGTCCAAGACTAACTTGCAAGTCCCAACGCCTTTCACTTCAACACGTGTGTTGTTTCCTACATAGATCCACTTCATTTCTTGGGGTATCCGATGATACTCCACGAAGGACCGTCTGTCCCTTGCTATGTGGTCGGTGGCACCTGAATCAATTATCCAAAACGGATTAGATTCCACAAGAAATATTGAACTAGAAACATATATGTAACTAGTATAATTACAAGTTACCTCGTCACCTCCACTCATACACGAACGAGCATAGTGACCGAGCTTGTTGCACTTGAAGCACTTGATCCTCTTCAAGTCTTTCTTCTTGTGCCATTTCTTGTGCCCACCCTTATGTTTAGGTTTCTTGGTAGACTCAGGTTGCTTATGACGTTCATTAGTAGACTTCGAACGATCTTTTCGTTTCTTTCCCCCGTGTGAGGAACTAGCAACCATGTGCACTTCTGCACTTGGCTTGACGGCCGCAAGCCGCTCTTCCTCTAACTCGAGGTGCTTGGAAACATCGCTGAAGGTCTTGATGCTCTCATTGTGAGTGAGATGCATCTTCATTTGGTCCCACCTATTTGGTAGGGAACGTATGACTGCTTGGATTTATTGCTCATCTGTGAGCACATGACCGGCATCCTTTAACTCTGAGATTAGATTCGCCATATGTCGCAGATGTTTCCCCATGGAATGATCTGGACGTTTCTTGTATGAATCAAATCTTATAGTTAAAGAACGAAGTTTGGACACCGATGTGCCACCAAACTTCTCCTCAAGCTTGGACCATATGTCCATGGCTAAGTCATGCTCTCGGAAGATGCGCATTATGTCATCAGCCATACTGCTCAATAACGTAATGCGCGCTATCTTGTTCTTCCGAGACCAAGCATCAAAAGCTTCATTGTCTCGTCTGTGTTGGGCCGTAGTGCCCAACTCGGGTTCAATCATTACGTTCTTTAGAGTTTCGAGCACTTCTTGCTCCTCTAGAACGTATTGTATCTTGATGGACCAAAGTTTGTAATTATCACCGTTGAGTTTTTCACCTCTGTTTAACTCAGCGACGATATTCTTTGAAGCGGAAGACATTTTACTTTTAAAATGCTGCAAAAGACACAAAACCGAAGGTTTGATCAAAAACATTGCATTAAAAATTCTTTAAAATATAATTCCTACTTGAAATGATAATAGAATATCCCATTTGGATAGTTCTAATTTCAACTCCCACTTGGAATGATATTTATAATTTGATAAGTTACTTTCGAAAAATACTGAAGATGTTACCCTAGAATCGGAAAGGTCACTACGTTTCCAATCACCATCTAGAGTAACTTTCAGTATTTCCCCATCACTTTATCAAATAATAGTACTCTTATAGTACTTCGCAGCGGAAAAGCGTTTTTGAAAAACGTATTTTTTTCAAAACATGTATGTTAATCTAGTACCCTTATGATACTAGCGAAATATTCGGCAATCCCTGGCCATTACCGGGGTTGTGCCGTATCCGTACCAAGGCCGGATCCCCCCTGAGGGGATTTTTCTGCAAGACATTATCGCCGGCTCCCGTATGGATCCAGGCGCTTTCCCACGTATAGGAGAATTTTGCCGCAGACGACTGTCGTTGACCCCGTATGAGCTAGTCGGCATGTTCGTGTTACATCGACTAAGGCCTCTCGCCGAGGCCGACCAATGAGACCAAAAATCCCCGATTGGTCGACCAGGGCCTCTGCCCTGGCTGAGGCCGGCCAAGGGCCGGCCAGGGCCTCTACCCAGGTCGGCCAGGGGCCTTGGCCCCTCGGCCAGGGCCTCTGGCAGAGGCCGGCTAGGGTCGGCCAGGGCGCCGGCCCTGGCCTCTGCCAGGGCCAGCAGGGCCCTGGCAGGGCCCTGGCTCCCGGCCAGGGCCGTCCAGGCCCTGGCCTGGCCGCGGCCAGGGCCCCCTGGCCCTGGCCGGCCAGAGCCGGCCAGGCCTTGGCTGGGGCCGGCCAGGGCCGGCCAGGGCCCTTTGGCCAGGGCCGGCCATGGCCCATATGGCCATGGCCGGCCACCCCCTTGTATGGGGTTGCCGCACACACTCCCCCACCGACGGGGTGGTTTTCGTTGTCATTTGGCCGTAGCCAACCACCTCCGCATGGGGAGGGGGGATGCATTACCTCCATAGCCCATTTGACCATGGTGGTCATGCATCAAAGGTCATCTTCTCCGATGGGGATAACTACCATCATCTTCCTTGATGAAGCACCCGTTCGTCGATGAAGCACCCGTTCGTCGAGAAAGTAGTTATTCTCTAATGGCCGTGTGCCAAAATGAAAAAAAAAACATACTTTAAAGTTCGTAAACTACACGCTCCACATGAAGAGAGTTCACATTCCCTATGAATGGAGACTCAGCATCCATGAAGAGTGCGAGCTTGACGATATGAACGGTCGATTCTTCCCGTCACGGAGAGTTCTTGCCATATCCGTAATGATAGAAGACCCTAACGTGAAAAGAACAACCGCTACGTTCTATCCGTCACGAATCGTTCCTACCATATCCATAATGGTAGGATACCCATTCTTGAAAAAGACAACGCCTCGTTCATCGGTTCGACGTGGCGATGGCTTGACCGGGGCGAACCCGTATGGCTCTGATACCTATGTAGGATCCTGTCAAAACAAGGACGTTAGGATCGAATAATAAAGTCGAGACTTACGCTTGTGTACACGGCACCGTAATCTCGAAACTTCGCCCTCGGATTTTCCACAATGGTCGATACTTCGTCACGGAGGATCGAAGCAGAGTTTCACCGCCTAAATCTCTAACTAGAAGAGGATTTTAATGGAAGGGAGAAGAAGAACATAAGATGCCTTTTGCAAACTTATGGCATGGAAAGAGTGGTATGAATGCCTTACCCTTGGGTCCTATTTATAGGCTTTAGGGGTGGTTATTGTAGGAAATAACAAATTATAAGCTTATTAGCCTATATTAGCACATTCATTTATCCTCTTCTTTATTCACTTATCAAGTGCCTTTATGCACTTATAAAGTGACCTTTTCCACTTATCGAGTGGCTTTTTCCACTTATCGAGTGGTCCTTTTCACACAAGAAAAGGTTCCCTTTGTGCACGCTTTCGTGCACGCGACATCTGAGGTCTGTATACCCTCATACATCCCCTCATGGGTGTATTCATGTCGTCCATATCCAACAAAGCCGGGGTGACCGATAATCCCCAATCCGCTAGTCGGTGACTGTGAGAGCACGCCGATTGCTAGAACCAACCATAGGATAGCGTCACACTTCGTAGATCACGAGAGTAGATGCGGATCTGCGAGGCGGACCAAGTGTCAAGCTTAATGCATGCATTCCCATGTGAAGCCGATTGCAAGAGCACGGTTTCGCATAGGGATGCATTAGACGAGTAGGAACAACGAAAGTTAAGTACTCATTTTTATCTATGGATGTGACAGTCCTACCCTAATCCATCGTCCGACGTAGGGCCATTTGACCTAGCATCCATGACCGAAGGGCCTAGCGGGGAATCCCGAAAGACTTAGACGTTTAATTTCAAGTTAACTCTCGATTTCCACAATCAACCAATCAATCACTTGTGACAACCCCCGACCATATACACTCGCCCTTCCATATAAAGCTAAGCTTTAAATGATCGCCTCCCCGAGTTCGACAATCTTTCTATACTATCGCGCACCATGCACTTGCTGTGATTTGCGCCCCCGTGGTGCAAACCCGGGGACCGAACAAGTTTTTGGCGCCATTGCTAGGGAGGCAACGGTTTACTTTAGCTTTTGGTTGGAGAGTGTTGGTTTCATCCGCACTCGACACCCCGCCACTTCTTTTTCTTTTCATTTTTTTTCTTTTTGTTCTCTTATTACACTCTTTTCTCTTTTTGCTAACGAGTTCCACGATTTTCTTAAGTGCTTCTTCTCTGCGTGCTAAGATCCCTCCTCAGATTACCCTCATTCAAGCGTCTTATATTAAGAGGACTCCAATGTGCCAGCGAGTATTCCTTGCCCAGGACCCATATTGGAGGTAGCATCCTCAATATGCCTTAGACATGATGTTGGACTATGTGAGATCTGCCGGTTCTTTAGTCGTCAAAGCCATTCACGAAGTCGAATTTGAAGTCCTGAACGACATTGCAGAACAAGTCCACTCAAATGCTCTCGAAGACGATGTATACGTTAGCGTCGAAAGGGACACACTCTCATTCTGCACCAGTGATGTCCCACATGCCAACTCCTACGAAACACCAAACGAGGTATCCCTTCTAACTGCTTCGGATAATATTGTGGATCACGCCAAGTGTACCAGGCAACTATTCATCTCGTCTGCATATTTATTCGCACCGCACCTCTCAGAGTTCATACGGAATATTGCGCTGACGCCAACTGTTGAGTATTGGACTTCTCCCTACTTGGTGTTAATAATGAGCAAACATAAATACTTGTGACTAATCCCCTATTTTGCAGTTAATCCATTGCCTAAGCTTATTATGAAGATCAACTAGCAATGGATTGTAGGATCCTGTCAAAACAAGGACGTTAGGATCGGATAATAAAGTCGAGACTTACGCTTGTGTACACGGCACCGTAATCTCGGAACTTCGCCCTCGGATTTGCCACAACGGTCGATACTTCGTCACGAAGGATCGAAGCAGAGTTTCACCGCCTAAATCTCTAACTAGAAGAGGATTTTAATGGAAGGGAGAAGAAGAACATAAGATGCCTTTTGCAAACTTATGGCATGGAAAGAGTGGTATGAATGCCTTACCCTTGGGTCCTATTTATAGGCTTTAGGGGTGGTTATTGTAGGAAATAACCAATTATAAGCTTATTAGCCTATATTAGCACATTCATTTATCCTCTTCTTCATTCACTTATCAAGTGCCTTTATGCACTTATAAAGTGACTTTTTCCACTTATCGAGTGGCTTTTTCCACTTATCGAGTGGTCCTTTTCACACGAGAAAATGTTCCCTTCGTGCACGCTTTCGTGCACGCGACATCTGAGGTCCGTATACCCTCATACATCCCCTCATAGGTGTATTCATGTCGTCCATATCCAACATCTCCCACTCACACTTGAGGGGATTGTAAGGAAACATCTTTCCCTTTAACTCTTCTGTTTATCATACCGAGAAATAGGCCATGTGACCGTCATGCGCATAGAGTCCGCTGTTGTGCACTTGTTAGAGATACACAACACTCCTCGAGGAGCAAAGTTGAGTAGATCAACGCATGCTTTACCCTAGATTATTTCTTCATATTTCTTGTCACGCCCCGCTTCCCAAAACAGCGGAGGCGAAGCGTGACTAGGCCCGCTTAGGCCAGAGCTACGGAGCCCTGACCCAATAGCGTCTGTATGGTACCAAGACGAAGGTACATGTCCCTGCATGTTAGTACAGAACAATAGAAGTACAAGAAGGAAAGAACATCACATTATTATTCCAACATATCAAAGGTACCAAGTCTCAACGCCAGAGGGGCTACAACAGCAGAAAAGTAAATCTAATGGTGCAAGCACCCAACCTAGGCAAGAAATAAAAGGTGCTACGCACCCAACTAAAAGTGATAAACGTCTCTGGAAACTGCAACGAGGAGTCTCTAGCTCTGGTCCTCCTCAGGGTCGACGCTCTCTGGCTCCACGTCAATTGGCAGGTCAGTCTCCTCAACGTACTCTGGCTCAATCCCTGACGTACAGCACCAAAATAAGGACTGTACGTCAGGCAAGGTATACAAGAAAAGGTTAGACCAAACTACAAGTGCACCAATTACTTAACAACGTTTTACTGGTTGATTAACATGCTGAGGTTTTAGCAACAGAAGTACACTCAACAGGAAAGTAAACACGACAAGTAGTGGTCGTAGCGAGTGCTACCGACCACGGGACTAGCCTACCAGTGTCAAGACAAAACGGAACACGGGAAGCCGTACACGACAAGACAAGACACGAAAAGGGTTCACGCCTGTTCGGTTCGAGGGGGATCAGACCCTCTTGCCGCTTGCATGCTCAACCCTACCCCAAAAACCCCAAGAATCGTGACAGGACAAGGGATCACTTGCTCTAGCTTGACAAGTGCCCTATTGCTCTCTGAGCTGTGTATCAATACATGGGATCACCTGCTCTAGCTTAACATGTGCCCAATTGCCCATCGTGCTGTGAACTAGTACAAGGGATCCTCGCTCTGGCTTGGCGAGTGCCCTATTGCCCAGCGGGCTGTGCAGACGGAAAGGAACAAGACACGACAGAACATGAGGAGTTGTACTAGGGTGTCCACAACTCACACACACGCTTGTCAATCCTATGATTGTAAAAATTGTTGTTGTTGGACTCAGATTTCATTGTCAAATCTGGGCCATCAGGGCGTCCCGGACGCTATCATTTCACGTCCGGTCCTCATCATTCAAGACTAACAGTTCTAGCAAAACCAAGGCCTAAACATGACCAAGAACGCAAGTGGTACACTTGCCTGCGGTGGCGAATGCATCGTCTCCCGGGTACGTCTCGTCCAAATGTCTCGTCAGCGGAAAAGCGTCTGAAAATCGTGACACGGCGACGGTGTCAGATCACGATTCAGAATTCCTATTAGGGTTGTGTCTAGGTTATTGGGACTAGCCTAATCGTCAAAAATCACATTTTTAATGTAATTAACCTAATCAACGATCTATCCTATGTGCACATGCGAGAAGTCCATTCGTCGATTTCTACGGTTGAACATCGTTTTAAGAGAAGCGGAAAAGTAAATTTAGTTTGATTGTGTTGCTGATTTTAATTAGGGTTTGATTGTCTATGGTATGGGTTTCTACGAGTTTAGAGAACCAACCTGATTTGATGATTCTTGCGAAGATCCGGTGTCGATTTTGAAAGGTGGAAGCTTTGCGTCGTCCGGAAATTCCTAGGCCGCGGGTAGCGCAGCAAGGAATGTTTATCACCGGTGATGGTGAAGATCCCAGCGTCTCCCGGCGTCGTTGCTGCTGGATCTGAGATGGGAACACCGTACTAGGGCAAGAGGGAGAAATGAAACGGGAGAGAATGAAGGGAGAGAGAGCCTTGGGGAAAATGGAGGGCGCAAGGATGGAGGAAGTAGAGCAAAGGGAAGGACGTGGGAGGTAGGGGGATAGGTTGGGGAAGAGGGAGACTGGAAAACAATCAGGAGAAAAGAAGGAGAAAGCCGCGTTTAAATAAGAAAATGAAACGGCGGCTAGTACAAAAATTAGGGTTTCGGGGTCAACTAGTCGGTCTGAGAAGGGCGGTTGACCGACTAGTTTGGAAACTAGTCGGTCGGTCGTCTAACTGTGACCGACTAAAAGGCAAAAAGGGAACACGGTCGGTACAGGGTTGATAGATCTAGTCGGTCTGTGAAGGCTCGTCGACCGACTAGTTTGCAACCTATTCGGTCGGCCAGTGTTCATTGACCGACTAATATGTAAAAGTGGTCAACAAGATGTTTTGAAGATTAGTCGGTCAGCGAAGGAAACCTAACCGACTAGTTCGTCAACTAGTCGGTCGGTATTCGTTCTTTGACCGACTAACGGTAAACAGTAACCTGGGTGCGAAAAATGATCTCTGTACTAGTCGGTCTGCGAAGAAGTGTTGACCGACTAGTTTGATAACTAGTCGGTCGGGGAATGAACTTAGACCGACTAAGCGTAAACAGTAGCTTAGGGAAAATGAAAGAGAGAACTAGTTGGTCTATGAAGAGTCATTGACCGACTAGATTGACATCTAGTCGATCGGTTCCTCAACGTGAACCGGCTAATGAGCACAGGAAGTCGCAGATTGAAGCGTGAAGCTTCGGAATGATTTCTATGAGTTCCAAAGGCGAACCTATTCTAAGATATGAGTGTTACGAAGCACGCTCAGCTCCAGGTAGGAGAAAAGAAATACGGAAAAGAAAAGGGAGAAGACGAACAAATATATATATATATATATATATATATATATATATATATATATATATATATATATATATATATATATATATATATATATATATATATAACATCAGCATACAAAACCAGCCGTTACATCCTACCCACCTTAAGAAAATTCCGCCCTCGGAATTTCTATCAGAATAGGTGAGGGTAACGCTCTCTCTTCTCATCCTCTCTCTCCCAAGTGGACTCTCCAGGTGATCCGTGACACCACATCACTCTCACCAGGTCGACTACCTTATTCCTCAACTGCTTCTGTCGACGGTCCAAAATCTACACGGGCTGTTGGTCATAGGTCAGGTCCGGACGGACCGTGATCTCCGAGAAATCCACCATGTGCGATGGATCACTGACGTACCGACGTAACTGTGATACGTGGAAAACGTTGTGAACCCCCACCAAAGATGGTGGTAGAGCAAGGCGGTAGGCCACTGCTCCCACACGCTCCAGCACATCGAAAGGTCCGATGTACCTTGGACTCAGCTTCCCCTTCTTCCCGAATCGAATAACTCCGCGGTTCGGAGAAATTTTCAAGAAGACGTGGTCTCCAGGCTGAAACTCCAAAGGTCTCCTCTTGGCATCCGCCCAATGCTTGAAATGATCCTGAGCAACTCTGAGCTTATCCCTGATGTCTCTCACGACATCCACAGCTTCTACTATCATCTCTGGACCCAACAGCTCCCGATCTCCAATGTCATCCCAGCTCAGTGGCGATCGACATTTCCTCCCATATAAGGTAGCAAACGGTGCCGTGCCAATGCTCGCCTGGTAGCTGTTGTTATAAGAAAACTCCACCAAATGGAGATGGTCCTCCCAAGATCCCTTCAAATCGAGCGTACAAGCTCGCAGTATATCCTCCAGAATCTGAATAGTCCTCTCGGACTGGCCATCAGTCTGCGGGTGGTACGCCGTGCTGAAACTCTGACTCGTACCTAAATGCTCCTGCAGACTTCTCCAGAACTGAGATGTGAACCTCGTATCTCTGTCAGACACGATGCTCACGGGGACTCTGTGTAAGCGTACAATCTCCTGCACATACACGGTCTACGTCACAACTAACTCAAAGAGAAAATCAAAAGAAGTAAAATAAGAAATTTTACCTCTAGATATTTCCTCGCCAAAGCTTCCGTAGACTGGCCCACTCAGAAAGGAATGAAATGCGCAGAATTAGTCAACCGATCTACAATCACCCAGACTGCGTCGTTCTGTTTCGGGGTCTGAGGTAAACCAGTCACGAAATCCATTATGATATGTTGCCACTTCCACTCCGGAATAGGAAGCGGTTGTAGCAACCCAGCAGTACGATGGTGCTCGGCCTTCACTTGTTGGCATATCAAACACTTGGCAGCGCTCCGTGCCACACTCCTCTTCATGCCAATCGACCAGTAATTCAGTCGGAGATCCTTATACATCTTGGTGCCACCAGGATGTATAGAATAAGGCGAGCTATGAGCCTCGCTCAAAAGCTCCTCCCGAACATCACCCGTAGGTACGCAGAGTCTGCTACCGTACCGCAGCAAACCATCCTCATGAATCACAAACTCCGCACGTAATCTAGCTTCAACCTGCCTCCTGATCCTCTGCAACTTCGGATCCCCTGCCTGCGCTGCCTTGATACGATCCACGATCGTGGACTGAATCTGCAAATTCATGAAAGAATGAACCACACCAGGTAGGACAACCTCTAAATCCATCTCCTTCAGCTCCTGCTGAATCTTCCAGTCAGCAGTATGCATCATATCAGTAGGAAGTCTCCTCAAAGCATCCGGCACTACGTTCACCTTCCCAAGATGATACTGCAGATCTATCTCATAGTCAGCCATGAGCTCCAGCCACCGTCTCTGACGCATGTTGAGCTCCTTCTGTGTGAATATGTACTTCAAACTTTTGTGATCGGTGAAAATCTTCACGCTCTCACTCAGTAAGAAGTGCCTCCAAATCTTCAATGCAAAGATCACCGCTGCCAACTCCAGATCGTGCGTCGGGTAATTCTTCTCGTGGGTCCTCAACTGACGAGAAGCATACGCGACCACGTGGCCATGCTGATGCAGAACGCATCCTAGGTCCTTCCCTGATGCATCACAATACAATTCGAACCCTCCGCTCTGATCCGGTACTGCCAAAACTGGTGCCGTGGTCAACCTCACCTTCAAGATACTGAAAGCCTCCTCACAAGCATCAGACCACTGAAAATCCACATCCTTCCTCGTCAGCTTCGTCATCGGCTCAGTAATCTTCGAGAAATCCTTGATGAACCGCCGATAATAGCCTGCTAAACCAAGGAACCTCCTGATGTCGGACGCTGACTGCGGAGTCGGCCAATCTCGAACTGCTCTGACTTTCTCCGGATCCACTGATATGCCATCACCGGACACCACGTGTCCCAGAAACGTGACTCTGTCCAGCCAGAACTCGCACTTGCTATACTTGGCATACAACTTGTGTCGCCTCAGCGTCTCCAGCACTGTCCTCAGATGACAGCTGTGCTCTTCTTCAGACTTTGAGTAAATAAGAATGTCGTCGATGAAAATCACAACAAACTTGTCCAAGAAGTCATAGAAAATCAAGTTCATGAGGTTCATGAACACAGCTGGAGTATTGGTCACGCCAAAAGGCATAACCACGAACTCATAGTGCCCGTACTTCGTCCGAAAAGCTGTCTTCGGAATGTCATCTTTCTTCACCTTCAGCTGATGATATCCACTCCTCAAATCTAACTTCGAGAAAACTCTCAAACCTTCCAGCTGATCAAAAATGTCATCGATACGCGGCAGCGGATACTTATTCTTCACAGTAACAGCATTCAATCCTCGATAGTCCACGCACATCCTGCGTGACCCATCCTTCTTCTTCACAAGCAACACTGGTGCACCTGTAACGACTGGTTTTCTTGTATCTGGATTTATTATATTATATTATATGTTTTGATGGATTTTCTCCTTATGTGTAGTTTTCGTCTCCATAACTTTCATTTTCGATCATATCGTCGTGTTTCTTAGCTTCTTCCGTAGGATCGTCGATTTTGGAGCAAGTCATTCGTGACGGGCTTCGTATTGGTCATATCTTATTGTTAGATCAAGCTTAGGAGTCTTAGAAATCGATCCCGGAGCTCCACGCTCCGTATCGGAACTTTTGGTGCTAATTAGCCGGTGTAAGAAGGGCCCCGACCGACTAGATGACGATCCAGTCGGTCGGCAAACCTTCTTGAACCGACTAGTTGGCTTTCTAAATTATTCAGGAGTTACTGTTTATTGTTAGTCGGTCTAAGAACGTTGGTTGACCGACTATGTTGCAAACTAGTCGGTCGGCAATGCTTCTTTAACCGACTAACTCCTCAACTATTTTTGACGCTAGTTACTGTTTACTCTTAGTCGGTCTAAGAACGTTCATCGACCGACTAGATGTCAAACTAGTCGGTCAGTAGTTGTTCTTGGACCGACTAACTCTTAGTTCAGGTTTTCAACTAGAGCTACTGTTTACACTTAGTCGGTCTGTGTTGGTCAACCGACCGACTAGTTCTCAAACTAGTCGGTCAACAGTTGTTCTTTGACCGACTAAGCAGTGCAGGAAACCCTAGTTTTGCCCTAGCCGCCACCAAACTCTATAAATACCCCTCCAAACGTTTTCTTCTCCTCCCTCACGACCTAAAACCCTAATTTCTCCCCCATTGAGCCCCCATCTCCCTCAAACCATTAATCCTTCATCCCAAGCTCATCCTCCATCATCCAAACCCTCACTCAACTCATTCCACCTCCCATCTTCCCCAAAATCTCCATCAAATCCCCAAAATCCCCCAAAACCCTATTTTCTCCAAACTTCTCCAATCATTTCCAGATCTGAACCCTAGGTTCCCCGGAGCGTTTCTTCCGTCGCCGTGGTTGCTCGGTGTTATTCTCCCGTTCCCTACGCGGTAATACTCGATTCCTTTAATTTTAGCATAACCCACATTGACATTGTGAAACCCTAATAAAATGGATTGTTAGATGATTAGGGTTCTAATAAGAAACCTATTTAGGATCATTGTGCTAATAATTGTTTTGCCATAACAGTGATCCATTCCGTAGTTAGCTTATGTGACGATCTTCATTGCTCGTCAATCCCGGTATCAGGCAAGTGAAACTTGCATCCCTTGATTTAGGCCATGTCTTAGGCCATTTACCTTGCTTTAGCGTAAAAGAGACTAGACGGTGAAAGGATAACCGTTTAGACGCAATTGACCTAGCTTGACAACGAAGCTTGGTCCGTCACCTTCATCATGCTTGTATGTCACGTTTACTTTCCCTTAACGGTACGCGAATTAACTGTTCATGTCATCCATGCATCCTTAACTGTTGTTGCATTTTAACTGCCATGTTTAATTTCAATTAACGGTACGCGAATATGTTCATGTCATTGCATTTTGCCTGTCACGTTTAAATACAATTAACGGTACGCGAATATCTGCTCATGTCATTGCATGCTCGAATACTCATCATGATTGCGTAGCTTCGCTACATACTTGTACTATTGGTCCCGGCTAGGCACCCACCTTGCGTGGGCACAATCCTATGCCAATTTCACTTTCTGGCTCGTGTTCCAGAAGACGAGCTCAACACAGCCTGCTGGCAATAGGGCACTCGTTGAGTGATCCCTTGTACTTGATACTTGAACACAGCCTGCGGGCAATAGGGCACTCGTTGAGTGATCCCTTGTACTTGTACTTGTTACTTGACATCACATGTCACAACAACCACTTGCCACTTGTACTCTCCTTTACTTTACTTGTTATGTCACGACCCGCTTCCCTAAAATGGAGGCGAGACGTGAAAAGGTCCGCACGAGAGTGGAGCTGTGAAGCCCCAAACCCGATAAGCGTCAATAAAATACATAAGCAGGTCCCTGTAACCACAAAGGAATAACAATAATAACACAAGGAGAGACTGAAATAAAATCTTGCACCTCATAAATTGTCCAACAAGAAAATAAGTCCAACATCCAGAAAAGCCACCAGGCTAAAAGAAAAGAGTCTAAAGGCCCAGAACAAGGCCAACAAAAGCAACGACATAACAAAGTATAGGTGCCACGCACCGATAACAAAACAACTGTCTAAACAAAAGTAAAACACAACGAAGACACTAGGACTGGTCCCCAGTGTCCACGTACTCCCCGTCAAACACAAGCTCGGGCTCGGCGTCAGCAAACACCTCGTCCTCAACAAGGTACTCAGGATCAGGATCTAACATGTGTCACCCAAAAGAGTAAAGGGGCACATGTCAGCAAGTCTAAAAGACTTGGGCAAGGAATCTGAAAGTAAGGAAACTAGCAACCTAGCAGTTTAGTATGCATGACATGGCAGTTATAACATGAGTGCACAATTTAAAACATGGCAAGACAATTTGTACAAGAGAACAATTAGCGGGACAAGACAAGACAAGACAAAACAAGAGTAGCCACGCTACTAACATTCTCAATCAATTCACATCGTTGTAGGTGCTTACGCCCTTCGCAGAATGGTACAACATTCAGACCGATCGGCACTAAACACAATTCACATTTCACGGTTGTTTTGTAGATGTTTACGCCCTTCGCTGAATGGTACAACATTCAGACCGATCGGCACTAAACACTATTCACGTTTCACGGTTGTTTTGTAGATGTTTACGACCTTCGCTGAATGGTACAACATTCAGACCGATCGGCACTAAACACTACCCCACCCCAAAGAGTTTACGCCTTACAACTGCAGTTGTTGATCAAACATTCCCCCAGTTGCCTGGCCGCTTAACCCTTACCCCATCCCGCACTAAACAAGCCAGGGTCCTTGGACATGAGCCCAGCAAGTGAGCCAGGGTTGCCCAGTACGGGAGCTTGTTTCTTAGTTCGCAATTCAATATCGAGCGTTGGGGTTAGCAACTCATTATGCTCGCTTCTGGTCACGAGCCAGGAACACAAATATTGTAGCGATGCTACGCAATCACGGGACCACCAAAAGAATGCAATGACATGACATTTAACTTGCGTACCGTTAAAGGAAAGTAAACATGACATGGTAATTGTGCAACATGCTATATGTCAGAACTAGCTTCGTTGTCAAGCTAATTCCCCAATTTGCGCCTATGCGAGTCTCATTTCGTCGCCTAGCCTCTTTTACGCTTACAACAAGAAAATGGCCTAAAACATGGCCTAAACCCTAAGTGGCAAGTTTCACTTGCCTAGCACCGGGGATGACGACCACTTCGTCACACGGATGCTAATCTACGGGGAAATCGCTGTTATGGGGGAAACAAACACCAAACAACATGAAATTTATTGGGTTTCATAAAATTATAAATAGGTTATAAAAACAACGGTAGATCGATTTCTTACCGAGAGGAGGCGGAAGAAACACTCCGGGTAACCCTAGGATCAGATCTGGAAAAGATTGGAGAAGATTGGGGAAACTAGGGTTTTGGGGGATTTTGAGGATTTTGGGGATTTTGAGTGAGATTTTGGGGAAGATGAGAGGTAGATAGAGTGGATGGATGGTTTGGATGATGGATTTAGGGCTTGAAATGAAGGATTTAAGCTTGGAGGAAGATGAGGGCTAAAAGGGGAAGATTTTAGGGTTTTGGGTCGTGTTGGGGAAGAAGAAATCGTTTGGGTTGGGTTTAAATAGGTTGGGCTGGCGGCTGCCCAGAAATTAGGGTTTCAACACTGGTTAGTCGGTCAAAGAGCAACCACTGACCGACTAGTTTGGCAACTAGTCGGTCGGTCGACCAACGCAGACCGACTAAGTGTAAACAGTAACTCCTGAACGAAAATAGGATTTAGAGTTAGTCGGCCCATGAACAATTACTGACCGACTAGTTTAGCATCTAGTCGGTCGATGAACGTTCTTAGACCGACTAAGAGTGAACAGTAACTGATACAAAATTAAGATGATGAGTTAGTCGGTTCAAGAAGCATTGCCGACCGACTAGTTTGCAACCTAGTCGGTCAACCACCGTTCTTAGACCGACTAACGATAAACAGTAACTCCTGAGAAATTTAGAAAGCTAACTAGTCGGTCCAAGAAGGATTGCCGACCGACTGGATCGTCATCTAGTCGGTCGGTGCCCCTTCTTATACCGGCTAATGAGCACAAAAAGTTCCGATACGGAGCGCGGGGCCCTGGGATCGATTCCTAAGACTCCTAGGCTTGATCTAATAGTAAGATACGACCGTTATGAAGTCCGTCACGAATGACATACTTCGGAATCGACAATCCTAAGGAAGAAACGAGAAAATACGACGAATCGATCGAAAATGAAAGCTACGGAGCCGAAAACCACACAAGAGGAAAAAATCCACCAAAACATATATTATATTATAATAAATCCAGATACATGAAAAGCAGTCGTTACATCCTCCCCAACTTAAGAAAAATTCCGTCCTCGGAATTTTCGAATACTCACGAGTCCGGAAACAAAAGTGGGAAACGCTCTCGCATCTCATCCTCATTCTCCCAAGTAGACTCTCCAGGTGAGCCGTGTCGCCACATCACCCTCACAAGATTGACAATCTTGTTCCGAAGCGATTTCTGACGCCTGTCCAGAATTTGCACTGGATGCTGGTCATACGTCATATCGGGGCAAACGGTAATCTCCGAAAAATCCACAGCATGAGACGGATCGCTAATGTATCGACGAAGCTGTGACACATGGAAAACATTGTGAACTCCTTCCAAAGATGGCGGCAAGGCCAATCGATAAGCTACCTCGCCAACCCTCTCCAAAATGTCAAATGGTCCAATATATCGCGGGCTCAACTTCCCACGCTTCCCGAAACGAATCACACCACGATTCAGGGAAATCTTCAAGAACACATGGTCGCCCGGCTGAAACTCCAAAGGACGACGTTTAGCATCCGCCCAATGCTTAAAACGGTCCTGAGCAATTCTCAACCTCTCCCGAATATTCCTGATGATATCCACGGCCTCCATGATCATCTCAGGTCCCAACAACTCCCGATCACCAACGTCATCCCAACTCAATGGCGATCGACATTTCCTCCCATAAAGAGCGGCGAAAGGTGCCATGCCAATACTCGCCTGGAAGCTGTTGTTGTAAGAGAACTCCACCAAATGCAGATGGTCCTCCCACGAAACTTTGAAATCCAACATGCACGCCCTCAGCATGTCTTCCAAAATCTGAATCGTCCTCTCGGACTGGCCATCCGTCTGCGGATGGTACGCCGTGCTGAAACTCAGACGCGTACCCAAGCTCTTCTGCAAACTCTGCCAGAACTGAGATGTGAACCTCGTGTCCCTGTCAGACACGATACTCACGGGGACTCCATGAAGTCGCACAACCTCCTGCACGATTCACGTTACATCACTATCCAAACTAGGAAATGAAAATAAAACAGAGAGTAAAAGAATTTTACCTCCATATATCTCCTCGCTAGCGCCTCAGTGGACTGTCCTACTCAGAACGGAATAAAGTGCGCAGATTTGGTCAATCGATCTACGATCACCCAAATCGCGTCATTCTGCTTCGGACTCCGAGGTAGTCCAGTCACGAAATCCATAGTGATGTGTTGCCATTTCCACTCCGGAATCGGAAGCGGTTGTAGCAACCCAGCCGTACGCTGATGCTCCGCCTTCACTTGCTGGCAAACCAAGCACTTGGCTACACTCCGAGCCACGCTCCTCTTCATACCATGCCACCAATAATTCAGACGAAGATCCTGGTACATCTTGGTGCCACCAGGATGCACATAATACGGCGAACTGTGTGCCTCCACCATCAGCTCCTCTCTGATATCCCCAGCTGGCACACACAACCTGGCTCCGAACCTCAGCGAGCCATCCTCATGAATCAAAACGTCAGTCCGCAGACCGGCTTCCACCTGCTCCCGAATCTTTACCAGCTTCGGATCCTCAGCCTGGCTAGCCTTAATCCGATCCACGATCGTCGACTGTACCTGCATGTACATCAACGACGAAGCCTCCCCAGGAAGAACAATCTCCACGCCAGACTCGCAAAAATCCTGCTGCAATCTCCACTGCGAGGTCAAAATCATCACCGTTGGAAGCCTACTCAAAGCATCTGGAACCACATTCACCTTGCCAGGGTGAAACTGCAAATCAATCTCATAATCTGCCATAAGCTCCAACCATCGACGCTGTCGCATGTTGAGCTCCTTCTGAGTGAAAATATACTTCAAGCTTTTGTGATCGGTGAAAATCTTCACTTTCTCACTCAGCAGGAAGTGCCTCCAAATCTTAAGAGCAAACACAACGGCAGCCAACTCCAAATCATGCGTCGGATAATTCTTCTCATGAACCTTAAGCTGACGAGACGCATACGCCATAACATGCCCGTGCTGATGCAACACACAACCGAGACCCTTGCCAGAAGCATCGCAAAAGATCTCAAATCCACCGCTGCGATCAGGCACAACAAGAATAGGGGCAGTCGTCAACCTCTCCTTCAGGACACCAAAAGCACTCTCGCAATCACCCGACCAAACAAAAGCAACATCCTTCCGCGTCAACCTGGTCATCGGCTTAGCAATACGAGAAAAGTCCTTAATGAATCGCCGATAATAACCAGCAAGTCCAAGGAAACTCCGAATCTCAGACGCAGACGACGGAACAGGCCACTCCCTGATGGCCCGAATCTTCTCGGGATCCACTGAAATACCATCTCCAGTCACCACATGCCCGAGAAAAGCAACTCTATCCAGCCAGAACTCGCACTTCGAAAACTTAGCATACAACCGATGCTTCCTCAAAATCTCCAACACCGTCCTTAAGTGCGAGGCATGCTCTTCCTCCGACTTCGAATAGATCAGAATGTCGTCAATAAAGATAACGACAAACTTATCCAGAAAGTCGTAGAAAATCAGGTTCATCAGATTCATGAAAACTGCGGGCGCGTTAGTTACACCGAAAGGCATAACCACGAACTCATAGTGTCCATACTTCGTCCTGAACGCTGTCTTCGGAACATCATTCTTCTTCACCTTCAACTAATGGTAACCACTTCTCAGATCCAATTTAGAAAACACCCTCGAACCTCCAAGCTGATCAAAAATATCATCAATGCGAGGCAACGGGTATTTATTCTTAATGGTCACCGCATTCAACTCCCGATAGTCCACGCACATGCGACGCGAACCATCCTTCTTCTTCACCAACAACACCGGTGCTCCCCACAGAGACACGCTAGGATTAATATAACCCTTCTGCAACAGCTCATCCAACTGCTTCCGCAACTCTTCCAATTCAGCAGGTGCCATACGATACGGCGCCTTCGAAATCGGCTGCGCATCTGGAACAAGATCGATAGAAAATTCCAGAGCTCGATCAGGCGGCAAACCAGACATCTCCTTGGGGAAGACGTCGCCAAAATCACGCACCACAGCTGGCCACTCCAGCTCCATCTGCATAGCCACAGCCTCCACAGGCCTGGCCTGAAATCTGACAGGACCAAGCGAACTGCTACCACGACTGAACTTAAATACTGGATGCCCGGGAATCTCGAACACCACCTTCTTCCTTTTGCAGTCGATCATAGCATAGAAGCTCGCAAGCTAGTCCATCCCAAGAACTGCATCATAGTTGATGATGTCGTGGACGATGAAATCAGCAAAAAGCTCATGTCCACAGACCACCAACGAGCAAGAATTGCAACCATGATGCACTGAGACCATGCCATTCCCTGTAACGATATTCCAACTCTTGGGAAGAGGGGACGTCGACAAGGAATGCCTCTCAACGAAGCTCCGAGAAATAATGCACATCGATGCACCAGAGTCAAAGAGGACTCGTGCATGAAATGTGCAAACCAAAACCACACCTAATCAAGCAATTAACAATCAAACCCTAGTCTAGCAAACAACCATGTTCAAGCAAACAACACAATCTAACAAATCAAACCAGCTAGGAAAGTAACAGCTAGATTGAGGATTACCTGCGATAACCTCATCCACAGCCTCGCTCTCCGCAGCGGTCATCAGAAAAGCCTGCCTCCTCGGCGGAACAGCCTGCTGAAAAGCCTGCCTTTGCGGAACAAGAGCTGCTCCACGACCAGCAGGAACAGACGCTCGCTGCTGCAACGACTGAGCTGCAACAGGAGCCCTCCGCAGCAGACCCGCATGCTGACAATCCTTCGCGACATGGGAAGCATCACCACAAACCAGACACTGGCCCAAAAACTTCCGACACTGATCCTTGATGTGGCCAGGCTTGCCGCAGAAATGGCAAGTCTTCAGAATAGGCCTTCCGGGCCTCTTAAACTGAGCAGACTGATTAGGCCTGAATCCAGGTCTAACCACAGCTCTCGCCTGTTCCACAGGCCTCTTCCCAGCTCCAGCAACAGACCCTCTCCTCTGATTCACGAGCAGCTCCTGCCTCTTGGCAGCGACCAGAACCTTCTGATAAGACTCCTGGTCAGAAGAGGTCACAAAACTCTGGAGCTCCGAAGCAAGCCCCTGCAGGAACCTCTGAGCTCTCTCCTCAGCATCCTGCACCATCTTCGGCGCAAACCGACTCAGCCTCATGAACTCTTGGTGATACATGTCCACCGACGAGCTCCCCTGCTTCAAATCGATAAAACGCTGCAGCATCTCTTCCCTGGCAGCCTTCGGGAAGAACTCGCCGTCAAATCTGACCTTGAAGGTTGCCCAAGCTATCGGCTCCACCAACATCTTCTCCTCCGCATCCCACCAATTCCGACCATTATCCTTGAGTTGCCTCTTCGCCAAATCAACCCATCCAGCCGGGTTAATCTTGGCCATCTTTAGATTGTCCTCGATGTTCCGAATCCACTCATCGGCAGCCAGAGGACCCTCAGAACCATCAAAATATGCGGGACCCAGCTCCCGAAATTGCTTCGCTCCTGGCTCAGAGCGAGGGGCATCTGGAAGAGCCCGGGCAGCTCGAGCAAGTGGAGCATTCTGGACTTGCAGGAGCACGCCCTGCTGCACTTGCATCATTTGGAGCATCATCCGCATCATCTCACCGCTGGTGGGTTCCCGCTCAGGCTCCTCATCACGAGGGAGCGCACCACTGCCCCCACCACGGGTGAAACGCCTTCCTGCCATCTAATGACACAGAGAACGAATCAGATTAGACTCATAGCTTGCGACTCGGACTTCGAACTTAATTTATTGGACATTCTAATATTATTATCGCTATTCCAAAAATCGCAGTTACAGAAGGACCTGCATGGGCCACCACTAAAACCTGTCACGACCCGCTTCCCTAAAATGGAGGCGAGACGTGAAAAGGTCCGCACGAGAGTGGAGCTGTGAAGCCCCAAACCCGATAAGCGTCAATAAAATACATAAGCAGGTCCCTGTAACCACAAAGGAATAACAATAATAACACAAGGAGAGACTGAAATAAAATCTCGCACCTCATAAATTGTCCAACAAGAAAATAAGTCCAACCTCCAGAAAAGCCAACAGGCTAAAAGAAAAGAGTCTAAAGGCCCAGAATAAGGCCAACAAAAGCAACGACATAACAAAGTATAGGTGCCACGCACCGATAACAAAACAACTGTCTAAACAAAAGTAAAACACAACGAAGACACTAGGACTGGTCCCCAGTGTCCACGTACTCCCCGTCAAACACAAGCTCGGGCTCGGCGTCAGCAAACACCTCGTCCTCAACAAGGTACTCAGGCTCAGGATCTAACATGTGTCACCCAAAAGAGTAAAGGGGCACATGTCAGCAAGTCTAAAAGACTTGGGCAAGGAAACTGAAAGTAAGGCAACTAGCAACCTAGCAGTTTAGTATGCATGACATGGCAGTTATAACATGAGTGCACAATTTAAAACATGGCAAGACAATTTGTACAAGAGAACAATTAGCGGGACAAGACAAGACAAGACAAAACAAGAGTAGCCACGCTACTAACATTCTCAATCAATTCACATCGTTGTAGGTGCTTACGCCCTTCGCAGAATGGTACAACATTCAGACCGATCGGCACTAAACACAATTCACATTTCATGGTTGTTTTGTAGATGTTTACGCCCTTCGCTGAATAATACAACATTCAGACCGATCGACACTAAACACTATTCACGTTTCACGGTTGTTTTGTAGATGTTTACGCCCTTCGCTGAATGGTACAACATTCAGACCGATCGGCACTAAACACTACCCCACCCCAAAGAGTTTACGCCTTACAACTGCAGTTGTTGATCAAACAGACCCCCAGTTGCCTGGCCGCTTAACCCTTACCCCATCCCGCACTAAACAAGCCAGGGTCCCTGAACATGAGCCCAGCAAGTGAGCCAGGGTTGCCCCGCACGGGAGCTTGTTTCTTAGTTCGCAATTCAATATCGAGCGTTGGGGTTAGCAACTCATTATGCTCGCTTCTGGTCACGAGCCAGGAACACAAGTATTGTAGCGATGCTACGCAATCACGGGACCACCAAAAGAATGCAATGACATGACATTTAACTTGCGTACCGTTAAAGGAAAGTAAACATGACATGGTAATTGTGCAACATGCTATATGTCGGAACTAGCTTCGTTGTCAAGCTAATTCCCCAATTTGCGCCTAGGCGAGTATCATTTCGTCGCCTAGCCTCTTTTACGCTTACAACAAGAAAATGGCCTAAAACATGGCCTAAACCCTAAGTGGCAAGTTTCACTTGTCTAGCACCGGGGATGACGACCACTTCGTCACACGGATGCTAATCTACGGGGAAATCGCTGTTATGGGGGAAACAAACACCAAACAACATGAAATTTATTAGGGTTTTATAAAATTATAAATAGGTTATAAAAACAACGGTAGATCGATTTCTTACCGAGAGGAGGCGGAAGAAACACTCCAGGGAACCCTAGGATCAGATCTGGAAAAGATTGGAGAAGATTGGGGAAACTAGGGTTTTGGGGGATTTTGAGGATTTTGGGGATTTTGAGTGAGATTTTGGGGAAGATGAGAGGTAGATAGAGTGGATGGATGGTTTGGATGATGGATTTAGGGCTTGAAATGAAGGATTTAAGCTTGGAGGAAGAAGGGGGCTAAAGGGGGAAGATTTTAGGGTTTTGGGTCGTGTTGGGGAAGAAGAAATCGTTTGTGTTGGGTTTAAATAGGTTGGGCTGGCGGCTGCCCAGAAATTAGGGTTTCAACACTGGTTAGTCGGTCAAAGAGCAACCACTGACCGACTAGTTTGGCAACTAGTCGGTCGGTCGACCAACGCAGACCGACTAAGTGTAAACAGTAACTCCTGAACGAAAATAGGATTTAGAGTTAGTCGGTCCATGAACAATTACTGACCGACTAGTTTAGCATCTAGTCGATCGATGAACGTTCTTAGACCGACTAAGAGTGAACAGTAACTGATACAAAATTAAGATGATGAGTTAGTCGGTTCAAGAAGCATTGCCGACCGACTAGTTTGCAACCTAGTCGGTCAACCAACGTTCTTAGACCGACTAACGATAAACAGTAACTCCTGAGAAATTTAGAAAGCTAACTAGTCGGTCCAAGAAGGATTGCCGACCGACTGGATCGTCATCTAGTCGGTCGGTGCCCCTTCTCATACCGGCTAATGAGCACAAAAAGTTTTGATACGGAGCGCGGGGCCCCGGGATCGATTCCTAAGACTCCTAGGCTTGATCTAATAGTAAGATACGACCGTTATGAAGTCCGTCACGAATGACATACTTCGGAATCGACAATCCTAAGGAAGAAACGAGAAAATACGACGAATCGATCGAAAATGAAAGCCACACAAGAGGAGAAAATCCACCAAAACATATATTATATTATAATTAATCCAGATACATGAAAAGCAGTCGTTAAATGTTACCACCTTACTTTACTTGCCATGCACCATACTTTAACTGCTAGGTTGTTAGTTTACCTTTCTTTCCGTTTCCTTGCACAAGTCTTCCGACTTGCTGACATGTGCCCCTTTTCTCTTTTGGGTGACACATGTTAGAGCCCGAGCCCGAGTTACTTGCTGAGGACGTGGTGTTCGATGACGCTGAGTCAGGACCCGCGTTGATCGAGGACTACGTTGACACTGGGGATCAGTCTTAGTGTTTTCGTTTAGCTTCTTTTGTTAGACTGCCTAGTTGTCGGTGCGTGGCACCTAGTTTGATACTCTGTCATGTTTGTGTTGCTTTTGTTTGGCCTTGTTCTGGGCCTTGGACTCTTTCCTGTTAGCCTGGTGGCTTTTCTGTGATGTTGAATATTTTGTGGACAAACTTTGGGATTGGTATTTCGTATCCGTCTCTTTATTATTATTGTTGTTGTTGTTTCTTTTGCGATTACAGGGACCTGCTTATACTAAATTGAGGCTTATCAGGCGTGCAGCTTCACAACTCCACGTTTGAGCGGACCTTCTCACGTCTCGCCTCCATTTTAGGGAAGCGGGGCGTGACAGGTTTTAGTGGTGGCCCATGCAGGTCCCTCTGTAACTGCAATTATCAGGGATAACAATAATAATATAAGATTGTCCAACAAATAAGTTCGATATCCGAGTCATAAGCTATGAGTCTAATCTGCTTCGTTTTCTGTGTCATTAGATGGCAGGAAGGCGATTCACCCGTGGTGGGGGTAGTGGTGCGCTCCCTCATAATGAGGAGCCTGAGCGGGAACCCACCAATGGGGAGATGATGCGGATGATGCTCCAGATGATGCAAGTGCAGCAGGGCGTGCTCCTGTAAGTCCAGAATTCTCCACTTGCTCGAGCTGCTCGGGCTCTTCCGGATGCCCCTCGCTTTGAGCCGGGAGCGAAGCAATTTCGGGAGCTGGGTCCCGCATATTTTGATGGATCTGAGGGTCCTCTGGCTGTCGACGAGTGGATAAGGAACATTGAGGATAACCTGGCAATGGCGAAGATTAACCCGGCTGGATGGGTTGATTTGGCTAAGAGGCAGCTGAAGGACAATGCCAGAAATTGGTGGGATGCTGAAGAGAAGATGCTGGTAGAGCCGATAGTTTGGGCTACCTTCAAGTCCAGATTTGATGGAGAGTTCTTCCCGAAGGCTGCTAGGTAGGTGATGCTGTAGCGCTTTATAGATCTGAAGCAGGGGAGCTTGTCGGTGGATCAGTACCACCAGGAGTTCACGAGGCTCAGTCGGTTTGCACCAAAGATGGTGCAAGATGCCGATGAGAAAGCTCAGCGATTTCTTCAGGGACTTGCCTTGGAGCTTCAGAGCTTTGTGACCTCTTCTGACCTGGAGACATATCAGAAGGTTCTGATTGCTGCGAGGCGGCAAGAGTTGAATTTGAACCAGAGGAAGGGATATGTTTCCGGAGCTGGGAAGAGGCCTATGGAGCAGGCCAGGGTGGTGGTTAGGCCTGGTTTCAAGCCTAATCATCCGGTGCAGTTCAAGAGGCCAGGATGGCCTATTCTGAAGACTTGCCATTTCTGCGGCAAGACTGGACACCTCAGGGATCAGTGTAGGAGGTTTCTAAGACAGTGCATTGTCTGCGGAGATCCTGCCCACACCATCAGGGAGTGTCCGAAGTCGAAGCAGCCTTGGCGGGCTCCTATTGCAGCACAGCCGTTGCAGCAGCGAGCTCCTGTGCCTGTTGGACGTGGAGCGCCTCTTGTTCCAAGAGACAGGCCTTTCGGCAGGCTGTTCCACCGAGAGGGCAGGCCTTTCTGATGACTGAGGAGGAGAGCATGGCCGTGGATGAGGTTATTACAGGTAACGCTCATTCTAGCTATTTTTCTTCCTTAGTTTGATTGTTGATTTTGTTGGTTGCTTGCTCATGCTTGTTACTAGAATAGGATTTGATTGTTAGATTGGTTGCTAGGTGTGGTTTTGGTTTGCACATTTCCTGCACGAGTCCTCTTTGACTCTGGTGCGTCGATGTGCATTTTGGCCCGGAGCTTCATGGAGAAGCATTCCTTGTCGACGTCCTCTCTCCCTAAGAGTTGGAATATCGTCACAGGAAACGGTGTGGTCTCGGTGCATAGTGGGTGCAATTCTTGCCCGTTGGTGGTTTGTGGACGTGAGCTTTGTGCTGATTTCATTGTCCACGACATCATCAATTACGATGCGGTCCTTGGGATGGATTGGCTTGCGAGCTTCTATGCTACGATTGACTGTCGGAGGAAGAAGGTGGTGTTTGAGATTCCCGGACATCCGGTGTTTGAGTTCAGTCGTGGTAGCAGTTCGCTTGGTCCTGTCAGATTTCGGGCCAGACCGGTGGATGTTGTGGCTATGCAGATGGAGTTGGAGTGGCCAGCTGTGGTGCGAGATTTTGTTGACGTCTTCCCCGAGGAGATGTCTGGATTGCCGCCTGATCGAGCTTTGGAGTTTTCTATTGATCTTATCCCAGGTGCGCAGCCCATTTCGAAGGCACCATATCGTATGGCGCCAGCAGAGTTGGAGGAGTTGCGTAAGCAGTTGGATGAGCTCTTGCAGAAGGGTTATATCAATCCTAGTGTCTCTGTGGGGAGCACCGGTGTTGTTGGTGAAGAAGAAGGATGGTTCGCGTCTCATGTGCGTGGACTATCGGGAGTTGAATGCGTTGACCATTAAGAATAAATACCCGTTGCCTCGCATCGATGATATATTTGATCAGCTTGGAGGTTCGAGGGTGTTTTCTAAGTTGGATTTGAGGAGTGGTTACCATCAGTTGAAGGTGAAGAAGGGAGATGTTCCGAAGACATCATTCAGGACGATGTATGGACACTACGAGTTTGTAGTTATGCCTTTCGGCGTAACTAACGCACCCGCAGTTTTCATGAATCTGATGAACCTGATTTTCTATGACTTTTTAGATAAGTTTGTCGTTATCTTTATTGACGACATCCTGATCTATTCAAAGTCGGAGGAGGAGCATGCCTCGCACTTGAGGACGGTATTGGAGATTCTGAGGAAGCATCGATTGTATGCTAAGTTTTCAAAGTGCGAGTTTTGGCTGGACAGAGTTGCTTTTCTGGGGCATGTGGTGACTGGAGATGGAATTTCAGTGGATCCCGAGAAGATTAGGGCCATCAGAGAGTGGCCTGTTCTGTCGTCTGCGTCTGAGATTCGGAGTTTCCTTGGACTTGCTGGTTACTATCGGCGTTTCATCAAGGACTTTTCCCGTATTGCTGAGCCAATGACCAGGTTGACGCGGAAGGATGTTCCTTTTATTTGGTCGGGTGATTGTGAGAGTGCTTTTGGTGTTCTGAGGGAGAGGCTGACGACTGCCCCTGTTCTTGTTGTGCCTGATCGCAGCGGTGGATTCGAGATCTTTTACGATGCTTCTGGCAAGAGTCTCGGTTGTGTGTTGCATCAGCACGGGCATGTTGTGGCTTATGCTTCTCGTCAGCTTAAGGTTCATGAGAAGAATTACCCGACGCATGATTTGGAGTTGGCTGCCGTTGTGTTTGCTCTTAAGATTTGGAGGCACTTCCTGCTGAGTGAGAGGGTGAAGATTTTCACCGATCACAAAAGCTTGAAGTATATTTTTACTCAGAAGGAGCTCAACATGCGACAGCGTCGATGGTTGGAGCTTATAGCGGATTATGATATTGATTTGCAGTTTCACCCTGGCAAGGTGAATGTGGTTCCTGATGCGCTGAGTAGGCTTCCAGCGGTGATAATTTTGACCTCGCAGTGGAGATTGCAGCAGGATTTTTGCGAGTCTGGTGTTGAGATTGTTCTTCCTGGGGAGGCTTCTTCGTTGATGTACATGCAGGTACAATCAACGATCGTGGATCGGATTAAGGCTGGCCAGGCTGAGGATTTGAAGCTGGTGAGGATTCGGGAGCAGGTGGAAGCCGTGACTACGGACTGACTTTTTAATTCACGAGGATGGCTCGCTGAGGTTTGGAGCCAGGCTGTGTGTGCCAGCTGGGGATATTAGAGAGGAGTTGATGGTGGGGGCACACAGTTCGCCGTATTCTGTGCATCCTGGTGGGACCAAGATGTACCAGGATCTTCGTCTGAACTATTGGTGGCATGGTATGAAGAGGAGTGTGGCTCAGAGTGTGGCCAAGTGTCTGGTTTGCCAGCAAGTGAAGGCGGAGCATCAGCGTACGGCCGGGTTGCTACAACCGCTTCCGATTCCGGAGTGGAAATGGCAACACATCACTATGGATTTCGTGGCTGGACTACCTCGGAGTCCGAAGCAGAATGACGCGATTTGGGTGATCGTAGATCGATTGACCAAATCCGCGCACTTTATTCCGTTCCGAGTGGGACAATCCACTGAGGCGCTGGCGAGGAGATATATGGAGGTAAATTCTTTTACCCTCCGTTTTTATTTCCTTTTCCTAGTTTGGATAGTGATGTAACGTGAATCGTGCAGGAGGTTGTGCGACTTCACGGAGTCCCCGTGAGCATCGTGTCGGATAGAGACACGAGGTTCACATCTCAATTCTGGCAGAGTTTGCAGAAGAGTTTGGGTACGCGTCTGAGTTTCAGCATGGCGTACCATCTGCAGACAGATGGCCAGTCCGAGAGGACGATTCAGATTTTGGAAGACATGCTAAGGGCGTGCATGTTGGATTTCAAGGGTTCATGGGAGGACCATCTACACTTGGTGGAGTTCTCTTACAACAACAGCTACCAGGCGTCTATTGGCATGGCGCCTTTCGCCGCTTTGTGTGGGAGGAAATGTCGATCGCCATTGAGTTGGGATGACGTTGGTGATCGGGAGCTGTTGGGACCTGAGATGATTGTGGAGGCTGTGGAGGTTGTCAGGAACATTCGGGAGAGGTTAAGGATTGCTCAGGACCGTTTTAAGCATTGGGCGGATGCTAAACGTCGTCCTTTGGAGTTTCAGCCGGGAGACCATGTGTTTCTGAAGATTTCCCCGAATCGTGGTGTGATTCGTTTTGGGAAGCGAGGGAAGTTGAGCCCGCGATACATTGGACCGTTTGACATTCTGGCGAAAGTTGGCGAGGTAGCTTATCGCTTAGCCTTGCCGCCATCTTTGGAAGGAGTTCACGATGTTTTCCATGTGTCGCAGCTTCGTCTATACATTAGCGATCCATCTCATGCTATGGATTTTTCGGAGATTACCGTTCGCCCCGATATGACGTATGACCAGCATCCAGTGCAGATTCTGGACCGACGTCAGAAGTCACTTCGGAACAAGGTTGTCAACCTTGTGAGGGTGATGTGGCGACACGGCTCGCCCGGAGAGTCTACTTGGGAGAATGAGGATGAGATGCGAGAGCGTTTCCCACTTTTGTTCCCGGACACGTGAGTGTTGGGAAATTCCGAGGACAGAATTTTTCTTAAGTTGGGGAGGATGTAACGACTGGTTTTCTTGTATCTGGATTTATTATATTATATTGTATGTTTTGATGGATTTTCTCCTTATGTGTAGTTTTCGTCTCCATAACTTTCATTTTCGATCATATCATCGTGTTTCTTAGCTTCTTCCGTAGGATCGTCGATTTTGGAGCAAGTCATTTGTGACGGGCTTCGTATTGGTCATATCTTATTGTTAGATCAAGCCTAGGAGTCTTAGGAATCGATCCCGGAGCTCCGCGCTCCGTATCGGAACTTTTGGTGCTAATTAGCCGGTGTAAGAAGGGCCACCGACCGACTAGATGACGATCCAGTCGGTCGGCAAACCTTCTTGAACCGACTAGTTGGCTTTCTAAATTATTCAGGAGTTACTGTTTATCGTTAGTCGGTCTAAGAACGTTGGTTGACCGACTAGGTTGCAAACTAGTCTGTCGGCAATGCTTCTTTAACCGACTAACTCCTCAACTATTTTTGACGCTAGTTACTGTTTACTCTTAGTCGGTCTAAGAACGTTCATCGACCGAATAGATGTCAAACTAGTCGGTCAGTAGTTGTTCTTGGACCAACTAACTCTTAGTTTAGGTTTTCAACTAGAGCTACTGTTTACACTTAGTCGGTCTGCGTTGGTCAACCGACCGACTAGTTCTCAAACTAGTCGGTCAACAGTTGTTCTTTGACCGACTAAGCAGTGCAGGAAACCCTAGTTTTGCCCTAGCCGCCACCAAACTCTATAAATACCCCTCCAAACGTTTTCTTCTCCTCCCTCACGACCTAAAACCCTAATTTCTCCCCCATTGAGCCCCCATCTCCCTCAAACCATTAATCCTTCATCCCAAGCTCATCCTCCATCATCCAAACCCTCACTCAACTCATTCCACCTCTCATCTTCCCCAAAATCTCCATCAAATCCCCAAAATCCCCCAAAACCCTATTTTCTCCAAACTTCTCCAATCATTTCCATATCTGAACCCTAGGTTCCCCGGAGCGTTTCTTCTGTCGCCATGGTTGCTCGGTGTTATTCTCCCGTTCCCTACGCGGTAATACTCGATTCCTTTAATTTTAGCATAACCCACATTGACATTGTGAAACCCTAATAAAATGGATTGTTAGATGATTAGGGTTCTAATAAGAAACCTATTTAGGATCATTGTGCTAATAATTGTTTTGCCATAACAGTGATCCATTCCGTAGTTAGCTTGTGTGACGATCTTCATTGCTCGTCAATCCCGGTATCAGGCAAGTGAAACTTGCATCCCTTGATTTAGGCCATGTCTTAGGCCATTTACCTTGCTTTAGCGTAAAAGAGACTAGACGGTGAAAGGATAGCCGTTTAGACGCAATTGACCTAGCTTGACAACGAAGCTTGGTCCGTCACCTTCATCATGCTTGTATGTCACGTTTACTTTCCCTTAACGGTACGTGAATTAACTGTTCATGTCATCCATGCATCCTTAACTGCGGTTGCATTTTAACTGCCATGTTTAATTTCAATTAACGGTACGCGAATATGTTCATGTCATTGCATTTTGCCTGTCACGTTTAAATACAATTAACAGTACGCGAATATATGCTCATGTCATTGCATGCTCGAATACTCATCGTGATTGCGTAGCTTCGCTACATACTTGTACTATTGGTCCTGGCTAGGCACCCACCTTGCGTGGGCACAATCCTATGCCAATTTCACTTTCTGGCTCGTGTTCCAGAAGACGAGCTCAACACAGCCTGCGGGCAATAGGGCACTCGTTGAGTGATCCCTTGTACTTGATACTTGAACACAGCCTGCGGGCAATAGGGCACTCGTTGAGTGATCCCTTGTACTTGTACTTGTTACTTGACATTACATGTCACAACAACCACTTGCCACTTGTACTCTCCTTTAATTTACTTGTTACCACCTTACTTTACTTGCCATGCACCATACTTTAACTGCTAGGTTGCTAGTTTACCTTTCTTTCCGTTTCCTTGCACAAGTCTTCCGACTTGCTGACATGTGCCCCTTTTCTCTTTTGGGTGACACATGTTAGAGCCCGAGCCCAAGTTACTTGCTGAGGACGTGGTGTTCGCTGACGCTGAGTCAGGACCCGCGTTGATCGAGGACTACGTTGACACTGGGGATCAGTCTTAGTGTTTTCGTTTAGCTTCTTTTGTTAGACTGCCTAGTTTTCGGTGCGTGGCACCTAGTTTGATACTCTGTCATGTTTGTGTTGCTTTTGTTTGGCCTTGTTCTGGGCCTTGGACTCTTTCCTGTTAGCCTGGTGGCTTTTCTGTGATGTTGAATATTTTGTGGACAAACTTTGGGATTGGTATTTCGTATCCGTCTCTTTATTATTATTGTTGTTGTTTCTTTTGCGATTACAGGGACCTCCTTATACTAAATTGACACTTATCAGGCGTGCAGCTTCACAGCTCCACGTTTGAGCGGACCTTCTCACGTCTCGCCTCCATTTTAGGGAAGCGGGGCGTGACAGCACCCCACGGTGACACACTAGGGTGGATGAAACCCTTCTGTAATAGCTCATCAAGTTGCTTCCGCAGTTTCTCAAGCTCCGCGGGAGCCATCCGATACGGCGCCTTCGATATCGGTTGCGCACCCGGCATCAGATCGATACCGAACTCCAAAGCTCTGTCGGGTGGCAGACCCGAGATATCCTCCGGAAAGACGTCGTCAAAGTCTCTGACAATCGCTGGTCGGTCGATCTCCATCTTCATCTGCAACGCTGCTATCACCGGTACCTCCGGTTTGGGCCGAAATCAGATGGGCCCAAGCGACTCGTCTCTGCTGCGGAACTCGAACTCCGGATGGCCTGGAATCCGAAATACCACTCTCTTGCTGCGACATTCGATCGAAGCGTGGAAATCTCCCAGCCAATCGATGACGAGGACGACATCGAAATACGGTAGATCGTGGACGATGAAATCTGCATATAACTCATGTCCACTAACCTGTAACGACTGGTTTTACATGTATGGATTTTATTATATATATATATTTGGTTGCTTCTTCTTGATTGTGATTTCCATCTCCGTCTCCGTAGTTTTCATTTTCGTTCGTTTTGTCGTGATTCTCTAGATTCTTCCGTCGGTCGCCGTGTTTGAAGTAAGTCATTCGTGACGGGCTTCATATCGGTCATATCTTATTGTTAGATCAAGCCTAGGAGTCTTAGGAATCGATCCCGGAGCTTCGCGCTCCATTTCGGAACTTTTGGTGCACGTTAACCGGTATAAGAAGGGGCACCGACCGACTAGATGACGATCCAGTCGGTCGGAAAACCTTCTTGAACCGACTAGTGAGCTTTGTTGAATGTTCAGGAGTTACTGTTTGTCGTTAGTCGGTCTAAGAACGTTGGTCGACCGACTAGGTTGCAAACTAGTCGGTCAGCAATGCTTCTTTAACCTACTAACTCTTTAATTATTTTTGACACTAGTTACTGTTTACTCTTAGTCGGTCCAATAACGTTCATCGACCGACTAGATGTCAAACTAGTCGGTCAGTAATTGTTCTTTGACCGACTAAATCTAAATCCTAATTTTCGTCTGGGTTACTGCTTACACTTAGTCGGTCTGCGTTGGTCAACCGACCGACTAGTTCCCAAACTAGTCGGTCAGTGGTTGTTCTTTGACCGACTAAACAATACAGTAAACCCTAGTTTTGCCTTAGCCGCCACCAAACTCTATAAATACCCCTCCAAACGTTTTCTTCTCTTCCCTCATGACCTAAAACCCTAATTTCTCCCCCATTGAGCTCCCATCTTCCTCAAACCATTAATCCTTCATCCCAAGCTCATCCTTCATTATCCAAACCCTCCCTTGTCACAACCCACCTTCCATCTCCCCCAAACCATCATCAAACCCCCAAAATCCACATCAAAACCTATTTCTCCAGATTTTTCCCTCATTTCCAGATCTGAGCCGGATCGTTCTTCCGTTGCCGTGGTTGCTCGGCATCGTTCCTTCGCTTCTACACGGTAATACTCGATTCCTTTAGTTTTAGTATAACCCACATTGACATTGTGAAACCCTAATAAAATGGATTATTAGATGATTAGGGTTCTAATAAGAAACCAATTTAGAATCCTTGTGCTAATGATTGTTTTGCCATAACAGTGATCCATTCCGTAGTTAGCTTGTGTGACGATCTTCATTGCTCATCAATCCCGGTATCAGGCAAGTGAAACTTGCATCTCTTGATTTGGGCCATGTCTTAGGACATTGCCTTGCTTTAGTGTAAAAGAGACTAGACGGTGAAAGGATAGCCGTCTAGACGCCTTTGACCTAGCTTGACAACGAAGCTTGGTCCGTCACCCTCATCATGCTTGTATGTCACGTTTACTTTAAATTAACGGTACACGTATTAACTGTTAATGTCATCCATGCATCCTTAATTGCTATTGCATTTTAACTACCATGTTTAATTTAAATTAACGGTACGTGAATATGTTCATGTCATTGCATTTTGCCTGTCACGTTTAAATACAATTAACGGTACGCGAATATCTGCTCATGTCATTGCATGCTTGAATACTCATCGTGATTGCGTAGCTTCGCTACATACTTGTACTATTTGTTCCGGTTAGGCACTCACCTTGCGTGGGCACAATCCTATGCCAAATACACTTTCTGGCTCGTGTTCCAGAAGACGAGCTCAACACAGCCTGCGGGCAATAGGGCACTCGTTGAGTGATCCCTTGTACTTGATACTTGAACACAGCATGCGGGCAATAGGGCACTCGTTGAGTGATCCCTTGTACTTTACTTGTTACTTGACATTACATGTCACAACAACCACTTGCTACTTGTACTTTACTTTACTTGTTACCACCTTACCTTACTTGCCATGCACCATACTGTAACTGCTAGGTTGCTAGTTTACCTTTCTTCCGTTTCCTTGCACAAGTCTTTCGACTTGCTGACATGTGCCCCTTTTCTATTTTGGGTGTCACATGTTAGAGCTCGAGCCTGAGTTACTTGCTGAGGACGTGGTGTTCGCTGACGCTGAGTCAGAACCCACGTTGATGAAGGACTTCGTTGACACTGGGGATCAGTCTTAGTCCTTAGTTGGCTTCTTTGTTTAGACTGCTTAGTTGTCAGTGCGTGGCACCTAGTTTGATACTCTGTTATGTTTGTGTTTTGTTTGGCCTTGTTTTGGGCCTTAGACTCTTTCCTGTTAGCCTGGTGGCTTTTCTGTGATGTTGAATATTTTGTGGACAAACTTTGGGATTGGTTATTTCATATCCGTCTCATTTTATTATTATTATTGTTGTTGTTTCGTTTGTGTTTACAGGGACCTGCTTATACCAGATTGACACTTATCAGGCATGCAGCTTCACAGCTCCACACTTGAGCGGACCTTCTCACGTCTCGCCTCCATTTTATGGAAGCGGGGCGTGACAGGTTTTAGTGGTGGCCCATGCAAGTCTCTCTGTAACTGCAATTATCAGGGACAACAATAATAATATAAGATTGTCCAACAAATAAGTTCGATATCCGAGTCATAAGCTATGAGTCTAATCTGCTTCGTTTTCTGTGTCACTAGATGGCAGGAAGGCGATTCACCCGTGGTGGAGGTAGTGGTGCGCCCCCTCAAGATGAGGAGCCTGAGCGGGAACCCACCAATGGAGAGATGATGCGGATGATGATCCAGATGATGCAAGTGCAGCAGGGCGTGCTCCTGCAAGTCCAGAATGCTCCGCTTGCTCGAGCTGCCCGGCACTTCCAGATTCCCCTCGCTCCGAGCCGGGAGCGAAGAAATTTCGGGAGCTGGGTCCCGCATATTTTGATGGGTCTGAGGGTCCTCTGGCTGCCGATGAGTGGATTCAGAACATTGAGGATAACCTGGAGATGGCAAAGATTAACCCGGCTGGATGGGTTGATTTGGCTAAGAGGCAGCTGAAGGACAATGCCAAAAACTGGTGGGATGCTGAAGAGAAGATGCTAGTGGAGCCGATAGTTTGGGCTACCTTTAAGTCCAGATTTGATGAAGAGTTCTTTCTGAAGGCTGCTAGGCAGGTGATGCTGCAGCGCTTCATAGATCTGAAGCAGGAGAGCTTATCGGTGGATCAGTACCACCAAGAGTTCACGAGGCTCAGTCGGTTTGCACTTAAGATGGTGCAAGATGCCGATGAGAAAGCTCAGCGATTTCTTCAGGGACTTGCCTTGGAGCTTCAGAGCTTTGTGACCTCTTCTGACCTGGAGACATATCAGAAGGTTCTGATTACTGCGAGGCGGCAAGAGTTGAATTTGAACCAGAGGAAGGGACATGTTTTCGGAGCTGGGAAGAGGCCTATGGAGCAGGCCAGGGCGGTGGTTAGGCCTGGTTTCAAACCTAATCATCCGGTGCAGTTCAAGAGGCCAGGAGGGCCTATTCTGAAGACTTGCCATTTCTGTGGCAAGACTGGACACCTCAGGGATCAGTGTAGGAGGTTCCTTGAACAGTGCATTGTCTGCAGAGATCCTGCCCATTCCATCAGGGAGTGCCCAAAGTCGAAGCAGCCTTGGCGGGCTCCTATTGCCGCACAGCCGTTGCAGCAGCGAGCTCCTGTGCCCGTTGGACGTGGAGCGCCTCTTGTTCCACAGAGACAGGCCTTTCGGCAGGCTGTTCCGCCGAGAGGGCAGGCCTTTCTGATGACTGAGGAGGAGAGCATGGCCGTGGATGAGGTTATTATAGGTAACGCTCATTCTAGCTATTTTTCTTCCTTAGTTTGATTGTTGATTTTGTTGGTTGCTTGCTCATGTTTGTCACTAGAGTAGGATTTGATTGTTAGACTGTTTGCTAGGTGTGGTTTTGGTTTACACATTTCCTGCATGAGTCCTCTTTGACTCAGGTGCGTCGATGTGCATTTTGGCCCGGAGCTTCGTGGAGAAGCATTCCTTGTCGACGTCCTCTCTTCCTAAGAGTTGGAATATCGTCACAGGGAACGGTGTGGTCTCGGTGCATCGTGGGTGCAATTTTTGTCCGTTGGTGGTTTGTGGACGTGAGCTTTGTGCTGATTTCATTGTCCACGACATCATCAACTATGATGCGGTCCTTGGGATGGATTAGCTTGCGAGCTTCTATGCTACGATTGACTGTCGGAGGAAGAAGGTGGTGTTCGAGATTCCTGGACATCAAGTATTTGATTTCAGTCGTGGTAGCAGTTCGCTTGGTCCTGTCAGATTTCGGGCCAGACCGGTGGATGTTGTGGCTATGCAGATGGAGTTGGAGTGGCCAGCTATGGTGCGAGATTTTGGTGACGTCTTCCCCGAGGAGATGTCTGGATTGCCGCCTGATCGAGATTTGGAGTTTTCTATTGATCTTATCCCAGGTGCGCAGCCCATTTCAAAGGCACCATATCGTATGGCGCCAGCAGAGTTGGAGGAGTTGCGTAGGCAGTTGGATGAGCTTATGCAGAAGGGTTATATCAACCCTAGTGTGTCTCCGTGGGGAGCACCGGTGTTGTTGGTGAAGAAGAATGATGGTTCGCGTCACATGTGCGTGGACTATCGGGAGCTGAATGCGGTGACCATTAAGAATAAATACCCGTTGCCTCGCATCGATGATATCTTTGATCAGCTGGGAGGATCGAGGGTGTTTTCTAAGTTGGATTTGAGGAGTGGTTACCATCAGTTGAAGGTGAAGAAGGATGATGTGCCGAAGACAGCTTTCAGGACGAAGTATAGACACTATGAGTTTGTGGTTATGCCTTTCAGCGTAACTAACGCACCCTCAGTTTTCATGAATCTGATGAACCTGATTTTCTACGACTTTTTAGATAAGTTTGTCGTTATCTTTATTGACGACATTCTGATCTATTCGAAGTCAGAGGAGGAGCATGCCTCGCACTTAAGGACGGTGTTGGAGGTTTTGAGGAAGCATCGGTTGTATGCTAAGTTTTCGAAGTGCGAGTTTTGGCTGGACAGAGTTGCTTTCCTCGGGCATGTGGTGACTGGAGATGGTATTTCAGTGGATCCCGAGAAGATCAGGGCCATTAGAGAGTGGCCTGTTCCGCAGTCAGCGTCTGAGATCTGGAGTTTCCTTGGGCTTGCTGGTTACTATCGGCGATTCATTAAGGACTTTTCCTGTATTACCGAGCCAATGACCAGATTGACGCGGAAGGATGTTGCTTTTGTTTGGTCGGGTGATTGTGAGGATGCTTTTGGTGTTCTGAGGGAGAGGTTGACGACTGCCCCCTATTCTTGTTGTGCCTGATCGCAGCGGTGGATTTGAGATCTTTTGCGATGCTTCTGGCAAGGGTCTTGGTTGTGTGTTGCATCAGCACGGGCATGTTGTGGCTTATGCTTCTCGTCAGCTCAAGGTTCATGATAAGAATTACCCGACGCATGATTTGGAGTTGGCTGCCGTTGTGTTTGCTCTTAAGATTTGGAGGCACTTCTTGCTGAGTGAGAAAGTGAAAATCTTCACCGATCACAAAAGCTTGAAGTATATTTTCACTCAGAAGGAGCTCAACATGCGACAGCGTCGATGGTTGGAGCTCATGGCGGATTATGAGATTGACTTGCAGTATCACCCTGGCAAGGTGAATGTGGTTCCTGATGCACTGAGTAGGCTTCCAGCGGTGATGATTTTGACCTCGCAGTGGAGATTGCAGCAGGATTTTTGCGAGTCTGGAGTGGAGATTGTTCTTCTTGGGGAGGCTTCTTCGTTGATGTGTATGCAGATACAGTCGACGATTGTGGATCGGATCAAAGCTGGCCAGGCTGAGGATCCGAAGCTGGTGAAGATTCAGGAGCAGGTGGAAGCCGGTCCGCGGACTGACTTTTTGATTCATGAGGATGGCTCGCTGAGGTTTGGAGCCAGGTTGTGTGTGCCAGTTGGAGATATTAGAGAGGAGTTGTTGGTGGAGGCACATAGTTTGCCGTATTCTATGCATCCTGGTGGGACCAAGATGTACAAGGATCTTCGTCTGAACTTTTGGTGGCACGGCATGAAGAGGAGTGTGGCACGGAGTGTGGCCAAGTGTTTGGTTTGCCAGCAAGTGAAGGCGGAGCATCAACGTGTGGCCGGGTTGCTGCAACCACTTCCGATTCCGGAGTGGAAGTGGCAACACATCACTATGGATTTCATGACTGGACTACCTTGGAGTCCGAAGCAGAATGACGCGATTTGGGTGATCGTAGATCGATTGACCAAATCTGCGCACTTTATTCCATTCCGAGTGGGACAGTCCACTGAGGCGCTAGCGAGGAGATATATGGAGGTAAATTCTTTTACTCTCCGTTTTTATTTCCTTTTCCTAGTTTGGATAGTGATGTAACGTGAATCGTGCAGGAGGTCGTGCGACTTCACGGAGTCCCCGTGAGCATCGTGTCGGACAGGGACACGAGGTTCACATCTCAGTTCTGGCAGAGTTTGCAGAAGAGCTTGGGTGCGCGTCTGAGTTTCAGCACGGCGTACCATCCGCAGACGGATGGCCAGTCCGAGAGGACAATTCAGATATTGGAAGACATGCTTAGAGCGTGCATGTTGGATTTCAAGGGTTCGTGGGAGGACCATCTACACTTGGTAGAGTTCTCTTACAACAACAGATACCAGGCATCTATTGGCATGGCGCCTTTCGCGGCATTGTATGGGAGGAAATGTCGATCGCCATTGAGTTGGGATGACGTTGGTGATAGGGAGCTGTTGGGACCTGAGATGATTGTGGAGGCTGTGGAGGTTGTTAGGAAATATTCGGGAGAGGCTGAGGATTTCTCAGGACCGTTTTAAGCATTGGGCGGATGCTAAACGTCTTCCTTTGGAGTTTCCGCCGGGCGATCATGTGTTTCTGAGGATTTCCCGGAATCGTGGAGTGATTCGTTTTGGGAAGCGAGGGAAGTTGAGCCCGCGATACATTGGACCGTTTGATATTCTGGAGAGAGTTGGCGAGGTAGCTTATCGCTTAGCCTTGCCACCATCTTTGGAAGGAGTTCACGATGTTTTCCATGTGTCACAGCTTCGTCGATACATTAGCGATCCATCTCATGCTGTAGATTTCTCGGAGATTACCGTTCGCCCAGATTTGACGTATGACCATTATCCAGTGCAGATTCTGGACATGCGTCAGAAGTCACTTCAGAACAAGGTTGTCAATCTTGTGAGGGTGATGTGGCGACACGGCTCGCCTGGAGAGTCTACTTGGGAGAATGAGGATGAGATGCGAGAGCGTTTCCCACTTTTGTTCCCGGACACGTGAGTGTTGGGAAATTCCGAGGACGGAATTTTTCTTAAGTTGGGGAGGATGTAACGACTGGTTTTTCATGTATGGATTTTATTATATATATATATATATGGTTGATTCTTCTTGATTGTGATTTCCATCTCCGTCTCCGTAGTTTTCATTTTCGTTCGTTTCGTCATGATTCTCTAGATTCTTCCGTCGGTTGCCGTGTTTGAAGTAAGTCATTCGTGACGGGCTTCATATCGGTCATATCTTATTGTTAGATCAAGCCTAGGAGTCTTAGGAATCGATCCCGGAGCTTCGCGCTCCATTTCGGAACTTTTGGTGCACGTTAGCCGGTATAAGAAGGGGCACCGACCGACTGATGACGATCCAGTCGGTCGGAAAACCTTCTTGAACCGACTAGTGAGCTTTGTTGAATGTTCAGGAGTTATTGTTTGTCGTTAGTCGGTCTAAGAACGTTGGTCGATCGACTAGGTTGCAAACTAGTCGGTCAGCAATGCTTCTTTAACCGACTAACTCTTTAATTATTTTTGACACTAGTTACTGTTTACTCTTAGTCGGTCCAATAACGTTCATCGACCGACTAGATGTCAAACTAGTCGGTCAGTAATTATTCTTTGACCGACTAAATCTAAATCCTAATTTTCTTCTGGGTTACTGCTTACACTTAGTCGGTCTGCGTTGGTCAACCGACCGACTAGTTCCCAAACTAGTCGGTCAGTGGTTGTTCTTTGACCGACTAAACAATACAGTAAACCCTAGTTTTGCCTTAGCCGCCACCAAACTCTATAAATACCCCTCCAAACGTTTTCTTCTCTTCCCTCATGACCTAAAACCCTAATTTCTCCCCCATTGAGCCCCCATCTTCCTCAAACCATTAATCCTTCATCCCAAGCTCATCCTTCATCATCCAAACCCTCCCTTGTCACAACCCACCTTCCATCTCCCCCAAACCATCATCAAACCCCCAAAATCCACATCAAAACCCATTTCTCTAGATTTTTCCCTCATTTCCAGATCTGAGCCAGATCGTTCTTCCGTTGCCGTGGTTGCTCGGCATCGTTCCTTCGCTTCTACACGGTAATACTCGATTCCTTTAGTTTTAGTATAACCCACATTGACATTGTGAAACCCTAATAAAATGGATTATTAGATGATTAGGGTTCTAATAAGAAACCAATTTAGAATCCTTGTGCTAATGATTGTTTTGCCATAACAGTGATCCATTCCGTAGTTAGCTTGTGTGACGATCTTCATTGCTCATCAATCCCGGTATCAGGCAAGTGAAACTTGCATCTCTTGATTTGGGCCATGTCTTAGGCCATTGCCTTGCTTTAGCGTAAAAGAGACTAGACGGTGAAAGGATAGCCGTCTAGACGCCTTTGACCTAGCTTGACAACGAAGCTTGGTCCGTCACCCTCATCATGCTTGTATGTCACGTTTACTTTAAATTAACGGTACGCGTATTAACTGTTCATGTCATCCATGCATCCTTAACTGCTATTGCATTTTAACTGCCATGTTTAATTTAAATTAACGGTACGTGAATATGTTCATGTCATTACATTTTGCCTGTCACGTTTAAATACAATTAACGGTACGTGAATATCTGCTCATGTCATTGCATGCTTGAATACTCATCGTGATTGCGTAGCTTCGCTACATACTTGTACTATTTGTTCCGGTTAGGCACCCACCTTGCGTGGGCACAATCCTATGCCAAATACACTTTCTGGCTCGTGTTCCAGAAGACGAGCTCAACACAGCCTGCGGGCAATAAGGCACTCGTTGAGTGATCCCTTGTACTTGATACTTGAACACAGCCTGCGGGTAATAGGGCACTCGTTGAGTGATCCCTTGTACTTTACTTGTTACTTGACATTACATGTCACAACAACCACTTGCTACTTGTACTTTACTTTACTTGTTACCACCTTACCTTACTTGCCATGCACCATACTATAACTGCTAGGTTGCTAGTTTATCTTTCTTCTGTTTCCTTGCACAAGTCTTTTGACTTGCTGACATGTGCCCCTTTTCTCTTTTGGGTGTCACATGTTAGAGCCCGAGCCTGAGTTACTTGCTTAGGACGTGGTGTTCGCTGACGCTAAGTCAGAACCCGTGTTGATCGAGGACTTCGTTGACACTGGGGATCAGTCTTAGTCCTTAGTTGGCTTCTTTGTTTAGACTGCTTAGTTGTCGGTGCGTGGCACCTAGTTTGATACTCTGTTATGTTTGTGTTTTGTTTGGCCTTGTTCTGGGCCTTAGACTCTTTCCTGTTAGCCTGGTGGCTTTTCTGTGATGTTGAATATTTTGTGGACAAACTTTGGGATTGGTTATTTCATATCCGTCTCATTTTATTATTATTATTATTATTGTTCCGTTTGCGCTTACATGGACCTGCTTATACCAGATTGACGCTTATCAGGCATGCAGCTTCACAGCTCCACGCTTGAGCAGACCTTCTCACGTCTCGCCTCCATTTTAGGGAAGCGGGGCGTGACATAACCACTAAGGGAATCGACCGACATCCCAGGTTCACAGTCACCACTTCATTCCCTGTGGTGATGTCCCAACACTTAGGAAGTGTATGGGTAGGAATGGAGTGCTTTGTTATGAACTTCCGGGATATGATGCACATGGATGCACCAGAGTCAAACAAAACCAAAGCAGGGTGAGAGGACACAAGAATGATGCCTAAGAAAACAAGGGGTCTAAGGTCAAACACTACTCTAACAATCAAACAAACAAATAACACTAACAAGGCTAGCAATACAATATAATTATGAAAAGAAAGGACTAGGTCAAGATGTTACCTGCAATCACCCCATCCAGTTCCTCAGTCTCCACAGCAGTCATAGTATAGGTCGGCCTCGGAGGCTGCATTGCTCGCTTACATCTGCCTCTGTGGTACCAAGGGTGGTCCACGAACGGCAGGTCCTCTCTGAACTGGGGCAGGTGCCCTCATCTGCAATGGGGCTGGCGCTCCAACAACAGCAGTGCGGGCTCTCGGACAATCCTTCGCAGCATGCAAAGCATCTCCACAAAGTAGACACAGACCCAGCTTCCTCCGACAGTTGGTCTGAACATGTCCGGGCTTGCCGCAGAAATGGCAGGGACCCTTGCTCTGCTGCTGCATTGGTGCTCCAGGTCTCTTGAATGGCACAGTCTGGACTGGTCTCATTGCCGGCCTGGCAGGTGGCCAGTACTGCTCCATAGGGCGCTTTCCTCTGTCCTCTGGAGTGTCTGGCAGGTGCGAAATCGTCTCATGGTTCTTCGCAGCATCTAACACCTCCCTCATAGTCAAGAAACTAGCAGAGGACATGGAAGCCTGGACCTTCAGACGAAGTCCCTGACGGAACCGCTCAGTTCAGTTCTCCTCCTTCTTCACCATGTGCGGGGCAAATCAGCTCAGCATCTCAAATTCAGCCTCATACTCGTCGATCGTCATGTCCCTTTGCTTCAGATCCACAAATCTGCCCATCAGCTCTCTCCTAGCTGCCTTAGTGAAGTACTTCTCCTTGAACATATGGAGAAAAGTCTTCCACTCCACAGGCTTCTGCAGACGCCTCTCCTCAATACGCCACCAGTTTTGGGCAATCTCAGTCAGCTGCATCTTCGCGATCTCCACTCGAGTCTCATCTGGAATCTTGGCAGCAACCAACTTCTCCTTAGTGCTCTGGATCCACTCATCGGCACCCAGAGGTCCTTCCTTCCCAGAGAAGGTCTTTGGCTGGAGCTCGTTGAACTGCTTCACTCCTGGAGCAGCTCGCGGAGCAGGCGGAGGTGGAGGTGGTGCAACAGGTGGGGCCTGGGCAGCACGGGTGGTCTGCTGCACCAGCTGATGCTGCACCTCAAGCATCTCACGCATCACGCCAAGGAACTGACGGAACTCTCCGCCCTGGTCTTCCTGAATTCCATCTCCAGCGCTCCCCGATCGGGTATTACGTCGCCCTGCCATCTTATTGACAGAAAGGCGTAAGTTAGACTCGCTCAATGTGTGAATATTAAAAGTGAATGTCCTTACTCTTACTATTCTGTACTTGCAGGAAAATTGGGACGTGGACCTGCATGGGACACCACTAAAACCTGTCACGCCCCGCTTCCCAAAACAGCGGAGGCGAAGCGTGACTAGGCCCGCTTAGGCCAGAGCTACGGAGCCCTGACACAATAAGCGTCTGTGTGGTAACAAGACGAAGGTACATGTCCCTGCATGTTAGTACAGAATAATAGAAGTACAAGAAGGAAAGAACATCACATTTTTATTCCAACATATCATAGGTACCAAGTCTCAACGCCCGAGGGGCTACAAAAGCAGAAAAGTAAATCTAATGGTGCAAGCACCCAACCTAGGCAAGAAACAAAAGGTTCTACGCACCCAACTAAAAGTGATAAACGTCTCTGGAAACTGCAACGAGGAGTCTCTAGCTCTGGTCCTCCTCAGGGTCGTACTCAGGGTCGACGCTCTCTGGCTCCATGTCAACTGGCAGGTCAGTCTCATCAACGTACTCTGGCTCAATCCCTGACGTACAGCACCAAAAGAAGGACTGTACGTCAGGCAAGTGACGTGCGTTTATATTTCATATATTTGAGCACGTTTTCTCCCGTGTTTTTCCATTATTTACCGTCGTCTTGTATTCGTTTTCTCGTGTTTTCTCGTTTTCTTTCACTTTTCCGTGTTTTTGGTAATTTGCAGGAATTTACAGCATTTGGGACATAAAACAACGATATCATGAGTCCCCGGAGCAACGGGAGGGGTCACGCGTGATCCAGGGGGTCAAACGACCAAGATTGCCATCTTTCAGCCCCCACCCGATCGGTTGGACACAGCCAACCGATCGGGTGATGCACACGTGTCTGACCCGGGCGGAAGCTGAAGCCAAGTGAAGATCAACCGACCGGTTCGTCGACCGGTTAAACACAGCAGAGTTCTCGGGAATTTGGGCGTAATTCCAACCGATCGGGTGACTTATCACCCGATCGGTTCATCTGTAGCCGCATCGCCTCAAATATCGAACCGACGGCTCCACCCGCTCTCCTCAGTGACCGGTTGAAGCTCCCGAAGGCGACGGCCGAAGCAACAAGCTGCTCACCCGATCAGTTGACATTTCAACCGATCGGGTGGCCTTTTCGTCCCCTTTCGCACACCGCTGCTCATTCATTGAAGATCTGCTATCAGTCCAGAAGGATTTTGGGTGATCTCTTATTTTTTTAGCGTCGGCATCGTCGTTAGCTTTCCAACGATAGGTCGCATGCCCGAATCAGATTTTTCTAGATTTTTCTGGAATTTTCTGAGCGCAGCTGTGTGCTGAAATTGGCTGCTGTCTGAAATTTCACTTCAACCGATCGGTTGGGAGTCCAACCGATCGGTTGAAGTCAATTTCAGCAGTTTCGTGCTCTCTGTTTATTCCACTCGATCGGGTGAGTTTTCACCTGATCGGGTGGGCTTTTTTTGACAGTTCTGAACCCGACCCAAGAGGGTTTTTGAGGGGTTTATAAATAGAGTTTGGGGACACGACTTGGGGAGCTTATTCTTCAGTTTTTCTAGGGCTTTTTGCCCCTTTCTCTTGTGAGATTTAGATTAGTTTAGATTAGGTTTTCTTTGTTAATGAATCTTGTAATGCATTGAAGACTCAATTGCAAGCTAAGTATTTTCTTCTCTCATTTTCTATTGTTTTGTGTTATTTTCTTTGTTGCTTGATGGTGAATGTTTGTTTGTCATTATTATTGCTTTCTATCATGTTCTTCACCATCGAGTAGTGTTTGATGAACCCTAATACGGGTTAGGGTAGGATTGATGCTTGGAAATTTACATTTGGCTTGGTTGCATGGCATGTGTTCGATGAAATGTGTCAATGGGGATTTCTAGCAATCTGGGTCCAATTCGTACGGCAACACGCTAGACGTGTTGGGGGTTGGGGTCCGGTGCTTTTCCAGTCAAGATCCGCTTCGATGTATTGCTAGAAATCACATTTGACCTATTTGGCCATTAGGGTTACGCGGGGGTGTTTCATTGTCATTGGCGGGAGAAAGACCACCTTTGACTGTTGGGCCAAGGGGGAATAAACTTGGCGGTTGACTCCCTAGCCATAGCTCACGCCCCTAGTGTAGACATTGAGTCCTCGCACGTGGGAACGGCTTGGATGAAATGTTGGGAGTTATCATTGTGGACTTAATGCTCCCGGTTGCGGAAGGTGTTAATGGACATGGGAATGCCCACTGTCCGGAACCGGGTAGGCCTAGCGTGCTTGGCACAGACCGGAATATCGGGCCATGGACGCTAGGTACCACCTTTTTGGGCAATGTCTCACCCTGGGTCAAGTCAAATGCCAAGTGTCATGAGTGCTCTAGCCCGTGTTAGCGGGGATTCATTTCGTGTCTTTTTATTTCTGCTCTTATTTCTACACTTCACCCATATCATCCGCGTAGCTAGCACATAACCTAGGCGAGGCTAGTAGCAACTCAAGCCATCCACCTCCCTGAGTTCGATAAACCCGCACCCTACACTAACCGTGCACTTGCGGTAAAACGACACCGCGCCCAAACCGTAAACGGGGCGCCGGTCAAGTTTTTGGCGCCGTTGCCGGGGAGGCGTTCGGTTTGATATTAGCTTAGCTTGGGTTCGTTAGACTACGCATAAAAACACAAAAAAAATTTCTTTTTCTTTTTTTAAAAAATATATATTCAATAACCAAGAAATTTTTCCCCCACCATTATATTATCCTTTTGTTATTCTCTTGTACTATTGACGCTCCTCTCTAGTTTTCTTATTTTTGTTGTCCAGGTATCTTTGATATTACCATGTGGAGATCAAATTTCGATGCTCAGATGGGAGGATACGATCCTTATCCAGTTGTGGTTTGTGAGACTTGTGGGATGGCGGGGCACGTGTATTATGATTGCCCATTTACGCTTGAGAGCCTCCCCCCACTCCAAGGCCAAACATTTTCCCACAACCTTAGCCCAAACACCTCCCATCCATTTCCTCAACCTTATACCCCTCCACAAACACAAGAAGAATCAAGCCTCGTGTCTCTCCTTGAAAGTGCCATGTTTAACCAAGGCCAAATATTACAAAACTTAATGGTACCAATCACCGAGCCGACACCGAGGAGAGGGGATGAAGGAGAGGATATACCAACTTTCATGGTTGAGACCACCATGCCATCGGTCACCATAGACACATCTCAAGCCGATACCCCATTTTTCCATCACTACCACTTGGATGACGAAGCATTTTTTGATGATGATAGTGAGGATGAGGAGATTTATCTAGGATCTGTGGGAGAGATTTCTTGTCTTGATTTGGATACCCCACATGAGTCCTATGAGAGCACTGAGGAGTTTACAGAGATTATGCATACCGGCGAGGAGGATGTGCGTGAGGACGAGGACACCACGACCACATACGAGGGGTCCGCTCCACATCCACCTCCACAGCCATCTCTATCACAGCTTCCTCCTTGGTCGGTGGTCAACCATGAGGATGTCATTCAGGACATCGGACAGATGGTGGAGCATGAGCATATCATCGAGGAGGATGTGCATGAGGGTTTGGATACGATGGTCCACTCTATGGAGCCCGAGTCACATCTACCTTTACCTTCGCTCTCCACTTCTTCTGTGGCTGAGCATCTACTTGAGCATATTGCCCCTATTCAGTGAGATTTTCATACTCACTCTCACTCCACTTTTGAGTCTCGCTTTTCACTTCATATCTCTTTAGACTCGTATATATTTGACATACCATATCTCTCGCAGGACACATGATCTACTTCCCTTGAGGTATGCCGCGGTGTGTCACCACCTGGAGAGTCACTTCTCATGGAGAGCGAGGATTTGGTCGTCACTAGTACAGAGGATAGCGACCCATTCTCAGGGAGTATTCGTCACCCTTTTATTATTTTTCCATCTCATGTTGACGATTATCTCTGGGATACATTTATTTTGGGAAATAATTTCTTGTCATGGACTAATGCACCTCGTCCTTTGCAGGTCACAGGTGGACACCTACGAGGGATGCTTGGAGGTGCATTGCTTGGGTCCATTGGCACACGTGGCACATCGCTTTTGGCGGACCCACAGAAGGAGCAGTTAGAGCGGCTACCTGCCCCGCTCCAGATCTTGGATCCACCTATGCTCAGGTGTATCCTAATCCAGTAGTGTAAAAATTTACCGCTTTCTAGTTTAGGTTTGAATAATCTCGTCTCCTCTCATTAGCGAGGGGAGCGTATCTAGGGTTTTCTTTTGCATCTTAATAACCCTTCATGTCGTGCCCTTCTATCATTTCACCCTCATCCTCTTCCGAGGAGAATGAGCACACCGTCTCTCCTGCATTTTGATTTCTTTCTTTTCTTTTCCGATCTTCCCCTTGCATATTTCTGCATCACATTGATCATATCGTTTCGCTGCCATTGTCATGTTCAGCTTGGGGGAAATCGATTTGTGTGCATGTTTTCGTGTGTCGTTGTTGTGTGTCTGTGTCTAGGTGTTCTTTTGTCGTGTTTTATACCTTTTATTTGAGTGTTTCTTTTTCTTTATTTTTTAGTTTCGCTCATGTGTTTTTTGTGTTTTTCATTTTTTGTGTCGGTGCGTAACTCCCCTCCATTTTCATTGCCCTCTCGTATTCACTACTATTGCATTGAGGACAATGCTAGTTTCAGCTTGGGGGAGTCGCACTTCGTGCATCATTTGTCTCTTTTTCTTCGTTATTTGAGTCGTTTTTCTCCGTGTTTTTCTTTTTCTTTTTATTTTCTTCTTTTTATCTCTTTCTCCTAGAGATGAACCCTATGATGAATTGCCACGAAAATCACACGCGCACCTTGCACAGCTTCGATAATCACATTCACTAACCCTAGGATATCGAGTCCTCTTGCATTTCACGCTTCGTGGGTCCACTTTGCTTCTATGTGAGTCGTGTGTCATGTCTAGCTTATAGTGTGCTTCTACTTTGTGATGTTGATTTATATACCTACCCTTGGTTGACCCCTAGATTATCATGCTTCGATATTGAATATGCGGTATTTGCTTCTAATGTCTGCTTCTATATGCATGCTATATATATATATCGTATACTTCATTTTGCATGTGTCGGGATTCCACAATTAAGGACTAGGATAACCCATTTGGCCCATGCTCTAACTTGCGAGAAATATTTCCTTTGCCCAAGTGTTTAGATTCCGATTTCTTTTTTATTTTACTTGGTGCAAATCCCCTCGTCGTGTACCGTTCTCCCACTTGGGAGAGTACATATGTATATATCCCAATATCCAAAAATCCAAAAAAAGGAGAGAAAAGAAAAACCCAAAAAGAAGAGAAAAGAAAAGAAAGAAAAAAATTGTATAGCCAAAAATCCAAAAAATATACAAATACCCAAAACCCAAAAAAATTCCCGTGTGAATATCTTTTCCTACTTGCCGAGAATAAAGGGAAGGCGAGAATTTGCACCGAGTGTTCTACTCCACATCATCTCAACCCCCATCGTTTTCGAAAACACTTGGCGTGGGAACTTTTTAGCTAGTATCTCGGCTATAGTGGTGTGATTTCCTTAACCCTAGTTGTGGAGTCCCCGATGCATGATACGCTTCTATTCTTATACTCTTCTCATGCATGCTTGAGCTAATATTCACCGCAATTTCAAATTCGAATCGGTATTTGGGTCGTTTCCTGGATTTGTGTATATCGAGCTTTATTGCACAATGTAGATAGTGACACAGTTTGCTAGCACACGACCACGCTCACTTGCGCTTCACCGCGTGGGCCCACGGCACTCGTCTGGACTCGTATTCCTTGGTTTAGTGATGTGATTTGGCGTTCGCTTGCTTAGTGTGTCATTTTTGATTTTGTTGGCCCTAACGGGTGATCTAGGATATAGAGTTTTCTTTTTCTCTCTTTCTCTCTATTTTCTCTCTCCGAGCTCCTACTCTCACTCGTCTTCCTCGAGGACGAGGAAGAGTTCAGCTTGGGGATTTTGACGTGCGTTTATATTTCATATATTTGCGCACGTTTTCTCCCGTGTTTTTCCATTATTTACCGTCGTCTTGTATTCGTTTTCTCGTGTTTTCTTGTTTTCTTTCACTTTTCCGTGTTTTTGGTAATTTGCAGGAATTTACAGCATTTGGGACATAAAACAACGATATCATGAGTCCCCGGAGCAACGGGAGGGGTCACGCGTGATCCAGGGGGTCAAACGACCAAGATTGCCATCTTTCAGCCCCCACTCGATCGGTTGGACACAACCAACCGATCGGGTGATGCACACGTGTCCGACCCGGGCGGAAGCTGAAGCCAAGTGAAGATCAACCGACCGGTTCGTCGACCGGTTGAACACAGCTGAGTTCTCAGGAATTTGGGCGTAATTCCAACCGATCGGGTGACTTATCACCCGATCGGTTCATCTGTAGCCGCATCGCCTCAAATATCGAACCGACAGCTCCACCCGCTCTCCTCAGTGACCGGTTGAAGCTCCCGAAGGCGACGGCCGAAGCAACAAGCTGCTCACCCGATCGGTTGACATTTCAACCGATCGGGTCGCCTTTTCGTCATCTTTCGCACACCGCTGCTCATTCATTGAAGATCTGCTATCATTCCAGAAGGATTTTGGGTGATCTCTTATTTTTCTAGCGTCGGCATCGTCGTTAGATTTCCAACGATAGGTCGCATGCCCGAATCCGATTTTTCTATATTTTTCTGGATTTTTTTGAGCGCAGCTGTGTGCTGAAATTGGCTGCTGTCTGAAATTTCACTTCAACCGATCGGTTGGGAGTCCAACCGATCGGTTGAAGTCAATTTCAGAAGTTTCGTGCTCTCTGTTTATTCCACCCGATCGGGTGAGTTTTCACCCGATCGGGTGGGCTTTTTTTGACAGTTCTGAACCCGACCCAAGAGGGTTTTTGAGGGGTTTATAAATAGAGTTTGGGGGCACGACTTGTGGAGCTTCTTCTTCAGTTTTTCTAGGGCTTTTTACCCCGTTCTCTTGTGAGATTTAGATTAGTTTAGATTAGGTTTTCTTTGTTAATAAATCTAGTAATGGATTGAAGACTCAATTGCAAGCTAAGTATTTTCTTCTCTCATTTTCTATTGTTTTGTGTTATTTTCTTTGTTGCTTGATGGTGAATGTTTGTTTGTCATTATTATTGCTTTCTATCATGTTCTTCACCATCGAGTAGTGTTTGATGAACCCTAATACGGGTTAGGGTAGGATTGATGCTTGGAAATTTACATTTGGCTTGGTTGCATGGCATGTGTTTGATGAAATGTGTCAATGGGGATTTCTAGCAATCTGGGTCCAATTCGTACGGCAACACGCTAGACGTGTTGGGGGTTGGGGTCCGGTGCTTGTCCAGTCAAGATCCGCTTCGATGTATTGCTAGAAATCACATTTGACCTATTTGGCCATTAGGGTTACGCGGGGGTGTTTCATTGTCATTGGCGGGAGAAAGACCACCTTTGACCGTTGGGCCAAGGGGGAATAAACTTGGCGGTTGACTCCCTAGCCATAGCTCACGCCCCTAGTGTAGACATCGAGTCCTCGTGCGTGGGAACGGCTTGGATGAAATGTTGGGAGTTATCATTGTGGCCTTAATGCTCCCGGTTGCGGAAGGTGTTAATGGACATGGGAATGCCCACCGTCCGAACCGGGTAGGCCTAGCGTGCTTGGCACCGGCCGGAATATCGGGCCATGGACGCTAGGTACCACCTTTTGGGGCAATGTCTCACCCTGGGTCAAGTCAAATGCCAAGTGTCATGAGTGCTCTAGCCCGTGTTAGCGGGGATTCATTTCGTGTCTTTTTATTTCTGCTCTTATTTCTACACTTCACCCATATCATCCGCGTAGCTAGCACACAACCTAGGCGAGGCTAGTAGCCACTCAAGCCATCCACCTCCCTGAGTTCGATAAACCCGCACCCTACACTAACCGTGCACTTGCGGTAAAACGACACCGCGCCCAAACCGTAAACAGGGCGCCGGTCAGCAAGGTCTACAAGAAAAGGTTAGACCAAACTGCAAGTGCACCAATTACTTAACAACGTTTTACTGGTTGATTAACATGCTGAGGTTTTAGCAACAGAAGTACACTCAACAGGAAAGTAAACACGACAAGTAGTGGTCGTAGCGAGTGCTACAGACCATGGAACTAGCCTACCGGTGTCAAGACAAAACGGAACACGGGAAGCCAGACACGACACGACAAGACATGAAAAGGATTCACGCCTGTTCGGTTCGAGGGGGATCGGACCCTCTTGTCGCTTGCACACTCAACCCTACCCCAAAAACCCCAAGAATCGTGACAGGACAAGGGATCACTTGCTCTAGCTTGATAAGTGCACTATTGCTCTCTGAGCTGTGTATCAATACATGAGATCACCTGCTCTAGCTTGACAGGTGCCCATTTGCCCATCGGGCTGTGAACTAGTACAAGGGATCACTTGCTCTGGCTTGGTGAGTGCCCTATTGCCCAGCGGGCTGTGCAGACGGAAAGGAACAAGACACGACAGAATAGGAGGGGTTGTACTAGGGTGTCCACAACTCACACACACGCTTGTCAATCCTATGATTGTAAAAATCGTTGTTGTTGGACTCAGATTTCGTTGTCAAATCTGGGCCATCAAGGCGTCCCGGACGCTATCATTTCACGTCCGGTCCTCATCATTCAAGACTAACAGTTCTAGCAAAACCAAGGCCTAAACATGACCAAGAACGCAAGTGGTACACTTTCCTGCGGTGGCGAATGCATCGTCTCCCAGGTACGTCTCGTCCAAATGTCTCGTCAGCGGAAAAGCGTCTGAAAATCGTGACATGGCGACGGTGTCAGATCACGATTCAGAATTCCTATTAGGGTTGTGTCTAGGTTATTGGGACTAGCCTAATCGTCAAAAATCACATTTTTAATGTAATTAACCTAATCAACGATCTATCCTATGTGCACATGCGAGAAGTACATTCGTCGATTTCTACGGTTGAACATCGTTTTATGAGAAGCGAAAAAGTAAATTTAGTTTGATTGTGTTGCTGATTTTAATTAGGGCTTGATTGTCTATGGTATGGGTTTATACGGGTTTAGAGAACCAACTTGATTCGACGATTCTTGCGAAGATCCGGCGTCGATTTTGAAAGGTGGAAGCTTTGCGTCGTCTGGAAATTCCTAGGCCGCGGGTAGTGCAGCGAGGAATGTTGATCGCCGGTGATGGTGAAGATCCCAGCGTCTCCCGACGTCATTGCTGCTGGATCTGAGATGGGAACACCGTACTAGAGTAAGAGGGAGAAATGAAACGGGAGAGAATGAAGGGAGAGAGAATGAAGGGGAAAATGGAGGGCGCAAGGATGGAGGAAGGAGAGAAAAGGGAAGGACGTGGGAGGAAGGGGGATAGGTTGGGGAAGAGGGAGACTGGAAAACAATCAGGAGAAAAGAAGGAGAAAGCCGCATTTAAATAAGAAAATGAAACGACGGCTAGTACAAAAATTAGGGTTTCGGGGTCAACTAGTCGGTCTGAGAAGGGCGGTTGACCGACTAGTTTGGAAACTAGTCGGTCGATCGTCTAACTGTGACCGACTAAATGGCAAACAGAGAACAGTGTCGGTATAGGGTTGATAGATCTAGTCGATCTGTGAAGGCTTGTCGACCGACTAGTTTGCAACCTAGTCGGTCGGCCAGTGTTCATTGACCGACTAATGGGTAAAAGTGGTCAACAAGATGTTTTGATGATTAGTCGGTCAGCGAAGGAAACCTAACCGACTAGTTCGTCAACTAGTCGGTCGGTATTCATTCTTTAACCGACTAACGATAAACAGTAACCTGGGTGTGAAAAATGATCTCTGTACTAGTCGGTCTGCGAAGAAGTGTTGACCGACTAGTTTGATAATTAGTCGGTCGGGGAATGAACTTAGACCGACTAAGCGTAAACAGTAGCTTAGGGAAAATGAAAGAGAGAACTAGTCGGTCCATGAAGAGTCATTGACTGACTAGATTGACATCTAGTCGGTCGGTTCCTCAATGTGAACCGGCTAATGAGCACAGGAAGTCGCAGATTGAAGCGTGAAGCTTCGGAATGATTTCTATGAGTTCCAAAGGTGAACCTATTCTAAGATATGAGCGTTACGAAGCACGCTCAGCTCCAGGTAGGAGAAAAGAAATACGGAAAAGAAAAGGGAGAAGACGAACATATATATATATATATATATATATATATATATATATATATATATATATATATATATATATATATATATATATATATATAACATCAGCATACAAAACTAGCCGTTACATTTCTTATACTTTATATTCAACAATTGAATCCCATCTGGATTACAATTGGCTGGCCAGCTTTGAATCTCTAAAGTCCAAATGTGAATATGAAATTAATCTTCCTCTTCTTGCGATCATTTAGATCTTGACTTGACTCACTTTTCTAACATGCCCCATCGGACCGAATTAATCATAGTCCATAAGCAACATGCTGAGATAGCAATCACCCAGTCAAATCTTAAGGAACCAATTAGAGTCCATAAGGGTAATGAGTTAAGACCCATGTGGTCTTTGGGTCTCACATAATAGTAAACATAATTACTATTCTAACCCAATGGTCAAAATGTATATGTAGTATGAATACGTATTACAACATCACTCCTTTCCCAGGGAGCGTATGTCTTAATGATGTTGTAAGGATGTTAACCAGACACCACAATGTCTGACTTTGAGTCCCTTTTACTACTCAACTAATCTTCTAGACTCACATCCCGCATAAGACAGATAGGATTTCAAAAATCCTCTTAGATCTTTTGAAAGCATCCATATGATGCAGATCTTTCATACGACCATTTTGTTTAAGTCATGACCCTAAATCATCCATCTGATGATTTTGACTTTAAACAGGTCTCATCTTTATTTTACCCGTCTGATAAAATAAAGGCGGTTGCTCATGTGAGAGAGCCAACCTTAATCTGTCCGACATACTAAAATTCAGCTGAGATTTCAAAAATGTACACAAACATTTCTTAAGAAATTCATATGCAATGTTGAAAAGAACTTATTCTTTTATTAAATTTGATCATTTACAGACATGGGAATTTACATTTGTACAACTCTGCTCTTACGCAATCCTTGAGATGATAAGTGTTTGTAAAACACATCTCTGGGGATCGCCTTCGTAAGCGGATCCGCTATCATCTCATGCGTAGATATGTACCTTATGTCTACCTTCTTGGTCTTATCATAGTCTTTTGCAAATTTGTAGCGGATATCTATGTGTTTGGTCTTACAATGGAATTTAGGATCTTTGACATAGGCTATAGATGCTTGACTGTCGCTGTGTATAGGTACAACACCTGAGTCACTTGCATCAATTAGCCTGTCTAAGAACTTCCTAAGCCAAACAGCCTCTTGGACTGCCATGCTAAATGCTACAAACTCGGCTTCCATCGTTGAAAGTGCGATGCAGGATTGTTTCTTGCTACTCCAGGATATTGCACCAGATCCGAGTAGAAAAACATATCCTGAGGTCGATCGTCGCTCATCGAGATCACCCGCCCAATCAGCATCAGTGTAGCATTCGAGCCTCAAGGCATCTCCTTGATAGCATAGAGCATAGTCTGCAGTTCCCTTAAGATACCACATTATCCTCTAAATCGCTTTCCAGTGTACTTGCCCTGGGTTGGATTGGTAACGACTTACCATTCCAACGGCAAAACAGATGTCCGGTCTTGTACACATCATAGCGTACATAAGACTACCAACTGCACTGGAATATGGAACTTTTTCCATAATTTCCTTTTCCTTTTGGTTCTTTGGACATGATTTCAGACATATATTGTCGCACTTGCTTATAGGAGTATCAATGGACTTGCAGTCCTGCATATTAAAACGTTCTAGAACCTTCTTTATATAAGTCTCTTGTGAAAGAGAAAGAAGTTTCTTCGAACGATTCCTTGAAATCTTAACTCCAAGGATATATGCGGCTTCTCCCATGTCTTTCATCTCAAAAACTGATGAAAGCCAAGCCTTGTTATCCATCACAAAGCCCTTGTCATTTCTGGCTATTAAAATGTCATCTACATATAGAGACATAATAACGTACTTGCTTTTAATCCTCTTGATATATTCGCAGTTATCTTCATCAAGCATGTAAAAACCATTTGATAAGACAACTTCTTGAAATCATATATACCATTGCCTCGAGGATTGTTTAAGACCATATATGGACTTACGAAGTTTACAAACCTTATGTTCGTTTCCTTCTTTTACAAACCCTGTTGGTTGTTCCATATAGATCTCCTCGTCCAATTCTCCACTGAGAAAGGCAGTCTTTACATCCATCTGATGTAATTCGAGGTCTAAGCAAGCTACCATAGCCAGAATCAGGCGAATCGAGGTAAAACGGACAACAGGTGAGAAGGTCTCTTCGTAGTCTATCCATTCCTGTTGCGTAAAACCTTTCGCGACAAGGCGCGCTTTATATCTGTCAATAGAGCCATCAGCCTTATGCTTGATCTTGAGAACCCATTTGTTCCCAATAGCTCTACGTCCTCTGGGTAAGTTAACTAAGTCCCAGACTTGGTTAACTTTCATGAATTCCACCTCTTCCTTCATCGCTTCCATCCATTTGTCTTTCGCAGGGCATGATACGGCCTGTTTGAAAGTAGCAGGCTCGTCATCATCCTGTAGTAAAGTCATAAAGGTTTGCGGAAATTCATCCTCAAATCTTAGAGGAGCCAACCTTGTACGATTACTACGTCGTATTTGAGATTCTTCAAGTCCTTGTTGACTCGAATTTAGATCAATTCTAACATTACTCACACTTGGAATGTCGTTAGAAATGCTCCCATTTGGATCATTATTCCCGTATGGAATATGATTAGTGTCATTCGTATCATCCATTGGTGAAGTTTGAAACGTATTTTCTTCTTCACCAAGAATTCTCCCACTCGACTGAGGTAATCCTTCTTGATCATTAATCTCAAATAGAGATAAGTCCTGACTTATCTCGCCCTGTCTTGGAAACTCGTTTTCCAAGAAAGTGACATCCCTCGACTCAAATTCAATTAGACCTCCATTGTCTTCCTGACTAATGAAAACATAACCTTTGGAGTTTTCTGCGTATCGTATAAAGATACATTTCCTTCCCCTTGGCCCAAGTTTCCCATACTTATGGAAGGAAATATGTGCGTAGGATGCACATCCCCAAGGTTTCAAAATGTTTAAGTCAGGAGACCTTTGGTTCCACAACTCATAAGGAGTGGAGCTAACTGATTTCGAGGGTACGCGGTTCAAGATGAAAGCGGCCGTCAATAATGCATCACCCCAAAAGGTGATTGGCAAGTTAGCTTGCGCCATCATTAAACGGACCATTTCCATTAAAGTCCTATTTCTCCTTTCTGCAACACCATTTTGTTGCGGAGTATAAGGCATAGTTACCTGATGTACTATGCCCTTTTCATCACAAAGTTCCTTAAAACTTGTTGATTGATATTCACCGCCCCTATCGGTTTGCAAGACCTTAATCTTGCGATCTAATTGATTCTCCACTAAACTCATATAGTTCTTAAAGCAGGTTAATGCTTCACTTTTGTGGGATATCAAATAGATATGTCCGAATCGGGTGAAATCATCAATAAAAGTGATGAAATAGGACTTCCCGCGTCTTGTCTTGACATTCATCGGACCACATATGTCCGAATGGATGAGCTGTAATGGAACCTCGGCCCTTGTGCCGGTTCCAAACGGCTTGCGACAAGATTTCCCACAAGGCAATGTTCGCAGGTCGACATTTCAACCTTTGAAACATTGGATAGAAGGCCACGTTTGGCAAGTCTATCCATTCGTTTTGGTCCAATATGACCAAGCCTTGCGTGCCAACAAATTATATTAGACTCATAAGTCGAAGAATTTGTAACAAGGAAATTTCATTACATAATGAAGAGTCATATATTGTATTTAATACAATAAATCCTTTAAATACATACCCAGTACCAATTAAGGAATTATTACAACACAAGTCCACTTTACAATCATGAAAAAACCAGCTATAACCAAGACCCATTAACACGACCACAGATATTATATTCCTTCGAATATCTGGAGCGAAGAGAACATCATGAAGTAGGAGAGTGCGGCCGTTGTCCAAGACTAGCTTGCAAGTCCCAACGCCTTTCACTTCAACACGTGTGTTGTTTCCTACATAGATCCACTTCGTTCCTTGGGTTATCCGGTGATACTCCACGAAGGACCGTCTGTCCCTTGCTATGTGGTCGGTGGCACCTGAATCAATTATCCAAAATTGATTAGATTCCACAAGAAATATTGAACTAGAAACACATATGTAACTAGTATAATTACAAGTTACCTCGTCGCCTCCACTCGTACACGAACGAGCATAGTGACCGAGCTTGTTGCACTTGAAGCACTTGATCCTCTTCAAGTCTTTCTTCTTGTGCCATTTCTTGTGCCCACCCTTATGTTTGGGTTTCTTGGTAGACTCAGATTGTTTATTACGTTCATTGGTAGACTTCGAACGATCTTTCCTTTTCTTTCCCCCGTGTGAGGAACTAGCAACCATGTGCACTTCTGCACTTGGCTTGGCAGCCGCAAGCCGCTCTTCCTCTAATTCGAGGTGCTTGGAAACATCGCTGAAGGTCTTGATGCTCTCATTGTGAGTGAGATGCATCTTCATTTGGTCCCACCCATTTGGTAGGGAACGTATGACTGCTTGGATTTGTTGCTCATCTGTGAGCACATGACCTGCATCCTTTAACTCAGAGATTAGATTCACCATATGTCGCAGATGTTTCCCCATGGAATGATCTGGACGTTTCTTGTATGAATCAAATCTTATAGTTAAGGCACGAAGTTTGGACACCGATGTGCCACCAAACTTCTCCTCTAGCTTGGACCATATGTCCATGGCTAGGTCGTGCTCTCGGAAGATGCGCATTATATCATCGGCCATACTGCTCAATAATGTAATGCAAGCTATGTTGTTCTTCTGAGACCAAGCATCAAAAGCTTCCTTGTCTCGTCTGTGTTGGGCCGTAGTGCCCAACTCGGGTTCAATCATTACGTTCTTTAGAGTTTCGAACACTTCTTGCTCCTCTAGAACGTATTGTATCTTGATGGACCATAGTTTGTAATTATCGCCGTTGAGTTTTTCACCTCTGTTTAACTCAGCGATGATATTCTTTGAAGCAGAAGACATTTTACTTTTAAAATGCTGCAAAAAGACACAAAACCGAAGGTTTGATCAAAAACATTGCATTAAAAATTCTTAAAATTCAATTCCCACTTGAAATGATAATAGAATATCCCATTTGGATAGTTCTAATTTCAACTCCCACTTGGAATGATATTTATAATTTGATAAGTTACTTTCGAAAAATATTGAAGATGTTGTTATAGAATCGGAAAGGTTTCTACGATTCCAATCACCATCTAGAACAATCCTTCAATATTTCCCCCTCACTTATCAAACGATAGTACTCTTATAGTACTTCGCAGCGGAAAAGCATTTTTGAAAACGTATTTTTCAAAACGTATAAAAACGTATTTTTCCAAAATGTATATTTCAATTCAGTACCCTTATGATACTAGCGAAATATTCGGCACTTCTTGGCCATTTGCCGTGGTTGTTCCGTATCCGTGCCAAGGTCGGATCCCCCTTGAGGGGATTTTTCTGCAAGCCATTGTCGCCGGCTCCCGTATGGATCCAGGCGCTTCTCCCCGTATAGGAGAATTTTGCCATAGACGACTGTCGTTGGCCCCGTATGGGCTAGTCGGCATGTTCGTGTTACATCGACCAAGGCCTCTCACCGAATTGGTCGACCAAAAATCCCGGATTGGTCGACCAATACCGACCAAGGATCTGGCACCCCCCGGCCAGGGCCCTCTGGCCCTGGCCTGGCCTCGGCCAGAGGCCGGCCAAGGGCTCTGGCCTCGACCAGAGGTCGGCCAGGGGCCCCCCTGGCCCTGGCCAGGCCTCGGCCAGATGCCGGCCAGGGCCTCCTAGCCGTGGCCAGGCCTCGGCCAGAGGCCGGCCTGGCCGTGGCCGGCCATGGCCTTGCCATGGCCCTTTGGCCTTGGCCGGCCATGGCCCATATGGCCATGGCCGGCTACCCCCTTGCATGGGGTTGGCCGCACACCCCGCCGGAGGGGAGGCCATGGTGGTTATTGGCCGTAGCCAACCCCCTCCGCATGGGGAGTGGGGATGCATTTCTTCCATAGCCCATTTGGCAATGGTGATCATGCACCAAAAGTCATCTTCTCCGATGGGAATAACCACCGTCGTCGTCTTCGATGAAGCACCCGTTCGTCGATGAAGCAACCGTTCGTCGAGAAAGTAGTTATTCTCTAATGGCTGTGTGCCAAAATGAAGAAATAACATACTTTAAAGTTCGTAAACTACACACTCCACATGAAGAGAGTTCACATTCCCTATGAATGGAGACTCAGCATCCATGAAGAGTGCGAGCTTGACGATATGAACGGTCGGTTCTTCCCGTCACGGAGAGTTCCCGCCTTATCCGTAATGGTAGGAGACCCTAACGTGAAAAGAACAACCGCTGCGTTCTCTCTGTCACGAAGCGTTCCTACCATATCCATAATGGTAGGATACCCATTCTTGAAAAAGACAATGCCTCGTTCATCGGTTCGACGTGGCGACGGCTTGACCGGGGCGAACCCGTATGGCTCTGATACCTATGTAGGATCCTGTCAAAACAAGGACGTTAGGATCGAATAATAAAGTCGAGACTTACGCTTGTGTACACGGCACCGTAATCTCGAAACTTCGCCCTCGGATTTTCCACAATGGTCGATACGTCGTCACGGAGGATCGAAGCAGAGTTTCACCGCATAAATCTCTAACTAGAAGAGGATTTTAATGGAAGGGAGAAGAAGAACATAAGATGCCTTATGCAAACTTATGGCATGGAAAGAGTGGTATGAATGCCTTACCCTTGGGTCCTATTTTTAGGCTTTAGGGGTGGTTATTGTAGGAAATAACCAATTATAAGCTTATTAGCCTATATTAGCACATTCATTTATCCTCTTCTTTATTCACTTATCAAGTGCCTTTATGCACTTATAAAGTGACTTTTTCCACTTATCGAGTGGTCCTTTTCACACGAGAAAAGGTTCCCTTCGTGCACGCTTTCGTGCACGCGACATCTGAGGTCCGTATACCCTCATACATCCCCTCATGGGTGTATTCATGTCGTCCATATCCAACATGGATGACTCACAAATGTAATTGAAGGTAAATGATATGAATTGGATGATCGTAGATTGTTGATTGAAGCTCCGTAAAGACTTCAAGCTCATACGATGGAAAGAAGAGATTATTCGTCAATATAATTTTTCTTTTATCTCTTCTAGTATGTAGCTTAGAAGTAGAACTTTGATGGAGCACTCACACACATCTACATTCTGTCATAGGATATCTCTAGACCGTTGTCCTTTGGTCCCAATTCAATTCTCTTTTGTTTGTGTTAGGATTGTTCATAACAGCTGACTGCTTAGCAGATTACAGTCACCTGTCTCAAAAACAGTCGACTGTATTTTGTTCTACAGTCACCTGTTATGCACAGACTATTACAATGTAGTTTTGGGCCTTCTCTGATTATTTCGCACAGGCTACTGTTGAACGATTCACAGGCACCTGTCCTAGTGACAATCGACTGTGTATTGTAAACCAGTCACCTGTATCTCCATGCCCAAATTCTGTTTGATCTGATTTCTACGGCCAGTTGACTTATGCTGTATATACAGTTGACTGTCTATTAGATCAGTCGACTGTCTATGCTGCAACAGTCGCCTGTCTGTAAATCATTTCTTTGACTCAGCTCTCTGGAAATTTCCCTTGATTTTGACAGTCGTCTGTTTAAGGTTTTACAGTCGCCTGTTTTGATTAACAGTCGACTGTATTACTTGAATCAGTCGTCTGTCCTGTATCTTGTGAGATTTCCAGTATTTGTCTAACTTACTCTTCTCTCGGCCAGTCGCATGTCGAAGAAATTACAGTCGCTTTTGGTTTAACAAACGACTGTCTATGCTTCATCAGTCGACTGTCCACGTGGTAAGTTACCGTTATGAATTCTCACCTACCCTTGCTGACTGTGCAACAGTCGACTGTGGATTGTTCAACAGTCGACTGTCGCGAGTTCAGATTATATCCATTGCGATTTTTCTCACGGATTTCGATTGTGGTTTTGCCTAAACTGTTTTTTGGATTTGAGAAAGCTATAAATAGAGCTTCTACTGTTTCATTGGAAGGTTAACTCATTCATTGCAAAATCCTTCAAGCTTTCATTTCCAAAGATCAAAGCTTTCAAATCCAAAGCCCTAAGTATTTCCAAATCTTGTTCTCTTGCTCTCCAACCTAGAACCAAAGATTGATCTTCTAGGCAATTGGTGCAGTCAAGAGAAAGGGCTTTCTCCTGTCTTCCAAGAGAGTTCTTCAACACACATCACACTTCTCCTTCAAGTTCTACTTCAAGGTATAGTTGATTGTAAGTGTTGCTTTCAGATTTCATAACTTCTTTATTTGAATTGTGCTCTCGGTTGTGAGAGTGGTTTTTGCTTGCTCCCTGGTTGTGGGAGTCAAGGACATCGATTGTATTCGATTGCACTTGTAGAGTTGCTACAAGTGTGCTTTAAGAAAACCTCAAGTTAGGGTTGTAACTTGAGTATCCGGTGGTATCCGGGTGGTAAGGACATAGGATTACCGGGAACAAGTCGGGAGTTGACTTGGGTAATCCAAACCCTTGAAACATATCTGCGTTTGTGTGTGTTTCTCTTTGGGTCGTTTTTCTATTCCGCACTATTTGTTGGATTGCATTTTATTTGGCGTAAATTCCTTTTAAATTTGCATAAACACTATTCAACCCCCCTTCTAGTGTTTTCCCCATAGGCAGGGTCCTTACAATTGGTATCAGAGCGCAAGGTTTCATCTATGGCATCCAACAACAACAACGTTCCTCCGCCGGCTTCGTACAACAATCACGACCGTGTTGGAGCGTCCACACTTTTCGAAGGTCAATCTACAGTACGTCCTCCATGTTTCAATGGTACTAATTTTGGTTATTGGAAGTGTAGGATGGAGACATTCCTTAGGAGTGCTTCTCTTTGGAGAACTCTCCACAAGGAGTACGTCGAGCCCGCCGAAGAGGACTTCGAGAAATGGACGATTTCCGAGAAGTCCGCCAAAGTCAACAACGCTAAAGCAATGAACGCTCTTCATTATGCGTTGGACCCGAATGAGTTCAACAAGATATGCACATGTAAGAGTGCATATCAAATCTGGAACCATCTCATCGTTACCCACAAGGAAACGAATAAGGTAAAGCTTTCAAAGTTATATGTTTCCGTGAAAACTTCGACTTGTTTCACATGCAGGAAAATGAGAGCATTGCGTCGAAGTACGGACGCTTTACCGACATCACAAATGAATTGGAAGTCCTTGGCCAAATCTACACCGAACCTGAAAAGGTAAGGAAGATCATCATGGGGATGACCTCCAAATTGGAAAGAAGAGCAATCGCCATTGAGGAGGTCAATGACTTGAAGAACTACACCGTGGTGAATCTCATCGGGACTCTTATGTCTTACAAAGTAAGACGGTATAACCGATTGAAGATTCGAGCCATGATGAATCCCTCGGAGGCCAAGAAGAAAGCTTTGGCATTCAACGCCAATTCGTCATCCTCCGAAAGTGAGGAATCCGAGAACGAGATGGATTTGGGTGAAATGGCCCAAATGACGAAGAAGTTCCAACGCTTCTTCTGCAAAGGTAAATTTCCCTCCAACAAACGTTTTGAGTCTACTAATGCTACTTCTTCTCTTTGTTATAAGTGTAATAAGCCAGGGCACATCAAGAGGGATTGCCCAATGCTAAACAACAAAGAAAAGTGGAAGGCACCAAAGTACCACAAGTCCGACAAGAACAAGAGAGACAAGAAGAAAGGACTCGTCGGTACCTTTGATGACTCAAGTGATGACTCATCAAGCGATTCCGATGATGAGAAGGGTGAGAGAGCCCACATGTGCTTCATGACACTTGAAGACCCACTCTCGGATGAGAGTGACTCCGACACGGATGACCCGGAGGTAACAATGGATGAACTTCGTATAGCTAATGAAGAACTATTTGCTAAATACCAATCTTTAATGTTTAGATACACTAGCTTAAAGAAATCAAAAGTTATCAAGTCATCCATTCCATGCATTATCAACAATGACACCATTGTTGATACTTTAACTCTTGAGAAAGCAAACTTAGCTTCTCAAAATGTCACATTGAGAGATGAGGTGAATTCCCTCAAATCTCAACTAGATCAAACACATCCCATGGATAATAGTGATCTAGTTACACGTCACACACAATTGGGTTTAGAGAATGATTCTCTTAAAACCCAAGTGCATGAGCTCAAAGCACGGGTGTCCACCTTGGATACCAACATTTCTTCTTTAAAGGAGAAATATGAGCTCATGTCCTCCCGTATTGTGAGATTCAATAAGGGACATACTCATCATCCAGCCGTTCGCAACCATCCCCATAACCAAATTATTGGAGATATTGGTGTGGGTGTTCGAACGAGATCAAGAATTGAAGAATTCTCTCATTGCGCCTTCGTCTCTACCATTGAGCCAAAGAACATTCAAGAAGCTTGTGTGGATAGCTCTTGGATAGTGGCAATGGAAGAAGAACTAGCACAATTCGAGAGAAACGAAGTTTGGGAACTTGTACCTCTTCGAAGTGGTCACCAAGTTATTGGGACCAAATGGATCTTCAAGAATAAGACGGATGAAAACGAGGTAATCACACTGAACAAAGCAAGGTTAGTAGCTCAAGGCTACCGGTAAGAGGAAGGTATTGAATTCGAAGAATCCTTTGCCCCCGTAGCTAGATTAGAAGCTATTAGGTTGCTTTTATCTTTTGCATCCCATAAGAATTTTAAATTATTTCAAATGGAGGTTAAAAGTGCATTTTTAAATGGGTTTGTCAATGAAGAAGTCTATGTTTCTCAACCTCCCGGTTTTACTCATTAAAAATTTCCAAACCATGTTTTCAAACTGTAGAAAGCGTTGTATGGATTGAGACAAGCTCATAGAGCTTGGTATGATCGTCTTAAGACCTTTCTTTTAAATTTAGGTTTTAAAATGGGAGAAGTTGATTCTACACTCTTCATTAAAGATTATGAAAATGACATTCTTTTAATTCAAGTTTATATAGACGATATTATTTTCGGTTCTACTAACTTTACTCTTTGTTAAGAGTTTTCCAAGTCTATGAAGGATGAGTTTGAGATGAGCCACATGTGAGAGCTCACCTACTTCCTTGGATTGCAAATTCGACAAATGGAAAATGGCACCTTCATACATCAGACAAAGTATATAGGGGATCTTATTAAGCGATTCGGGATGGAATCGTCTTCGAGCAAAAGGACTCCCATGAGTACTACTACTCATCTACACAAGGATGAAAGCAGAAAAGATGTAAACTTTTGTCTATATCGAGGTATGATCGGTAGCTTACTTTACTTAACCGCTAGTAGGCCCGATATCATGTTTTCCGTATGTATTTGTATTAGATATCAAGCAAGACCTAAGGAGCCACACTTGATTGCGGTTAAACGAATATTTCGTTATCTCAATCAATCTCTAGATTATGGGTTACTCTACCCTAAGTCTAGCACATATGAGTTAATCTCATATAGTGATGCCGACTTTGCCGGATGCAAGTCCGACAGGAAAAGTAATAGTGGCACATGCCATTTCTTAGGAAATTCCTTAGTTTCTTGGTTTTCTAAGAAACAAAATTCGGTGTCATTGTCCACGACTGAAGCGGAATATATTGCCGCGGGTCTTGCATGTGCACAAGTTCTTTGGATAAGACACACTCTTAGTGACTATGGTGTCAATTGTGATACTTGCCCTATCATGGTTGATAATCAAAGTGCTATTTGTCTTTTCAAGAATCCGGTACACTACTCCCGTACCAAACACATAGACGTGAGACACCATTTTATAAATGATCATGTAGCTAAGAAGGACATCATCTTAGAGTACATTGAAACCCAAAAACAAATTGCCGATATCTTCACTAAACCTCTTAAAGAAGGTTCATTTGTGAGGTTGCGTGGAGAATTGGGAATTATGGGTGAATCTGAAATCTAGAAGCTAAATTTTTCATGCTATAACTCCTTATTGAGCTCATATCTTTTTATTGTCTTTCTTCATGCGCTTTATTGTTATATGTGTTTAAGAAAGGCAATTGTGACTTATTTGATTTCATGAGTTTTGAAATTGATTGGAGTAATTTGTGTTTCAATGGATTTATTGTTTTCATAATGATTTTACGATGTATTTGTGATTTGAGTATAGGTCCTAGGGTGAGTATTCTTATTCTCTGGAATTCTATCTCACTGTGTTCTTTTGGACCAGGACAGACGACTGTCTTTCCATCTACAGTCGACTGCCCTACTCTATCTCCTCAATCTGAGAATTGATATCTTTCGCACAACCGACTGATGACTGTTTTACAGTCGACTGTTAATTTAACAGGTGACTGCATTTTAGTCATCAGGCGACTGTACTCTCTGTCGAATTTTTACAGTGTTCTCTGTTCTTTTTGTGAACTGTATTAATTCTCGGCCAGCCGACTGTTGAGCATATGTTAGTCGACTGTCCAATGGACATGCGACTGTATGTTACTTTCTAGTCGACTGCCCATCTATCTGAGCTTTATTTTTATCACTTCATCCAGTCGACTGACTTGTGTGCTTCAGTCGAAATTCTCTTGCTGTGTCGGTTCATGTGATTTGATCCGAGCCGTCGATTCCTTGATCCAACGGCTCCGATTAATTCCCCCAATTTTATATTCAAGTCTATGCGACCACTTCCCCTCGTCGACTCTCTCTCCTCCGTTTCGGACGTTCGTTTTCCCGCTCGATTGATCTATCAAATTCGTCGATCTCGCTCCCTTCGTGCGTCAATTTCGAGTGTCGTTTCCTTCGTTCTGTCGCTGGACTAGGTTTGATCTCTCTATCTCGTGATAACTCCTGTTAGGGTTCGTTCACTTTTCTGTCGTGCCCTAGCTCCGTGTTCGACCGTGGCTCTTTTTGTTCATTTCTTTCCTAATGTCTCTCTCGATTTCCTCAATGAGCCTGTCCCCTCATCGAAGCATGATCCGACTCCCTCCTCACCTCAATCTTCTGGTGAACCTCTTCCTGTCTCGGTCAGTGATCCCATGCCCTCTTCTCAGCCTGCTGTGCATCCTTCTAGGTCCACTGAATTCCTTCTTCGTCAGTTAGACGCTCGTGTCTCTGCTCTTGAAATTCTTCCCGTTTCTTTGGATGAGAAGCTCTCGCTTTCGCTTAAGCTTCAGCTAATCTCTTTTAAGCATCATGGTTGTCCCATTCCTCCCGAGCTTCAGGCTTTGTTTGCTTCGTCTGAGGACACTATTCCTACTTGTGTATCTCCTCCTCATGGCTTCACACCCAAACCCTCTGTGGTTCAGACCTCCGATGCCCAGAATCCACTTCATGTTCCTGCTATTTCTTCTGCTGATCGTGCTTCGTCTTCTAAGAGGAAGACTCCGACTTTTCCTACTCGTCGCTCTGCTCGGCTTTTGTTCTGATCTTCTGGTCGCCCGTCGGATCCCTCCGTCATTCATATTGACTGAGGCTGCTGCTGCTATTCTGTTCACTCACCTGAAGACCTTGTTTGTATTTTGCGTGGTCTGCTTTTGTTTAGGTTGAGTGATTCTGATATATATATTTTGTTTTGTTTTCTTTGTATGATGGATGATGCTGTCAGCGACTCTTTTATACATGTATGGTGATATACTTTGATGTCGTCATGATGATGTATTTTTTGTCTTGGTCATGATGATGTATCTTTTTGTGTTGGTCATGTAGATGACCATCCGCTGTTGTACTCAGTTTATATATATATATATATATATATATATATATATATATATATATATATATATATGATGTTGCACCCTCTCTTGTGTCACTATGCTATATTGTATATCTTATCTGTGTGATGTATGATATGTTGTCTCCATGTATGCTTCACTTCCCTGATGTGCTTTTGAGACAATATAAGGATTTGATATTGGTTAATTCATGCTTTCTTTGATGTGATGAATTTGTGAAAATTATTTTCATTTCGTATATCTAAAATGTTGATATTGGATTTCAATTCCATTACTCACATGTGAATATGATGAGATTTTATGAGTTTTTGATTCGATATATCTTTATACTCCTTGATTGTTGTTAGTTCGTATTTAACACTATTATTGTTATTGTTATTTGCTCGCACCTTTTTGGATAATGCCATAGGGGGAGAGAAGTAAACATACAAGATTCATAATGGATGTGCTAAGTATGTTCTAAGGCTTGAATCTAAGATTTTCATTGCCTTAGATTCAGGGGGAGTAAGATTACAATGAATATGGATTTTATTTCCTAGATTTCTTGAATTGAATTCATTCATATCTCACTCACTTGCTTCAATTGTTATGTAGATGCTCTAATATTTGTTGACTAACTTGAATGACATCTATGTAGGGGGAGTAAGTTTTCATTACACACAATTATTTATCTTTTTGTTTATGTCTGTTTGTCATCATCAAAAAAGGGGGAGAATGTTGAGTATTGGACTTCTCCCTACTTGGTGTTAATGATGAGCAAACATAAATACTTGTGACTAATCCCCTATTTTGTAGTTAATCCATTGCCTAAGCTTATTATGAAGATCAACTAGCAATGAATGACTCACAAACGTAATTGAAGGCAAATGATATGAATTGGATGATCGTAGATTGTTGATTGAAGCTCCGTAAAGACTTCAAGCTCATACGATGGAAAGAAGAGATTATTCGTCAATGTAATTTTCTTTTATCTCTTCTAGTATGTAGCTTAGAAGTAGAACTTTGATGGAGCACTCACACACATTTGCATTCTGTCATAGGACATCTCTAGACCGTTGTCCTTTGATCCCAATTCAATTCTCTTTTGTTTGTGCTAGGATTGTTCATAACAGCCGACTACTTAACAAATTACAGTCGCCTGTCTCAAAAACAGTCGACTGTATTTTGTTCTACAGTCGCCTGTTATGCACAGACTATTACAATGTAGTTTTTGGGCCTTCTCTGATTATTTCGCACAGGCTACTATTGAACGATTCACAGGCACCTGTCCTAGTGACAGTCGAATGTGTATTGTAAACCAGTCGCCTGTATCTCAATGCCCAAACTCTGTTTGATCTGATTTCTATGGCCAGTCGACTTATGCTGTATATACAGTTGACTGTCTATTATATCAGTCGACTGTCTATGCTGCAACAGTCGCCTGTCTGTAAATCATTTCTTTGACTCAGCTCTCTGGAAATTTCCCTTGATTTTGACAGTCGTCTGTTTAAGGTTTTACAGTCGCCTGTTCTGATTAACAGTCGACTGTATTACTTGAATCAGTCGTCTGTCCTGTATCTTGTGAGATTTCCAGTATTTGTCTAACTTACTCTTCTCTCGGCCAGTCGCCTGTCGAAGAAATTACAGTCGCCTATTGGTTTAACAGACGATTGTCTTTGCTTCATCAGTCGACTGTTCACGTGGTAAGTTACCATTATGAATTCTCACCTACCCTTGCTGACGGTGCAACAGTCGACTGTGGATTGTTCAACAGTCGACTGTCGCCAGTTCAGATTATATCCGTTGAGACTTTTCTCATGGATTTCGATTGGGGTTTTGCCTAAACTGTTTTTTGGATTTGAGAAATCTATAAATAGAGCTTCTACTGTTTCATTGGAAGGTTAACTTATTCATTGCAAAATCCTTCAAGCTTTCATTTCCAAAGATCAAAGCTTTCAAATCCAAAGCCCTAAGTATTTCCAAATCTTGTCTTTTGCTCTCCAACCTAGAACCAAAGATTGATCTTCTAGGCAATTGGTGCAGTCAAGAGAAAGGGCTTTCTCCTCTCTTCCAAGAAAGTTCTTCAACACACATCACATTTCTCCTTCAAGTTCTACTTCAAGGTATAGTTGATTGTAAGTGTTGCTTTCAGATTTCATAACTTCTTTATTTGAATTGTGCTCTCGGTTGTGAGAGTGGTTTTTGCTTGCTCCCTGGTTGTGGGAGTCAAGGACATTAATTGTATTCGATTGCACTTGTAGGGTTGCTACAAGTGGGCTTTAAGGAAACCTCAAGTTAGGGTTCTAACTTGAGTATCCGGTGGTATCCGGGTGGTTGGGACGTAGGATTACCAGGAACAAGTCGGGAGTTGACTTGGGTAATCCAAATCCTTGAAACTTATCTATGTTTGCGTGTGTTTCTCTTTGGGTCGTTTTTCTATTCAGCACTATTTGTTGGATTGCATTTTATTTGGCGTAAATTCCTTTTAAATTTGCATAAACACTATTCAACCCCCCTTCTAGTGTTTTCCCTATAGACAGGGTCCTTACACCAACAACGTCCCAGAAGGAATCCGCATACGAATTGATACTTATGGCACGTATTTCTTCCCCTTCGATGTCCCATTCGAAGGGATAATCACACTACTCGTCTTAGAGGGGCGAATAAACCCCGGATATACAAGTCCCCTAGAGACCGACGACTTCCAAGAAGATGATTCGACCATGGTACCTAACGGGCTTCAGGATAGTTACCAAGCAAGTGCGTGGTCAGACGATGATATCCCCCTTGTTGACAAGCAAGTCGTGGGGGATCCTGATAACTGCAAAGGCCAGGAAGCAAAACCTGATGATATATTTTATGAGACATACTCATCAACCAGCTCAGACTCAAGCTATGACATGGCGTTAGATGCCTCTGTTCCAGACGAACCGGCACAAGAGGAAGAGGCATTCCAGTCGCAGGTGAGCACAGCAGGGGGTACAGGCTACAGCACCCCCTGAGGTAGAACTTAAACCCCTTCCCGCCAATCTTAAATATGCATTTTTGGGTGAAAATCACACGTATCCCCGTTATAGTTAACGCTTCCCTCACCGAACCTCAACTCGGGGATCTTCTAAAGGTCCTCAAGGAGCATAACGATGTTATATGATATAGTATCACTGACCTAAAAGGTATTAGCCCTGGGCTATGTGAGCATATGATCCATCTCGAAGATAGAAACACAACCTCCATAGAACATCAAAGATGCTTAAACCCTAACATGAAAGATGTTATTAAGAAGGAGGTCCTGAAACTTCTCAAAGCCGACATTATCTACCCCATCTCTGATAGTAAGTGGGTCAGTCCTGTCCAAGTCATGCGTAAGAAGGGATGCATGACCGTCATAAGAAATGGAAAAAAATGAATTGATACCAACTAGGACCGGCACAGGCTGGCGGATGTGTATAGACGATAGAAAACTTAACAAGGCCACCCAAAAGGACCACTTCCCCCTTCTATTCATCGACCAGATGCTTGAGTGTCTTGCCAAGCATAATTATTTTTGTTATCTTGACGGATACTCGGGGTTCTTCCAAATCCCGTTACATAAGGAGGACCAAGAGAAGACGACTTTCACATGACCGTATGGCACCTTCGCATATCGAAGGATGCCTTTCGGCTTATGTAATGCACCCGCGACCTTCCAAAGATGCATGACCTCTATCTTCTCAGATTTTATCGAGGATATTATGGAGGTCTTCATGGATGACTTCTCGGTATACTGCACTGAGTTCGATTCTTCCCTAGGGAATCTGGTCAAGGTACTAGACCGATCCCGTGAGAACAACCTCACTCTGAATTGGGAAAAGTGCCATTTTATGGTAACTAAGGGAGTTGTCTTAGGGTATGTCATTTCCTTCAAGAGTATACAAGTCGATAAGGCTAAAATCGAAGTTATTAAGGAACTTCCCCTGCCGACAAATCTTAAGGGAGTCTGTGGTTTTCTTGGGCATGCTGGGTTCTGCTGTCGTTTTATTAAAGGATTTTCTAAAATTGCACTCCCCCTTATTGAGTTACTTGCAAAGGAAACGCCATTGTTTATTCTGATGCGTGTTTTGGAGCTTTTGACAGATTAAAAGAGGCTCTTATTTTCGCTCCAGGTATTCAGTCACCAGATTGGAACTTGTCGTTTGAGCTGATGTGTGATGCGAGTGATCAGGCAGTGGGAGCTGTGTTAGGCTAGAGGAAGGATAGGAAGCTGCACGCCATATACTATGCTAGAAAAACATTGGACGAGGCCCAGAAACTACACCACCACTGAAAAGGAGTTGCTAGCGGTGGTATACTCTATTGAGAAATTTTGGCTGTATCTCCTGGGATCGAAAGTCATAATTCACACGGACCACGCCGCCTTAAAATATCTGTCGAGCAAGAAAGAAGCCAAACCTCGATTAATAAGGTGGATACTTCTCCTCCAGAGTTTGACGTGGAGATCAAGGATAAGAAGGGAACAGAGAATGTAGTAGGCGATCATTTATCCCGGCTCACTCGTAGGGACAAGGACGATAGTTTACCCATTGATGAGTCCTTTACCGGGGAGTAGCTTTTCATAGCAGATTTTGCAGATACACCATGGTACGTCGACATAGTAATTTTTTTGGTGAGTGGAATCTTACCCCCATGGAATGACCACTTATCAGTGAAGGAAGTTTTTGAGCGACACCAAACGTTACTTCTGGGACGATCCACATCTCTATAAATCATGCCCAGATGGAATCATTAGGCTGTGCATCCCAAAGAAAGAGACCGCTTCTATCATCTCTCATTTCCATGACCAACCATGTGTGGGCCATGCAGCGGTTACGAAGACCACGGTGAAGATACTCCAATGTGGGTTCCACTGGCCAACACTCTTCAAGGACACTCATGACTATATCAAGGGATGCGACAGGTGCAAGAGGACCGGAAATATTACAAGGAGGGACGAGATGCCCCTCAAGGGCATCATGGAGATTGAACTATTTCACTGTTGGGGGATCGATTTCATGGGCCCGTTTCCAACAAGTTGCAGGAACAGATACATCTTAGTGGCAGTGGATTATGTATCCAAATGGGTAGAAGCCATAGCTACCCCCAACAAACGATGCTCGACTTGTCGCAAAATTCTTCAAGAATATCATCTTCCCCCATTTTGGGGTACCAAGGACGGTCATAAGTGATGGTGGAAGTCATTTCATCGAAAGAAAGTTTGAGGCCTTACTCAAGAAATACAGACTATATCATAAAGTTGGACTCGCCTATCATCCTCAAACGAGTGGACAAGTAGATATCTCCAATAAGGAGATAAAGACCATCCTCGAGAAGACAGTTAGCTCGTCATGGAGGGAATAGTCCCAGAAACTAAACGATGCGCTATGGGCATACCGCACGGCTTTTGAAACCCCCATTGGAACAACCCCTTACAAGCTAGTATATGGGAAGGCGTGCCACCTACCGGTGGAATTGGAGCATATGGCTTTTTGGGCTATCAAGAAACTCAATTACGACTACAAAAATGCAGGACTATGCCGCATCCTGGACATCAATGAGTTAGAAGAACTCAGGAGAGACGCCTACGAAAACGCCAAAATTTACAAGGAAAGGACTAAAATCTACAATGAAAAGTTAATCACGGTAAAGCGCTTCTACATAGGAGATCAAGTACTCTTCTACAACTCCAGACTGTGACTCTTTCCAGGGAAGTTGAAGTCCCTGTGGTACGGTCCATTTAAAATACTCCAGATATTCCTGAGCGGTGCAGTGGAGATTGAGGGAAGCGATAACTGACCATTCAAGGTCAACAGACAAAGGTTAAAGCCCTACAAGGCCGACGATCCAATTGGCGAGAGAGGGTCCCTCGCTCTCTCCGATTACTCTCCTGCTTGACTCCATCCTAGTTTGGGGGGATTGTCGCGCCAATCCGGTACTTCCATTCTAATTCTATTTATGTTTTACCTCACCTAACCTTGTATGTGGTGGTGCTGCCTGATTTATTAGCTTCTCGTTGTCCCAGTGTATCCCCCTCTTATCATTGTGCCCATCTGTCTTTTCGAGTCCCAGCTTAATCCAGCTTGGGGGAGTCATATTCTAGCGTCGATTTTTGTTGTCCATAGTGTCCATACTGTACATACTATGCATCATCATCACCTGCATCATCATCATCTTTATTTTTGTATATACATGCATACTGTACATACGCATATGCATCTTTTATACCTTCTTTTATCTTTCATCCCACCCACCCTATAGCATCATTTCCCGTCTCTACGCTCGTGTTCTCAGCAGTGATGACACTGCTGCGTTTAAATTGGGGAATGAGCGCCATCGCTTTTTACTTATTCTTTTCCTTACTCCCATTTTTCGTTCCACTATCGCCCCATTCCCCCCTTTATCATCAATTTTATTTTTTCTTTTCTTGTTTGTTCGCATGCATGTTTTTCATTTCTTTCTCTTTTTCTTTTATTTAGACTAAAGATAAGTCTCCTTTGATTGCACTATAAACTGTGCACACTCAACTTATCCGCTTCACACACTCACGTAGGATTCGTCATAGTCTATAGCATGTCATCACATATTTATATAGAATGGATTATGATTTTTGAACTCTATACTTCCGTGTGTTAGATATATTCCTTGATTAAGATGCATTTTAGTATGCTTATTCGTGCTTTGAATTCATATTCTCCACAATGTTGAAACAGTTAAGCTTGAAAATGCATGATTGATTGAAAATTGAGTGAAAATTGCATGATTATGTGAAAACATCTATTGTTATAATGTATGTCAGTTCAAGTGGGTTTGGATAACCCACGACACTTAAGTAGCGTCTACTGGATATTCTAACATCGAGCCATGTCCTAATTCTATGCTTTTTATTTTTCGTATATTGCCAATTGTGATTATTGATCGTGCTTTGCATTCCATCGCATTTACGTGAGTTTGCAAAAATCCCAAAAAAATTGAAAAAAATCAAAAACAAAAAATATTACATACAAATAATATGCCCGAGGGGTTCTTTGTAACCCGATGCCCTAAGACCGCCAGATCTGGGATACATAGGCCGCCTCTTATATATATTGAGTTATCTCGTGTATATAAGAAAATAAAAGTATGTATATATAAATAAAATTGTATAGCTAAAAACAATTGTAAAAAGAAAGTCCTACATCTCTACCTTACTTTCTATATAGAATAGGGACTTGGCAAGGTCGATTATTTCTAGGGATTGTGCAAGAGTTTAATGCGTGATTTTTGGATTTAATTGAACTTACCATCCTCATTTATAAAAATAATTAAAATCATCTTGCATGCTTAAATTAATTGGTCATGATACTATTCGCTGCTTAGAGAATGAGTTGTGGAGATTTGAGCTCGGATCATTGATTCTGTAAATTGATTGCATGCTATAATATGAATCCCCATTTAATTTCTTATCATATATTCGAGTTCACGTCATTCATTTGAAAATCCATTCTATATATATTCTTTGCTAGACTTGATGAATCCTCATAAGTAGTGCGGTTTTAATTTATAAAGTTGAAGTGTTGTTGCGTGCTATGAAATGAGGAGATGATTTAGTCGCCTTTCCTATCTTTTGGTTTCTTTTTCTCTTCTTTGTTTTAACCCTCCGGCTAACTCCTTATTCGTCTACCTCGAGGACGCGTAAGAGGTAAGCTTGGAGGATTTTGTTGTGTATATAATTTCCTTATTCGTTTTTACCATGCATTCCCATGTCGTTTCGATTGCCCAAATCCATATTTTCGTATTATATCACGCTTTTCTCGATATTCTTGATTCTTTCGATGTTTTATGTGTTTTTAGGGAATTCGGCGTGATTCGGAGCGATATGGGGTTCTGGGCACAACACCGACGCTAAAGCTCGCCTCGCCTTGCCATGACGACCCAAGGAGGCCAAAGAAGCGAAGGATAGGAGTAAAAGAAGAGAGAAGAAGAGATGAGGAGTAAATAAGAGGAGAATGGAGAAGAGAGAGTGCTCATGCAGATCGCTCGGCCAAGCGCATAGCTGTGACACACCAACCTCCTTCTTCGGGGCGCTAGGCCGAGGGACAAGTTCGCTCGGCCGAGCGACCAGCCCGCTCGCCTGTGCCAGCCGTCAGAGGAGCCCAATAAATGCAAGACTTGGGCTCTGGATTTTTAGTGCTTAATTCGCTCGACCGAGCGACTTGACGCTCGGGCGAGCGACTCAACTTGCTCGCCCAAGCGGCCCTTTCTCGAGCACTAAGCGGAGCACTACACAAGGCACAGCTCGGCCGAGCGAGCACTGCGCTCGGCCGAGCGGTATGTCGGCAGACTTCTATTTGACTTAAAATTATGGGTTTCCGGTTGGTTTTCTTGTAAAACCCGAACCCAAACTGTTTTGTATAAATAATGAACATTTTTTAGAGTAGGTTAAGCTGGAATTTTTGATGTAGCTAAGCACTTAGAGCTATTTGGGAGCTCTCTTTTGGTAAACACTTTTGCAATCTATTCCTTTGTTTGTGGTTGGATTTCCTTGATTTCTTTACCATTACTCTTATTTCTCTTACTCTCTCTATTGAAATTAATTTCATGCAATTTGACCGGTTAGATATGCCTATCTCTATTGCTACCATATTTAGAGCTTTTTCCATGCTACAGTAGTGTATATCTAGGGCTTAGGGACGATCGCTAAGATCCTAGGGATCGGATGTTAGGTTGAACCCCGTTGGATCAATCTAGGGTTGCCCTATGGAGGTTTTGTAACGATTGGTTTTCATGTATCTGGATTATTTATATTATATATATGTTTTGGTGGATTTTCTCCTTATGCGTGGTTTTCATCTCCGTAGCTTTCACTTTCGATCGTTTCGTCGTGTTTTTCCTAGCTTCTTCCGTTGATCGTCGATTTCAGAGTAAGTCATTCGTGACGGGCTTCATATCGGTCATATCTTATCATTAGATCAAGCCTAGGAGTCTTAGAAATCGATCCCGGAGCTTCACGCTCCATTTCGGAACTTTCGGTGCACGTTAGCCGGTACAAGAAGGGGAACCGACCGACTAGATGACGATTTAGTCGGTCGGCAAACATTCATGGACCGACTAGTGGGCTTTGTTAATTGTACAGGAGTTACTGTTTCTCGTTAGTCAGTCTAAGAATATTTGTCGACTGACTAGGTTGTAAACTAGTTGGTCAACAATCGTTCTTTAACCGACTAGCTCTATGATAATTTTTGATACCAAATACTATTCATTCTTAGTCGGTCTAAGAACGTTCGTCGACCGACTAGATGAGAAACTTGTCGGTCAGTAGTTGTTCTTTGACCGACTAAATCTAAATCCTATTTTTGTACAGGAGTTACTGTTTACACTTAGTCGGTCTGCGTTGGTCAACCGACCAACTAGTTCCCAAACTAGTCGGTCAGAGGTTGCTCTTTGACCGACTAATCAGTGTCGAAACCCTAATTTCTGGGCACCCGCTAGCTCTTCCTATTTAAACCCCCCCCAAACGTTTTTCTTTTCTTTTTTCATTTCTCCTGAGCCTCTTTCTTCCCCAAATCATCATCCATCTAGCCCTAGCCCTCCTCCTTCATCAAGAGCTCCTCTCCCTCTCCATTTTGGCCGGCCACCACCTCTAGGTCGTCGGAAAACCCCAAAAATCCCCAAAACCCTATTTCTCCAGATTTCTCCCCATTTCCAGATCTGAACCCTAGTTCCTCGGATCGTTTCTTCCGTCGCCGTGCTTGCTCGGCATCGTTCTTCCGCTAACGATTCGGTAATAAATCGATCTCTTAATATTCTCATAACCCGTTTTGTGATTTTTGTGAAACCCTAATAAAACTAGGTTGGATGTTGTTCTAATGTTGTTTTGCCATAGCAGCGACATATTCCCCGTAGATTAGCGTCCGTGAGACAAACCTACGTGATTGTCATCCTCGGTGCTAGGCAAGTGAAACTTGCCACTTAGGGTTTTGGGCCATGTCTTAGGCCATTTGCTTTTGTAGGCGTAAAACAGACTAGGCGACAAAATGATACTCGCCTAGGCGTAATTTCAGGAACTAGCTTGACAACGAAGCTAGATCCGTCATTTATCATGTTGCATAACTACCATGTCATGTTTAATTTTAGTTAACGATACGCGAATTAATTGTCATCCATGCTATCCATGTTGAATGTCACAATCGTAGCACACGCTACAATACTTGTGTTTCCTGGCTCGTGTTCCAGAAGCGGGCTACGTGAGTTGGTTGATAGCCAATGCCCGATCTACTTGTTTCCGGCTAGGCACCTGCGTTGCAGGCATAACCCTACACCATACGTGTTAAATACACTTCCTGTCTCGTGATCCAGAAGCGAGCATTCTGTGTTCGAGGTAATGCTCTGGCTCGATACACGTGGAGGGGTAGGGATAAGCGGTCACCTGAGCTTACGAGTTGGCCCGATCAGCCACTCTAGCCCGCAGACGAAATCTCTGTGCACAACTTGTTTACTTGACGTGTTCACTTGACGTGAACCACTTGACTTGTACTTTTCCATGTTTTACTTGTAAAACTTGTTACCCATGACATACTTGCTACTTGTACTTTCCTTTACTTGTCACTTCCATACTATAATTGCCATGCCATGCATCATACTATAACTGCTAGGTTGTTAGTTTACCTTACTTTCAGTTTCCTTGCCCAAGTCTTTTAGACTTGCTGACATGTGTCCCTTTACTCTTTTGGGTGACACATGTTAGATCCCGAGCCTGAGTTCATTGTTGAGGACGAGGTGTTTGCGGACACCGATCCCGAGCCTGTGTTTGGCGAGGAGTACGTGGACACTGTGGACCAGTCCTAGTGTCTTCGTTGAGCTTTCCCCTTTTGTTTTAGACTGCTGTAGCTGTCGGTGCGTCGCACCTATACTTTGTTATGTTTGTCCTTGTTGGCCTTGTTCTGGGCCTTTAGACTCTTTCTTTTAGCCTGGTGGCTTTTCTGGATGTTGAACTTAATTTTCATGTTGGACAAATTCTGAGATTTGAGATTTTATTTCTGTCTCTCCTTGTGTTATTATTGTTGTTTCGTTTGTGGTTACATGGACATGCTTATGTTTTATTGACGCTTATCGGGTTTAGGGCTTCACAGCTCCACTATCGTGCGGACCTTTTCACGTCTCGCCTCCGTTTTAGGGAAGCGGGACGTGACAGGTTTTGTTGATGGCCCATGCAGGTCCTTCTGTAACTGCGATTATTGGAATAACGATAATAATATTAGAATGTCCAATAAACTAAGTTCGACATCCGAGTCATAAGCTATGAGTCTAATCTGCTTCGTTTTCTGTGTCATTAGATGGCAGGAAGGCGATTCACCCGTAGTGGAGGTAGTGGCGCACCCCCTCTTGACGAGGAGCCTGAGCGGGAACCCACCAATGGGGAGATGATGCAAGTGCAGCAGGGCGTGCTCTTGCAAGTCCAGAATGCTCCAGTTGTTCGAGCTGGTTGGGCAATCCAGGATGCCCCTCGTTCTGAGCCAGGAGCGAAGCAGTTTCGGGAGCTGGGTCCTGCTTATTTTGATGGGTCTGAGGGTCCTCTCGCTGTCGATGAGTGGATTCGAAACACAGAGGATAACTTGAAGATGGCCAAGATCACCCCGGCTGGATGGGTTGATTTGGCGAAGAGGCAACTCAAGGAGAATGCTCGGAACTGGTGGGATGCGAAAGAAAAGATGCTGGTGGAGTCGATAGCTTGGGCTACCTTTAAGTCCAGGTTTGATGAGGAGTTCTTTCCGAAGGCTGCTAGGAAGGAGATGCTGCATCGCTTTATTGATCTGAAGCAAGGGAGCTTGACGGTGGACCTGTACCACCAAGAGTTCACTAGGCTGAGTCGGTTCGCACCGAAGATGGTGCAGGATGCTGATGAGAGGGCTCAGAGGTTCCTGCAGGGGCTTTCTTTGGAGCTTCAGAGTTTTGTGTCTTCCTCTGATCTGGACTCTTATCAAAAGGTTCTGGTCGCTGCGAGGAGGCAGGAGCTGAACCTGAGCTAGAGGAGGGGACATGTTTCTGGTGCTGGGAAGAGGCCTATGGAGCAGGCCAGAGCGGTGGTTAGGCCTGGTTTCAAGCCTAATCATCCGGTGCAGTTCAAGAGGCCAGGAGGGCCTGTTCAGAAGACTTGCCATTTCTGCGGCAGGATCAGGCATGTCAAGGATCAATGTAGGAGATTCCTGGGCCAGTGTGTTGTCTGTGGAGATCCTACCCATACCATGAAGGATTGTCCGAGGTCAAAGCAACCGTGGAGGGCACCTGTTGCAGCACAGCCGTTGCAGCAGAGAGCGTCTGTTCCTGCTGGACGTGGAGTAGCTCTTGTTCCACAGAGGCAGTCTTTTCAGCAGGCTTTTCCGTCGAGGAGGCAGGCTTTTCTGATGACCGATGTGGAGAGCGAGGCTGTGGATGAGGTTATCGTAGGTAATCCTCAATCTAGATGTTACTTTCCTAGCTGGTTTTTATTGTTAGATTATGTTGTTTGCTTGAACATGATTGTTTGCTAGACTAGGGTTTGATTGTTAATTTTCTTGTTAGGTGTGGTTTTGGTGTGCATATTTCCTGCACGAGTTCTCTTTGACTCTGGTGCATCGATGTGCATTATTTCTCGGAGCTTCGTGGAGAAGCATTCCTTGTCGACGTCCCCTATTTCTAAGAGTTGGAATATCGTCACATGGAATGGCGTGGTCTCAGTGCATTGTGGTTGCAATTCTTGCTCGTTGGTGGTTTGTGGACATGAGCTTTACGCTGATTTCATTATCCACGACATCATCAACTATGATGCGGTCCTTGGGATGGATTGGCTTGCGAGCTTCTATGCTACGATCGACTGTCGGAGGAAGAAGGTGGTGTTCGAGATTTCCAGACATCCAGTATTTAAGTTCAGTCGTGGAAGCAGTTCGCTTGGTCCTGTCAGATTTTGGGCCAGGCCGGTGGAGATTGTTGCTATGCAGATGGAGCTGGAGAGGCCAGCGGTTGTGCGGGACTTTGATGACGTCTTCCCCGAGGAGATGTCTGGATTGCCACCTGATCGAGCTCTGGAATTTTCTATTGATCTTGTTCCGGGAGCGCAGCCGATTTCAAAGTCGCCTTATCGTATGGCACCCGCTGAGTTGGAGGAATTGCGGAAGCAGCTGGATGAGCTTTTGCGGAAGGGTTATATCAATCCTAGTGTGTCCCCATGGGGAGCACCGGTGTTACTGGTGAAGAAGAAGGATGGTTCGCGTCGCATGTGCGTGGACTATCGGGGTTGAATGCGGTGACCATCAAGAATAAATACCCGTTGCCTCGCATCGATGATATTTTTGATCAGCTTGGAGGTTCGAGGGTGTTTTCGAAGTTGGATCTGAGGAGTGGTTATCATCAGTTGAAGGTGAAGAAGGAAGATGTTTCGAAGACAGCATTCAAGACGAAGTAAGGACACTATGAGTTTGTGGTTATGCCTTTCGGTGTAACCAATGCACCCGCAGTTTTCATGAATTTGATGAACATGATTTTCTACGAATTTTTGGATAAGTTTGTCGTTATCTTTATTGATGACATTTTGATCTATTCAAAGTCGGAGGAGGAGCATGCATCGCACTTGAGGACGGTATTGGAGATTTCGAGGAAGCATCGGCTGTATGCTAAGTTTTCGAAGTGCGAGTTTTGGCTGGATAAAGTTGCTTTTCTCGAGCATGTGGTGCCTGGAGATGGTATTTCAGTGGATCCCGAGAAGATCAGGGCCATCAAAGAGTGGCATGTTCCGCAGTCAGCATCTGAGATCCGGAGTTTCCTTGTGCTTGCTGGTTACTATCGGCGCTTCATTAAGGACTTTTCCCGTATTGCTGAGCCGATGACCAGATTGACGCGGAAAGATGTACCTTTTGTTTGGTCGGGTGATTGTGAGAATGCTTTTGGTGTTCTGAAAGAGAGATTGACGACTGCCCCTATTCTTGTTGTGCCTGATCGCAACGGTGGATTTGAGATATTTTGCGATGCTTTCGACAAGGGTCTCGGTTGTGTGTTGCATCAGCACGAGCATGTAGTGGCTTATGCATCTCGTCAGCTCAAGGTTCATGAGAAGAATTACCCGACGCATGACTTGGAGTTGGCTGCTGTTGTGTTTGCTCTTAAGATTTGGAGGCACTTCTTGCTGAGTGAGAAAGTGAAGATCTTCACCGATCACAAAATCTTGAAGTATATTTTTACTCAGAAGGAGCTCAACATGCGACAGCGTCGATGGTTGGAGCTCATGGCGGATTACGAGATTGATTTGCAGTATCACCCTGGCAAGGTGAATGTGGTTCCTGATGCGTTGAGTAGGCTTCCAGCGGTGATGATTTTGACTTCGCAGTGGAGATTGCAGCAGGATTTTTGCAAGTCGGGAGTTAAGATTGTTCTTCCTGGGGAGGCTTCTTCGTTGATGAGTATGCAGATTCAGTCGACGATCGTGGATCGGATCAAGGCTGGCCAGGCTGAGGATCCGAAGCTGGTGAGGATTCGGGGGCAGGTGGAAGCCGGTCTACGGACTGACTTCTTGATTCATGAGGATGGCTCACTGAGGTTTAGAGCCAGATTGTGTGTGCCAACTGGGGATATTAGAGAGGGGTTGATGGTGGAGGCACATAGTTCATCGTATTCTGTGCATCCTGGTGGCACCAAGATGTACAAGGATCTTCGTCTGAACTATTGGTGGCATGGTATGAAGAGGAGTGTGGCTCGGAGTGTAGCCAAGTGCTTGGTTTGCCAGCAAGTAAAGGCGGAGCATCAGCTTACGACAGGGTTGCTACAACCGCTTCCGATTCCGGAGTGGAAGTGGCAACACATCACTATGGATTTCGTGACTGGACTACCTCGGAGTCCGAAGCAGAATGACGCGATTTGGGTGATCATAGATCGATTGACCAAATCCACGCACTTTATTCCATTCCGAGTGGGACAGTCCACTGAGGCGCTAGCGAGGAGATATATGGTGGTAAATTCTTTTGCTCTCTGTTTTATTTCCTTTTCCTAGTTTAGATAGTGATGTAACGTGAATCGTGCAGGAGGTCATACGACTTGACGGAGTCCCTGTGAGTATCGTGTCGGACAGAGACACGAGATTCACATCTCAGTTCTGGCAGAATTTGCAGAAGAGTTTGGGTACGCATCTGAGTTTCAGCATGGCGTACCATCCGCAGACGGATGGCCAGTCCGAGAGGACGATTCAGATCTTGGAAGACAAGCTGAGGTCGTGCATGTTGGATTTCAAGGGTTCGTGGGAGGACCATCTACATCTGGTAGAGTTTTCTTACAATAACAGCTTCCAGGCGAGTATTGGCATGATGCCTTTCACTGCTCTTTATGGGAGGAAATGTCGATCGCCATTGAGTTGGGATGACGTTGGTGATCGGGAGCTGTTGGGACCTGAGTTGATTGTGGAGGCTGTGGATGTTGTCAGGAACATTCGGGAGAGGTTGAGGATTGCTCAGGACCATTTTAAGCATTGGGTGGATGCTAAACGCCGTCCTTTGGATTTTTAGCCAGGAGACCATGTGTTTCTGAAGATTTCCCCGAATCGTGGTGTGATTCGCTTTGGGAAGCGAGGGAAGTTGAGCCCGTGATACATTGGACCATTTGACATTCTGGAGAGAGTTGGTGAGGTAGCTTACCGCTTAGCCTTGCCGCCATCTTTGGAAGGAGTTCACAATGTTTTCCATGTGTCGCAGCTTCGTCGATACATTAGCGATCCATCTCATGCTGTGGATTTCTCAGAGATTACCGTTCGCCCTGATATGACGTATGACCAGCAGCCAGTGCAGATTCTGGACAGACGTCAGAAGTCACTTCAGAACAAGGTTGTCAATCTTGTGAGGGTGATGTGGCGACACGGCTCGCCAGGAGAGTCTACTTGGGAGAATGAGGATGAGATGCGAGAGCGTTTCCCACTTTTGTTCCCGGACACGTGAGTGTTGGGAAATTCCGAGGAAGGAATTTTTCTTAAGTTGGGGAGGATGTAACGACTGGTTTTCATGTATCTGGATTATTTATATTATATATATGTTTTGGTGGATTTTCTCCTTATACGTGGTTTTCGTCTCCGTAGCTTTCACTTTCGATCGTTTCGTCGTGTTTTTCCTAGCTTCTTCCGTTGATCGTCGATTTCGGAGTAAGTGATTCGTGACGGGCTTCATATCGGTCATATCTTATCGTTAGATCAAGCCTAGGAGTCTTAGAAATCAATCCCAGAGCTTCGCGCTCCATTTCAAAACTTTCGGTGCACGTTAGCCGGTACAAGAAGGGGAACCGATCGACTAGATGACGATTTAGTCGGTCGGTAAACATTCATGGACCGACTAGTGGGCGTTGTTAATTGTACATGAGTTATTGTTTCTCGTTAGTCGGTCTAAGAACATTTGTCGACCGACTAGGTTGCAAACTAGTCGGTCAGCAATCGTTCTTTAACCGACTAGCTCTATGATCATTTTTGATACCAAATACTATTCATTCTTAGTCGGTCTAAGAACGTTCGTCGACCGACTAGATGAGAAACTAGTCGGTCAGTAGTTGTTCTTTGACCGACTAAATCTAAATCTTATTTTTGTACATGAGTTACTGTTTACACTTAGTCGGTCTGCGTTGGTCAACCGACCGACTAGTTCCCAAACTAGTCGGTCAGAGGTTGCTCTTTGACCGACTAATCAGTGTCGAAACCATAATTTCTGGGCAGCCACCAGCTCTTCCTATTAAAACCCCCCAAACATTTTTCTTTTCTTTTTTCATTTCTCCTGAGCCTCTTTCTTCCCCAAATCATCATCCATCTAGCCCTAGCCCTCCTCCTTCATCAAGAGCTCCTATCCCTCTCCATTTTGGCCGGCCACCACCTCTAGGTCGCCGAAAAACCCCAAAAATCCCCAAAACCCCATTTCTCCAGATTTTCTCCCCATTTCCAGATCTGAACCCTAGTTCCCCGGATCGTTTCTTCCGTCGCCGTGCTTGCTCGGCATCGTTCTTCCGCTAACGATTCGGCAATAAATCGATCTCTTAATATTCTCATAACCCGTTTTGTGATTTTTGTGAAACCCTAATAAAACTAGGTTGGATGTTGTTCTAATGTTGTTTTACCATGGCATCGACCTCTTCCCCGTAGATTAGCATCCGTGAGACGAACCTACGTGATCGTCATCCTCGGTGCTAGGCAAGTGAAACTTGCCACTTAGGGTTTTGGGCCATGTCTTAGGCCATTTGCTTATGTAGGCGTAAAAGAGACTAGGCGACGAAATGATACTCGCCTAGGCGTAATTTCAGGAACTAGCTTGACAACAAAGCTAGATCCGTCATTTATCATGTTGCATAACTACCATGTCATGTTTAATTTTAGTTAACGGTACGCGAATTAATTGTCATCCATGATATCTATGTTGAATGTCGCAATCGTAGCACACGCTACAATACTTGTGTTTCCTGGCTCGTGTTCCAGTAGCGGGCTACATGAGTTGGTTGATAGCCAATGCCCGATCTACTTGTTTCCGGCTAGGCACCTGCGTTGCAGGCATAACCCTACGCCATACGTGTTAAATACACTTCCTGGCTCGTGATCCAGAAGCGAGCATTCCGTGTTCGGGGTAATGCCCTGGCTCGATACACGTGGAGGGGTAGGGATAAGCGGTCACCTGAGCTTACGAGTTGGCCCGATCAGCCACTCTAGCCAGCAGACAAAATCTCTGTGCACAACTTGTTTACTTGACGTGTTCACTTGACGTGAACCACTTGACTTGTACTTTTCCGTGTTTTACTTGTAAAACTTGTTACCCATGACATACTTTCTACTTGTACTTTCCTTTACTTTTCACTTCCATACTATACTTGCCATGTCATGCATCATACTATAACTGCTAGGTTGTTAGTTTACCTTACTTTCAGTTTCCTTGCCCAAGTCTTTTAGACTTGCTGACATGTGCCCCTTTACTCTTTTGGGTGACACATGTTAGATCCCGAGCCTGAGTTCATTGTTGAGGATGAGGTGCTTGCGGACGTCGAGCCCGAGCCTGTGTTTGGTGAGGAGTATGTGGACACTGGGGACCAGTCCTAGTGTCTTCGTTGAGCTTTCCCCTTTTGTTTTAGACTGCTGTAGTTGTCGGTGCGCATCACCTATACTTTGTTATGTTTGTCCTTGTTGGCCTTGTTCTGGGCCTTTAGACTCTTTCTTTTAGACTGGTGGCTTTTCTTGATGTTGAACTTAATTTTTATGTTGGACAAATTCTGAGATTTGAGATTTTATTTCTGTCTCTCCTTGTGTTATTATTGTTGTTTCGTTTGTGGTTACAGGGACATGCTTATGTTTTATTGACGCTTATCGGGTTTGGGGCTTCACAGCTCCACTCTCGTGCGGACCTTTTCACGTCTCGCCTCCGTTTTAGGGAAGCGGGGCGTGACAGGTTTGAACAAGTGTTTTGGGGGATTGGCCTTAGGAACGGGGTATCACGATGGCGGCTCCGTATCCTGGGGAAAATCCCCACGAAACCGATTTGAGCTTAGCGGCTGTTCTCCGGGGCTCGTTATTACGAGAGTGATGCAAGAGCCGGGGTGACCGCTAATCCCCAATCCACAAGTCGGTGACTGCGAGAGCATGCCGATTGCTAGGACCAACCATAGGATAGCGTCGCACTCCTTAGATTATGAGAGTGATGCAGATCTGCGAGGCATGACCTAGTGTCAAGCTTAATGCATGTATTCCCGTGTAAAGCCGACTGTGAGAGTACGGTTTCGCTTAGGGATGCGTTAGATGAGTAGAAACAAAGAAATTTAAGTACTCGTTCTCATCTACGGATGTGATACCCCTGCCCTAATCCATCGTCCGACGTAGGGCCATTTGACCTAGTATCCGTGATCGAAGGGCATATAATAGGTATGATCAATAGTGACAGATAATAGGCATGGATTACATAAACCAATTGTAATAAATCAATAACACTCTCCACATGAATGAGTATCCCTCTCCCCATAAATGCATATGATGATTTACATAATCCATATCGCTCTCCCCATTGTCATTGTCAAAAAGGTGGACATCATACATACAAGAATTAACTCTTACTATTGACTCCATTTTAAAAATGTGATAAATAACCAATAGATTAAGAGGTGTATGATACCTAATTGTAAATTTAAAGTGGGTATCACTATCCCATGCTCCCCCTAAATCCTAGAAACTGTCAAAAAGTTGACTTCTAGGATCTAATACCAATTGTTAAAGAAAGGAAATCTTTACCAATTGTAAATAATAATATTTGGAGCCATGGACCTAAATTGTATCATTACATTGATATGGAAAAGTCAAGCAATAATGATACAAATGATATTTCCAATATATAGAATAACAAATAAAATGTTGGCAACATCAATGGGTTAAATTTGAGATCATAATAACCAATTGTATAAAATCATCTCAAAAAACATCTAATATGAGAGTTAAAATATGTTTTAAGATACTTTAAACATACATAACATATTAACTCCTCCATTGTCATATATATGAATCAATAAATGCATGTATGATAATGAAATCCCCAAGGTCCCATTTTCATGAAAAATAATTTGAAAATAATTTCAAAATCATGAAACATCACACACAATCAATGGGTATGCTTAAGGATAATTAACATGCACATGTGTAAGAGACCTAAACATTATGGAATCAAACCCAAGAAGAGTTTGATTTCCTAATGTAATCACATGAGGTGATCACATCCCTAACTAAAGATTTGATGTAATTATCCCTCTCTTGCACACTATACTTAGTGGGAGTCCAAAGACTTAATGATTTCCTAGGCAATGGTTTTGCCTTTACAAGAGGGGTGGATGTGGCATGCTTAGGTGTAGAAATGAATCTATTGGCATGCATAGAATGAGGATTTTACTTCTTATCAAAAAATGACGAATTTTCATTTTTCCTCTTTACCTTGTGATTTACATGCTTCTTGTTAGTGTTATTGTTATAAAATAAGGCATGGTGATTCTTCTTAGGTTCTTTTACCAATATATCTTGAATTTACACCAAAAGAAGAATTAGAAGTGGGGTTGGATACCACATTTTGAATATAACCCAAATCTCCTAAATGATTTGCCGGATGTTGTTTCTCCAATAAATCGTGGAGTGAATCCCTAGCATGAACAAAGCTTATGAGATTTTGGGATTTCTCTTCGTATTTCAATATAAGTTGTTGAGTGCAAGACTCTAAGCTAAGGTTTTAAGCTAGCAATTTTTATTAGAAATGCTCAATTCCTTAACTTGAGAGAGACGTGTGTCTCTCTCACTAGTGTCACAAATATGCATATCATTCACATTTATACTAGAAGATTCTAATTCCTGCACCATACTCATAGCAATTTTAAAATTTTCTTTTAATTTAGAGTATGCGTTGATGCACTTACTTGCCCTATTGGAGACCACATTGTAGCGATATCCAAGCTCCTCATAGGATAGCTTTGGCTCCTCCTCATCTTCACCATCGGATTCCTCCTCGCTAGAGTTTGACGAAGACTCTCCCCTTTGCCATGAAGCACACCTTTTCGTTGGGATTGAGCCACACCTCCACCTCTTCATCACTTGAGCTTGAAGAGATTGATGAAGAATCATCGAATGCCGTTAAGCACATGTGGGCTACCTCATCTTCATCATCATCATCTTCACTTGATGAGTCCTCATCAGAGTCATCAAATGTCCCGATAAGACCCTTCTTTTGGTCCTTGTATTTAGACTTTCCTTTCCAATGTTTCGTCCTTTTTCCTTTGTAAGAATCTTTGGAGGGTTTGGAAGGGCATTCGGTAGAGTGATGACCTTTACCACTGCAAGTGTAACAAATCTTGTTAGACTTAGAGGCAAACTTTTGACAAAGACTTACTTTGCTTGCCCTTTAGAAATGCTCTTAGTTGCTTGGCAAGCTCCATGATTTCATCACCACTATCCTCATCCTCTCCATCATCACTTGAAGCTTCTTAATGGAATTTCTTTCTCCACTGTATTTGCTCCTTTTTGGCATGGAATGCAATCCCTATTGCTTCTCCGGCTTCTTGGGCTTGGATGGTTGAATCTTCTTTTTGTGTTGAAGCTTTACTTCATATGCCATGAGATTCCCAATACACTCCACAACGGTGTAGTTGGACATGTCATTTGACTCCAAAATACAGTTGGCCTTTGACTCCCATTTGGGTGTAAGAGAGTCAATGATCTTCTCCACTCGATCTTCTTGGGAAATCACCTTCCCAAGTCCTTCCAAAGTGTTCACGGTGTCTGTGAACCTTTTGAACATTTCTGAGATGCTTTCTCCTTCCTACATCCTAAACATTTCATATTTAGATCTAAACACACTATGTTTAGATTTCTTTACATTGGCCATCCCTTCATAAGTAATCTCCAAGATATGCCAAATTTCGTTGGCTAATTTGCACATGGAGATGCGGTTGAACTCATTGGGAGTGATGGCGCAATGGAATGCGTTCATTACCCTCACATTGGATTTGATTGAATCCTTCTCCGCATTTGTCCTTGTAGTCATGGGTGTAATAGGCTTCACAAGAGGCAACTCCACGATGTCCTAAAGGTCTTGACCCTCCAAGTAGATCATCATCTTGATCTTTCAACTTAGGTAGTTGGTTCCGTTGAAGAGCAGGGGTCGAACGTTTGATAGACCTTCTTCATTAGACATGGATGAAGCATTGAATGTCATCGTTGTTGTATGCTTGAACCTTGCTCTGATACCAATTGTAAGGACCGTCTATGCCTTGCAATACTAACAACAAACACTCTAAAGGTGGGATAAAGTAATTGCAATAACCGTGTAATTAAAAATTAAACTTGCAAATGCATAATTATAAGTGCAAGAGGAATTTAAACAACACAATCAAGCAAACGCTAACACATAGATTTTACCCTGGTTTTCCAACTTGGATATATCCAGACACACCAAATATTCACTATGATCTTACACAAGGTAGTGATACAATCTCACAAAGAGATATGAACTATCACAAAGAGAGAACCAAATTCTCACAAAGAGAAACTAACTCTCACAAAGAGAGAACCTAGCTTTCATAAAGAAAGCAATTAACTCTCACAAAGAAAGTTAGGGTAAACTCTCACAAAGAGAGTACCTAACTCTCACAAAGAATTCAACTAACTCTCACAAAGAAAGTTAGTGGTAAACTCTCACAAAGAGAGAAAACTAATTCTCACAAAGAAAGTTAGGGTTTCACTTCACAAGATGAAATAACTACTCTTACCTATACCTTGAGATGAACTTACTCAATATGAAGAAGAAGGCATGCAAGAGTATCTCAAAGTGTTGAGATGAGCTTGATTGCATGATCGGCTCCTCGGATACACGCCCCGGAGAGGGATGTAGCTTTACCGCAAGTGCACGGTTAAGTGGCAAGAAGGTATCGAATCACAGGGAGGACTAATGAAGGTACTCTACTTTAATTACTAAGCTACTTGGTGAAAAATTGTTTCAGAATGGTCGGTCTCGCAGTCGTTCGAATATCAATGCAAATTCAATATAATAAAGATGTCTAGGGATAGGGAATCCCCACTATGGATTTTCAAGTCATCAATGTGAGTTATGAAATTCCATGCAATTAAACTTGGTTTAGGATGAACTTGTCGCAACTAATTGGAGAACTGGCGCACGCCGTTGCGCTACGCAGGTCTATAGTAATCTAAACTAGAGCCTCGCTGTCGTGCAAGCCTAGTCCAGACTAATAGCATTAAGATCGGCAATTATGCCCAATCCCAACTCAAGCTCGATGTCGCGCAACTTGAGTTCAGATTTAGATCTTGATAGTTCGTACTCGTTCACTATCGTGCAACGAATATGAGTATACAAGGACAATAAAAATGCTAGCTTTGATCGCTATCGCACACCAAGTTTAGGAAATTTCCATTGTAATCCTAAAGCGAATGTCTAGGGCTTTCCTTGGATCAAGATCCTCTGTCGAGCTCTCAAGATCCAAGAGAAATCCCTATCTATCCGTAGTAAAATAATGAAGACCTAACCTTTCTATCAAGCCTAATATCATAGAAATTCAATAAAGCTCACAAATTAAACATTAGATCCAGAGGGTTCATCCCTTTGCCTTAGAGCAAAGGAACTACTCACAAATCATATTAGAAATCAATGGAAAAGAAAGATCGACAATAGAATTCATCATGCAACCAAGATTTAATAAGAGATATAGCATAAAAATCAAAGCTTGCAAGAGATCAAGACAAACCAATGTTGCAAAGAAGCTTCAAATAGAAAATTTAGATCAAGTCTTCAATCTCTTGCCAATACAAAAGCTTAACTAAAATTAAAACTAAGGAAAAATTATTCTAAGAAGTTTTCTAGTCTCCCCTGGGGCTGGAGACAAAACTAGGCTTAAATACATGCCCAAAAAAACCAAGAAATCCAGACCAAACTGTCCCTGCGCCGACAGAAATCCTAGTTTTCACGACTGGCTGTCGGTGCTACTCGACCGAGTGAGAATCTCACTCTGCCGAGTAAGAAGTATACTCGACCGAGTACGACAGTCTGTAGATCACTCCAAAAACAGAGAAGTCACCTTGGATTTCTTCAAAATCTTTGCCTCCACTCGGGCCAGTGGAGTTCTTTCTCGGTCGAGTGGAAGTTACCACTCGGTCGAGTACATTATGGCACTCAGGCTGGTAAATGTCGTCGTATCAGCTTTACTCGACCGATTAAGCTGCTTCTCTCAGGCGAGTGAGCTACGTCACTCGGCTGAGTGGCCTATTTCTGAACTCCTTTCTTCTCCTCCTAGCTTCCTCGTCGATTCTTTCGACGTCCTTCTTCTTCCACTCATCTTCCTGCACCGTTAGCTCTCCGACATTATCATTGGCGATGTTCTAGCACGCGTGCAGGTCCTCTAGGCTCCAAATTGCTCCCGATTGCTCCATATCTCCTGAAATCAGATGAAAACATGAAATAGTGAAAAGTATCGAATCATCGTCGAATAATCGTGAAAATCGCGATATGAGCAATCGAAATGGCATGCAAATATGCAGAAATAAAGTGTAAAATATGAGCATATCAAAATCCCCCAAGCTTAACTCTTACTCGTCCTCAAGGAAGATGAGTAAAAAGACGAACTTGTCGAATAAAAATAAAGAAAAAGAAATGAAAGAAAAAGAAGATGAAGAGGTGAAAGTGCTAGATCGTTCTCTCAGAACTTAGAGTTGCATACTCAAATGGCACAAACAATGAATATAAACATGCTAAAGCTCTTTAGGTCGATATCATTTCATCTAGGTGTTTTTGGTACAAAAACTAAGAACATCGAAAATCATATGAAGCATGAAATCATTTTAGAATCCACATCGTCTAAGTCATGTAAAATGATATACATAATTATAGATTACACACATTTCAATGGATCACTTTCTACTTGGAGTATAAGAGATATCACACATTTCAAATCAATAAGAATAGAAAAAAGATGGTTTTCATGAATTTCATGCCAATTTTTAATTCATAGATGTTGTTATACTCTAAGTAATCTCCCTAAGTGTCAAAAATTACCTAGCTTAGGTTGTCATGCACATGTAGGTAGTCACTCTCCCACACGTCATTGGATCCCCTTCCCCAAGCTTATCTATAAGCATGGTGGCATAAAATATATAAATACGACTTTTCCCATATTTTTGTAGCTCCAAATGAGTTAAAGGAAAATAAGAAGGAAAGAAATAAGATGGGATTGTGTATATACAATGGAACTTCCTTTTTGTTTCTCTTTACTCTTTTTCTCCTTTTTTCCTTTTGTTTTTTTATATACACAACAACAATCCCAAATAAGATAGAAAGATATATATATATATATACTAGTCATAACCCGTGCCCGCGGGCACGGTTCATTTAACATTTTCCCCCGCGAAATCGTTTTTCCACAAAAAATTATTTCCACGGCCAAAAGGTAAAAGAACAACAAATTAGCGTAAAAATATTTAGCGATACGGGCGCCTTCAGTGCGGAACAACAAATTCGGCGTAGAACAACAAATTCGGCGCATGCGCCTTCAGTGCAGAACACCAAATTAATGTAAAAAATTTAGCAGGCGTCTTCGACGTTTAAGATTTCCCCTCGCGAAATCTTTGTTCCCCATAAAATTATTTCTACAACCAAAATTTAAAAGAACAACAAATAAGCGTAAAAATATTTAGCGGCACGGGTGCCTTCGGCGCGAAACAAATAATTCGGTGTATAACAACAAATTCGGCGCGGTTGCCTTTGGCGTGAAACAACAAATTAACATAAAAAACTTTAGCCTAAAATTTAAAAGAACAATAAATTAGTGTAAAAATATTTAGCGACATGGACGCCTTCAGCGTGGGCGCATTCGGCTCGGAATAACAAATTCGGCGTAGAACAACAAATTCGGCGCGGGCGCATTTGGTGCGAAACAACAAATTAGTGAAAAAATTTTTAGCATGTGTCTTATTTCTATTTAAAAAATTTGTTTGAAAATAACACATATCACTCGCTAAATATATTATAATAAAAATATTAAAGAGAGAAGAAGGTAAAACTATTTTCGGTATTATAATAGATATTTATGAATCCTATTAGACATACTAAACATATATTATAATATTTTGGATAATCTGCCCCATGTAAATCATATTCCCAGGAACTTGATGTGTGTTAGATACCCACAGTAAGAACATAAATCTTATGTTGCACTCAAATTAGATGGAAATGAATCATTCTATGAACCATTCCAATTTTTGTTTAGGAATTAATTATAATTATTTTAAAAAAATCATGAGTTATTTCAAGGAAAATGTCACATGATTGACAGAAGTTACATGATTGACAGAAGTTACATCGATGTCGAAGGGAGATATTGAGTGCTAGTTTCAAATAAAATAAAAATAACCATAACTAAAACCATTAAAATATAATATGTAAAGAAATTAACCAAACTTGGACACATCTGCATGCCACAAAGCACAAAATTTATACATGAAAGAATCACAAACATGCATTAGCACGGGCATTGCACACACCACCATTGTCACCTTTTTTAAAAAGAGAAGAGATAGAGCCAATGGAAAGCTGAACAAAAGAGAATAAGCAATTGAACAGTTAAAAGCCCAAATACAATGTTCAATAGCCTTGTTATTTATCAATATGGTCAAATTAAGAGAAGCACAAACAAATTTTTTTGATGTGCTAATAACTAATTAATAATTATACAAAGAAGTTGAAGAAGGGAGGACCGTGACGTTTGTTATTCTCACACTTCTCATCTACTTAGTCTAAGCTTTGATGATCATAATCAGATTAGTACTCCATGAAGTTGTAAGCAGAGGTGAGGGAGCTGCCAGCCGATCTCTGATTTGCAGCAGCCTCTTGCACGATGCCAATGTGGTGCAAGGGGAAGAGCTGAAGGTTCTCAACGGACAAAGAGCTGGAATTATTCTTCACATTCATATTGTTGGGGTTGCTCTAGTAGGATTCTTCTGGGTTTCAAATTTGTTGATGATCTGCATTATGATTGTGATCAAGCTCCCTTCTTTCGAGCTGGCTTTGGATTGTAGGGCTCATTTGCATACTTGACTGGGGTCTTGGCGTGAACACATTTGGGTAGTACCCCACTCCTCCAACTTGGGGGGACTGACAAGCAGTATGACCCACAAAAAACTGTAAAAAAATAAAGTTAAACGAAGAATCCGATGCCCACAAATAAACCCCAACAACATTCATATCACCAATCCACATTCTTGAAACCAGAAGAAGAAATAAAGCACAACCAAAGAGTTCAAATTTAGCTAACAGACTCCAAATTCTCTAACAAAAATAACCAAATTCTCAAATAAACACAGCTAACTTGTTGAGTGTGCTCAACAACCCAAAAGATTAAATTTGGTGAAAAGAAATCTTGCATAAACAAAATTTGTTAAAGATTTATTTGTGAGATTATCGGGGGTGAAGTCGCATTAAACGAAGAATCCAATGCCCAAAAATAAACCCAACATGATGCATACCACCCATCACATTCTCAAAACCTGAAGAATCAATAAAAAAGCCCACCCAAAGATAACCGACTCCAAATTCTCCAACAAAACACACCAAATTCTCCAGTGAAATTATTATTATTATTTTAAAATTTCCTGTACTTTTGCATGTTTCAAGATATCTAGTTAAGTTTTGATCAGATGAATATGAAAGGGATGAGCATCATTCATTTTTCACTAAAGTTTATGACTAATCTTTCCCTGATTTTGCTGAAACTTACATAACCTATACAGTGATTACACATTGCACGTGTATAAAGTATAAACATGCAGACAAAATTGAAAAAAAGAAGAAGAAACCATATATGTGTGTGTGTGTGTGTGTGTGTGTGTGTGTGGTGAAAGGGTAAAGTTGGGGCACATATTTTATCTTGTACATGAATCACAACATGCCCAAATTGGGACAGCCTCTAATATTTGTTGGGCCCCCATGAGGAAAAGATTATGAAATTGGTGGGAATGTTATTAGAATGAATATATCCTTAGGAGGTCATCTTAATATCACTAATGAACAGAAAAGCTATGGATTGGGAATTGACTCAGGGATGCAGTCATGGCAACATTCTTCTAGATTCCTCTTTTGCTAGTACAAAATTAATTTTAATGTACCACAACAGTATGTAATTGTATTCATTTCCTGAGATGGAAAGCTTGGTCACTTGAAATTGAACATTGAAAGTAGAATATGCGCAAAGAAACTTTCCAATATTTTCTCAGTCAGACTTTGTTTAGTCATTGACAAATGGTTTGAGGTGTTCTCTCAGCCTTAGCTTGTCTGTTTTATCTTTTGTTTGATTTTTTTTCTCATGTTTATGCAATTTATATGTTAACCAGAGGGATACTATTCCTATTGTAATATTTACTTGAATTTCAAATTATATTCATATACAAAGTTTGGTCTCCAGTTATTCCCTTACTTTTGAAGTTAAAAATACAACAAAAATGGAATTTGTTGCTTTTATGATTTGGTGTTAATTGATTTTCTGTCTGATGTGGAAAATATTTTGAGTCTATGGAACATTTTGCCATATGAAAAGGGAAAATTGCAATGCGATTAGGATACTTAGTGTTCTAGCTGAATGTTAAAGAGTGCATACATGTATATGATCACACTAGTGCTACAACCTGAGTACTTAATAGTTCTTTGCTTCAAGGTGAATTCAAATTTTATAACCCTTGTGCTTGTCATTGCAAGTGAATGATACCTGAATGCTTTAAAACCTAATACTTCTATCTGGAGACATATATGATAGATTCCTAATATATTATCTTTTAAGGAAGTAGCAAACTAAGAGTTACATTAATCTGGAGACATAGAATATAATTATAACCAGAATTAATTTCCTCCCCCCAATGTCAGCAATTGAATAATTCTGTTATTTTGCAAACAATTCTACCACAAAAATTATTCAAGTAGCATGGCATATGCATAAAAATGACATCTTTCCCATCAATCACACCAAAAGCTACAAACTTTAGGATTTATTTCATCTCAAAATTTAAAACATTGAAATTTTCTCCCCAAAAAAGTTAAAGAGAAATAAGATGAGAGTTCAGTTACCGCACATGTAGAGACATTGAGGGCTGTTTTAAAAATTGAAAATTTTCCGCCCTTTTCAATTTTCAATTGTTATAGCATAAAAAAAACTAACAATCACCTAACACTATCAATTCACATTCGTATAGGAATTTTCACAAAAAGTTTCTCGCATATATCAAATTCTTTCACAAAAAAGCACAAAAGATTTTATATTTGTTACCTTGAGGGAGAAATTGAGGGCGACCGAGAGATAATATATGACGATGTTGGTCCCATTCCCCGTACATATTTGATAACCCTTAGAGCATGGCCTGAGAAAGTTACAGAACAAAAAATCATGGGGTCGGTCATGTAACAGAATAATCCATATGAAAAATATATGAAAGGATATGCCGCTGGGAATTAAGAAAGCAAACAAAAAATAAGGAGAACCTTGATGTTACAGAATAATTAGTTACAAACGAAAGCAAACAAAATAATAGTGCTAAATTCACAAACTGCCTCCTCAAAAGATTGAGTGCTTTAATTTTGCTTTCCTTTCCTAATAATACGACTCCTCTTTAATTTGAGAGATTGTGTGCTTTCACTTCTACCAAGCCATCTACAAAAGGTGGAAAATTAAGTTACAAAGGAATGCACGAACGCACGTACGCAATCGATGAATGCTATATATGTCTAGAGAGAAACTTTGATACCAAGCACCGTCTTTGCCCTCTTCTTCTCAGTCAGCAGTGAAAGCAAATGCCTCGTGCTCGGTTCTTGTGGTGCTGGTTGAGGGTTTTGCCATCGCTGGCTGTGGTGATGCCTGCATAGGAGTCGGATTCTTAGGTTTGAACATGATGATCTCATCCGTGTTCAGCCACATGCCCTCCTGCTCCAGAGCCGATTCCATCATTAAGCCAAGTAGATTGTTCCCATAGCTTGAATCCTTCGACTCTGATCTGCTCTGGATTATTCTCATCAGCATTTCCCTCATTTTCCTTTCGAGCCTCCATTTCTCAAAATTTTACTTAGTCGGGAGATATCTGCAAATAGAGAGCATGGGATTGAAAAAAGTACAAATGAAACATCATGCATCAAAGCAAAGTGAAAGAATACCTGAGTCCAGGAATGTCTATTTTGAGGAGAGTTGTGAAAGTAAGCATAACCAGCTCTTTCTACGCCGAAAATACTTCCTTTCCCTCAATGAAATTGCTTTCGAAAGAAGTTTGTGAGATCACATCTGTTGTTAGCTCCTGGAACTGCCTGTTGACCTCTCCCGCATTATGCTTCCCTTCGGCTCGAGCCACCTGATCATGCCAGCAGTCTAGCATCGACAATGTGCAGTCTGCCATTTTTTTGTCATCACCCAAAAATCACACTCATGTAGTTAAGCATTTGCAAGGCTCTTTACTCCTAGAAGTTTGAAATTGTACATTGATCTTTGTTCATACTTCAGTGAAAAAGGAAACTCAGGGAAAGATGAGAGATGCTGAAACAACATCATTCAAACATGCTACATATAGAGCTAAACTATATTATTATACAAATGAGAGATGTATAACACCAATCGCAATATAAGATTTGCTGAAAATAATTTCTTATACTTAATTTATTTAGGACTATCTTATTTGGTCTGTCCTTGATTAGAATGTTTAATGAATTAGACTGTGTCATGTAATACAATTTTAGTTGCATTAGGATCCTGTGTATAAACCATATATAAAGGGTTATATTATACTTAAACTTACAGAGATTCCAAAAAAGTACTAAACATTTTCAGAAGCTGCTATGGTCTATTGATTGCAGTGTCAAGTCAGTGGTGTTATAGACAAAAGGGTCGAGAAGAGGATCAAATGAACCTGACCTTGAGCTTGACCGTGTTGAAAGAAGGGCTAACAACCCTCCGGTGTCTAGCCCACTTTGTGCCTTCTGTTAAAACCAATCCCCTACCCAAGATATCCAATATCCCCACCGGTGGTTTTGTCTTGACATAGAACCAAAATTTATTTGAGCACTTGTTTTACCAGCTCTGCATCAGTGATGCATAACCTCGGTTGTGCTCCAAACCAGTACAGAAAATTTCCACCTGTGGTGCACAACAACATCATTATGAAATAACAATTGACGATTCGCTGATTCATCAGGCATCGGGATCGATATCAGGGCCGAGTGGGCAGGTCATCATGTTTGGATGGAAATCCATTCCAGTCAATCTTTCGGATACAGACCACCCCGATGCCAATTTGAAACAGGATTAGACCCGGATTTTTGGTCTGGCCTGATCAGGTAACAGGCCGGCCTGAACCCATTCAAAAGACACATTTTGCATGTCAGATCCAAGAAACTATTAGAAGGACAATAAATATACTCAACATAGATAAATGTCATTTCAAGCCTGAAGGAAGAACAAATGAGAATATAATTGTAGGATGCACACCTGCTCTTATCACCGACAAACAGCGACTTCTTCATAATAATGTCAGAGAAAGCTATAGCATGATCATTAGCATCAAAACAACGTGCTTCCTTATCAGCCTGGTCCTGAGCAGACGCTTCCGCTTCCTGAACATCACAAGTACAAACTTTGTTTAAATGTACAACTAAAACAATTTTTTCTCTCAATGCTAAATGCCTAAGCAATAGCACACACTCAGATGTCAACATTTTAAAAATACATCCTGAAAGATTATAGATCAAAGGGCGAAGGGGCCCAAGATACATACCAATATGTCATATTAATAGTAGACTATAGCTACAAACATTTTGATTAGTACTATTTCCCTTTAAATAAAGTTAATCCATGACGTCATTGTATTTTATGATTAAATCAGAAGTGAGATGCTGAGTTGGAAAATAGATTTTGTTAAACCCATTAGGATCACTCCAAGGGTGCAAAAAATATGAATATGCTACTATTAAGATTAGAAAAAAGAAATGAAAAATGGATAACCCTTAGAGCATGGCCTGAGAAAGGATGCAACAGATGGAGGTGCATACCACTGACAAACTGGTAGATGATGCACCGGCTTCGTCAAAGAATTTACATCTGGGTAGATCAGGATATGATTCAGGAATTGCAGAACCATGAGATCCACAAACTGGTTGGATCCTACAAATTGGTGCACTCATCAATCTCCAGTGCAAATGACTAAGCTATTCGCAGCCCGAGTTTATCAACCTCTGCTCTCTCCCCACATTTCCTACAGCAGTTATCTAGCTTTTAACTGTCATAAAATTAAAACCTGGTCAATGATGAGAAGGGCAATTTAACTATTTCTAACATCTTGTAAGTACACATCGCTGAAATTCATCATCTCTCAACAATCTTAATTCAACTACACTCGGTCTGTAGACATCACCTATTTCTTGAGCATAAACCCATGCCTATTTCTTTTTCCCAGAAGGAAGACTCAAGTCCTTGCATCGTGCTTCTTTAAGAGGACAGAGAGAGGGTGTGAATGTTTATTCAGTTGTAAAAATTTTGAGGACATAGAGAGTGACAACCACACCATTTAACATTATCCCCACAAATTGGTCAATTTACTATAAGAGTGTGTAACTAAATTAATTGGTTATTACCATTTTTGATGGATAATGTTATTAACTAATTATAAGTAATTACCTTCTTCATGCATTTCTTTTCCCTTAATTCATACCGTTCTCTCAAATCTGAAAGCCACATCCCTTGAAAACAGTACTTCAATCTGCAAAAAAATATCAATTGCAAACATGATAATTATTAGTAGAACTAAAAGGAGGATTTTTATTTTTTTAATCAAGATAATTAACTAAAGAGTATTACCAATGTTGTTAGCCCTCTTCTTAGGCCGCCGGAGGAGCTTGGTCCCCTTCATGGCTAGAAAATCATCCTCCTCCTATATTCTCGAAAGCGATATATAGATCCTCAGCCACTCAAATTGCTCCAGATTCACCTTCTCCGGCGCCCCACCGCTCCCGCTCCAATTTCACTCAAACTGCTTCAGATTAGTTAAGATAATTTGGAAACATTCACAATCACACTTCTTGCATAAGAAAGCAATGGGTATGGCATTAGTGACAAAAACATTAAAACATCATTTTCAGAATTTAAGGTATTATTAGTTATTTTCATATTTTTCAGATTTTATTGGTATTATTTTCAGATTTTATTGGTATTATTTTCATATTTTCAGATTTTATGGTATTATTAGTGCCAAATTTTCAGATTTTATTGGTAGATTATAAATAATCACACGATTATAACCAAGAACTGAACTTCAAGAATTTCCCAAATGGGTATTACAATAATAGCATCAAGATCAGATTTCACATCAATATATATACCATCAAACCATGTAGTACCACAATACAAATTTCGTAATATTATGGCCTGTTTCATTTTGATTCACCAATTTGAGAGACAAATTTTCAATTCGCAAGAGAACGGCTTTAAGAGCTTTATACCTTTCTGATTCTGAAATAAGAAAGTTTTCAACTTTAAAGCACAAAAAAGATCAGAAATTCTCTTACAAAGACCAAAGGAAGAAAACAACAATTTTGATCATTATGCAAGTTTGTTTTCAGAAGTTATTGTTTTTCAAATACCTTCAGATCAAAATGAGACAGAAAACGATGACATCTGGAACTAAAAAGAATTGGAATGGCATGTAAATTTCTAGGATTCATGTGTCCTTGCCCTTGCATGAAAAAGAATTGGGATGGAATTGGAATTGGAATCGCAAGATAACACGTACCATGGACGACATGGACGTACAAGAAATATCATCGTTTTATCTTGCCCTTGCATTGGAATTCTAAAAGGAGAGAACACTCAAAATATCATCGGCAAAAGCGTTTTTATATTTTAAATGGAAATGCAATTCGGGCACTGCACAAAAGTAGAAGAAATTCATGGGAAATTACGGCATTCAACTCAAAGCAATCCAAGCACTACAACAAATACCAAGAATGATTTTGAAAATTAACCATGGACGTCTACATCTACATTCTGAAAATGGAATGTAAACTTAAAACTCATCCTTTGAAATAATTATCCATGGAAATAATTATCAGAAACACCAAACATAATTTGGGCTTATAAACATATTATTTCTGTGAATATAAGGAAATTTTAGTTCAACTTTACACTTTGAGGTTGGTGTATCTGGTTAACTGGGCTTTAGGTTTTGTGATTTCAAGTTTTTACTTGCATTATTAGTTCACTGTGAACAAAAATAATAGAAACCCAACATTGTTTTTAGTTGCATGTAATTATACTGTTTGGAACTGTGAATGCCTCAATAACTCAAGTTGTCACTGTTGCAAAAACTACAAATGCCCATAATATCATCACTAAGCTACCAGATGAGCATGATCTTTTTTGAGCAAAAAATGGCAGTAAGCTTAATGTAGCATGCACAACACAGTACACTTGCTGTAAGTTGAAAAAATTGTGGGGAAAACAAAAGAATTATTTGAGCAATGCTTACTGTAGATGTTTTGATTTTGATCCATGGGAATTTCGAGAGGCGGTTTTTTGATAAAATATTTATATGTAGGATTTCATTTTTTGGCTAGTTTTATGCAAAAAAATCAAAAATTAGACAAAAATCAAAGAGCAATGCTTAATGTAGATGTTTATCTGTGGGAAAATGAATCTATGATGTTAAAAGTAAAATGAATCATGTATTAAAAGGAAGTGTATCCTGATAGCATCCTTTTAACATCATGTAATTAATTAATTAATCTGGATGAAGTGGAAAAAAGCACGTGATGAATGTAGTCTCAAATTAATTAATACAGTCAACTATCTCAAATTAGTTTTATATAGGATGTTAAAAGGAAGTGTTTACATTGATGAATGTAACTAATTAGAGCACCAAAACATACCAATAAATGTACATAATGCTGAAAAATTATGCTTCAGGCCTTGTTAGATACCAGAAAACATTATGGCTCAGTTAGATACCAGAAAACACAAAACCAGGATGAGGCCTTTTTATACATGATACATATTTAACACATGAGGGTGGGCTAAAATATTTAATACATGATATCTTGTATTTTCTGGTACTATATTTAATACATAATCTTTAACAGCGAAAATTTAATACATGATATACATATTTAATACATGATACCAGAAAACTCAACCAGAAAATACATGATATACATGAGCTTCTAACCTGGTTTTGTGTTTTCTGGTATCATGAATTAAATATTACACGTAGAAAACACATATCCTCTCTGTTCATATTTAACAGCCGAGAATGCAAGAGCTTCTAACCTGGTTTTGTGTTTTCTGGTGTCATGTATTAAATATCCATTTTAAGCTATGATTTGGGCTAGGTGGTATAGCAATTGTAATTGCACTCCGTTTCCCTTCTAACCCGAGCAAGCTAAATGCTGGATTCCTTCTCTCAACATTGTGTCTGCTAAAGCCAAATAATGTAGACAAAAAATTTGAGTAAAATTTCAGCTAAATTTTTTTGTTTAGTGCTGAAAAAAGAAAAATCAATTAACGCCTTTAGTTTCCTATTGTCAAAAAGAAAGTTTAGCAACATATGATTCAAATTTATTTTACAACGTCAAGGAAAACCCCCCACTAAAATCACAATAAAGCTTTTTCTTACCCCCTAAGCTTTAGCATATGAGAAACTATTTCTATCATTAGTATATGCTCTTCTTATGCCCCAAGCTATTTCTTATAGCACAACATGTTCACAGCTTCTTGTGCTTGTATAGAAACTTTTTCAATGAAGAAGGGATTGTGTGTGAGATGTGTTCCCATTCCTAGAATATGTGAGAGCTCCTCATCTGCTACCTATTGATTGGGAAGCAAACTGAACTCTGCATGTATGCCAAGGAGTGAATATAAAGCAAATGTCCCTTCTACACAACATTTCAGATACATATAACTATCTAAGTGTCATGGGGATGTATTCTAAGCAGGAAAACACCGAGGACTCACCTTCACTGCTATAATCAGCACTCAACACTATGAAAACTTATTTTAGCATTGGGATCAGAGTAAGCGTCCAAAACATCTTGCACCTGCATATCAACAAAAATTATTAAAATTTTCTATAAAATTTTTTAGGGCATATCATGTGGGACATATATATGTTACTTTTTCTTTAAAAAATAATTAAAAAGATATCAAATTAATAAACAAAATAGAAATTTCCCCAAAAAAAAGAATAATATCAGTTCATCTATAATTTCAGAACATTTCAACAATAATTTTATTTTCAGGGTGAGGTTAATAAACTTCTGATGCAATTCATGTGCCTACTTGAATGTGCAACCATGTCAAGAATATGCGACCAAAAGCTATTATTAATCAAAAGATACTAATAATATACACTTCAATATGCAGTTCAACATTGAGTTCAACATGGAGTTCATGTGCTTACTTGAATGGTTGTTCACCTTCTTCATCAACTCCAATCAAAATCTATTACTAATGTATGTGCCTACTTGAATGCGGAACTATTACACAGAAAATGGTCCTTCCTGCCTAAAAGTATGGATATTGGATAATAATGGATGTAACTATTGAAACTCATATTAACATGTTTTTGTCTGAAATTGTGGGTTAAAAATACAGCGCTCATATGCCATCTTATTTGAAAACAGAAAATATTATCAAAGGTGAAAACACACACACCATTGTGAACAAATGAATCTTTGGCATAATCCATAGGCTATAAAAATTCAACTTCACGTTTGACTAAGTGACATGTTATATGGAAAAAACCAAGACTACGCAAACATAAAAAACACCAACCACTATCCAATTCGGTAACTTGCATGTAGACTAAGAGCAACAAAATGTTTAATAATTTACATGGAAATGTATCAAAGGTAAAGAAAAATGATGTTATATGTGTTGCTAGTATTTTTTTCCAGTAAAAACATGCACAACTACAATGACCATCATAAGTGAAAGGGCAATCAATAAGCCACAAAGCCATATGCACAACTAAATCAAACAATATTTTCCAACGCAAAAAAGGCTGACACGAAATGATGAAATGCAAACTTAACTCCATGAATAAGCCTAAACTACCATGAATTAAAACAAATTAAGCAATAAATCACTCATGTCTAGGAGATTAGCAATTGCTCTTCAGTGACGAAGCAAATTTGGTGTGTGGTGGTGAAGTCAATTAGGAAAGAAGTGCAGAGGGCAGAGCGAAATAAAGAAGGCAACGAAAAATAACAGCATATGATTATTTTGTGCATGTTTTATTATTAAGGATTTTTCATATTTAGTGCCGCACTTGCAGTTATTATTATAAAGTTTAAAGCATCTTAGTATAAAGTCAAGAATGAATAATGTATTGTAAAAATTATTTGTTATTGGTGAGATATCTATGAACAATGTATGATTTGTGACTGTGGCTTTTAAAACTGCAAACACTCATTCAAATACAAACACATACATATATTTTCTGTCATTTTCTTGTGTAGCATTTTCAAGACCAAATTGTAAGAGAAAAAGTGGGGATGAAAGTGGAATTTTGGTCAAAAAACTTTTTGCATCAACATCAGTTATCACCAATGCATTCTTATCCTCGACAAAGTTGAATCCAGTTCCCAATCAATTGTCCTGCAAAATTCACTTATATTTGGAGAACCCAAATTCGTAATCACAAAAATAACTTCAAAAAATAAATAAAACATGGCATTCACCACAAAGAGGATATCAACTTTTTGCAACTAAGTTGGGTTTCTTTGCTTCAAGTTAGTATCTAAGGGACTGATTTCTTCAAAATTTACAATCCCAACAGTAAAAGCACCCAGTTTTCGATAAATTCATACACTATCAGCTACATGTTTTCTATTTAAAAAGAGCAAATTCAATCTAAAAATTTACAGGTCCACCCTGCAGCCAGAGGGCAGTCAACCACGGGCTCGACCTGTTATCAAACCAATACGGGCTCTGGTAGAGCCACCAGAACATATTCATATGAAAGGGCTAGCAAATCCATAATTTAACCAATCTACAATTTTATCATGGATGCCTCGTCACTTCGAGACTAAAATTCAAGCACTACTCCAACAATTTTGCAGGCAAAACTTCATGTTCCAGACATTTGAAAGATTATCTAGTTAAGCATGAATATGTTTGTTTCTGCTTCATTCAGAAGGGTCAGTAAGAAGATAATGATTCTTTAGAATAATGCTTATATCTGTGGGACCATTTCCCCTTATTATTTGAACATGCAATTCACAATCATGATTCTTACATATCATCAACAAAAATTTAAGAATCTCGATGCAAACAAAAAATACGCCTTTCATTAGAATGTCAATCCAAATTAAAAATGAAATGGATGTTCTATCTCTTATGCAATTGAATATATAATGTTTTGCTTGAGTGTTCTATGTGATATAGTTAATTCTAATTCTTACACCTGCTTCCCTCAGGCAAGAATTCTCCTCTTTTAGGTGGATTTACCTCGACCTTAAGCTCCACAGTATAAGCCTATCAACACAAACAACCGAGATGATATACCCAAAATGTCAATAGCATTAACATGTAGTAGGAGACATAATTTTACCTCCATAATTGATTACCCAAAATCAGGTTCATCCACACCCAGCTAAGGATCAGCTACCAAATGTCTCCTACTGCATCATTTTTGTGTTGTATTAAATGTTATTTAATGCATCCCTGCTTTTGGTGCTGGGACTGCTCTTCCACCTTCAGACATTTCCTTGAAACGAACTGCAAAACAAACGACAACAAAGCCCCATTTATTACAAACACAAAAAAGAAATCAAAATATAAAAGAGAGAGACATAGACCAAAATTAATCGACAGACATTTCAATTACTTCATTAGGCGATAGATCTGCGTTCACTATTTTGATGGTTTGCCGATAGATGCGGCAAATGGTTTGCGCTTCAGCTTTGATGCAGAGAGCGGGTTATGGTGGAGGGGGGGCCAAAAGACTGAGAGAGAGAGAGAGAGAGAGGTCCCCCAAGTTTGGGTCAGCTTGATCTGGGGTTGAGGCGCAGATAATGATTTTTTCCCCCAAAAATTTTGATTTCCCCCCAAATTTTTTGAGTTCCCCCCAAAAATCCTGTCATGCTCTGGCCTGCGGAACTCACACGCAAACGTGGCTTCATCTTGGCCTTCCCCAGAGTGAATCTAGATCGTTCATGGTGACTGGGACAAAAAATATATGACTGGACTGATGACTGGGACAAAATTCAAAAAAGGTCCTATTTTATAGAATAGATATATATATATATATATATATATATATATATATATATATATATATATATATATATATATATATGGGTAAAATGCGCCTGAGCTCGTGCTCAGATGGGATTCCTGCGCTCGACCCCTCCTGACCGTCCGATCCGATCAGCGATATTGGTAATATCTGACCTTTTGGTGCAATTACCAAAACGCCCTTTAAGCTCTTTTCAACGCGCCTCTGTACTAAATTACCTTTAACCCCTTTTGTACTAAAATACAATCGCCACCAATTCTTTTGCTCACTCCCGCGCAAAACGCAGAAGCTGGAGCAATCGCCACCAATTCTTTTGCTCACTCCTGCGCAAAACGCAGAAGCTGGAGTAGATCCCCAGTTTTGCACAAGGTCTTCGATTTCAACAACCCACGCCTAAGATCGCCCCCAAATCCAGCATCACACTCTCGTTGATTCCCCTGTTACTCTCCTCCATCGAGGTAAGGATCGTCATCCCTAATTTGTTGGACATCTCATATTGCTCAACGCGCACAACGGGATAAATTTTTGAAGGGTTTTGTGCGGGGAGTAATTTCCAACCTTTGGACGATTAGTGCTGGAAATTCCTCTCCGCGCACAACGGGCTAAATTTTTGTCCCGTTTTGCGCGGTGAGTAATTTCCAAACTAGCGAAGTGTTGCGATGGAAATTACTCTCCGCGCACAACCCTTCAAACATCGCACCCGTTGTGCGCGTTGAGCAATTTGAGATGTCCATCAAAACTTGCCGAAGCAACTCATATAGCACAACAACATGGAGCGAATGGCGTACATAATATTGCCCACCGCGCAAAACGGTTAATATGTTTGATTTTTTGATGGGTTTGATCCGGTCATCAAATATGATGGTAACAATTAGATCATATTGAAAAAGAATAGATATAATACGCAAGGTTTTAACATGATTAGTAATAGTAGTGTGGTTTCAACTAACATGCTGATGATGATCTACTGATACTTGGATAGACATGTATAGCAGTCATGTTGCGTCAATATTACTTATATTTTTACTTGTTTCTAATGTAGAAAATGAAAATCGAAGAGAGTGAACCCTATGTGCATGATCAGGAGATGCCAAATGAGATTGAAGTTGAAAATGACAGTGCAAACAGTGTATATCAAGAGGATAGGCATAGTGATAGTGAAAAAGGCAGCCCACATGTTGGAATGACATTTCAAACAGAAGAAGATGCGTATCAATTTTATAATACATATGCAGCAATGAAAGGTTTTGCAACCCGAAAGGGATCTACGGGAAAGGGAAAAGATGGCAATACCACGAGGAGGAAGTATACGTGCAACAAAGAAGGGTATAAAAGCTTAAAAGATAAGAGGGAGATAGGGAGGGACGTTAATCGAAGGAAAAACGAGAGAGAAGGCTGTATGGCTCGAATGACAGTTCATAAAATCACCGGAGGAGTATGGCGCATAAAATCCTTTAATGATGATCATAATCATGAGTTGATAAAAAGCCCAGCGAAGATCCAGATGCTACGGTCACATAAAAGATCACAGATGGACGGAACATGTAGGAATTTAGTTGATCAGATGGGTGGCTGTGGAGTAGGACCTGCAAAGATTGCAAGGATTCTAAATGCCACGAGTAGTAGTAATGTCAATATTACTACGCAACAATGCATTGATCATGGGAGAGTAGAAAGAAAGAACAACATTGGGAAGGAATGCATTAGAGTAATAGAACAATTTATTAAAAGGCAAGCTACAGACTCTCAGTTCTATTATGCTATTGAGCATGATGAAGAGAATGTATGCAGGAGTATATTTTGGGCTGATGGAAGGGCGATGACATCATACAGCCAGTTTGGAGATGTTGTTGTATGTGATGTCACTTATAAGACAAATAGATTCATGTTGCCTTTTGCACCTTTTACAGGTGTTAATCATCATAAACAGTCTATTTTATTTGGATGTGCTCTTCTTGCTGATGAGAAGGAAGAATCCTTTGTTTAGTTATTCGGACAGTGGTTAACATGTATGTGGGATAAAGCACCAGGAGCTATCATCACCGATCAAGACCCGGCAATATACAATGCAATCAAAAGAGTTTTTCCAAATACAAAACACAGGTATTGCATATGGCATATCAGTCTACACGAAGATGAGCATCTACGTTCAATGCGGTCTTCTTATAACCCTGAATTTGAAGAAGACTATGCAAACTGGTGTAAGAACAGTCAAAATGTTGAAGAAGCTGAGAATTGTTGGTGCATCTTAATGGAGAAGTACCAAACGGAATTTCAGGAGCCATTGACAGAAAAACAAAAACATGAAATGAAAGCCTGGAAGTGGTTGCATACGATGCATGAGAAAGCACAGCATTGGATTAAGGCGTACCTACTGGATACTTTCTTTGCTGGTATGAATGTTAATACGATAGAGATTGGTGTAAAAATATATGATCAAAATAAACTCAGCATATGGTATTCATTTCTTGTTTTGTGTGTAGGCATGGCGTCCAGCCAAAGGAGTGAAAGCATGAACGTGTATTTTGATGGATACGTATACTGTATGACTCCATTATACGAGTTCATTGATCAATATGATAAAGCTGTAAAATTTCAGCGAGACAAAGAGGAGAGAGAAGATATTTTTTGTATGCGGAACAAACCAGAATTTAGCGGCATGCATGAGTTAGAGGTTCATGCCGCAAAGGTATATACTAGAAACATATTTTCCATTTTTCAAAATCGTTTCAAAAATACTTTATACTGTCGGCACGAAAGGGTGAGCACGGATGGGGATACGAGCACGTATTGAGTAACTATGCGGATTGATGGAAAGAGCTACGTGCATAATGTTCAATGCAATATATCTAAGGGAATGTTCAGGTGTACGTGTGCAAGGGCTGTGACTGAAGGTTTGCTATGCACGCAAATTTTATATATGATGAAGCAAAAGTATGATATGCAAGCCATCCCTGAGAGATATATTTTACCCAGGTGGACTCTAAATGCAAGACATAGCATCATGAGTCTTGGGGCCTCGTCGATTAGCACAATACACGGAGTGCGTCTAACTCAAATTACTCCACTTCAAGCCTGGAGACTTCGTTCATCATTCGATAAAGTCGTGGAGGCGGTAACAAGAGATCCCCTTATGTTTGATGTCGTCTTTGGATGGGCAAACAGTTTTTTGGACCAGCATGATATGACTAATAAAGCGCAAACTGCTTCTAAGGAGCCAAGATCACAGGGGGGGGTCCAGTGCACCTATCAAACAAGAAGTGGGAGTAAATGATGTCATTATGCATGATCCTGCAAAAGCTAGAACTAAAGGCCGACCACGAGTGGCGTCAAGGATTCCGTCTGGAATACAAGTCTCACAAGAACAAAGTCAAACAAGAACAAGGACATGCAGTGTTTGTGCAGAAAAGGGTCATGACATGAGAACTTGTCGTATGAGCACAGCTGGTAGAAATAAGGTATATATGAGCACAGCTGGTTACTATTTTATATACTAGTATAAATTATTGTAACATCATTGCTCCATAATCTCTGTAGGAAAAATCTTCGCCCGATGACTTAACAAGGCTGTGATATGAAGGACGACATTTTTATATCCTAAAGGTAACAATTTTGTATCAGCTTGGAAGAAATATACTACATGCATCTGTCACGGACATATCAGTGTAAATGGGTTGTAAGTAAACTGGTTCTCTTTAAAAATGGTCATCTGAAAACGGCAGCCTCCTATATTTTTAGTCCAAAATGCAGCCATCGTGGAGTTGAATTAATAGGGCTGGGGGTCCAAATTGAACATTAAAACACTAAGTCTTGGTTATAAGCCTATGAGGATGATGCCTATCATTCGAGACCTATATCCGATGCTGCGGATCTCATATCTTATAATTTCTCTGTTGCTGCAGAACTTGACAAATGTCAAGAAAATTAATGGGATTAAGGAGTAAGAAGCAGAAGCAGAAGAGCTGAAGAGAATGAAGATTCAAGAGAATGAGGCATGTAGCTGTCCGCGATGAGTAATGGTGGGTAATTGTATACAGTTTAGCTCCGCGCGCACAACGTTTACAACTTTTACCAGTTGTGCGCGCTGAGCAAAACTTGGTAATTTTACCGGCTTCCTAATAAGCGCACACAACGTTCAATAATGTTACGGATGTGCGCGCTGAGTAATATGGGTAATTGTAAACAGTTAAGCCCCATGCGCACAACGTTTCATAACTTTGACGGTTATGATCGTTGAGTAAATGTTGGTAATCGTAGACAGTTGTGCTCAGCTCGCACAACGTTCAATGCTGTTGCCGTTGGTGTGAGCTGAGTAATTGTGGGTACTTCAAGTTAGTATCACGCAATTTTGTAATGTGATGCAATTGCACCAAATTTAATGACATTGTATTAAGATCTGTATTCCAACATGCTACAACATTTATGCATTCAAATGTACATAACACAACAAAGTAGAAACTACATCTAAACATTTTGCAACATCACAGTTTTTGCCCGACTAAGCAATTAAAGCACTAGACTATACTAGGGATACAGGGATTCCCACCATGAAAAAAATTTAAAGTTTGTTGCCATTTATGAGCTGCTCCATCAGCTGCATCAGCGTCACTTGCTTCTTTGTATCTTGGCCACCCGTCCCCCTGTCTGCGTTGAAGAAGAATCAGTGATGAACACATAACAAAGCATAATTAAGTAAAAATATTGTACGGGTAGACTTAGAATAAGATAGAACATTTATTATCATCGAGCAGTGATGTCTGCAACGAAGTATCAAAGAGCATATACAAGCAGTGAAGAAACGGGTGTGCATGGAAGGTGATAGCTTCAATGACGACAAACAGAACATATGAAGGAGCAAAGAACATCTTCGAATCAATATATATATGTGATGTATTCAATTTCTGCATCACGTCACTAGACGCTAGTATATTATCCATCTTTGAGTGTTGAGGACGCAGCAGTGATGAAGGAAAAAATAGAATGTCGTAGAGAAAATATCATATAACTAGAATAAGATACAATAAGATAGAATAATATCATCAAGAAGTGTAGTGGTTGACGAGGGCTTGTGGGAAGGGAAGCCATTTATAGACGACTTTGGATGCCATTGGATGAGGATGAGACTACAGTAGAGTTACTGGGAGGCAACACAAGAGACCCCGTGAGTCTACAGCAAATTGCTTGTGATTATATAGAAGAATGCCTGTGAATCTACAGCAGATTGATAGCAGCCAGTGTTGTTCCCAATAATGTATGACCGTGGTGGTGTGCGTTGAGCAAACAAAATAGCTCAACGTGCACAACCGACAAGAATATGGCCGTTTTGCGCGGAGAGCAAATAATTTTGGAAGATGTGCGCGATGAATAAAATCTTATGTACATTCACGATCACTGCTTTGTAGACTCACGGGGTCTCTTCTGTAGACTCACGGGGTCTCTTCTGTAGACTCATCCTCATCCAAGGGCAGTCTAATTCGTCTATAAAATGGCTTTCCTACGCACAAGCCCTCTTCAACCTCTACACTTCGAGTGATGGTTATCAGTCATGAGGAAGGAGTAATGCTACACTCGACTGTAGGCTCATCCTCATCCAAGGGCAGTCCAATTCGTCTATAAATGGCTTCCATACCCACAAATTATATTCAACCACAACACTTCGAGTGCTGTGAAAGACATGAGAAAGAAGTAACCTTGCTCAAATATTACTCTGACCATATCAAGCAAACCCTTCCCAAACAACCAGAGACCATAGCTTAAACAAACCATCACCGGTTTGCTGCATCAGTGAAGATGGCCACCCAAACGAGGTTGAAGCTTTTCATAGACAAGGGGATGAAGAGAGTGTTGTTCGCGGAAGCGGGCAAAGATTTTGTCAATTTCCTCTTTAGCCTTTTGGCCATGCCTGTGGGCTTAGTCATCAAGCTCATCACCAAAGAAAAAGTGGCAGTGGTATGAAAAGCATTTATGTAATGAAGCCCATCATTAAATGTGCTAAAAACTGAATCTCTTGAAAGCTGTATCTATGAAAAATGATTTATCTGGTATTTTAGTTCAAAATGCAGCTAGTGTGGCTTTGAATTCCTAGGTCTACGGGTACAAACTAAAACTTAATACCCAAAGTTTTAATTATGAGAGTATGAGGATGATGCCTATCATTCGAGAAATCTATATGCTGTTGTCGATCTCATATCTTATAATTTATCTGTTATAGCAGGTCACGCCAATTGCCAAGAAATCATTCTAGAATTTGTTTCCATTGATCAAAAATAACTCCAAGTACAACGAACAAAAAGGAGAAACAAAAAAGGGTTCGATCCACCTATGATGCAGGAGCTTGAGAAGAGGCGTCCCCAGGCGATTCGTCTTCTCCCGAACCAGTAGGGTGACCAGGGACAACCGGAGGTCAGAGAAGCATTCTTCGGCCCCGCGCCTCGAATGCTGCCAAACCATCCCGGAATGACCTCTCGATCTGAGCAGCAAATATGGCCGAGAACGCCCGGAATCCCTCACGGATAGACTCCACGATCTTCGGAGCCAGGACATCCCCATAGTCCCTCTGGACCTCAGCTACGATCCGACCATGGGCCACTTCCCGCAGGTCGCCTATATCGGCCCAAAGAGCGCCTTTCGCCTTTCTATGCTCCTCCCGGGCGAGGGACAGTGCATCCTCAGCATACTTGGCCGAACTCTTGGTGACAGCCAGAGCCGCCGTCAAACATCCCACCTCCGAGGTGAGCTCTGCAACTCTCAGTTTGAACTGGTGGGCCTCCTTGGCTGATTGCTCAGCTGCCTCAGCCCTCAGGCGCTCCTGCGCCAAGGCCGCCTCAAGACCATCTACAGCAACCGGGTAAACCTGCAAGACCGCAGGGATGAATGTCGCCATCAACAAAACAGTCGTTGAAGAAAAAAGGGTCCGACATGCTGGATATGCCATACCAGAGAGTCTGCCAGTTTCTCCCTGAAGGAGCGATCACTCGGAAGGACAGCTGGACTACTCTCACTCCTCTTCTTCTTCCTCTCGCAGAACGTTGTGTGCGCAGAGTAATTATTCGTTACGACTGTTTTGCTCAACGCGCACAGCTGGGTGTATTTTGATCCGATGTGCGCGCTGTATTATATATGCAAACTGTATACATTTTTAAATACCCCGCACAATCTGCACTAAGACTCAAATTTAAACAAATCAAAGAAATGTGAATATTTTTTCTAACTTTTTCTGTAAACTGTCGGATATGTGTTGTCTTATCACGTAAATGTCTATATACCCATCAATCAACTGCTCCGCATTATATTTGCATCAATTTTGATTTTTTTATCTGGCATGTCAGTCTGAACATTAATTAATTCTCCACCCAATTTTGTGTTTTCTTTATTATTGGGATTTTTTATTCAACGTTGTGCGCGCTGAAGATATTAATTATGGGAATTTAGTATTTAACGTTGTGCGCGCATGGTAATTATTCGTTACGACCGTTTTTCTTAACGCGCACAGCTGGGTGTATTTTGATCCGTTGTGCGTGCTGTATTATATGTCCAAAATGTATACAATTTAAAAACCCCGCACGGTGCGCACTAAAACTCAAATTTTAACAAATCAAAGAAATTTGAATATTTTTGCAGTCTTATTCTGTAAACTATCAGATATGTGTTGTCATATCACTTAAATTTCCTTACACCCATCAATCAACTGCTGCCATTATATTTGCATCAATTTTGATTTTTTTTTCTTGCATGTCAGTATGAACAGTAATTAATCTCCCAAAATTTTGTGTTTCTTCTTTATTATTGGGATTTTTTATTGAACGTTGTGCGCGCTGAAGTTATTAATTATGGGGATTTTGTAATGAGTGTTGTGCGTGCAGAGTAAGTATTCATTACGACCATTATGCTGAACGCGCACAGCTGTGTATATTTTGTTCCGTTGTGCCCGCTGTATTATATATTCTAAATGTATACCTTTTTATATACCTCGCACTAAGGGACAAATTTAAACCAATCAAAGAAATGTATATCTTTTTGCTGTCTTATTCTGCAAACAGTCAGATATGTGTTGTCTTATCAATTAAATGTATTGAACGTTGTGCGCGCTGATGTAATAAATTATGGGAATTTTGTATTGAACGTTGTGCGCGCAGAGGAATTATTCGTTACGACCGTTTTGCTCAATGTGCACAGCTGGGTGTATTTTGATCTGTTGTGCGCGCTGTATTATATTTTATAAATGTATACCTTTTTATATACCCCGCACTAAGGATCAAATTTTAACAAATCAAAGAAATGTAGATATTTTTGCTGTCTTATTCTGTAAACGGTCTGATATGTGTTGTCTTATCACTTATATGTCTTTTCACCATCAATCAACTGTTGCGCATTAGATGTGCTTCAACGGTAATTTTTTTTAACTGGCCTGTCAGTCTGAACATTAATTAATTCTCCCCCAATTTTGTTTTCTTCTTTATTATTGGGTTTTTTATTGAATGTTGTGTGCGCTGAAGTTATTAATTATGGGGATGTTGTATTGAACGTTGTGGGCGAAGAGTAATTATTCGTAACGTCCACGTCGCTCAACGCGCACAGCTGGGTGTATTTTGATCCGTTGTGCACGCTGTAGATATTTTTTAAACAAATCAAAGAAATGTAGATATTTTTGATGTCCTATTATGTAAACAGTAGGATATGTGTTGTCTTATCACTTAAATGTCTTTACACCCATCAATCAACTGCTGCGCATCAAATTTGCTTCAACTTTGATTTTTTAAATAATGTCAGACTGAACATTATTTAATTCTCGCCCGATTTTGTGTTTCTTTTATATTTTGGGATTTTTTATTGAACGTTTTACGTGCAGAGCAATTATTCGTTACGACCGTTTTGCTCAACGCGCCCAGGTGGGTGTAGTTTGATCAGTGCTCGCAACCTTACCTTATGTTGCCCATATGATGGGATGATTAACTGTGGGTAATGGAGCATGTAATACAGTTTTGCACAGCACGCACAACGGTCATGGCATCTGACTGTTGTGTGCGATGGTCTATTGTGTTTAATTGCATACAGTTTGGCTCTGCGAGCAAAAGGGTCACATCTACGTCCAGTTGTGTGATTTGAGTAATTATTGATAACAAGATACGGTTTTGCTCATCGCGCACAGCGGTTAAACAAATCGATACGAACGTTGTGCATGCTAGTAACTGTGTGCACACGTAAATAGTTTATCACAACATATAGCATGAGCCTGTTGTGTGCCCTGGGGAATTTATAGTTCGGTGAACAGTGTTTGATCAGTAATATCTATGTCGGACATTGATTCAAGTAAGCATTAATGTATATATTACCTTATATCAATTTTGTATTGTCATGTAATTGTATCAAATTAAATGACATAGTATTAAGAACTGAATTCTAACAAACTACAGCTTTATGCTTTATAATGTACATAATGCATAAATGTAATTTATAGTTCAGTAAACAATTTTGCTCAGTAATATCAGTGTCGGACATATATATCACCTATATCCTTATTGTATTGTCCTGCAATTGTATCAAATAAAATGACATTGTATTAGGGTCTGAATTCTAAAATACTACAACATATATGCATTATTCTGTACATTACACAACAAAGTTGTAACTACAGCTAAACATTTTGCATCTTCACAGTTTGGAACTGGTATGAAATTCAATCACGGGAATATCCTAATGGTACATTGAATCTCACTATGCGAAACTGTTCAGATAGTCATGCTGAACAGCTCAAGTAAGATGGCATTTATGATCAGCTCCAATAGCACACACCATCATCACTAGCATCCAGATCGTCCATAACGGTATACGTAGCCACTACTTTAATGAAGGTGGCTGATCTGGATTCTTCAGCGCATGCCACTGTATGCGTTGAAGAAGCATCAATTATGAACGAGAAAAAGCATATTTAAGTAAAAAATGGGGTATAAAGACATGCAACTTTACGTTTAGGCACTGATATAAAAATATATCACGGTTGCTTCTTCTCTGAAGAATCCGCTGCTGTAGTAGAACATATGAAGGAGCAAATAACATCTTCCAGTACACGTCAATTGCCGGTAGTATATTGTTCATCTTTGTGTGTTGAAGACAAAGCAGTGATGAACAACGGGAAATATTTAGCATTGTGAAGAAAAAATAGTGTATGAAGTAGAAACAGATAGAATCAGTTAGAATACTATCATTAAGAAGTGCAGTGGTTGACAAGCAGACGAGGTCTAATGGGAAGAGAGGCTATTTATAGACGAATTGGACTGGCCCATTGATGAGGACGATAGACTACAGTAGAGTCACTGTGCGTGATATTGTATTGGATATAAAGACGAGTGAATCTACAACATATTGTTACCAGCCAGATGATGTTCCCAAGAAGGTTTGGCCTTTATGGTGCGCGTTGAGCAAACTTGAAGGCCAATAACAAAATTGCTCAACGCACACAACGGGGAAAATAATGGCTGTTGTGCAAGTTGAGCAAATTATTTATGTTTGTACAATATTACTCATAATGGGACATTACATAATGGGACGTTACAAAATGGGACACCATCAAATCCAACAGCGTGACAGATGAGTATCATTCAAAAAGATATATGGTGTCTTATTCTGTAAACAGTACGATATGTGTTGTCTTTTCACTTATATGTATACTAGAAATTTCCCGTGCAAATTGTGCACGGAGCAAAAATAATTCCCCATGAACACGATAGCGGTTAACACGCGAAACTGGGAAGGAGAGGAAAGTGTGGGTGTGCGTGTCGTCAGCGTCGGGTGTGCGTGTCGTAAATACGGATGCCAAAAGGACAGGACCTAAATACAAAAGGGGAAGGAGTATGTATCTACACCCATCTATTTGCTTCAATGTGGATATATTAAGACTTAAGTGCTAATGCTACCAATTTCAAAAAAGAAAAGCTTTTGTATTCTCCTAACTAATTTCTCTACAATGCTTTTGTGTATTCCCAACATATTTTCTCAATCCAAGATATTTCCCCCCAAAACTTGACATGACACTGCAACATAGGACAAATTCAAAAGCTTTTCTCAATTGTAATATAGAATAGTTTGGCTCCGCGTGCAAAAAGGTCACAATTACGTGCAGTTGTGTGAACTGAGTAATTGTGGATAATCAGATACGGGTATGCTCACAGCAAGCACATCGGTCAAACACATTATGTGACCGTTGTGCGTGCTGAGTAAATGTGTGCAAACGTAAATGTTTTATCACAACGTATATAAGGACGGTCACAATTTATGCCCGTTGTGCTCGCTGGGTAAATCATAAAACGGTAAAAAGTTTTTACATAGGTAATTTCAATTTCGGTCATTGATTCAAGTAAGCATCGATGTATATATCACATATATCAATTTCGTAATGTCATGCAATTGTATCAAATTAAATGACAGTGTATTAAGGTCTGAATTCTATCATACTACAACATTTATACGTTATACTGTACATACCACAACAAATTTGAAACTACATTTCGTACATAATGACATAAAACACCAAATAATATCTACCCACAAACACTCTTCTCTGTTGATGATCAAAAATACATTATAAGACAAGAGAGGCTTGTGCGCTAAAGGCCCGGCCACCTCAAAAACCTGGAGGCGGAGGAGGATGCGGAGGAGGAGGTGGTGATGGTGGGGCAACAGTACGGATGTCTCTAGGAGAGGGCACCCGAGTCTCCATCTTCTCTTGTATGTTCGACATTATGAGCATCATAGTGTCGAAGTCGCTACGCAGAAGTGAGATCGCCAGATTGGTGTTGGAGAGATGGGTTTCAATTTCTCCTAATCTACGAGTAAATTTCACCGGCTGATGGGAGGATGTTGAAGCAGCAGTTGCAGGGCTTACATTGCCTATGAGTATATCCTTAAGCTGACGTTGTTCATCTGTAAGTACAGAGACAGACGTAGTAAGCTCCTCGAGTTTGCTACGGAGGTTGTGCAGAACAGAGTCCTGACGGCGAGACATCCCAACCATAGAGAGGAGGCCGTTACTGTTGTCCTCGAGTGGGGCTTTTTCAGCCGGAGATGGAACTGATGAACCTGCATGTAAAGGAGGAAACCCAGGAGGAGGCAACAGCACATTGTGTTCACCTTGAGTTGGACCAAGCGAAAGCGAATCACGCAGAATGGGTCTATTGGCCGGGAACGATGAGGGAAGGGGATCATCGTGTTCAGGTGACGGTGACTCATCATCACTAACTCCGCAAGGGTCAGAAAAAGTCGACTCACGAGATCGCTTTGGCGGCATGAAGAAACCCGAGTACGAAATGCGAGAGTGTTAAGATGAAGAAGAAAACGGAACGACAGACCGAAGGAAAGAGGAATGAAATTTTCCGCGAAACCCCTGGTCTACTGACTCCATATATATATAACGATTGGTTATTTTAATCTCAGCCGCTGGATTACATATGGAAGTGGAACTGACTAAAACGATCACATCAGACGGCTGGGGTAAAGCATCCGTTCGGATGGGAAAAAAAAATCGTAATGAAGGGCTTAAACGGAAACCGAGGTTCTACTTGACTCATTCTCCAGTTACCACACGTGAACATTGTTGAGAAGAAAGCAGAATCATTTACTGTCATCATTACGTACCTCCAAAATGAGATTGTACGAGGTGGCGGTTGTACTTTCATCATTACGTGGCATACCAATTGCGTCTCGTAACCGATCTATAAATATCTATTGTTTAGTAGCCACTGCACGTTCAGGAGCGATGTGTATTCAAACGGAAAGTAAATGCCCATGAGGTGCACGTATATTGGTCCAGCCTAGAGCCGCCGATTGGCACCCGATCTATTACCTCGGGCTCCACCTTTACGACAGTAGTCCTCTCTATTGACAGGGATTCAAGAGTAACAGGCGGGAACTGATATAATGGAGCCGGTGAAAAGGTAGGAGCGATGTGTATTCAAATGGAAAGTAAATGCCAATGAGGTGCATGTATATCGGTCCAGACTTGAGCCGCTGATTGGCACCCGATCTATTACCTCGGCCTCCACCTTTACGGCAGTAGTCCTCTCTATTGACAGGGATTCATGAGTAACAGGCGGGAACTGATATAATGGAGCCGATGCAAAGGCAGTAGCGATATGTATTCAAACGGAAAGTAAATGCCCATGAGGTACACGTATATTGGTCCAGCCTTGAACCGCCGATTGGCACCTGATCTATTACCTCGGCCTCCACCTTTACAGCAGTAGTCCTCTCTATTGACAGGGATTCATGATTAATAGGCGGGAACTGATATAATGGAGCCGGTGCAAAGGCAGGAGCGATGTGTAATCAAACGGAAAGTAAATGCCCATGAGGTGCACGTATATCGGTCCAGCCTAGAGCCACCGATTGGCACCCGATCTATTACCTCGGGCTCCACCTTTACGGCAGTAGTCCTCTCTATTGATAGGGATTCATGATTAACAGGCGGGAACTGATATAATGGAGCCGGTGCAAAGGCAGGAGCGATGTGTATTCAAACGGAAAGTAAATGCCCATGAGGTGTACGTATATCGGTCCAGCCTATAGCCGCTGATTGGCACCCGATCTATTACATTGGCCTCCACCTTTACGGTATTAGTCCTCTCTATTGACAGGGATTCATGAGTAACATGCGGGAACTGATATAATGGAGCCGGTGCAAAGGCAGGAGCGATGTGTATTCAAACGGAATGTAAATGCCCATGAGGTGCACGTATATCGGTACAGCCTAGAGCCACCGATTGGCACCCGATCTATTACCTCGGCCTCCACCTTTACGGCAGTAGTCCTATCTATTGACAGGGATTCATGAGTAACAGGCGGGAACTGATGTGATGGAGCCGGTGCAAAGGCAGGAGCGATGTGTATTCAAACGGAATGTAAATGCCCATGAGGTGCACGTATATCGGTCCAGCCTAGAGCCACCGATTGGCACCTGATCTATTACCTCGGCCTCCACCTTTACGGCAGTAGTCCTCTCTATTAACAGAGATACATGATTAACAGGCGGGAACTGATATAATGGAGCCGGTGCAAAGGCAGGACGATGTGTATTCAAACAGAACGTAAATGTCCATGCGGTGCACGTATATCGGTCCAGCCTTGAGCCGCCGATTGGCACCTGATCTATTACCTCGGCCTCCACCTTTACGGCAGTAGTCCTCTCTATTGACAGGGATTCATGATTAACAGGCGGAAACTGATATAATGGATCCGGTGCAAAGGCTGGAGCAATGTGTATTCAAACGGAACGTAAATGCCCATGAGGTGCACGTATATCGGTCCAGCCTAGAGCTGCCGATTAGCACCCGATCTATTACCTCGGGCACCCCTTTTATGGCAGTAGTCCTCTCTATTGACAGGGATTCTTGTGTAACAGGCGGGAACTGATATAATGGAGCCGGGGCAAAGGCAGGAGCGATGTGTATTCAAACGGAAAGTAAATGCCCATGAGGTGCACGTATATCGTTCCAGCCTAGAGCCGCCGATTGGCACCCGATCTATTACCTCGGCCTCCACCTTTACGGCAGTAGTTCTCTCTACTGACAGAGATTCATGAGTAACAGGCGGGAACTGATATAATGGAGCCGGTGCAAAGACAAGAGCGATGTGTATTCAAACGGAAAGTAAATGCCCATGAGGTGCACGTATATCGGTCCAGCCTATAGCCACCGATTGGCACCCGATCTATTACCTCGGCCTCCACCTTTACGGCAGTAGTCCTCTCTATTGACAGGGATTCATGAGTAACAGGCGGGAACTGATATAATGGAGCCGGTACAAAGGAAGGAGCGATGTGTATTCAAACGGAATATAAATGCCCATGAGGTGCACGTATATCAGTCCAGCCTAGAGCCGCCGATTGGCTCCCGATCTATTACCTCGGCCTCCACCTTTACGGCAGTAGTCCTCTCTATTGACAAGGATTCATGAGTAACAGGCGGGAACTGATATAATGGAGCCGGTGCAAAGGTAGGAGTGATGTGTATTCAAACGGAATGTAAATGCCCATGAGGTGCACGTATATCGGTCCGGCCTTGAGCCGCCGATTGGTACCCGATATATTACCTCGGCCTCCATCTTTACGGCAGTAGTCCTCTCTATTGACAGTGATTCATGATTAACAGGCGGGAACTGATATAATGGAGCCGGTGCAAAGGCAAAAGCGATGTGTATTCAAACGGAATGTAAATGCCTATGAGGTGCACGTATATCGGTCCAGCCTAGAGCCGCCGATTGGCACCCGATCTATTACCTCGGGCTCCCCCTTTACGGCAGTAGTCCTCTCTATTGACAGGGATTCATGAGTAACAGGCGGAAACTGATATAATGGAGCCGGTGCTGTAACGACCGGTATTCGTAATAATGATTATATGATTAACTTGGAGTGCTTCCCGCACTTGTTTCCGAGCAGTGATTGATGTTGATTCCAAGGGCGGAATCATTCATAAGGTGGGGAAGATGTAACGGTCTGTTTTTGCTGTACGCCTTGTCGTGCACGTAGTCTTGTTCGTGCACGTATTTATTTTAGACTTTGTTTGTATCCGAACCCTATAGTGTGATATGCCGTTGCGACCCTCTCAGAGGCGCGATCGCCCCGGTATTTTCTTTGTAATTTTTGGATGTCGAGAGTCCAATTTGCTTAACTCATTACTTTTTATAAAATAAATTTTTATATAAATTATTTTCTAATGCTGGAAGTTTTCAAAACTATGTACGCTGTAGGTATGAGATCCATTCATTACTAATCCTAACCCATTATCTATTGTCCCAACAAATTTTAAAAAAAAAGGAAAAGATCCAGTACGATTTTCTTCATTAAAAAAAAGAACTAGGAACTAAACCTAGGCCCTAACCTAAAGAATGTCACGTGCAGGCAACCCTACACACCCCTAGGCTCTTTTTAAACCCCAAGGTCATTTGTTTCCCTTCTCTCCCAACACAAAGTGCCGCCACATTTTTTTTCTCTCCACGCAAACGCTTCCAGGCCGCCTGAGTTTTTCACGCAACTCGCGTGCGGTCCTTCTCCTCTCCGAGATCCGACGCGCCCACTCCTCTTCACGCACGCAGATCGCCGGGAAGCGCCGCGCACACTTCCCTCGCGCAGATCTGACCACCTTGGCCGCAGCACCATCGGCGCCCACCTCCCGAAATCTCCGACAACCTCTGACACCGCGCGACGCCGGAGCTTCTACCTCCACGCCGTCATACACCCACGAACTCACGTCGGAGCAACCCCGATCACGTAAGCATGCTTGACATTTTATATACCTTAATATGTTAGCAAATGGGATGTGGTTAATGCACTGATGGTTAGTAGATGTTGTGGTGTATAATCATAGTTAATAGCAAATCAGTTGGTTATACTAAGTTAGCTCCATATACCCCTGTACAAATGAAAACGTGAGTGTTCTTTGCATGTCCTAAATGCATAACAGTATATAACCTATATATATATTTAATTAGTTGTTAAGTGAGGAGAAGTTCTAATCATTTTTTTAATGTTAGTCCGCTTACAACCTTGGTTTTAAATACTAGCTAGCCTAATTATATGAACTCTGTGGCTTCTTTTATGACTTTAGTTTAAATGTTTACGACAGTTCATATGCTTGGAAACTGTGAAATGCCTTCCCTTTACCATGGAAATTGTTATCTTAGAGTATGCGGACCGATTTTCATATACTTGCATGATGGTGTAAGTTGTAAGTTATATACATAAGTGTATTATTAACTATAGGACTTAGTTTATTTGTTATATACCAATAGTGTATAAATTTACATGTACACAATCAGCTTACAGTAATAAGCATATAGGTTAGTTACTTGTTAATTTCTAAATGGATAATAACTTCAATATGTGAGCAGAAGCATGTTATAAGAATAGATATGGCTAGGTATACTTTTATCTATATATTTTAATAACTAAATCACCTTCGTTTTGGTAATGCGAATCCATGGCGCAGTGAACCACGAATTCCGTTGCGATCATCGGAATTCCCCTAGGGTGGAGAACCTAATAAAATTGAACCATTAGACGTCATAAGAAATTTTTATATTTTAATTTTTATCGAGACAAACCTAATTCGGTATGTGTTTAATCAAAACAGAGAACCAGTCGTTCCTTAGCGTAACGCTCGACGAGACGAACCCATGACAACCGACATCACCAAAAACAGGCAAGTGAAACTTGCCAACTTTACTTTAGGCCATGTTTTTAGGCCAATTCATTGTACTAGCGTGAAAGAGACTAGATCGTGAAATGATAGCGATCTAGGAGCAGCTTTGAGATCTAGCTTGACAACGAAGCTAGATCCGACACCTTGCCATATCATTCATGCATCGATAACTGTCATGTTTAAATTCCTTAACTGTATGCATTTGAATTGTTAACTGCCATGCATTGCATCTTACATGACATCCTAGTTAAATTTGCATCGTAGCACACGCTACACTACATGTACCAAATCGATGTTTCCGTGTTACCGGCTAGGCACCCGTTATGCGGGCATAACCCTACGCCATCCGTGTTAAAAACACTTCCTGGCTCGTGATCCAGAAGCGAGCATTCCGTGTTCGGGGGTAATGCCCTGGCTCGACACACGTGGAGGGGTAGGGATAAACGGTCACTTGAGCGTAAGAGTTGGCCCGTACAGCCACTCTGGCCAAAGGGCGGAATCTCTGTGCACGACGTGATTACAATTCCAGTACTTGTCCTTTACTTGTTTACTTGCCATGCCATGTTATTTTCCATGCTATACCATGCCATACTTTACTTTAGAACTGCTAGGTTGCTTTACTTTCAAAGTTGTCATACTTTACTTTAGAACTGTTAGGTTGCTTCCTTTTATAGTTTCCTTGCACAAGTCTTTTAGACTTGCTGACATGTGCCCCTTCTCTTTGGGTGACGCATGTTAGTTGCTGAGCCAGAGACTGCAGTCGAGGGTGACGTGTTCGTGGAGTACGTGCCCGATCCGTTGTTGATGTTGAGTACGATGCTTCCGGTGACTATTCTTAGTGTCCCCCTGCTGAGCTTCCGTTTGTTTAGTTTTGTTAAGTTGTCGGTGCGCGGCACCTGTACTATGTTTTTTATGTACCTTGTACTTTTGTTTGGCCATGCTGGGGCCCTTGGTTCTTTTCTCTGTAAGCCTGGTGTCTTTTTCTGTGATGTTGTAATTTAATTTAATGGATATTCTGAGATTTATTTTTGGTCTCATTTCCTTGTTTATTATCTTTGTTTCGTATCGCAATTGCAAGGACCTGCCAATTAATGTTTATTGACGCTTATCGGACTTGCGGATTTGCAGCTTCAAGTCTGAGCGGACCTTCTCACGCTTCGCCTCCACATTTTTGGGAAGTGGGGCGTGACAGGTTTTGTTGGTGGCCCATGCAGGTCCTTTTACAAATGCGAACTATCGGAACAACGATAATAAATATAGAATGTCCATTAAATAAATTAGAACATCCAAATTATAAGCCCGGAGTCTGGGTTTTAGCGTTCCTATGTCTTAGGTGGCTAGTAGACGTGTTAGAGCACCTGTCCCAGCCTGATAGGAAATCCGTTAGGTCAGGACTATAATGAGACTTAGTTAGAAGTTGTGCTTGCTAGTTAGAGGCCCCTGATTGTTTGTTAGACTCCATGCTAGTGATTGATATGATAGTCTTAAGAGTTACCTTAGTGGTTCCTGTCTAGCTCTGACCATGATAGATTCCTAGGATTTCTTTAGCCGTTCGCTTGGGTTCATCGATATCGGGCCCAACAGAACATGATCTCGATTCTCTTAGAACCTTCACCGAGGCCTCTAATATACTCTAGCCACTAGGAAGCCTTAATGTTAAAATTTCTAGTGACCTCAGTCAACCGATGATTAGGACTCTCTGGTTCAATCTTTTCCTGGTCGCTACACTTCTGTGTTGCTGACCGTAGGCCTTCGACGTAGTTTTCTTGAATCGTAATTTAGGTGCATGCCTCACACAACCACATTCATTGCCCTCGATTCACATGATCCCCTCCTTACTATTATCGTTGACCTTTCAAATCTTTCCTTTGCAAATCTTGATTCTTCAAAAGTCGTTTTCAAATTTTCCTCATTAAAAGTTTCCACTCGATTTAAATCTTGTTTTAAACCTCCTTTCAGTGTATTTCCATTTGAGCTAAAAGTCATTCTTAGGTTTTGAAGACTATTTGGTCGTAATTTTAAATTACTATCTTGTAACCACCTTTCTAACATATATCGTTCGCACTTGATTTTAAACTTTAGTACTATTTCGATAATTCGATATACCACCTTTCCTAAATCGTGAAATTTATTTTAGCTATTTACCATACGTACTTTAAAATACTTCCTTCTAGATAAATAGAACTCCAATTAATTTATGAATATATACTAATTACAAGTTTTTTGTACCCGTACTTCAAAGTCTTTTTACCAACCCGTTCTTGTGGCAAATCCTTGTTTTCCCCTAAAAGTATTTCCGATGTCACTCTTCGCTAAGTTTAAATTAGTTCGAAAACTTTTAATATATGTATTAGATTTCATACGCTTTCGCGACTTAAATTTATTTGTTCTTTTCTAAACATTGAAACTTTTGTCGAGATTTTTGATTATTGGTTTATAATATTTTCCAGCATATATTTTCATATCGATATAAATGTCTTGCCCCTTTTCATATACCGATGTTATTTTGAACCGTACCTCTGTTTTTCCTAACCTGAATTATAATTTTCTTTTCTTGCTTATGCCATTAAACCTTATTCGAATACCGTATTGTGATTGCTTCTTATATACCTTTCAAGTCACGTGGGACTTCAGCTTTCAGCGAGTCGATTTTATGCTCAACGTTTTTCCTAGTTCAGATTTTCGTAAAAAAAAATTACTTTTCGAAACCATTTCCTCTTATTATATATATTCGACTCAAACTTATTTCGAACAACTCATTTTATCGACCGGTTTCGTACTCCTTAATTTAATTTATATCTTTTACACACCGTTTCCATGTAGCCTAATGGAGCATCATTACATCATTACACGGCCGTTCTCATGCTTTTCGATCCTTCTATTCGTTGCGCTTTTGATTTCAGTTTCTTTCCTTTTGACTAGCCAATAGAGCTTGTCGTCGTCCGTGTCAATCTTAGTATAGTTTGGTGGGCCCCATTAGTGTAATTTGATATGTCGTCGTAGTGTATTAAATTCCATGATGCATATGAAGTTGTTTGTGGTTGGTGTTGGTATGTTGCGTGTAGGTAGTCATGTATTAGCTGCATGAGTATAAGTGTGATATACATATGATAGTAGGATTACAATTATTTGATTGGTATTACTTGTTTTTATGAGATGTGGTATGCGTGTATACCATGAGGTATACCCGACTACAGCATATCTTAACTAATGGATGAAGTAAGTGTATTGATGTGCCAATTATAGATGGGTGGATATGGTATGAATATATGATACGTGTATGTGACCATGTGATGACATCATTTATTAGGGAGAGTATTGTAATTATAGGTGTGCTGATGTTTGTAATAATGTCATGGAATATGAAGTGATTGAGATATGTGATATTACCTGATTAAATATTAAGGGTGTTTGACATTTTGATATGTATATGGTTATGTTGGTAGACGTGTATGCATTAGATAGTATTGGTATATGTATGGATGCTGTGTTATGTATATGGAATTATTCTGCTATGAATTTGAGTCTCACTCAAGCTTGAGTGGGTATACTTTATGTACGTTGGTGTATTTGTATGCGGTTGGTGTATAGTGATGGATGATGTAAGTATAATGTTTGGATTGTTTGTGTCCGGTTGTGTTACGCACATGATTGTGGGTCACTAAACCAGTATATAGTTATAGGTGTTGGTCTTGTGGTATAGTTATTTATTAGGGGGCTTGCCTGCGTATGTATATATATATGTACTAGCTAAAACTAAGCGTGTAGATGTACAGAGTTTATAATCGTATGATTGGTAAATATGAATGAAATGTTAGCGTGTGTGGGGGTGTGCACCATGCATGGGTAAGTATGTGCTTAGTTATAAGTTTTGGTGACTATGATATGTATGGCGTGTCGTTGGTATAATTATAGGGACGTATGTGATGTGAAGATATGGTGAAATAAATTCATAAATTTGAATGACTATATATACAATGAAATTATAGTAGTGGTGCGTGTGTATTAGATATAGTAAGACTTGTTTGAGTATTGGTATAGTGCGACTATGTGTGTCGATGTGTCTGGTGTTGAATGTATGCTAAGAAATATAAGAGAGTATTATACCCTTGGATGCTCGATGCATAGGTAGCTATCTATACGTAGAGCGATGGTTGTAATTGCTAAAGTGAGACTAATCCTATATGAGTATCTGAACTAATGTTTGTGCTAAGTAAGTAGTAGCTATATAATGAATGTTTATACATGATTGAAATACATGTATGAGTATGAATGGCTATGATAGGTATAAGAGTAATGAGCGTGAATGAAAACATGTTAATAGTGATAATGTTTGACTATCTAGTGCATATATATAAGCACTTGTAATGACTATCTCTGGTTTGAAGTATGACGTGAAATGATTTGGGGTAGTTACTAGAGCGACTAGATATGATAGAAAGTCCGAGGACGGACTTTATTCTAAGGTGGGTAGGATGTAACGACCGGTATTCGTAATAATGATTATATGATTAACTTGGAGTGCTTCCCGCACTTGTTTCCGAGCAGTGATTGATGTTGATTCCAAGGGCGGAATCATTCATAAGGTGGGGAAGATGTAATGGTCTGTTTTTGCTCGTACGCCTTGTCGTGCACGTAGTCTTGTTCGTGCACGTATTTATTTTAGACTTTATTTGTATCCGAACCCTATAGTGTGATATGCCGTTGCGACCCTCTCAGAGGCGCGATCGCCCCGGTATTTTCTTTGTAATTTTTGGATGTCGAGAGTCCAATTTGCTTAACTCATTACTTTTATAAAATAAATTTTTATATAAATTATTTTCTAATGCTGGAAGTTTTCAAAACTATGTACGCTGTAGGTATGAGATCCATTCATTACTAATCCTAACCCATTATCTATTGTCCCAACAAATTTTTTTAAAAAAGGAAAAGATCCAGTACGATTTTCTTCATTAAAAAAAAGAACTAGGAACTAAACCTAGGCCCTAACCTAAAGAATGTCACGTGCAGGCAACCCTACACACCCCTAGGCTCTTTTTAAACCCCAAGGTCATTTGTTTCCCTTCTCTCCCAGCACAAAGTGCCGCCACATTTTTTTTCTCTCCACGCAAACGCTTCCAGGCCGCCTGAGTTTTTCACGCAACTCGCGTGCGGTCCTTCTCCTCTCCGAGATCCGACGTGCCCACTCCTCTTCACGCACGCAGATCGCCGGGAAGCGCCGCGCACACTTCCCTCGCGCAGATCTGACCACCTTGGCCGCAGCACCATCGGCGCCCACCTCCCGAAATCTCCGACAACCTCTGACACCACGCGACGCCGGAGCTTCTACCTCCACGCCGTCATACACCCACGAACTCACGTCGGAGCAACCCCGATCACGTAAGCATGCTTGACATTTTATATACCTTAATATGTTAGCAAATGGGATGTGGTTAATGCACTGATGGTTAGTAGATGTTGTGGTGTATAATCATAGTTAATAGCAAATCAGTTGGTTATACTAAGTTAGCTCCATATACCCCTGTACAAATGAAAACGTGAGTGTTCTTTGCATGTCCTAAATGCATAACAGTATATAACCTATATATATATTTAATTAGTTGTTAAGTGAGGAGAAGTTCTAATCATTTTTTTAATGTTAGTCCGCTTACAACCTTGGTTTTAAATACTAGCTAGCCTAATTATATGAACTCTGTGGCTTCTTTTATGACTTTAGTTTAAATGTTTACGACAGTTCATATGCTTGTAAACTGTGAAATGCCTTCCCTTTACCAGGGAAATTGTTATCTTAGAGTATGCAGACCGATTTTCATATACTTGCATGATGGTGTAAGTTGTAAGTTATATACATAAGTGTATTATTAACTATAGGACTTAGTTTATTTGTTATATACCAATAGGGTATAAATTTACATGTACACATTCAGCTTACAGTAATAAGCATATAGGTTAGTTACTTGTTAATTTCTAAATGGATAATGACTTCAATATGTGAGCAGAAGCATGTTATAAGAATAGATATGGCTAGGTATACTTTTATCTATATATTTTAATAACTAAATCACCTTCGTTTTGGTAATGCGAATCCATGGCGCAGTGAACCACGAATTCCGTTGTGATCATCGGAATTCCCCTAGGGTGGAGAACCTAATAAAATTGAACCATTAGACGTCATAAGAAATTTTTATATTTTAATTTTTGTCGAGACAAACCTAATTCGGTATGTGTTTAATCAAAACAGAGAACCAGTCGTTCCTTAGCGTAACGCTCGACGAGACGAACCCACGACAACCGACATCACCAGAAACAGGCAAGTGAAACTTGCCAACTTTACTTTAGGCCATGTTTTTAGGCCAATTCATTGTACTAGCGTGAAAGAGACTAGATCGTGAAATAATAGCGATCTAGGCGCAGCTTTGAGATCTAGCTTGACAACGAAGCTAGATCCGACACCTTGCCATATCATTCATGCATCGATAACTGTCATGTTTAAATTCCTTAACTGTACGCATTTGAATTGTTAACTGCCATGCATTGCATCTTACATGACATCCTAGTTAAATTTGCATCGTAGCACACGCTACACTACATGTACCAAATCCATGTTTCCGTGTTACCGGCTAGGCACCCGTTATGCGGGCATAACCCTACGCCATCCGTGTTAAAAACACTTCTTGGCTCGTGATCCAGAAGCGAGCATTCCGTGTTCGGGGGTAATGCCCTGGTTCGACACACATGGAGGGGTAGGGATAAACGGTCACTTGAGCGTAAGAGTTGGCCCGTACAGCCACTCTAGCCAAAGGGCGGAATCTCTGTACACGACGTGATTACAATTCTAGTACTTGTCCTTTACTTGTTTACTTGCCATGCCATGTTATTTGCCATGCTATACCATGCCATACTTTACTTTAGAACTGCTAGGTTGCTTTACTTTCCAAGTTGTCATACTTTACTTTAGAACTGTTAGGTAGCTTCCTTTTATAGTTTCCTTGCACAAGTCTTTTAGACTTGCTGACATGTGCCCCTTCTCTTTGGGTGACGCATGTTAGTTGCTGAGCCAGAGACTGCAGTCGAGGGTGACGTGTTCGTGGAGTACGTGCCCGATCCGTTGTTGATGTTGAGTACGATGCTTCCGGTGACTATTCTTAGTGTCCCCCTGCTGAGCTTCCGTTTGTTTAGTTTTGTTAAGTTGTCGGTGCGCGGCACCTGTACTATGTTTTTTATGTACCTTGTACTTTTGTTTGGCCATGCTGGGGCCCTTGGTTCTTTTCTCTGTAAGCCTGGTGGCTTTTTCTGTGATGTTGTAATTTAATTTAATGGATATTCTGAGATTTCTTTTTGGTCTCATTTCCTTGTTTATTATCTTTGTTTCGTATCGCAATTGCAAGGACCTACCAATTAATGTTTATTGACGCTTATCGGACTTGCGGATTTGCAGCTTCAAGTCTGAGCGGACCTTCTCACGCTTCGCCTCCACATTTTTGGGAAGCGGGGCGTGACAGGTGCAAAGGCAGGAGCGATGTGTATTCAAACGGAAAGTAAATGCCCATGAGGTGCACGTATATCGGTCCAGCCTAGAGCCGCCGATTGGCATCCAATCTATTACCTCGGCCTCCACCTTTACGGCAATAGTCCTCTCTATTGACAGGGATTCATGAGTAACAGGCGGGAACTGATATAATGGAGCCGGTGCAAAGGCAGGAGCGATGTGTATTCAAACGGAAAGTAAATGCCCATGAGGTGCACGTATATCGGTCCAGCCTATAGCCGCCAATTGGCACCCGATCTATTACCTCGGCCTCCACCTTTACGGCAGTAGTCCTCTCTATTGACAGGGATTCATGATTAACAGGCGGGAACTGATATAATGGAGCCGGTGCACAGGCAGGAGCGATGTGTATTCAAACGGAACGTAAATGCCCATGAGGTGCACGTATATCGGTCCAGCCTTGAGCCGCCGATTGGCACCCAATCTATTACCTCGGCCTCCACCTTTACGGCAGTAGTCCTCTCTATTGACAGGGATTCATGAGTAACAGGCGGGAACTGATATAATGGAGCCGGTGCAAAGGCAGGAGCGATGTGTATTCAAACGGAACGTAAATGCCCATGAGGTGCACGTATAACGGTCTAGTCTTGAGCCGCCGATTGGCACCCGATCTATTACCTCGGGCTCCACCTTTACGGCAGTAGTCCTCTCTATTGACAGGGATTCATGATTAACATGCGGGAACTGATATAATGGAGCCGGTGCAAAGGCAGGAGCGATGTGTATTCAAATGGAACGTAAATGCCCATGAGGTGCACGTATATCGGTCCAGCCTTGAGTCGCCGATTGGCACCCGATCTATTACCTCGGCCTCCACCTTTACGGCAGTAGTCCTCTCTATTGACAGGGATGCATGATTAACAGGCGTGAACTGATATAATGGAGCCGGTGCAAAGGCATGAGCGATGTGTATTCAAACGGAAAGTAAATGCCCATGAGGTGCACGTATATCGGTCCAGCCTAGAGCCGCCGATTGGCACCCGATCTATTACCTCGGGCTCCACCTTTACGGCAGTAGTCCTCTCTATTGACAGGGATTCATGAGTAACAGGCGGGAACTGATATAATAGAGCCGGTGCAAAGGTAGGAGCGATGTGTATTCAAACGGAACGTAAATGTCCATGAGGTGCACGTATATCGGTCCAGCCTTGAGCTGCCGATTGGCACCCGATCTATTACCTCGGCCTCCACCTTTACGGCAGTAGTCCTCTCTATTGACAGGGATTCATGAGTAACAGGCGGGAACTGATATAATGGAGCCGGTGCAAAGGCAGGAGCGATGTGTATTCAAACGGAAAGTAAATGCCCATGAGGTGCACGTATATCGGTCCATCCTTGAGCCGCCGATTGGCACCCGATCTATTACCTCGCCCTCCACCTTTACGGAAGTAGTCCTCTCTATTGACAGGGATTCATGATTAACAGGCGGGAACTGATATAATGGAGCCGGTGCAAAGGCAGGAGCGATGTGTATTCAAATGGTAGTGATCGTCAATGTAATAGGTGCAGTCAAGAGAAAGGGCTTTCTCCTCTCTTCCAAGAGAGTCTTCAACACACAACACACTTCTCCTTCAAGTTCTACTTCAAGGCATATGGGATTGTAAGTGTTGCTTTCATAATTTCATAACTTTCGTTATTTTGTTTTTGTGCTAGGTTTGCGAGAGCGGTTTGCTTACTCCCAAGTTGTAGGAGTGAAGGACATCGATTGTATTTGATTTCACTTGTAGGGTTGCTACAAGTGGGTTTAAAAGCAACCTCAAGTTAGGGTTCTAACTTGAGTATCCAGAGGTATCCGGGTGGAAGGGACGTAGGATAACCGGGAATAAGGCGGGAAGTTACTTGGGTAATCCGAACCCTTGAAACATAATTGCGTTTGCATTTGTTTATTATTTGGGTTTAATTTTAATTCCGCAATATATTTGTTGATCATATATCATATATGTGTGAATTTTGTGATATGGTCTCCATGTATGCTATATCTATATGTGTTGTGATTTGAGACGTTAAGTTTCCTTCGTGTATCTCAATGTTGATATTGGACTTTCGTTCCTCTTATCACCCAAGTTTATAATGTGGTTTTATGATTTTTTGGATTTTATATATATTTAGACTCTTATTTGGCACGATTGTTGTTATTTTACTCCCGCCTTTTGGATAATGCCATAGGGGGATCGAAATAAACAAACAGAATCATAATGAATGTTCTAGGTATGGTCTAATAAACAGACATACAAAAACTGGATGTAGGTTGCTACACTGTTTTTTTATACATCGGAGGTTGCTACATTGACTCTCCAAATTTGGATGGCCATGTAGCAAACCGGCAAAATGATTCCAGTTTTGCAGGGCGGTTGATGGAGGGAAAACGCCATATTTGGCGTGTTGTTGCAGTGTGGTTTGGAGATGATATAACCGGCCAACTTCCGCTTAGACTTGCATGGAGTCGTCGAATATAGCTTAATTCACGTAAACTAAATATGGGAAAAAAATACCTAATTAAATGTCACATCATCTACCAACTAGATTCAATGGGGTTGTATAGTGGGGTGTCGAGACTCGAGAATATATTGTGGGGCCCGCTAAATAATACGTGTACCTTCGCGTTCGAATGTTGTTAACTGGGCAATTTGCAGTAGGTTTCACGTCGTTCCGCTGTGCTACGTTGAAAAATTCTATCTTTTTCCCTCTGTGGGCTCCACTTTCATGTGTTACTATTAATAAGACGAAAAGCGATGGTACGTAGAGATGGATGAGGTGGATGAGGTGAGAGGTTGGTGGGACCACAAACAAGAATTCGACCGGTCATCTACTCATCCATCTGCCGAATTTGCTGGTACTTTGTTTGAGAAAAGTTTTTCACGTAAGCGCCATATCAGCGAATATTTGTATCCATTCTGACAAGTAAAACATTTTAGTCGTTTAATATATCTCCTCACACAACTGTATACAGTAATGCCATTTGTGCGCGATGAGGAAATTCGTATAATAAATCCAAATATTCGACCACGCACAACTATCCCTCATTTACGCATATACTGCGCGTGACTAAATTATGTTTGCTCACCGCGCACAACAGTTCAAATTTTTCCCCGTTTTGCACGCTCAGTAATTAATCCGCCGTTTATTTATACTTGTAATAACAAACAAAAGAGCGAGAGAGTCAAGAAGTAAGATGGCCACCCATAATGCCGGACCCGGCAAAAAATTTGAGTTGCCGCCAAACTCGGAGTATTAATGTAGCAGACCACAAAAAAACCCCGCGAAGACCCCAGAAAACCCCGCCATGCGTCCGGTCAAGTGGAGGATATTTATCCCGCCAAATTTGGGGATATATCACCATTCGCCATGATTTGTGCCTTCACTGCAGATATGGCTAAGAAATCGTGTCAGTGGGACAAAGAAACTTTGCAAGGCCAGTCTTCAGAGGGAAGAAGAGACGGTGACATAGATGATAACCGTTCCCTTCATGACAGGGGGGATGTGCGGCCGCAGTTGCCTGAGACTCCCCTAAGGGATACGTGGCCATGGGGAGGTCTCGTTCCGGCAGGCTATGTCCCCCCGGCGTACGAGGGGGCATTGCTGTTGAATCAGCCCACTGACGTTCCATCGGAAGGTACTAGGGGGAACCGTCACCGACCCTTCTTCCCCGTCTGGGACGGCGAGTCTGCATTGGTGGATAGGGGGGTGGCCAGTCGGCTGGTGGAGAACTCCATCCTTCCCATTGACCAAAGTGTCCTGGCGCAAATTGACATTGAAAGGCTCGCTAACTCAGTCGTTTATGGCAGTTACCAGGTTAAGTACTAATGTCGTCTCGTTGTGCTGTTGCCTTACTCTTACAGTCTTACTTATCCATGATTCCCTACAGACATCATTGGTCGGGGCGGAACTGCATCGCCGAGTGGTGCAATTGTTGATTGCCGAGCGGAAAAAGGGGGTTTCCTTCGAATCTCAACTTAAGGATTTGAAGGAGCAGCTGATGAAAGAGAGAGACCACAGATCTCAGGCGGAGTGGGAGGTTACGAAAGCTAAAGATTGGGCGGCCTCTATGTCAACGGTTCGAAAGAGCTCCGAAGAGCGATGGTACGTAGAGAAGAGCAGTCTCCTGGCTCGTATAGCTGAGTTGGAGAGAAACTCGCTTCCTCCAAACTCAATTACAGACGTGAGGCATGAGGCTGAGGCGAGGAAGCGTCAGCGATCTGGTCGGGAGTCCGGTGGAGGATCAGCCCAAACGTAGGACGGTTTGGCTACCAACGCGCCCTCCAGCGAGGCGTCTGTGTGAATCGTGGCCATCTTAGTACACCAAATGGTTTTCATATTTTGAGAGGTGAACATGTGATGGTTTATGCGTTAGTAATGAACCCCAAACATTCAATTGGTAATGAACACCGTCTGGTGCAGTCTTTTACCGCTTGTTAGTTTAAATATCTGTTTGCCAACCATTAGCGATCTTCGTACGCCGATTGCTTAATTTCTTGTGGATATTAAAACTATTAGCATACATCCATCACAGAAATGGACAAGGATGGTGTGAAATATCGAAGTTGCCCGGGAATATACTTAGTGCACGTGAACTGCGTTGGAATTGAGCTTAGCATCACAATGTACCAGATATACAATTTTTTTCTCCTTGCTCACACCGGTCCCACCTTTTACCTGATGTGTATGGATGAATCTGATTTGTCATTGTGTTTCATTGGAGTCATTTTCTGCAGCATTCACATAGCCTCTACATGCATCGAGATTGTTACGTATAGAGTTTTCCTTTAAACGAACTTGGGATATTGGACTTATACCATAAATTCAAGTAGACCATCGTCAAGGAGAGAAAGATTCAAGAATACGCAGAGGTGGAAATCACTTCATGCAACATAAATAACACATTTAATGCAGTATATGGTCTTCAACATAAATAACATACCAAAGCACACAATTATGAGTCCAACTCTTAGCATTCTCCTTTATGTCCGTTGTGCACGGTGAGCAAATTTTTAATGTTGTAACATAAATTGCTCAAAGCGCACAACGGGCAAAATTATGCCAGTCGTGCGAATTTAGCTAATGTATCCCATAACATAAATGTTCAAAGCGCACAACAAGCAAAGACATGATGGCGCGTTGAGTTCCCGTTGTGTAGAAATCCCATAATTTTTGTACAAAAATCCCAAAAAATTCAGTATATTCTTTCATTATAAACTCAGACACTACATTCGCACAAAATTATAAATTCAATGATCTGATGATACGGTAATTACAGTGGGAGATTTGCCTACATCTTTACATAATAATGTCTCGAATTGTCGCATCCTCTCTTCAAGGCCTTCCACCCATCCTTTGGCCGCAGGCAGGCGGTTAGCCTTCCATTGCCTTATTACCGGTGGGACCGGGCTTTTATCTTTAAGTTGAATCTTTACAAAGTGATTATTATTTACAAAACCTATGGTGAAAGGGCCACGTTTCGTACCTTGGTGTGGTCCTGATCTTAACGGAAAAAATGAAAGACATTGTTGCATTGACAGCAGATGTATTACACAGTTATAACGACTTGAGATTATATGTCCAACTTCAGGGAATGTCATCCAATATTGCATCGGGGGGTGGTCACCCATATAGTTAATTGACACTACCTGTTCTTGTGCACTTTCCTCACCCATCACCTTTGAGTACACATCATAGTGTTCACGCAGCTCTTGAAGCAACTCTCTTCTGACCACCTTCCACTGGTCCTTTCCCATCCCTAGATGTGAAGATATAGCCCTGTAACCACAGTTCCCATCTGCCTTCACATCTGTGACGTTCGATATATATTTGGCGATTGCAGCGGGGAATTGATCTAGATAAGGTATGCCTCCTTGAACGGCTCTAGCGTCCTTTGCTTCATAATTTGCTGCTGCAAATGAATCTGTAGCAGAAATCCCAGTCATACTTCCAGATGTCGTGGCTTTGACAGTTGGTTTCTTTCTAGCAAGTTGAGGAGGAATTGGTGGGGCAGACGTATTTTTGATCCTTTGGGACCGTCTCGTCTGGACACGACCGACGCTTTCTTGTTTCGATGAGACTTCAGGTGGAATTTGAGCAGAGCAACTAGCCGCATCGGTGAAGACATGATCAAAATGAGCAGGATGAATGGGGGTGGCTGTATCTTCATTTGTCAAATTATTATCCCTTTTTCTTCTTCCATTGAACACGACATTAACTTGCGGCTCTGTAATCAGATTTGTCGCCGGGGTAGATAGCTCCTTCAACTTAATTAACAACTCATGCTTCATCGGCCCATCAAGTTGAGCATAGAGCTTGTGTATGCGCTCTAATTTAGCATGTATAAGCCCATCTTCTTCAGACATCAATTCCGGCTTAGCCTCCATGTCTAGCTGCTTCCAATGAGAATTTACGACATCTAAGGGAATGGGGTGATTTTCCCTTGTGTATTCGCCAATCTCATTGGCACATGGTACACCATAAATCATTCTAGCTAGACAATCACCTGTGCATTGGTCCGTTCCCATAGGGTCAGATTTATCAACTTCCACAGACATTATCTTCAATGCCGCAGCGGCTGTAAATCCTATCAGCTCCCTGAACAAGAACCCATGCACATTATGTTGCAACATGATCTTAGATTTCTCGAATGATGCCTTGATCTCGATATGCTGCCCCTCTAATGATTCATGTATGGTTGGCCAAGAAGCGGATAAACTGAAGGCCGATGAACCCATTGCCTTTTTAAGCTTAGAATGTTCAGTCTGGGCTCTTTTGGTCTGCGCTCTGTTGGTACTGACATTTCCAAAGTGGAGATTGCCATCTGTCCATACAGAAATAAACTTCTCCTTGTACTTGTCCAACCAAGATGTCTTCACATAGCTCACGACCCTTGTGTAATCTTTGTACTTGGTCTCCAATGCCTTCAGTTTAGCAACATCCTCCTCCTCCTTGCGTGCCCCCACCAATAAATTCCAGCTAGAGATGAAACCTAAACATTTTTCTTGATCTTCAAAAGAGGGCTGGCAATTTTTGGCAATATTTTTGGATATGTGCATTCTACATATTTGGTGCACCGCAAGGGGAAATTCATGGCCAATGGCATTCATAAGTGATGGCTCCAGTGCTGACAAAATTACACGTGGCATCCTGTATCCATGCAGCAAAGAGCTCAACTTCCCCAAGGCCCACAAGTAGTTCTCCTCACGTACGGCCTCCGTGTAACAAAATGCCGCTGTGAACTGAATATCTGTGGACGTCACCCCATACATCTCCATCAATGGTGGCCTGTTGCGGTTGGTCTTCAACGTGCAGTCCATAACCAGAATCTCTGGAAATTTTCGTAATAACTCAACCGACTGCGGATGTGCCCAAAATATAGTCCTCACTGCAGTTGTCACTTCGTCCACTTCATGATACACAATGTAATTACGCTGTGTCAGTAGATTAAGGAATAGCTGCATTTCTGCTCTCCATGCCATTTCCCCTGCCTTCATCCTCTGTCTGGCTTTATAAATAGTGTTGATTGTGGTAGATGTTGCATTATCCTTTCCCTTCAGGTATTTCAAGATTTCCCTTGGCCTAAGCAATCTATTTGACAAGTCTCTCACCGTGGCCATCTCCCCACCTCCGAACCTCCTCTCATCTGGATGTCGCTCGATGTACATTGCAGGTTTATGGTTGTGATTGCCACGTACAACTGTCAAAGTCCACTTATCTGTTGCCACACCATTAGCCCTCAAGTAGAAGGGACATGAACACTTCTTGCTTCGAGTTGATTTTTTGGCCGATATATCTGGCATGTGTGGCCGATATGTCCCACTTCTTTCACAACAAAAATAATAAGTTGGGACCCTATTGCCCTTTGTACTCATATTTGATGATTTTGTAACAACCAAATTCCCGGTTTTCACACCGACCCCTTTTACCCATTTACCAAGCTCTTCTATGCTGGGGAAAATTTTATTTGTTGTGAACTGATTTGTATAATCTTCATTAACCTCTAAGCCTTCAAAAATACGCTGAATTAAGTACCAGATACCAATATAGTCACTAAATGTTAAGCTTTATTTTCTAGTAAATTAGTCAGTTAACAAAGCAAAATAATTTCAAACCTTTGCTTCTTTTTCCGCTTCATCCCAGATCCCCTCAATGTTTACCAAGCCCATCTCAATCTTCGTAATTTCTACGCAATCATGTTCCAAATGTACATTGCAGCAATCAATTTCTGAAATTATTAAAAAATACCAAATTAATTAGCATCAATTAATGGCTTACCAACTTTACGATGCAATGCGTCCGCAGTCGACTATTTTAGGGCACCCCAACCCAATGACACAAATCTTTTGCTCTGCCTTAAGGACATTCGTTTGATATAAGCAGGAACTCTTATAGTCTATATACATCAGTGAATTAGAATAATTTCTGTTGATCAAACCCTATCTCGTTAGCTTTTCCCGCCTTAGGTCACAAAACTGATCGCATATGGAAGCTGTTATGATGCATTTGTGTAACGACTCCTTTTCATGTATCTGGATTTATTATAATATAATATATGTTTTGGTGGATTTTCTCCTCATGTGTGGTTTTCGTCTCCGTAGCTTTCATTTCCGATCGATTCGTCGTATTTTCTCGTTTCTTCCTTAGGGTTGTCGATTTCGAAGTATGTCATTCGTGACGGACTTCATAACGGTCGTATCTTACTATTAGATCAAGCCTAGGAGTCTTAGGAATCAATCCCGGGGCCCCACGCTCCGTATCGGAACTTTTTGTGCTCATTAGCCGGTATAAGAAGGGGCACCGACCGACTAGATGACGATCCAGTCGGTCGGCAATCCTTCTTGGACCGACTAGTTGGCTTTCTAAATTTCTCAGGAGTTACTGTTTATCGTTAGTCGGTCTAAGAACGTTGGTTGACCGACTAGGTTGCAAACAAGTCGGTCGGCAATGCTTCTTTAACCGACTAACACATCATCTAAATTTTAGTATCAGTACTATTCACTCTTAGTCGGTCTAAGAACGTTCATCGACCGACTAGATGCTAAACTAGTCGGTCAGTATTTGTTCATGGACCGACTAATTCTAAATCCTATTTTCGTTCAGGAGGTACTGTTTGCACTTAGTCGGTCTGCGTTGGTCGACCGAACGACTAGTTGCCAAACTAGTCGGTCAGTGGTTGCTCTCTGACCGACTAACCTGTGTTAAAACCCTAATTTCTGAGCAGCCGCCAGCCCAACCTATTTATACCCCTCCCAAACGTTTCCTCTTCCTCCCACTCGACCCAAAACCTTAAAATCTCCCCTATTGAGCCCCCATCTTCCTCCAAGCTTCATTCCTTCATCCCAAGCCCTAAATCCATCATCCAAACCATCCATCCACTCTATCTATCTCTCATCTTCCCCAAAATCTCACCAAATCCCCAAAATCCCCAAAATCCCCCAAAAACCCTAACTCTCCAATCTTTTCCAGATCTGATCCTAGGGTTCTCCGGAGTGTTTCTTCCGCCTCCTCTCGGTAAGAAATCGATTCCTCTATGTTTTTATGACCAATTTGTATTTTTATGAAACCCTAATAAAATTTCATGTTGTTTGTTGATTGTTCCCCCCATAACAGCGATTTCCCCGTAGATTAGCATCCGTGTGACGAAGTGGTCGTCATCCCCGGTGCTAGGCAAGTGAAACTTGCCACTTAGGGTTTAGGCCATGTTTTAGGCCATTTGCTTGTTGTAGGCGTAAAAGAGGCTAGGCGACGAAATGATACTCGCCTAGGCGCAAATTGGGGAACTAGCTTGACAACGAAGCTAGTTCCGACATATAGCATGTTGCACAATTACCATGTCATGTTTACTTCCCATTAACGGTACGCGAATAACTTGTCATGTCATTGCATTCCTTAAGTGTTGCTGTGATTGCGTAGCTTCGCTACAATGTTTGTGTTCCTGGCTCGTGTTCCAGAAGCGAGCCCTGTAGTTGCTAACCCCAACGCTCGATATTGAATTGTGAACTAAGAAACAAGCTCCCGTGTGGGGCAACCCTGGCTCACTTGCTGGGCTCATGTGCAGGGACCCTGGCTTGTTTACGTGTGGGATGGGGTAAGGGTTAAGCGGTCATTCAACTGGGGGTCTGCCTGATCAGCAACTGTAGTTGTAAGACGTAAACTCTGGGGTGGGGTAGTGTTTAGTGCCGATCGGTGTGAATGATGAACCATTCAGCTGAAGGGCGTAAACATCTACAAAAAACAGTGAAACGTGAATAGTGTTTAGTGCCAATCGGTGTGAATGATGTACCATTCAGCTGAAGGGCGTAAACACCTACAAAACAATGTGAATTGATTGAGAATGTTAGTAGCTTGGCTACTCTTGTCTTGTCCCGATAATTGTACTCTTGTATTGTTGTTCGTCATGTCTTAATTGTGCACTCATGTTATAACTGCCATGTCATGCATACTAAACTGCTAGGTTGCTAGTTTCCTTACTTACAGTTTCCTTGCCCAAGTCTTTTAGACTTGCTGACATGTGCCCCTTTACTCTTTTGGGTGACACATGTTAGATCCTGAGCCTGAGTACCTTGTTGAGGACGAGGTGTTTGCTGACGCCGAGCCCGAGATTGTATTTGACGGGGAGTACGTGGACACTGGGGACCAGTCCTAGTGTCTTCGTTGTGTTTTACTTTTGTTTAGACAGTTGTTTTGTTATCGGTGCGTAGCACCTATACTTTGTTATGTCGTTGCTTTTGTTGGCCTTGTTCTGGGCCTTTAGACTCTTTTGTTTTAGCCTGGTGGTTTTTCTGGGTGTTGGACTTATTTTCATGTTGGACAATATTTGAGATGTGAGATTTTATTTCAGTCTCTCCTTGTATTATTATTGTTGTTCCGTTGTGGTTACAGGGACCTGCTTATGTTTTATTTACGCTTATCGGGTTTGGGGCTTCACAGCTCCACTCTCGTGCGGACATTTTCACGTCTCGCCTCCATTTTAGGGAAGCGGGTCGTGACAATTTGTATTTACGGATGCGTAAAAATATTGGTTCATAGTGTAAATTACTCATCGCGAATAGTGGGAGGGCAAAAATGTAAAAGATCTCCTCTGTGAACCGTCTAGCAGTTTGCCCACCGCACACAACCGTGCAAAACTCAGAAGTGCTCACCGTACACCACCACACAAAACTGGGAAGTGCTCACCGCCCACAACCAAGCAAAACACGGAATTGCTCAGTGCACACAACCACGCAAAACTCGGAATTGCTCACCGCTCACATCCAATCAAAACACGGAATTGCTCAGCGCACACAACCACGCAAAACTTGGAATTGCTCAGTGCACACAACCACTCAAAACCCGTAATTGCTCACCGCCCACAACCGTTTTGGTCAAGTCCACGTGCACATGTGGACGGGTTATTTGCTAGTACTATTTCAAACTAGACTTGTTTACTCAACCAGCACAACGGGTAAATTATTGTAGACCCGATATGACCCGGTAGGACCCGAAATTGTCCCGTGATACCTTCTGCTCGCAGCAAATTGACAGACAATTACACAGATTGCTCACATCGGAATTTCAAACGGCAAGTATTTTCAAAGATCGCTCCAGTCGCCCAGACCGAAATCCAAAAGCTTTGATTTTTATTTAATTGCTCGAAGGATACATCACTTAGTCAACTGGCGAGATCAAACAAAGAGCTGAATCGAGAGAAATCGATTTAGGGGTTTTTGACCTAAATTTATCAACATCGACTCTTTGGTACGTCTATACTTTTAAGTACAGTTTATCTGCCTTTTTTATTTTGATTTTACATGCATTCATCCACGGTTAAGGTTGATGACGTCGGTACAAAAATCCAAGGTAATAATGCATTAAATCTTTGAGGATCAGGTTATGAATTGTTTGATACAGGATACTATGGATTTTACAACCGACTTTACCACCAATCAACTGTTCAAGGATAGAAAAGAGCTGTTTCAGTGGATACAAAACGTCGGGTTAAGTCATGGGCATGTGATTGTTACACGTTCGGGGAGATTAAGTAAAATGGCCAAAGGGCATCATGCTGTGTACTTTGCGTGTGAAAGAAGCGGTGAGTATCGGGGACACCGAAAGCTAAAAAGACCAACCAGCCTGTTAAAACCAAGAAGTGTTCATGTCCTTTCTCATTGCGTGGTTATATGGTGGGCGTGGGCGTTGAGGAGTGGAAGGTAACAGTCGTTTGTGGCAGGCACAACCATGAAGCAGCTAAATATGTCGATGGCCATTCCGATGACGGGACGTTGCAGGGAATGGAGATGGAAACAGTGCGTGACTTGGCAAATAGCAAGGTTCGGCCAGCTGAAATTTTGAAAGTACTGAATGCAAATAAAAACTTCAGTGCTACCTCAATCAAAGTAATTTATAATGCACGAAACCGGTTACAACGGGGGAAGAAGGTTGGTACTGTAAAACAGTTGAAGGAGTTAGCATCAGCTGATAAAATTGTGGGTGCTGAGAATGTGAAGGCTGTGAATAATGAGGGGGAGGATCAGAAGGTGGGGGAGGCGTTTTGGGGGAATGCAGTGCCTGCTGAGTTGCAGGAGGAGGATCATACTGGGAAGATGGGTGGGGAGGATGATAAGGTGGATCGTAATGAGGCGGAGCAGACTGCTGAGGAGGAGGAGGATGATGATGATGAGAATGCAGTGGCTAAGGCCTTTGAGAAGGAGCATGAGGTTCTACGTCTTCAAATTTCTACCCTGGTAGCGGAGATTGCTAAGCAGCATGCTGAGATAACGGATACGTCTACATTGACGTGTAAGCCGGCTAAGGGAAGAAGTAGACCGTTGTGGAAACGTACAATAAAGAAGCCGAAACAATCAATTTCACATGATGATAGTGACGAGGACTTGGCTGCCGACATAATAATACCATATTGGAACGCTTTTCCTGAGTGTCTACGACCCCTTATAGTGCATGGCGTAGATGTGAAAGCAGACGGAAACTGTGGGTATTGGGCTGTGGCAGCTCAGTTGGGACTAGGTGAGGACGAATGGAGGCAGGTGAAATATGACTTACGAGAAGAGATGCAAAACCACGACGGCTTGTACCGGCAACTTATGAGTGCCGTTGAATTTAAAAAGAATGTAGTGGCACTGAGCCATTTGTTAGACCGTCCAAAAGCTAAATGGTGGATGCAGATGCCAGAAATGACACATGTCATCGCCTCATGCTACGACTGTGTAGTACATAATCTTGCACATCTTCAGTGTATGACATATTTTCCTTTAAGAACTCCTCCAGTACCCCTATCATCCAGACGCCACATAACGTTGGGTCATGTGAACAATAATCACTTCGTTATTGTTAAACTTGCCCCATATGGTCCTGTCCCTCCGACGTCAAGTATGTGGCTAAGATACCGTTCCGATGTGTCAGCCGGATGGCCGGCTGCTTATGAGGATAGGATGTATCAATTCCAGTCAACAGTATTTGGTCACGATATTGCAACCGTTGACGTTATTGAAATATTGTAGGATAAAACGTTGTATCATTTTACTATGGATTGTTTATTTCATATTGACAGATTGGTAGCATGAAATTTTATCATGTCTGCCTAAATGTGCAAATGTTATCATCTGTATGCTGTGCTTTGGTGTATGGTATCTATAAGTTATGCTCAACGATAGACCTACTAATCAAGTTTGCCTCTTACTAACTTTTTGGTGAACGGGTACAAAGTGATATATACTGGATTTTGAATGCTTAATAACACACGTAATCTATCCAGATTTTCTTAAGGGTATTAATTAATACAACTAATGATAGTTATCACGTTGGTATTATATTATTTTATACGTATCAATAATGTTGTTAACATCGGCATAAGAATATGAGTAATCCAATAGAATAAATATTAAAAACAAAATTTAGAACTCCTCAGCGCGCACCACAGTCAAAATCGTTCTCAGCGTCACGATTAATAACGATTACCGTTACTAATGTCAATCCTGACAATCCATGTAAGATTACTCAGCGCGCAAAACGGTTCGAATCGTGTTAAAATATAACCGTTGTCCGCGCTGAGTAAAATAAGCCAACTAAACCACCGAATTTACTCGAAGCGCGCAACGGGTTAAAATTTTTACCCGTTTTGACCCGTTAGGACCCTCTTTCATCTCTTGATAAATTCTGCTCACCGCTCACAGCCATAACCTTCCACAGATTGCTCAAGTCGGAATATCAAACGGCAAGTTTTTCGTAGATTGCTCAAGGCGCACAGACGGAAATTCAAAAGATTTGATTTTTATTACTGGGCTCGACATTTACATCACAGTGGCAACTGCTGCGTTCAAACAAATCGGTGAAGCGATAGCAATCGATTTAGGGGGTTTCAACCTAAATTTGTCGAAATCGCGATTTGGTAAGTATACAATGTTAAGTACATTTTATTTGATATTCTTATTACAATTACAATGTGTAGAAAGAGGAGGAGAAATTTTTTGTTTTTTACTTGCCTGCAGATACAGTTGAGATTGATGGAGATGCTAAAAAATTCCGAGGTAATATTGATTTTTCTTTACGTCAATAATGTAACTAATGTTTTGTTCCCGGTCCAATTAGTTGTATGAATTGTTTGATACAGGTGTATATGGATTATACAGCCGAATTTACAACAATTCAATGTTTTAAAAGTAGAGACGAGCTCTTTCAGTGGATAAAGAGAGTCGGACAACAACAGGGGCATGTGATTGTTACCAGTGCGTCGAGTATGAGTAAATCGTCCAATAGGACTCCCGCTGCCTACTATGCATGTGCAAGAAGCGGGAACTACAGGGGACACCGACCAGTACGAAAGAGAAACCGGCCAGTTAGAACCAACAAGTGTGGATGCCCGTTCAAATTGCGTGGCAATGAGGTGGGCGATGGCGGTGAGGGGAGTTTAACGGTCGTTGATGGCAGGCACAACCATCAAGCTGCTAATTATGTCGCGGGCCATTCCGACGATGGGATGTTGCAAGGAAAAGAGGTGGAAGCATTGCGAGACTTGGCAAATAGAAAGGTGCTGCCGTCAGTAATTTTGAAAGGCCTGAAGGAAACTAAATCCTTCAATGAAACACCAATCAAATCAATTTATAATGCACGTTCCCGATTACTAAGGGGCAGAGTGTGGGTATGGTAAACAAGTTGAAGGAGTTAGCATCACCGTGTAGAATTGTAGGTGATGAGCTTGTGGTGCATGTGGATAATGTTGAGGAGGAGCATAAGGGAGATGAGGAGAAGGTGGATGAGGCTGAGGAGGTGACTGCATTGGCTGCTTATTGGCAGGATGATGTGGTGGATCGTAATGCGATGGAGCAGGCTGCTGAGAAGTTGTCTCTTAGTGGGCAGGAGCAGAATGCTGCGGAGGAGGATGAGGTTAATGCAGCGGATGAGAATGTGGAGCCGAGGGTGCATGATGTTTATGGGGATGATGAGGCTGAGAATGCAGTGGCTGCTGAGTTGATTGTAGATGATTATGTTATTGGGGAGATGGTGGAGCCGGAGGAGACGGTTGCCCTTAACGTGGAGGTGCAGAATGCTGAGGAGGTACTGGTGGAGGATAATGCAGCGGATGAGACTGTGGAGCCGAAGGTGTATGAGGAGAAGTAGAACGAGGAGGAGGATGATAAGGAAGTGGCTACTGATTTGATTGCTGAGGAGCATACTGGGAAGTTGGTGGATACGGCGGGGACGGTGGAACGTAATGTGGCTGACCAGACTGCTGAGATGGATGAGGGGGAGAATGCAGCTGGGGAGAATGAGGAGCCGCAGGAGGATGAGGCGAATGTGGAGGATGTGGAGGATGAGAAGATAGAGGATGCTGGGTTGATGCAAGCTGAGCTTACGTTGGAGTTGGGGGCGACGGTGGAGACGGGGGATCATAATGTGGATGCTCAGACTGCTGGGAGGGAGGAGGAGACGGCTGTGGCCTCGTATTTTGATGAGCACGAGGAGATGGATGGCATGCTTAAACAACTTTCTCCCCTGGTTGATGAGATTTCTGATCATTTTTCGGATGTGACGGAGAAGCCTACAGTTAGGATGAAGCCTGTTAAGGCTCCACGGTTGCATTCAATTGCGGAGCATACGGCGGCGGCGAAGGAGAAGCCTAAATGGAAGAGGCGGCCTTCGAAGGAAAGTGGTAGGTGTCCGAAACATCAAATAAAGAAGCCGAAACCTTCGTTTCCCCGTGATGATTATGTTGATGATTTGCCTGCCAACTTCCTCATACCATATTATTTGGATTTTCATCACAAGCTACGTGACCTCATGGTGGGCGGCGTAGACGTGGATGCAGATGGCAACTGTGGGTACATGGCTGTGGCAGTTCAGTTGGGCTTGAAAGATTCCGATTGGCGGACTGTCAGAGCTGATTTGCTCCGTGAGATGCGGACATACATCGTCTTGTACAAGCGTGTTCTGAGTGAGGTTTCATATAATATTAATTTGAAGGCAGTGAACTATTTTTTTAGTGATAAAGGTGCAGGAGAGGAAAATTGAATGCAGATGCCAGATATGGGACATGTCATTACCTCATGCTACAACTGTGTAGTACATTTGATTGCAGATGATATGTGTGTGACATTTTTTCCATTGAGAAGTCCTCCAGTAAACCGAGCCTCCAGACTCCACATAACGTTGGGTTATGTGAACAGAAATCACTTTTTTATCCTTCAACTTCAACCAACAGGTGACGTCCCTCCGACTTCAGTTGTGTGGACAAGATCGCATGACCCTGTGGCCGATGGATGGCCGGCTGGTTACGAGCAGAGGATGCAGTCATTTGTTGATAGGGTAAAAGGTACGAATATTGCTACCGCTGATGCTTTTTAGTATCTGTAAGATAAAACGTTTATCAATGTAATAAGTTTTTTTTGGTATAAAAATGTACCACTTTGGCGGATGAAATTTTATCATGGCTTCCGAAATGTGCAAATGTCATCATCGGTATGGATTGATGTTGTGTATCATACCAATTACACCGAGCGCAACACTGCAGTAATATTGCCCGTTTTACGCTTTGAGTAATTATGTCTTTACCTACCAAATTGCTCAACGCGCAGAACTGGCAATATTAGTGCCGTTTTTGCACTCTGGGTATTTTTAATACCATCAACCTTTGTTCCAAATTGTTATGCGATGAGAATGTGTCATTGTTAGTGTGTCCAATACTCCAAGTGAGAGTAGGGTTATTGTATCATATATGTTATTGTCTGACAAAATTGCTTACCACAAACTCCCATTGATAAGTTTTGCCCGTTGAGCGCCTTTATTAGCCAATTTGTTAGTGGTTACTACAATTGCTCACCATTCACCACGATCAGAACAAATAATTTTGGCCGGTTGTGCACGGTGAGCAATTTTGTTAGTGCAAAAAAAAACTCTTACTCGTCCACTCAATAAAATTTGCTGATATATCCACATTTATTGCTGCTCGCACCGTGTAAATTTTTAATGGTTAACAGAAATGCTCACAGCGAACAACGGCGATATATTGGAACCTTTGGTCTTACTAATAGTCTAAGAGACCCCTCGAGTCTACAGATCAGTGTTAGTGAACATACAGAGCAGGGATCGTTAATATACAGCGGATTGCTACCAGCCGGATGTTAAGCTCTATAATGATTAATGCCTGCCTAAGTTTTGCGCGTTGGGATAAACTGTAGCCACTAAAAAAATAGCCCAACGCGCACAACGGGCAAAATTATGCCCATAGGCTCTGGCAAAATTACGAGCACAACGGGAAAACAATGCGCACAACGGGCAAAAATTACGTGCACAACGGGCAAAACAACGCGCATAACGGGCAAAAAGGAAAGCCGGTGGTTCGCTTTTTGAGCATATAAAAGGTAGTTTATCAACAATTGTTAAACGCGCACACACCTAGTATCCTAATGCCCGATGTGCGCGTTGAGCAAAGTTGCGACGATAGCCCATTTGCTCAACGCGCCCCGCACGGACTAATTTTGCCCGTTGTGTGCTTTGAGCATATTTGTTGTATGCTGTAATTTTTGTTCCCACGGTCAATCATTCACACTCCTATTTTCATCATACTAAAATTGTGATTTCGCAATATGCCAACAGTCAAACTTCACTTAGAAACTTTACCTAATTGTGATTAAGACCGATACTTATTCATTCTGAAGAAATTTTATATAAAATCTGATACCTAGTCAATCTGATTCAGAAAATGCATGCAAACCTTTAGATTAACGATAATACATATTCAAACGGTGACCATTCCAAAATGGCCAACCCATTCTAACATACTGAAGTACGTACAGATACAGATCCAAACAGATACATATCCCTTTACACTTACAAACTGATACATTTGAGTGTCTTCACAGATGTTTGCAATGAAGTGGCGCGTGATCTGCGTGTTTCCCCCTTCAACTTCCGCGAGTTCATCGGGCGCACATCTTCGTTGCGTTTATTAACGTCCTTGGATAGTTGGATATGAGTGTCGCGTCGTTGTAACCTGCAGTCAAGTATGTAGCCGTGTCAAACACAACGCCTGGAACCCCGATTCCCCTATGGCGATGTACGACACGGGCAATGCACTCCACATCTACGTTGCAGTTGCCGAATTTCTGCCCTGATCTGCTCAAGATGATTGTCATACCAGATGTTTGCAATGACGTGGAACTTTTTCCTTTGTAGGAGACGCCGTGAATTGGAAAGTCGGCAGACCGTTTCGCTTATTATCGTCATTGCTGTCGTCGTTGTAACATGAAGTCAGGACAAAAGACACCGATTGGAACTCCGTTACCGGAGACGATGTAAACCAACACAGGGTTGCATAAGAAGTTGTGTTTGGGAGTGTAAGAGATCGGAAAGGATAGGATGGAGTGTCTGTGCGTCAAAGATGATGTATAGTGAAACGATGAAGGGTTTGATAAAGGAGATGGAGTGTATAAAGAGGAGATGGATATGGATATGGAGTGTATAGCAAGACACGCAAAACAAATACATAGCCACAATTCATAATAGGAGGGAATAACAATCTATCATGGTACAACCCCCAGCAGCTTTCCTGAGACATGTGAGACAGCATAGCCAATATCACCCCAAAAGAATATGGTATGATCATCGTACACATTTTTCATAGTGTTGTTTGGGACAAATTTTCTCAACGCAGTTGCAACACCCCCCAGCATTGTCGGGGATGCTTGATTATAAATGGACGATAGCCCTTCGTTGCATAAGTTTCCAACATGAACCATTTACCTTTACGTGAAAAGAGTACGGGATGAATGCTATCGTCCATATCTATATCAAGCATGCACGAACAGCTGAAGGACTTATTGTTTCCATACGGAGGTTGTGTGGGCAAATAAAGAAGATGATATAAGAAAGTAGACGAAGTTTAGAGAAGATGAGTGCTCGTTGTCCGCCATTTATAGGGGAAATTGGACCAATCATAATGAAGCGTATAAAAAGTCCGTGATCCTACAGTAATGCAATGGATCTCGGGAATCAACATTTAGAGCATCTCCAAAGGGGCTCCCTAAATTATTTTATAATGTGGAAAAAAATAGGTTAATTACTCTCCACGCAAAACCATGAAACCCTACGGTTTTTCGCCTTGATCACATAGTAGGAAAATTACACTCAACAATACTACTCTCCACTAAGATTTTTTAATACATTATATTCGCCGCACACACCGGGCTAAATAATACAGAGGCGAGTAACTATCATAATTGCTCACCACGCAGAACGTTTAGAAAATGAGAATTGCTCAATGCGCAAAATGCAGAACGCATGACAGCGAATTGTATTGATGAGAAGAAGTAGAGTTAATGTGTGGCTACATCGAAGACCCCGTCATGCTATAGAGGGGTTCTCGTGAATATACAAATGACTGCTCATCTACAGCGGATTGATGTCAGACATATGAAGAGACTTTAATTGCGATGGGAGAGAATTGATGTAGCTGGAGCGATTTGAAAGCTCTCAGGGAGAAATTTGACCCGAAAAATGACACAAATGTCCTCAAAAGCAAGAGCAACTGTGACCCAGTGGAGAACTTTGTGGCAGTTCACCCTCACTGCGACAAAATTGGTTGTGTGTGGTGAGAAATTCTGAGGTTTGAGTGGTTTTGTGCGCTGAGCAATTCTGATTTTTGAGAGGTTGTGTGTGGTGAGCACTTCTGAGTTTGAGTGGTTCTGTGCGATGAGAAATTTTGAGTTTTGAGTGGATTTGTGCGCTGATCAATTCTGAGTTTTGAGTGGGTTTTGTGCGGTGAGCTTATTCTGAGTTTGAGTGGTTGTGTGCGGTGAGTAATTCTGAGGTATGAGTGGTTTTATAGCCGCTTACTTAATTGCTCAACACTGAGACATAATTGATCAAAGCAAAGAAAGAAAAGCCTTACCATGAAGTTTGAAAGGGGGCAAGACGCCCCCGTATTCGATCTCTCCTCACAATCCCAGGGTGTTAGGGACGATTTGCCTCTAGACACTCCTCCCCTCTCAAAAGAAACCTCCCGTTGGCCCGATCGTTGGATAGGCCCTCCTTTGATACCGGACCTCTCCTTCCCGACGAATTCTTCCTCTTACAGGCGGATCGCCAACGAGTTATTACTCTTACACATGGAGCGGCCCGCCTTCCACTCCCCGACTTCCCTTGTAGAACTTACACCAGGGGACTTAGGGCGAACCGCTCCTCCCCTCCAACGCCTACTCCGTGAAGACCTCCACCTCCGGGGGAGGCGTCGCCGAAACCTCCCGTTGGCCCGATCGTTGGATAGGCCCTCCGTTGATACCGGACCTCTCCTTCCCGACGAATTCTTCCTTTCTCAGGCGGATCGCCGACGAGTTATTCGTCTTACACATGGAGCGGCCAGCCTTCCACTCCCCGACTTCCCTTAGAGAACTAACGCCAGGGGACTTAGGGCGGACCGCTCCTCCCCTCCAGCGCCTACTCCGTGACTACCTCCACCTCCGGTGGAGGCGTCGCCACCCGCGGGGTGTCGGTCCAAATCACCGGTGAAGGCATCGCCATGCCAATCACCAGACTGGGCACCACCGTTCCCAGACAACGGGTCCCTCTGCCATCCAACGGTCTGCCTTACACTCATCGACCTCCCGTCGCACATCCTAAAGTGGAACAAAACCCCAGCCCGCCATCCAACGGCATGCCTTCCACTCCTTGACGCCCCGTCGCACATCCTGGTGCAGGTTATAGTAAATTGGAACGAAACCCCCGACCGCCATCCAAAGGCCTGCCTTCCACTCCTCGACCTCCCGTCGTACATCCTGATGCAGTTTACAGTAAATTGGAATGGCCCCCCAGCCCGCCATCCAACGGCCTGCCTTCAACCACTGGCGTCTTTATCGACGTATTGTAAAGAACGCGAAAATGTCCCTCCAAGCAAGTTGTTAAATTCCGTCTATGATAAAATTAACTTGTTTACATGCAAACTTTTAGATTATCTCTGATACATAATCAATCTGAAGACATTTTAGATTAAATCGGCTACATATTCAATCGACTTCGTAAACTGATTGAAAATTTTTAGATTATATCTCATACATATTCCAATTGATGACATTTTCAAAATGACCCCGCCATTCAACTATATGGATGTACATACTGATACAGAACAAAACATATTCATTACCCCATGCTCTTTACAAACTGATACATATGATTGCCTTCGTAAGATGTTTGCAATGAAGGGGCTTTTTACCGGATATATTGTCGGCGTGATCTGCGTGCTTCACCCTACAACGACGCCTGCAATGACGACACTCCTATCCTGCCTACGGTTGCCGAAAGTCGGCAACGACGTTAACTAACGCAACGAAGAGACCATCTTCGTTGAGTTTATGGATGTGTTTGCCAACTATCTGCCACTGTAGCCCTTATAGGAGTGTCGTCATTGAAGGCGTCCTTGTACCCGTGTCACGACCCGCTTCCCTAAAATGGAGGCGAGACGTGAAAAGGTCCGCACGGGAGTGGAGCGGTGAAGCCCCAAACCCGATAAGCGTCAACTTAGTATAAGCAGGTCCCTGTAATTGCAATCGAAACAACAACAATAATAATAAGAGACGGATAAGAAACACCAATCCCAAAGTTTGTCCACAAATTATTCAACATCACAGAAAAGCCACCGGGCTAAAGGAAAGAGTCTAAAGGCCCAGAACAAGGCCAAACAAAAGCAACGACATAAATAAGTATAGGTGCCACGCACCAATAACAAAACAACTGTCTAACAAAAATAAAGCACAATGGAGACACTAAGACTGGTCCCCAGTGTCCGCGTACTCCCCGTCCAACACGGGCTCAAGCTCGCGGTCTGCAAACACCTTACCCTCAGCGGGCAACTCAGGCTCAAGGTCTAACATGCGTCACCCAAAAGAGAAAGGGGCACATGTCAGCAAGTCTAAAAAGACTTGGGCAAGGAAACTGAAAGTGACTAACAACCTAGCATTTAAATGTTAAACAATGGCATGGCAGTTAAGTATGATGCAATAGTTAAAAGAGAGGCAAACACGCACGATGTAGAAAAAGCTACCAAATCACTAATCACATATCACTTAACACTTATCACTTATCACTTATCACTTAGTGCATAGAGAGTCCACCTGCTGGCCCGCTCGTGGCTCATGCCACTTATCTCTATCACTATTAATCACTTAAACACTTAGTGCATAGAGAGTCCACCTGCTGGCCAGCTCGTGGCTCAGGCCGCTTATCTCTATCACTATTAATCATTTGTGCACTAGAGAGTCCACCTGCTGGCCGGAGTGGCGGATCAGGCCAACTCGGGCTCAGGACGCTTATCTCTTACCCCACCTATATGTGTCGAGTGTTGGGATTTCCAACTCACTGAGCTTGCTTCTGGATCACGAGCCAGGAAGTGTAATTGGCATAGGGTTGTGCCCGCAACGCAGGTGCCTAGCCGGTATCCGAGCGTTGGGATTTCCAACTACAGGGCTCGCTTCTGGAACACGAGCCAGGAATATAATATTGTAGCGTGTGCTACGCAATCACGATGAACAATCAATATGCAATGCCATGAACAGATATTTGCGTACCGTTAATTGAAATTAAACGTGACATACAAGCATGATGAGGGTGACGGACCAAGCTTCGTTGCCAAGCTAGGTCAATGGCGTCTAAACGGCTATCCTTTCACCGTTTAGTCTCTTTTACGCTAAAGCATGGTAAATGGCCTAAGACATGGCCCAAATCAAGAGATGCAAGTTTCACTTGCCTATCACCTGGGAGAACGGTTATGAAAGTTCGTTTCCGCGGAAGCTAGCCTACGGGGAATCGCTGTTATGGGGAACAATCATCAAAACACAAGTATTTTATTAGGGTTTCATAAAAATTACAATAGGACATGAAAACAACGGTAGATCGATTTCTTACCGAGAGGAGGCGGAAGAAACACTCCGGGGAACCCTAGGACCAGATCTGGAAATGATTGGGGAAGTTTGGAGAAACTAGGGTTTTGGGGGATTTTGGGGATTTGATGGATTTTGGTGAGATTTTTGGGGAAGTGAGAAGTAGTTGGAGTGAATGGATGGATTGGATGATGGATTTAGGGTTTGGAATGAAGGATTGAAGCTTGGAGGAAGATGGGGGCTCAATGGGGGAGAAACTAGGGCTTTAGGTCGTGTTGGAGGAAGAAGAAACGTTTGGGTTGGGTATTTATAGGTTGAGCTGGCGGCTGCCCAGAAATTAGGGTTTTAACACAGACTAGTCGGTCAAAGAACAACCACTGACCGACTAGTTTGGCAACTAGTCGGTCGGTCGATCAACTCAGACCGACTAAGTGTAAACAGTAACTCCTGAACGAAAATAGGATTTAGAGTTAGTCGGTCCATGAACAAGTACTGACCGACTAGTTTAGCAACTAGTCGGTCGATGAACGTTCTTAGACCGACTAAGGGTAAACAGTAACTGATACAAAAATAATATGATGAGTTAGTCGGTTCAAGAAGCATTGCTGACCGACTAGTTTGCAACCTAGTCGGTCAATAACTCTTCTTAGACCGACTAACGATAAACAGTAACTCCTGAGAAAATTTAGAAAGCTCACTAGTCGGTCCAAGAAGGATTGCCGACCGACTGGATCGTCATCTAGTCGGTCGGTGCCCCTTCTCATACCGGCTAATGAGCACCAAAAGTTCCGATACGGAGCGCAGAGCCCCGGGATCGAATCCTAAGACTCCTAGGCTTGATCTAATAGTTAGATATGACCGTTATGAAGCCCGTCACAAACGACGTACTTCGAAATCGACGATCCTAAGGAAGAAACGAGAAAATACGACGAATCGATCGAAAATGAAAGTTACGGAGACGCAAACCACACAAGAGGAGAAAATCCACCAAAACATATATTATATTATAATAAATTCAGATACAAGAAAACCAGTCGTTACAACCCGGCTGTCAAGTATGACGACGGTTCAAAGACACCGAAAAGAACTCCGATTCCCAAGAGGGGTGAACACCGACACATGGTTCGTTATAAATAGAATGAGATTTTCATTTTTGAGATCGGAAAGGACAGTAGGAGGAGGTGTTTGTGTGTCTTAGACGATCTATAGTACAAATATGAAGGGGATGGAGGAGAAGATAGTGTAAAAGAGGAGATGGCCGTTCCACGTGAATGCGTGAAAAAAGTACTGGTTGAATTCTATCGTCCATTTTTATCTCAAGCATCAGGCCCAAACAGTAGAAAACCATCTCATCTTTACACCCCATACCCCATATCCATCTCCATCTCGTCCATTTCTACCTCATGCATCATGCTCGAACATAAGAAGACCTTATTGTTTCCAGACGGAGGTTGTGTGGGCAAAAAGAAGAAGATGATATAAGAAATTAGAGGATGTTGTGAGAAGATGAGGGCTCCTTGTCCGCCAATTTATAGGGGAATTGGACCAATCAAAATGAAACTAAACAGTTTTTCGCCTTGATCAACAATGATGCCAATTGGAAAATTACTCCCAACAATACTAATCTCCACTAATCCTTTTTAAAACATTTTATTCGACGAGCACACCATGCTAAATAATACAGGAGCGACTAACAAACTAACAATCAGAATTGCTCACCGCGCAAAACGCATGGAAAACTGGAATTGCTCAAGGCGCACAACGCACAACGCATGGCAGCGAATTGTATTGGTTTATTAGGATGCGACCGAAGTATAGTTAATGTGTGGCTCCATAGAAGACCCAATCATGCTACAGGAGGGGTTCTCATGAATATACAAAAGACTGCACGTCAATCTACAGCTGATTGATACCAGACATGTGCAGTTTGTTGGATATGGAAGACGTTAGTACACCCTTGTAGGGGATGTATGAGGGAATACGGACCTCGAACGTCGCGTACACGAAGTCGTGTGCAAAGGGAATATGTTCCCTTGCAGAGAGGATCTCTAGATTGATGGGAAAGTTGCATTATATGTGCATAAGTGCATGCGACATATGGCTAATAAAGGGGTAATATCTTAAGCTTATATTGTACAATGCATATGGTACAACTTAAGCTTATAATATGCCATGTACGATGGTGCACCTTAGTTAAATTATTCCAAAGGAACAATTACTCCTAAAATAACTACCTTGGGGGCTATGAATAAGACCCAAGGGTTAGCCATTTCCTTACACTTTTGCATGGCATTCTTGCATGCATTTTCATTCTAGCGAAGCTCTGCCGAAATACTTCCTCTCCCTCTATCCAAGTTCTTAATCTAAAAGTAGAGATTTAGATTGTGGATTTAATAGCCTTACTCCGTTCGTGAGAAGACTCGATCCGTCGTGGTGAATCCGAAGGCGAAGTTCGTAGACTACCATGCCGCATACGCAAGCGTAAGTCTCAACTTCATTTATCGATCCTAACTCTGTTTTGGCAGGATCCTACATTGGTATCAGAGCCATACGGGTTCGCCCCGGTTAAACCGCCGCCCCGTCGAAACTATGAACGAGTCGTTGTCTTTTTCACGAATGGGTATCCTACCATTACGGATATGGTAGGAACGCTTCGTGACGGAGAGAACGCAGCGGTTGTTCTTTTCACGTTAGGGTCTCCTATCATTACGGATATGGTAGGAACTCTCCGTGACGGGAAGAACCGACCGTTCACGTAGTATGTTATTTTTCATTTTGGCACACGACCATTAGAAAATAACTAATTTCTCGACGAACGGGTGCTTCATCGACGAACTGGTGCTTCATCAAGGAAGATGATGGTAGTTATCTCCATCGGAGAAGATGAATTTTAGTGCATGTGCGCCATGGCCAAATGGGCTATGAAGGCCATGCACCCCCTCCCCATGCGGAGGGGGTTGGCTACGGCCAATAACCACCATGGCCACCCCTCCGGTGGGGTGTGCGGCAACCCCATTCAAAGGGGGTGGCCGGCCATGGCCAAAAGGGCCATGGCCGGCCAATGCCAAATGGCCTTGGCCATGACCGACCATGGCCAAGCCATGGCCGGCCATGGCCAGGCCGGCAGTGGCCGGCCAGGGCCAGGCCGGCAATGGCCGGCCTCGGCCTCGGCCACGGCCTGCCGGCCTGGCCGGCTCTGGCAGTGGCCAGGGCCGGCGCCCTGGCCTCGGCCAGGGCCTGGCCGGCCCTGGCAGTGGCCAGGGCCTACCTGGCCAGCCCTGGCAGAGGCCAGGGCCAATGCCCTGGCCTCAGCCAGGGCATGGCCGGCCCTGGCCGGCCTCGGCCAGGGCAGAGGCCCTGGCCGGCCCTTGGCCACCCTCGGCCAGGGCAGAGGCCCTGGCCGGGAGTAAATTTCAGACCAATTAACATTGGTCGACCAATCTGGGTGTTTTGGTCGACCAATTAGGCAAAAGGCCTTGGTCGAATTTGAACGTGCCGACTAGCCCATACGGGGTGTCTAAAGGCTCTACTCCTTGAAGATTAGCCGTTGTGCTCTACTTCATGCGAGATTAGCCGTAGTGCTCTACTCCTTGAAGATTAGCCGTAATGCTCTACTTCATGCGAGATTAGCCATGTCATTGTGCTCTACTCTACGGAGATTAGCCAATGTACTTATGACGTTGTGCTCTACTCTACGGAGATTAGCCAATGTATTTCATAATTTTTTGAAAAAGATGTTTTCAAATAGGTTATGTCCCGTCCTTAAATCGGGATAGCGCAATTTAGAATTCCAAGTCCTACCACGATCCGGCCATGGTCATCTAACCCATGGGTGTGTAGGACAGGTCTCGTGGCTTAGCAATTGTTGCGCTAAAATTCTTTGCGCAAACTCTCACCTATTCCATTTTGAAAGATATGTTTTTCAAAAATATTTTTCCGCTGCTGGTACCATACGGGTATCATTTCTGATTTCTTTTTACTTAAGATAAGTAAGAGGGATACTTTGAAAGTTACTTCTAGATGGTAGTTGGGAACGTAGTGAACTTCTCGATTCTAGAGTAACATTTCAACGCATCCAAGGAACTTATCAAGTGTTTAAAGAATCGAAACTTTATGCATAGAATTTTGATCGTGTTTTTCATTCTCTTTGCAGTTTTTTGATTCGAATATGTCTACCTCTTCTAAGAACATTGTCGCAGAGCTTAACAAAGGTGAAAAGCTCAACGACGACAATTATAAACTTTGGTCAATAAAAATCCAATATGTTTTGGAGGAGCAAGATGTGCTTGAAACACTCCAAAACATAATGGAAGAACCTGAGTTGGGCAATATGGCCCAACACAAGAGGGACCGGGAAGCTTATGAGACTTGGACTCGAAAGAACAAAATAGCACGTATTATGTTACTGTCCGCAATGGACAATGACATAATGCGTATATTTCGTGAATTCGACCTAGCCAAAGACAAATGGTCTGAGCTAGAAGTAAAGTTTGGTGGAACTTCGGTTACCAAACTCCGCTCCTTAAATATTCAATTTGATTCGTACAAGATGCGGCGAGATCATTCTATGAAAAAGCATCTCCGCCACATGGCGAATCTCATAGCTGAATTGAAGGATGCGGGTCTTACGCTGTCTGACGAACAGCAGATCCAAGCAGTCATTCGTTCACTCCCAGATAGCTGGGATAACATGAAAATGCACCTCACTCATAATGAGTGCATTAAAATTTTAAGCGATGTATCCAAACACCTCGAACTCGAGGAAGAGCGGATTCAAGCCGCAAAACCTAGTGCAGAAGTGCACATGGCCGCTAGTTCCTCACATGGAGGAAATAAGCGGAAGAATAAACTCTTAAGGTTTGTGAACGAACGAAAGCAAGAACCGGAAACCTCAAAGAAGACTAAGAACAAAAAGTGGCAAAAGAATGTGCACTCAAAGAAGAAAAACTTGAAGAAGATCAAGTGCTTTAAGTGCAACAAGTACGGTCACTTCGCCCGTACATGTACGGATGGAAGTGATAAGGTAACTTGTAGGGCTAGTTACATATGTGTTTCTAGTTCCATGTTTCTTGCTGAATCTAACTATTTTTGGTTGATTGATTCAGGGGCCACAGACCACGTAGCGAAGGACAGAAGGTTCTTCGTAGAGTATCGAAAGATAACTCAAGGAACAAAGTGGATATACGTCATCAACAACACTCGTATTGAAGTCAAAGGCGTCGGAACATGCAAGCTAGTTCTTGACAACGGTCGGACTTTATTATTGCACGACGTCCTCTTTGCTCCAGATATTAGAAGAAATATCGTATCCGTGGTCATGTTAATGTCTTTAGATTATGAATGGAGGTTCTATAAACAAAAGGTTGACCTTGTTTGTAATAGTTCTTTAATTGGGTCTGGTAATGTTTGTAATGGATTAATTGTTTTAAACACAATGTATGATGATTCTTCTTCCATTAATGAAAGTTTCCATTTGACAAATGCTTCTAACTCTGAATCTGAGATCTTTTGTTGGCATGCAAGACTTGGTCATATTGGACCAACTAGAATGGATAGACTTGCCAAAAGTGGCTTGCTATCTAATGTTTCAAAAGTTGAAATGTCAACTTGCGAACATTGTCTTGTAGGGAAAACTTGTCGCAAGCCGTTTGGAACTGGCATAAGGGCCGAAGTTCCATTACAGCTTATCCATTCGGACATTTGCGGTCCAATGAATGTTAAGACAAGACGCGGGAAGTCCTATTTCATCACATTCATTGATGACTTCACCCGTTTCGGTCATATTTATTTGATTTCCCACAAATATGAAGCTTTATCTTGCTTCAAAAACTATATGAGTTTAGTGGAAAATCAACTAGATCGCAAGATAAAGGTCTTGCGAACCGATCGGGGTGGAGAATATCAATCAACGAGTTTTAAGGAACTCTGTGATGAAAAAGGCATAGTTCATCAAATAACTATGCCTTATACTCCGCAACAAAACGGTGTTGCGGAAAGAAGAAATAGGACATTGATGGAAATGGTCCGATCAATGATGTCTCAGGCAAATTTGCCCATCACCTTTTGGGGTGATGCATTATTAACGGCAGCATTCATCTTAAACAGTGTACCCTCGAAGTCGGTAAGTTCTACTCCTTATGAGTTGTGGAACAATAGAACTCCAGACTTAAGCATTCTAAAACCTTGGGGTTGTGCCTCTTACGCACATTTATCCTATCACAAATATGTCAAACTTGGGCCACGTGGGAGGAAGTGTATCTTCATCCGATACGCTGAAAACTCCAAAGGATATGTTTTCGTCGGTCAAGAGGACAATGGGGGTCTAATAGAATTCGAATCGAGGGATGTTGTCTTCTTGGAAAACGAGTTTCCAAGAAAGGGTGAGATAAGTCAAGACTTATCCTTGTTTGAGACTTGGGATCAAGAAGGATCGGAACGTTCGAGTGGGAGAATTCTTGGTGAAGAAGGAAATACGTTTCAAACTTCACCAACGGATGATACGAACGATACCAATCCTATTCCGAGTGGGAGTGATATTATTCCAAGTGGGAGTGATGTCATTCCAAGTGGGAGTGATCAAACTCTAGCAAGACGTAGTAATCGAACGAGGCTAACACCTCTGAGATTTGAGGATGAATTTCCTCAAACATTCATGACATTACTACAAGATGATGACGAACCTGCAAATTTCAAACAGGCCGTCACATGCCCTGCTAAAGATAAATGGATAGCGGCAATGGAAGAAGAACTTCAATCCATGAAAACAAACCAAGTCTGGGATTTGGTTGATTTACCTAAGGGACGTAGAGCCATTGGGAACAAGTGGGTTCTCAAAATCAAGCATAAGGCTGATGGCTCCATCGAGAAATATAAAGCTCGCCTAGTTGTGAAAGGTTTCACGCAATAGGAAGGAATAGACTACGAAGAGACTTTCTCTCCTGTCGTGCGTTTTACCTCCATTCGCTTAATTCTGGCAATGGTGGCTTGTTTGGACCTCGAGTTACATCAGATGGATGTAAAGACTGCTTTTCTTAACGGAGAACTAGATGAGGAGATCTACATGGAACAACCAAACGGGTTCATACAAGAAGAAAACAAACATAAGGTTTGTAAACTTCGTAAATCCATATATGGTCTTAAACAATCCTCAAGGCAGTGGTATATGCGCTTTCAAGAAGTCGTTTTGTCGTATGGTTTCTCCATGCTCGACGAAGATAACTGCGTATACATTAAGAGGATTAAGAACAAGTATGTAATTATGTCTCTTTATGTAGATGACATACTTATAGCCGGAAATGATAAGCGTCTTATCATGGATATCAAAGCTTGGCTTTCATCCGTCTTTGAAATGAAAGACATGGATGAAGCTGCATATATCCTTGGGGTTAAGATCTCAAGGAATCGTTCCAAGAAACTTCTTTCTCTCTCTCAAGAGACATATATAAAGAAAGTTTTAGAACGATTTAATATGCAGGACTGCAAGCCAATTGATACTCCAATAAGCAAAGGCGAGGGTCTATGTTTGGAAATGTGTCCCAAAGATCCAAAAGAAAAGAAAGCTATGGAAAAGGTTACATACTCCAGTGCTGTCGGGAGTCTGATGTACGCCATGATGTGTACCAGACCGGACATTTGCTATGCTGTTGGTATGGTAAGCCGTTACCAATCCAACCCAGGACAAGCACACTGGAAAGCGGTGAAGAGGATATTAAGGTACCTCAAAGGGACTGCGGACTATGCGTTGTGCTATCAAAGCAATGCCTTGAGACTCGAAGGCTATACAGATGCTGATTGGGCAGGGGATCTCGACGAGCGAAGATCTACCTCAGGCTTTGTTTTATTGCTCGGGAATGGTGCAATATCCTGGAGCAGCAAGAAGCAAACCTGCATCGCCCTATCAATCATGGAAGCCGAATTCGTAGCATTCAGCATGGCGGTCCAAGAAGCTGTTTGGCTTAGGAAATTCTTAGACAGGCTAACGAATGCCACTGACTCGAGCACTGTTCCTATATACAGTGATAGTCAAGCCTCGATTGCCTATGTCAAAGATCCTAAATTTCATTGTAAGACCAAACACATTGATATTCGATTCAAGTTTGCGAAGGACTATGACAAACGGAAGGAAGTAGACATACGATACATATCCACGCATGAGATGATAGCGGATCCCCTTACTAAGGCGATCCCCAGAGATGTGTTCTACAAACACTTATCATCTATGGGAATGCGTAGGTGCTGAGCTGTATCATGTAATATTTCCCATGTCTATAGAAGATCAAAGTTTAATAAAAGGAAGAAGTTCTTTTATATATTGCATACAAGTTTCTTACAAATGATTTTATACATTTGTGTTTAAGTCTCAGCTATTTTATTGTGTGTATGTCGGACAGATTAAGGTTGGCTCTCCCACATGAGCAACAGCCTTATCTTATCAGATGGATAAGATAGAGATGAGACTAGTTTAAAGTCAAAATCATTAGACAAATGATTTAGAGTCGTGACTTAAACAAGATAGTCGAATGAAAGATCTGCATCATATGGATTCTTACAAAAGATCTGAGATCTGTATCACAAGGATATTTGAAAGAGATCTCATAGGATTTTTTTTAAATCCTATCTGTCTTATGCAGGATGAGAGTCCGGGAATATTTCATGAGGAGTAAGGGGACTCAAAAGATAGGCACTGTGGTGTCTGATCTTTCATCCGTACAACATCATTAAGACATACTCTCCCTGGGAAAGGAGTGATGTTGTAATACGTGTTCATACCACGTATGCATTTTGACCACTGAGTTAGTAGCAATAGTGTTTGCTATTATATGAGACTCAAAGGCCATATGGGCCTTAACTCTTACCCTCAAGGACTCCAATTGGTTCCTTTAGATTTGACGAGATGATCGCTATCTTAGCGTGTTACTTATGGGCTATGATAATTCGGCTCGGCGGGGCACGTTAGAAAAGCGAGTCTAGTCAAGATCAGAAGGTTCGCAAGAAGAGGAAGATTGATTTCATATTCACATTTGGACTTTAATGATTCAAAGCTGGCCAGCCAATTGTGATCCAGATGGGATCAATTGTTGAATATAAAGTATAAGAAATGTGAAGAAATAATCTAGGGTAAAGCATGCGTTGAACTACTCAACTTTGCACCTTCGAGGTCGTTGTGTATCTCTAACAAGTGCACAACAACAGACTTTACGCGCATGACGGTCGCACGGTCTATTTCTCGGTATGATAGATGAAAGAACTAAGAGAAAGACGTTCTCTTACAATCCCCTCAAGTGTGAGTGGGAGATGTTGGATATGGAAGACGTTAGTACACCCTTGTAGGGGATGTTTGAGGGAATACGGACCTCGAACGTCGCGTACACGAAGTCGTGTGCAAAGGGAATATGTTCCCTTGCGGAGAGGATCTCTAGATTGATGGGAAAGTCGCATTATATGTGCATAAGTGCATGCGACATATGGCTAATAAAGGGGTAATATCTTAAGCTTATATTGTACCATGCATATGGTACAACTTAAGCTTATAATATGCCATGTACGATGGTACACCTTAGTTAAATTATTCCAAAGGAACAGTTACTCCTAAAATAACTACCTTGGGGGCTATAAATAAGACCCAAGGGTTAGCCATTTACTTACACTTTTTCATGGCATTCTTGCATGCATTTTCATTCTAGCGAAGCTCTGCCGAAATACTTCCTCTCCCTTTATCCAAGTTCTTAATCTAAAAGTAGAGATTTAGATTGTGGATTTAGTAGCCTTACTCCATTCGTGAGAAGACTCGATCCGTCGTGGCGAATCCGAAGGCGAAGTTCGTAGACTACCGTGCCGCATACGCAAGCGTAAGTCTCAACTTCATTTATCGATCCTAACTCTGTTTTGGCAGGATCCTACACAGTTCTCAAGAATGTTTGACCGGCCGGTGGGATGTGAGCTGGAAAAATTAATAGCCGCTAACATAATTGCACAAAGCTAGGAACAAACAAATTTATGGCCGTTGTGCGCGATGAGCAAATTTTTAATGGTTTAAATAATTGCTCATAGCGAACAACTAGAAACGACAGGTGTAGACGCTTTGAGTCGTTGTGCGCTTTAACATGTTTTCGCTTTGAGCATCTAAGGTATTTTATAGACAATGGTTTAACGCGCACAACCAATGTGAAGACATATTCAATAGAATTAAAATATATTGATGTAAAGACTGATACAGATCCAAACTGATTCATTAGCCTATGCTCTTACAAACTGATACAAATGATTAAGCCTGGATGGCGGCCCTTGATCACATAGGTTGGCGGTGCATGGCTACCGTACCTCCGAGGCACAAGCACTCCCTCCTGTTGTTTTCGATCTCTTGTCTCGCATCCAAATTGAAGAAGATAATGACGAAGAATCTCGTCGGAATACGAAAAAAGGTGAAATTCATGTTAGCATCGATCCAGAGGTTCTAGACTGCTTCATTGGATGCGAGCCCTTGCGGTGTACATCGACCACGTTTACAGTTACCGTGCTCAGCGTATTTGTCATGCAATCCGAAGGCATCTACTGATCCCAGTATTCTAGCGATGAAGCTTCCGGGTCTGGAAAATCAAACATTTCATCCTGGTAACAAAACAGAATGCTTAATGCCATCATACATACATACGTAGTTTTGAATTATTCAGAGGAAATAATTAGAAAATTTGTACTTACTCCAATGACTAGATCCTCCAGGTTCGGGCAGCTATTCGCAAGCATGACAGGATTGAAAACGTGGTTGTTGTGTAGGGTATCCATCTGAGGGTGAGTTCTTTCATCTTCGGCAAGAGACACCACAGAGTAACGGGCATGATATAGATATCTGATATGGACGATAGCATTCATTCAGCTGTTCGTCCATTTATAATCAGGCATGCCCGAAAAAGGGTTTCCAGATGTGAGGATTTCGCCTTCCACGAACAGCTGAAGGACTTACTGTTTCAATAGGAAGGTTGTTGGGGAAAATAAAGAAGAAGATGATGGAAGAAAGTAGATGAAGTTGTGAGAAGATGAGTGCTCCTTGTCCGCCATTTTTATAGGGGAATTGGAGCAATCAAAATGAAGCGTATAATAAGTCCTTGATCCTACAGTAATGCAATGGATCTCGGGAATCAACAATTATTTACTCAACACGCAAACCACGGAATACCAACGCGAAAATCACGTAATCCCAATTATTTTAGCATCTGGATCAAAATTGGTTAATTACTCTCCGCGCATAACAAGGAAACTCATCGATTTTTCGCCTTGATCAACATTGATGCTAATAGGAAAATTACTCCCAATAATACTACTCTCCACTAAGATTTTTTAATACATTTTATTCGACACGCACCCCGGGCTAAATAATACAGAAGAGAGAAACTATTATAATTGATCCTCGCGCAAAACGCATGGAAAATGGGAATTGCTCAATGCGCACAACGTAGATGGGTCAATGAGGATGTGACTGCTGCAGTACCATATTAACTGTGTGGCTACATCGAAGACCCCGTCAAGCTACAGAAGGGTGCTCGTGAATAAGAAAATACTGCTCCTGAATCTACACTGATTGATACCAGACATATGATTTTCCCAAGAATGTATGACCAGTGGCAAGTGAGCTGGCAAAATTTATATTTTGGCCGTTGTGCGCGGTGAGCAAATTTTTAATGGTTTAAAAATTTGCTCAAAGCGCACAACAAGTATCGCCAGATGTTCACTTTGACCCGGTGTGCGCGTTCAGCAAATTTGTTAAGGCTAACATAATTGCGCAAAGCGCACAACTTGCAGAATTATGCACATTGTGCGCGTTAAGCTCTATAGTTGCGTCGATGACAAATTTGCTCAACGCCCCCACAGGAATAAATTTGACCGTTTTGCGCTTTGAGCATATTTGTGAATTGCAATAATTTTAATTCCACCGCGCACCAGCGCATTGAATCAATCACATTCCAAATTTCATCATACTTAAACACGCACAACCAGCAGAATTATGCCCGTTGTGCGCGTTTAGCTAAAGTGTAGATTAAATCTCATACATATTCTAGTTCATGTTATTTTGAAAATGACCCAGCCATTCAAATATATTGATGTACATACTGATACAGATCCAAACTGATTCATTAGCCTATGCTCTTACAAACTGAAACATGTGATTGTCGGTGTGATCTGAGTGCTTCCCCGTAAACTTCCGCGAGTTCATCGGGCGACCATCTTCGTTCCATTTATTACCGTCGATTTCGATTTTCTGCCATCATCGGCTGGATATGAGTGTAGTCATAGCATGCGTCGGTGTAACGTGCAGTCATGTATGTAGCCGTTTCAAAGACACCGAGAGAAACTCCGATTCACATGAGGCGTCGAACAACACCAATAGATCAAAATACTAAACACCGCTGGTCTATGAACAACTTACAAGCTCAGATGCAGAACTGCATGCGGCGATGTGTTCCAGTAAGAGAATACTAAACACTGCATGCGGCCCCAACCTCCTCGCATCTCTTCGTTACAACCTCCTCAAGATCTGCTAAGGCGCACGTAGGTGGAGGATCTTCGTTGTAAACAATGAAGGCGGATCCTACGGAGAACACACTGGCATTTGATGCGTCCATCACCAGGTCAATATTCTTCCAGACGGTTCGACCGGCAGCTAGATCCACGTTTTTGAGGAAGCCCCTTTAAGGTGGCTCGAACTGATCGGTGAAGTAAAAGCTTAATCCAGAGAAGATCTTCACCGCCTGTAAGAGACCAATATAAGAGACCAATATGATATGTGCACTACTGGACATGGGCCTCCGCACACGCATACACAAAGAAAAGTGTTCATAAGATGGCTTCCTCCGATAATTATCCAAAGACTCAAATAGTTCAAAACATTTTCCAATTCAAATAGTTCAAAGGCGCGACATGCCGTCATTGTCATGTCATTACAGTCACTTCCCTGCTCGTTTTGTAATTTCTGTCGCTTTACTTGAGCATCATCAACATCATCTGTTCGGACGAGGAAATGGATGTGTGACTCTTCACATCATTTGATTTTCTGGAAATCTGAGACAACCATGCCTTTTGTGTTTCCGCACAGGTTCCAGGCTTCCAGCTTCTGCATTATGAGACAATTATGATCTGCTTCATCCACAGTCAGATTTGGCCAATTTGCTTGCGAGCCAAGAGATCAAAAAGAAAGGAGGGAGTGCTTGTGCCTCAGAGAGACGGTACCCATGCACCGCCAAACTAATTGACCCAGAGCAGCCAATCAGGGCGCAAAGGCCCGGGGGGCCATTCTTCTCTTCGCAGACCAGGGATAGAAGCATATTAGGGAGGCGACTGCATCAGCATGTAGTCCTCTGATTTCATACGTTTCTCCAGGGCATTCACGGCATTCATGATCCATTTATCCTACAGTAATGCTAGGGATCTCGGGAATGAACATCTTATTTACTCAATGCGTAGTCCCACCGAGATAAACGAGTAATCCTAAGTATTTTAGGCTCAGCTGAAAAAGAGGCAATTTACTCTCCCCACATGACAATGAAACTGAACCGTTTTGCGCCTTGAATTACTCTCCGTCAAAGACTCGAAAAATTATTTATTTTCCAGCGCAACAAAAACAATCAAATTGTTTCTGTTGTGCGTGCGGGTTAATTGGTTCCACTATAAGCCCTTGTGTGTATGTGGAGTCCTCAGATGTGAGACCGTGTGTGTACAATGGATGGATATTGATTAACACTATGACTTTTAACCACCTTGCACGACGCGCACGACGGCTAATTGATATCAGCCCTTTGTTGCGTTTATTAACGTCATGGCTTGGTAACGGCTATTTATTACAAATGTATTTTACAAATCACGTGACCAAATTTAATAATTTTAGTACCGATGGAAATATCTCAATTATACCTACTACATGAGACCAATAATGGATATTTTTCGAGCAAATTTTAAATATTTACAATATTACAAGAAATACTAAATACTTAAAAATTAAAAAAAATTAACATTGAAGAAAAATATTATTTATAGTTTTCTTTCATGCAGAAATAATGTATTAGATTAACCCATTTTAATGATAAATATTTTTCATTAGTAAAGCTTAAACAAAAAGAAAATAGGATTTGAAGATGGTGGGTTGGAGTTGCCCATCCTGAAAAATCGCATCTTTTAGAGATATTCCATTTTGAAGGGGGGTTTTTTAGAGATTTGTGGTGGAGTTGCTATATGGAATTGGAGCAATCAAAATGAAGCGTATAATAAGTCCTTGATCCTACAGTAATGCAATGGATCTCGGGAATCAACAATTATTTACTCAACGCGCAAACCGCGTAATACCAACGCGAAAATCGCGTAATACCAATTATTTTAGCATCTGGATCAAAATAGGTTAATTACTCTCCACGCATAACAATGAAACTCAAAGATTTTTCGCCTTGATCAACATTGATGCTAATAGGAAACTTACTCCCAACAATACTACTCTCCACTAAGATTTTTTAATACATTTTATTCGACACGCACCCCGGGCTAAATAATACAGAAGAGAGAAACTATTATAATTGATCACCGCGCAAAACACATGGAACATGGGAATTGCTCAATGCGCGCAACGCAGATAGGTCAATGAGGATGTGACTGCTGCAGTACCATATTTACTGTGTGGCTACATCGAAGACCCCGTCAAGCTACAGAAGGGTTCTCGTGAATAAGAAAATACTGCTCCTGAATCTACAGCTGATTGATACCACACATGATTTTCCCAAGAATTTATGACCGGTGGCAAGTAAGGTGGAAAAATTTATAGCCGTTACATAAGTGCTCAACGTTCAGTACCAAAAAATTGCTCAAAGCGCACAACAAGTAACGCCAGGTGTTCATTTTGAGCCGGTGTGCGCGTTCAGCAAAATTTGTAATGGTTAACATAATGGCGCAAAGCGCACAACATGCAAAATTGATGACATTTTGAAATTGATGACATATTGAAATTTCATACATATTCAAATTCAAATTGATGACATGCAGAATGGTTAAATCGCATACATATTCAAATTGATGACATTTTGAAAATTACCCAGCCATTCAAATATATTGATGTACATACAGACTGATACAGATCCAAACTGATTCATTAGCCTATTCTCTTACAAACTGATAGATACGCTTAAGCCTGGATGGCGGCCCTTGGTCACATAGGTTGGCGGTGCATGGCTACCGTCCCTCTGAGGCAACAGCACTCCCTCCTTTTGTTTTCGATCTCTTGGTTCGCATCCAAATTGAATAAGAAAATTAAGAACAATCGAGTAGGAATATGGTGAAATTACAGTAACCATTGATCCAGACGTTCTAGAATGCTTCGTTGGATGCGAGCCGTTGCGCCCGCCTATGTTCCAGGTTCAAAAATCCATGTTTTTTAACTTATTGAAACTTCAATAAGTTAAAAAACATGGATTTTTGAACCTGGAACATAGGCGGGCGCAACGGCTCGCATCCAACGAAGCATTCTAGAACGTCTGGATCAATGGTTACAGTAATTTCGATACTTCCTGGGCCTAATGACGTTGTTCGTGCTTCAATCTTGAAGGGTATTCCGAAGGAGCGGACAAAGTTCGATGATCTTAGGAAGGATGAGATGATCCTCGATCCCTAAAAGCAAAAAAATGAACTGTGATCGATACCTTTCAACAAAAAAGAAGGACGCGCAGATCAATCGATTGCATAAGTGCAAGCAAACTCGATCGGACAGATGTAGATGGATCTAGGGTTAGGGTTTAGTTCAGAATTTGGGCGAAGCAAGGGAGATGAAAAAATTTAGTCATCAGTTAAAAGCTTGGAGGAGGCGTCCATAACAATCTATAACCATCTAGTTACCTCGGTCGACCATCGTCGTTACGTTTATTATCGTCGTTTTCGACTGTCGGTAACAGTGAAACATGATAGGAGTGTCGTCATTGCACGCGTTGTTGTAACCGGCTGTCAAGTATGTATCATACTTGACACAATGTGCTGGTTATGTCCCCCTGACCAGTACTTCTTGGGCGGCTGACCTGGGTGCCCAGTGTCGGGGACGGTCATATGAAAAAAGGTGACATTCCAGTAACCATCGATCCCGAGGTCATAGAATGCTTCATTGGATGCGAGCCCTTGCGGTGTACATCCTCCACGTTTACAATTACCGTGCTCAGTGTATTTGTCATGCAATCCGAAGGCATCTGCTGATCCCAGTATTCTAGCGCTGAAGCTTCCGGGTCTGGAAAATCAAGCATTTCATCCTGGTAACAAAACAGAATGCTTAATGCCATCATACATACATACGTAGTTTTGAATTATTCAGAGGAAATAATTAGCAAATTTGTACTTACTCCAATGACTAGATCCTCCAGGTTCGGGCAGCTATTCAGCAAGCATGACAGGATTGAAAACGTGGTTGTTGTGCAGGGTATCCATCTGAGGGTGAGTTCTTTCATCTTCGGCAAGAGACACCACAGAGTAACGGGCATGGTGGAAGGCGAAATCCTCACATCTGGAAACGCTTTTTCGGGCATGCCTAATTATAAATGGACGAACAGCTGAATGAATGCTATCGTCCATATCTGATATCTATATCAAGCATGCACGAACAGCTGAAGGACTTACTGTTTCAATAGGAAGGTTGTGGGGGCAAATAAAGAAGAAGATGATGGAAGAAAGTAGATGAAGTTGTGAGAAGATGAGTGCTCCTTGTCCGCCATTTTTATAGGGGAATTGGAGCAATCAAAATGAAGCGTATAATAAGTCCTTGATCCTACAGTAATGCAATGGATCTCGGGAATCAACAATTATTTACTCAACGCGCAAACCGCGGAATACCAATGCAAAAATCGCGTAATCCCAATTATTTTAGCATCTGGATCAAAATTGGTTAATTACTCTCCGCGCATAACAAGGAAACTCATCGATTTTTCGCCTTGATCAACATTGATGCTAATAGGAAAATTACTCCCAACAATACTACTCTCCACTAAGATTTTTTAAGACATTTTATTCGACACGCACCCCGGGCTAAATAATACAGAAGAGAGAAACTATTATAATTGATCCTCGCGCAAAACGCATGGAAAATGGGAATTGCTCAATGCGCACAACGCAGATGGGTCAATGAGGATGCGACTACTGCAGTATCATATTAACTGTGTGGCTACATCGAAGAACCCGTCAAGCTACAGAAGGGTGCTCGTGAATAACAAACTACTGCTCCTGAATCTACAGCTGATTGATACCAGACATATGATTTTCCCAAGAATTTATTACCGATGGCAAGTAAGGTGGAAAAATTTATAGCCGTTACATAATTTCTCAACGTTCAGTACCAATAATTTATGGCCGTTGTGCGTGGTGAGCAAATTTTTAATGGTTTAAAAAATTGCTCAAAGCGCACAACAAGTATCGACAGGTCACAGGTGTTCATTTTGAGCCGGTGTGTGCGTTCAGCAAATTTGTAATTGTTAACATAATAGTGCAAAGCGCACAACATGCAGAATTATGCCAGTTGTGCGCGTTACGCAAAAGTTGCGTCGATGACAAATTTGCTCACAGCCCCCACGGGAATAAATTTGCCCGTTTTGCGCTTTGAGCATATTTGTGAGATGCTATAATTTTACTCCCACTACGCGCCACCGTAGTTAATCAATCAAATTCCAAATTTCATCATATTTAAACTGTTAAACACGCACAACCAGCAGAATTATGCCCGTTGTGCGCATTTAGCTAAAGTCATGACAAATTTGCTCAACGCCCCCACGGGAATAAATTTGACCGTTTTGCACTTTGAGCATATTTGTGAGATGCTATAATTTTAATTCCACCTCGCACCAGCGCATTGAATCAATCACATTCCAAATTTCATCATACTTAAACGCGCACAACCAGCAGAATTTTGCCCGTTTTGCGCGTTTAGCTAAAGTTTAAATTAAGTCTCATACATATTCTAGTTGATGTTATTTTGAAAATGACCCAGCCATTCAAATATATTGATGTACATACTGATACAGATCCAAACTGATTCATTAGCCTATGCTCTTACAATCTGAAACATGTGATTGTCGGTGTGATCTGCGTGCTTCCCCGTAAACTTCCGTGAGTTCATCGGGCGACCATCTTCGTTCCGTTTATTACCGTCGTTACCGATTTTCTGCCATCATCGGTTGGATATGAGTGCAGACATAGCATGCGTCGGTGTAACCTGCAGTCGGGTATGTAGCCGTTTTAAAGACACCGAGGAACTCCGATTCACATGAGGCGTCGAACAACACCAAATGGTTGCATAACAAATAGAATGAGCTTTTTATCTTCACGATCGGAAAGGACAGGAGGGAGTGTTTGTGTGTCATAGACGAGGTATAGTGAAATGATGAAGGATTTAATGGTTTGGATGGAGTTTATAAAGAGGACATGGATATGGAGTGTATAGTCGAGGAGTGGAAGGCGAAATGCTCACATATGGAAGGCATTCATCGGGCATGCATGTTTATAAATGGACGATAGCCCTTCGTTGCGTTTATTACGACCATTGCGTAAGTTTCCAACATCAACCATTTAGCTTTACGTGAAAAGATAACTGGTTGAATTCCATTGTCCATTTCTATCGTAAGCGTCAGGCATTAGGGCTCGCTGTAGGATAACGGAGTATACTCATCAATTTGAATGGTCAATTTCACACTAAATGGACCGTGAATGCCCTGGAGAAGCGTATGAAATCGGAGGACTACAAGCTGATGCTGTCGCCTCCTGAATATGCTCCTATCCCTGGTCTGCGAAGAGATGAATGGCCCCCCTGGCCTTTGCGCCCTGGATGTCTGCACTGGGTCACATAGGTTGGCGGTGCATGGCTACCGGCCCTCTGAGGCACAAGCACTCCATCCTGTTCTTTTCGATCTCTTGTCTCACAGCCAAAATTGGAAATCCCCAGGACGAAAGGGACAATTATGATCTGCTTCATCCACAGTCAGATTTGCCCAATTTGGCTACGAGCCAAGAGATCGAAAAGAACAGAATGGAGTGCTTGTGCCTCAGAGAGAAGGTAGCCATGCACCGCCAACCTAATTGACCCAGAGCAGCCAACCAGGGCGTAAAGGCCCGGGGGGCCATTCTTCTCTTCGCAGTCCAGGGAGAGAAGCATATTAGGGACGCGGCTGCATCGGCCTGTTGTCCTCCGATTTCATACGCTTCTCCAGGGCATTCACGGCATTCACGGTCCATTTATAGTGAAAAACGACCGATCAAATTGATGAGTATTAAGTCCGTTATCCTACAGTAATGCTAAGGATCTCGGGAATGAACATCTTATTTACTCAACGCATAATCCCACCGAGAAAAACACGTAATCCTAAGTATTTTAGGCTCAGCTGAAAAAGAGGCAAATTACTCTCCCCACACGACAAGGATACCGAACCGTTTTTCCCCTTGAATTACTCTCCGTCGAACACTCGAAAAATTATTTATTTTACAGCGCAACAAAAACAATCAAATTGTTTCTGTTGTGCGTGCAGGTTAATTGGTTCCACTATAAGCCCTTGTGTGTAATGTTGATTGTGGAGTCCTCAGATGTGAGACCGTGTGTGTACAGCGGATGGATATTGATTCACACTATGACTTTTATCCACCGCGCACGACGCGCACAACAGATAATTAATATCAGCCCTTCGTTGCGTTTATTACCATCATAGCTTGGTAACGGCTATTTATTACAAATGTATTTTACAAATCACATGACCAAATTTAATAAGTTTAGTACCGATTGAAATATCTCAATTATACCTACTACCTGAGACCAATATTGGATATTTTTCAAGCAAATTTTAAAATATTTACAACATTAAAAGAAATACTAAATACTTAAAAATTAAAAAAATTAAAATTGAAGAATAATATTATTTATAATTTTCTTTCATGCAGAAACAATGTATTAGATTAACCCATTATAATGATAAATATTTTTCATTAGTAATGCTTAAACAAAGAGAAAATAGGATTTGAAGATGGTGGGTTGGAGTTGCCCATCCTCAAAAATAGCATCTTTTAAAGATAATCCATTTTGAAGGGGGTTTTTAAGAGATTTGGGTTGGAGTTGCTATAGGGGAATTGGAGCAATCAAAATGAAGCGTATCATAAGTCCTTGATCCTACAGTAATGCAATGGATCTCGGGAATCAACAATTATTTACTCAACGCGCAAACCGCGTAATTCCAACGTGAAAATCGCGTAATCCCAATTATTTTAGCATCTGGATCAAAATAGGTTAATTACTCTCCGCGCATAACAATGAAACTCAACGATTTTTCGCCTTGATCAACATTGATGCTAATAGGAAACTTACTCCCAACAATACTACTCTCCACTAAGATTTTTTAATACATTTTATTCGACACGCACCCCAGGCTAAATAATACAGAAGAGAGAAACTATTATAATTGATCCTCGTGCAAAACGCATGGAAAACGGGAATTGCTCAATGCGCGCAACGCAGATAGGTCAATGAGGATGTGACTGTTGCAGTACCATATTTACTGTGTGGCTACATCGAAGACCCCGTCAAGCTACTGAGGGATGCTCGTGAATATACAAAATTGTGCCCGTTGTGCGCAGTGAGCAAATTTTTAAGGGTTTAAAAAATTGCTCAAAGCGCACAACAAGTATCGCCAGGTGTTCACTTTGAGCCGGTGTGCGTGTTCAGCAAATTTGTTATGGCTAACATAATTGTGCAAAGCGCACAACATGCAGAATTATGCCCGTTGTGCGCGTTAAGCTCTATAGTTACGTCGATGACAAATTTGCTTAACGCCACCACGGGAATAAATTTGACTGTTTTGCTCTTTGAGCATATTTGTGAGATGATATAAGTTTACTCCCACTGCGCACCACCGCAGTGAATCAATCAAATTCCAAATTTCATCATACTTAATCTGAATCCCAACCACGCCTACATCCAAACTTTTAGATTTAAGTCTTATTATACTTGTTCAATCTAAAAACATTGTAGATTAAACCGGATACTTATTCACTCTGACGCAGAAACTACATACAAACTTTAAAAATAAATCTGATACCTTTTCAATCTGAAGGCATATTCAATCGAATTCAGAAACTGCATGCAAAATTTTAGATTAAATCTCATACATATTCAAATTGATGACATTTTGAAAATTACCCAGCCATTCAAATATATTGATATACATACTGAATTACTGATACAGATCCAAACTGATTCATTAGCCTATGCTCTTACAAACTGAGGGGTTCTCGTGAATATACAAAAGACTGTTCGTAAATCTACAGCTGATTGATACCAGACATGTGCATTTCTTAAGAATGTTTGACCGGTCGGTGGGACGTGAGCTGGAAAAATTAATAGCCGCTTACATAATTGCTCAACGCCCAGTACCAACTAATTTATGGCCGTTGTGCGCGTTGATGATATTTATAATGGTTACTTTAATTGCGCAAAGTGCACAACAAGCACAGCCAGAGCCAGCTGTTCTCTTTGAGCATCTAAGGTATTTTATGAACAATTGTTTAACACGCACAACCAGCAGAATTTACTCGTTGTGCACGTTAAGCTGATGTTTCATCGATGACAAATTTTCTCAACACAACCACGGGAATAAATTTAATCATACTTATTCTGAATCCCAATCAAGCCTACATGCAAGCTTTTAGATTTAAGTCTTATTATACTTGTTCAATCTGGAAACATTGTAGATTAAACCGGATACTTATTCACTCTGACTCAGAAACTGCATGCAAACTTTAAAATTAAATCTGATACTTATTCAAGCTGAAGGCATATTCAATCGAATTCAACTATATTGATGTACATACTGATACAGACCCAAACTGATTCATTAGCCTATGCTCTTACAAACTGATATATATGATTGTCTACGTAGATGTTTGCAATGAAGGGCTCGCTGTAGGATAACGGACTTATACTCATCAATTTGAATGGTCAATTTCACTATAAATGGACCGTGAACGCCCTCAAAAATTTCGCTTTGTGTTTGAGATTACACTCATAAATTACTCACACCGCAACATCTGTATATATTGTATATTCACGAGCTCAACAACTGTAGACTCACGGGTTCATTCCATGACTCACAGTAAATCAACTGTAGTCTCATCCTCATCCATGGGCAGTCCAAATCGTCTATAATAAATGGAGTCTCATTCTAAAATGTTGGTAACTGCTAATTTGATTGCAGCATTCAAAACCTCTCAATAAATACGCAGTTAAAGCCTCGCTTTAATACGCAGCATTCAAAGCCTATTTTAATACTCGTTTAATAGTTGACTGTTTGAATTCATAACAGCTATTTTTTGAACTCTATTTATATCCCACTGCTTTCCTCAAGAAAATACACTGAAAAATTGCTTCCTCCAAAAATTCTTCGTTGCTTCATCCCGTTCTCCTGGGTAGCTATACTGTGCAAAATCCAAAGTCTCTGGCCAAGTGTGGACGCGGCCAGGGGCTGCTGGGTTAACCTTCGGGAGCAACCGGCAACAGCGATTACCACCGAGGTCGCGCCACAACGGTTTCAATTACATCTGCCAAGTATTCTGCTTCTCGGATCTTCCTCGTATAGCCACGGTATTCTACGTATTTTTCTTACAATATATTTGTTTCTCAGTTTAACCGGACAAATTCTAACCATTGATTCGTTCTGCTTGATGTAGATATATACCATGGTAAATGGAAGATAAAATTGAAAATTACTCCTGTTATTTCAATGTGGACCATTTCCTTCATGATGTAGATGCCTGTAAAGAGAATGGGATGGCGGTAGAAGATGACTCCAATGAAATCAGTCTAACTTCGCAACCAAAATGCACCTTCAAATCTTCCCAGAAGATCTCAGCGGTCAGCGTACCTTCTAGGATACAGTAGCATTTGCAACCAAAATGCACCTTCAAATCTTCCCAGAAGATCTCAGCGGTCAGCGGACCTTCTAGGATACATGATCATTTTCTTCCTTTCTTGGGTGTGAAAGTAGGGATTTTCGAGGTATTCCATTTGGTAAGTATATACTTTTAAATACAATATAGGTGTAATTCTTATTCAATTGGGTGTAAAATGATGTAGAAATTTGGTGATTTTACATGCATGCAAATACGGTTGAGATTGCTCGAGAAGGTACAAAAATCCAAGGTACTATTTATGTCGTAAAAAAATCCAGCGTTCAGTGGAGGTTAACAGTCGTTAAGGGCAGCTGGGCAGGCACAACCATTAAGCTGCTAATTATGTCGAGGGCCATTCCGATGAATGGCAGTTGCAGGGAATGGAGATAGAATCATTGAGAGATTTGGAAAATAGCAAGCTGAGGCCGGCTGAAATTTTGACAGTCATGTAGGAAAATCCAACCTTCCATGCAAATAAATTTATAATGCATGTCACCGTGTAAAAAGGGACAACAAGAATGTTGTCACTTTGCATGTAAAACTTCCGATAGGATTTCTGCTGCCCTTCATCGGAATGGCCCTCGACATATTTAGCAGCTTGATGGTTGTGCCTGCCCTCAACGACTGTTAACCTTCACTCCTCACCGCCAACGCCGACGCCCACCATTACCACGCAATGAGAACAGACATTGACACTTCTTGGTTTTAACTGGCCTGTCGGTCGTTTTTTCCTTTCGGTGTCACCTGTAAACCCCGCTTCTTTCACATGCAAAGTAAACAACTTTGCATGTGAAAGAAGCGGGGTTTACAGGTGACACCGAAAGGAAAAAACGACCGACAGGCCAGTTAAAACCAAGAAGTGTCAATGTCTGTTCTCATTGCGTGGTAATGGTGGGCGTCGGCGTTGGCGGTGAGGAGTGAAGGTTAATAGTCGTTGAGGGCAGGCACAACCATCAAGCTGCTAATTATGTCGAGGGCCATTCCGATGAAGGGCAGTTGCAGGGAAAGGAAAAAACGACCGATAGGCCAATTAAAACCAAGAAGTGTCAATGTCTGTTCTCATTGCGTGGTAATGGTGGGCGTCGGCGTTGGCGGTGAGGAGTGAAGGTTAACAGTCGTTGAGGGCAGGCACAACCATCAAGCTGCTAAATATGTCGAGGGCCATTCCGATGAAGGGCAGCAGGAATCCTATCGGAAGTCCAACCTTCCATTGAGATGGATCATTGAGAGATTTTGCAAATAGCACGCTGAGGCCGGCTGAGATTTTGAAAGTCCAACCTTCCATGCAAATCAATTTATAATGCACGTCACCGAGTAAAAAGGGACAACAAGAATGTTGACATTGAAAAAAATTCGGTATAAAATTGATGTTAGTTTTTGTGCAAAATAATCACTTGTTGTAAGAAATTAAAAGATATGTTTACCCATATTGCTACCTTCGTATGTAAATTTCACCACACTTGTCACTTGTGCTTTTTAAGCACCGCGGACGACGCACACGACGGGGGTAATTTTGCCCATCGTGCGCGCGAATGGAAAATGCTCCACACTTGTACGTTTTAGCCCCGCGCACGACGCACACGACTGGGGAAAATTTTGCCTGTCGTACGCGCAGATGGAAACTGTTTCACACTAGGCGTTTTAACCCGCGTGCACAACGGGGCGTATTTTTGCCCTTCGTGCGCGCGGCTGGAAAATGCTCTACACTTGTGTGTTTTAAGCCACGCGGACAACGCGCACGACTGGTTTAATTTTTTCGTCATGCGCGCGGATGGAAATTGCTTCACACTTTTACGTTTTAACCCCTGCGGACGACGGGGTTAATTTTTGCCCGTCGTGCGCTCGGATGGACATTGCTGCACACTAGGCGTTTTAACCCACGCGCACGACGGGGTAATTTTGCCCGTCGTGCGCACGGCTGTAAATTGATCCACACTTGTGTGTTTGCCAGCACACGACGCACATGACGGGGTTAATTTTCCCCGTCGTGCGCGCGGATGGAAATTGCCGCACACTTGTGCGTTTTACCCCCACGGACGACGGGGTTAATTTTGTCCGTCGTACGCTCGGATGGAAATTGCTCCACACTAGGCGTTTTAACCCACGCACACGACGGGGGTAATTTTGCCCGTAGTGCGCGCAGATGGAAATTGCTCGACACTTGTACGTTTTAAGCCCCGCGGACGACGCGCATGACGGGGTTATTTTTGCCCGTCGTGCGCGCGGATGTGAATTGCTTCACACTAGGCGTTTTAACACCCCTGCGGACAACGGGGTTAATTTTGCCCGTCGTGCGCCCGGATGGAAATTGCTCCACACTTGTCCGTTTTAAGCCCCGCGCACGACGCGGGAATTTTGCCCGTCGTGCGCGCGGATGGAAATTGGTTTACACGTTGCGTTTTACCCCTCGCGCACGACGGGAGTAATTTTTGCCTGTCATGCGCACGGTTGGTAAATGATCCACACTTGTGCGTTTCCCGCGCACGACGCCCACGACGGGGGTAATTGCTTCACACTAGGCGTTTTAACCCCCGCGCACGACGGGGTTAATTTTGCCCGTCGTGCGCTAGGATGGAAATTGCTGCACAATAGGCGTTTTAACCGACGCGCACGACGGGGTAAGTTTGCCCGTCGTTCGTGTAGATGGAAATTGCTTCACACTAGGCGTTTTAACCCCCGTTCACGATGGGGTGTATTTTTGCCCGTCGTGCGCGCGGCTGGAAAATGCTCTACACTTGTGCGTTTTAAGCCCCACGGACAACGTGCACGACGGGGTTAATTTTGCCGTCGTGCTCGCGGATGAAAATTGCTTCACACTTGGTTGTTTTAACCCCCGCGGACGACGGGGTTAATTTTGCCCGTCGTGCGCTCGGATGGAAATTGCTCCTCACTAGGCGTTTTAACCCACGCGCACGACGGGGGTAATTTTGCCCGTCGTGCGCGCGGATAGAAATTGCCTAACACGTTGCGTTTTACCCCTCGCGCACGATGAGGGTATATAGCTGCCATGCTATTTACCACGCGCACGACGGGTGTAATTTTGCCCATCGTGCGTGCGGATGGAAATTGCTCAACACTTGTGCGTTTTAAGCCCCGCGGACGACGCGCACGACGGGGTTATTTTTGCCCGTCGTGCGCGCGGATGTGAATTGCTTTACACTAGGCGTTTTAACCCCGTGGACGACGGGGTTAATTTTGCACGTCGTGCGCCCGGATGGAAATTGCTCCACACTTGTCTGTTTTAAGCCCCGCGCACGACGGGGGAATTTTGCCCGTCGTGCGCGCGGATGGAAATTGGTTTACACGTTGCGTTTTACCCCTCGCGCACTACGGGGGTAATTTTTTCCTGTCGTGCGCATGGTTGGTAAATGCTCCACACTTGTGCGTTTCCCACGCACGACGCCCACGACGGCGGTAATTGCTTCACACTAGGCGTTTTAACCCCCGTGCACGACGGGGTTAATTTTGCCCGTCGTGCGCTAGGATGGAAATTGCTGCACAATTGGCATTTTAACCGACGCGCCCGACGGGGTAAGTTTGCCCGTCGTTCGCGCAAATGGAAATTGCTTCACACTAGGCGTTTTAACCCCCGTGCACGACGGGGCGTATTTTTGCCCGTCGGGCGCGCGGCTGGAAAATGCTCTACACTTGTGCGTTTTAAGCCCCGCGGACAACGCGCACGACGGGGGTAATTTTGACCGTCGTGTGCACGGATGGAAATTGCTCGACACTTGTGCGTTTTATGCCCCGTGGACGACGCGCACGACGGGGTTATTTTTGCCCGTCGTGCGCGCGGATGTGAATTGCTTCACACTAGGTGTTTTAACCCCCGCGAACGACGGGGTTAATTTTGCCCGTCGTGCGCCCGGATGGAAATTGCTCCACACTTGTCTGTTTTAAGCCCCGCGCACGACGCGGGAATTTTGCCCGTCGTGCGCGCGGATGGAAATTGGTTTACACGTTGCGTTTTACCCCTCGCGCACGACGGGGGTAATTTTTGCCTGTCGTGCGCACGGTTGGTAAATGCTCCACACTTGTGTGTTTCCCACGCACGACGCTCACGACGGGGGTAATTGCTTCACACTAGGCGTTTTAACCCCCGCACATGACGGGGTTAATTTTGCCCGTCGTGCGCTAGGATGGAAATTGCTGCACAATAGGCGTTTTAGCCGACGTGCACGACGGGGTAAGTTTGCCCTTCGTTCGCGCAGATTGAAATTGCTTCACACTAGGCGTTTTAACCCCCATCCACGACGGGGCGTATTTTTGCCCGTCGTGCGCGCGGCTGGAATAGCTCTACACTTGTGCGTTTTAAGCCCCGCGGACAACGCGCACGACGGGGGTAATTTTGCCCGTCATGCGTGCGGATGGAAATTGCTCGACACTTGTAAGTTTTATGCCCCGCGGACGACGCGCACGACGGGGTTATTTTTGCCCGTCGTGCGCGTGGATGTGAATTGCTTCACACTAGGCGTTTTAACCCCCACGGATGACGGGGTTAATTTTGCCCGTCGTGCGCCCAGATGGAAATTGCTCCACACTTGTCCGTTTTAAGCCCCGCGCACGACGCGGGAATTTTGCCCGTCGTGCGCGCGGATGGAAATTGGTTTACATGTTGCGTTTTACCCCTCGCGCACGACGGGGGTAATTTTTGCCTGTCGTGCGCACGGTTGGTAAATGCTCCACACTTGTGTGTTTCCCGCGCACGACGCTCACGACGGGGGTAATTGCTTCACACTAGGCGTTTTAACCCCTGTGCACGACGTGGTTAATTTTGCCCGTCATGCGCTAGGATGGAAATTGCTGCACAATAGGCGTTTTAACCGACGCGCACGACGGGGTAAGTTTGCCCGTCGTTCGCGCAGATGGAAATTGCTTCACACTAGGCGTTTTAGCCCCCGTGCACGACGGGGCGTATTTTTGCCCGTCGTGCGCGCGGCTGGAAAATGCTCTACACTTGTGCGTTTAAGCCCCACGAACAACGTGCACGACGGGGGTAATTTTGCCCGTCGTGCGCGCGGATGGAAATTGCTCGACACTTGTGCATTTTTTGCCCCACGGACGACGCGCATGACGGGGTTATTTTTGCGCGTCGTGCGCGCGGATGGAAATTGCTGCACACTTGTGCGTTTTAACCCCCGCGGACGACGAGGTTAATTTTGTCCGACGTGCGCTCAGATGGAAATTGCTCCACACTAGGCGTTTTAACCCACGCGCACGACGGGGGTAATTTTGCCCGTCGTGCGCGCGGATGGAAATTGCTCCACACTTGTCCGTTTTAAGCCCCGCGCACGACGGGGTAAGTTTGCCCGTCGTGCGCGCGGATGAAAATTTCGTTACACATTGCCTTTTCCCCCTCGCGCACGACGGGGGTAATCTGGCACGTCGTGCACACGGCTGTAAATTGCTCCACAATTGTGCGTTTGCCCGCACACGACACGCACGACGGGGGTAATTTTGCCCGTCGTGCGCGCGGATGGAAATTGCTCGACACTTGTGCGTTTTATGCCCCGCGGACGACGCGCACGACGAGATTATTTTTGCACATCGTGCACGCGGATGGAAATTGCTGCACACTTGTGCGTTTTAACCCCAGCGGACGACGTGGTTAATTTTGTCCGTCGTGCGCTCGGATGGAAATTGCTCCACAGTAGGCGTTTTAACCCACGCATACGACGGGGGTAATTTTGCCCGTCGTGCGCGCGGATGGAAATTGCTCGACACTTGTGCGTTTTATGCCCCGCGGACGACGTGCACGACGACGTTATTTTTGCCCGTCGTGCACGCGGATGTGAATTGCTTCACACAGTAGGCGTTTTAACCCCCGCGCACGATGGGGTTAATTTTGCCCGTCATGCTCTCGGATGGAAATTGCTGCACACTAGGCATTTTAACCCACGCGCACGACGGTGGTAATTTTGCCCGTCGTGCGCGCGGATGTGAATTTCTTTACCCCTGCGGACGATGGGGTTAATTTTGCCCGTCGTGAGCTCGGATGGAAATTGCTGCACACTAGGCGTTTTAACCCACGCGCACGACGGGGTAAATGTTGCCCGTCGTGCGCATGGATGTGAATTTCTTCACACTAGGCGTTTTAACCCCCGCGGACGACGGGGTTTATTTTGCCCGCCGTGCACACGGATGGAAATTTCTTTACACGTTGCATTTTCCCCCTCGCGCACGACGGGTGTAATTTTGCCCGTCGTGCGCACGGTTGGTAACTTCTCAACACTTGTGCGTTTTAAGCCCATGCCGCGCACGACGCGTAGGCTGTAGCGCATTGTTCGCGGGGAGTAATATACTCCGTTCTGGGTCGACGCGCACAACGGTGTCGTATAGTGTAAACTATTTCTTTGAAAAGGATATTAAGGGCGGGATGGTAATTGCACCAATAGTCCTAAAAAGTTGCTTTCATAGGGGCTATAAGGGCGGGATGGTAATTGCCCCAAAAGTTCCGGGCGCGTAAGAGCGCGTTGGTAATTGCACCAAAAGTTCCTCATGTTCCGCTTTTAACAACAGCCGGGGGATCGGATCGGACGGTCAGGAGGGGTCAAGCGCATGAATCCCATCTGAGCACGAGCTCAGTCGCATTTTACCTATATATATATATATATATATATATATATATATATATATATATATATATATATATATATATATATATATATATATATATGAAAAGTAAGTGTGTATGTATTGATATGAACAAGGACTACATCAGGGTAGGGCCAACAAGCAGGACAGGCGAGGGAGAGGCTGGTGAGCAGTCACCGTGCACAAGGCCTACCAGGCGAAGCCAAGAAACAAAAAGGAAAGAAAGGAGAAACCTATACTGGGGGGCGCACAAAAGACGGCCTACAAGATACCCCAGTTCTCAAAAGGTGTAATATCCACATGATCCAAGCCATCAGGGATACTACCAGCCAAGGCGTCCGAGATGTCCAGGGAGATCCTAGCCAGAAGGGCTGTCGCAGGGGACCTGAGGGATCTGAAGATGCGGCAGTTCCGCTCCATCCAGATGAAAGATATAGAGATATATATTTTTTTTGGCAAGTAAAAGGATCTATATTGTTAACAATAATAGAATACATACAAAAATTTTACGCTAATGGTTTCAGTAGATAAGTGGAAGAGAGGGGAGAGGGCACAAGCGCCGTCACCCACTACCTCCAACTATAGACCTTCACCAAAAGCGCAATACAGCAGTTCCCACAAGTATAAAATCATATCTAACTGGCCTGAAGGAGAAGAACAATTTATCCGACATCAATAAAATCCCAATTGAATAAGGGGGTCTTGTCTGTAGCCTCATCTGTATCTATGTCATGGAGAGAGATAAGAACATCTGTCGCAATATCCTTGAATATATCCGTCTTCTCAACTTTAGTATCTTCAAAAATCCTCTTGTTATGCTGCTTCCAAATGTGCCAAACCAAGGAGGCTAACACTGACTTAGGAAGAACCCCAACATGATCCGATTTGGTAGAAAGGGAGAGGATCAGATCACAAGTGCCTGTTAGGGAGTTAGGAATTACACCTTTGTAACCCAGCTTCAACAGACTTCTCGTCAGAAGATAGCGAGAGTAATTGCATTCAAAGAACAAATGTGAGATGGACTTAGCTGCATGACCATCACATAGGACGTAAGATTGCACAGTAATTATTCTGCACTTGGACAGATAGTCTCGCGTAGGAAGTTTGCCTCTAAGTGCATGCAGCAAGAAGAGGGACATTTTCGGAATAACTCTCGAAGGCCACACAATTTTTGAGTAAGCAAATGGGGCCTGCTGCTCTCGAGAGCCCTCCCACGCCGTGCGAAAGGAGCAAGTGGGGGCCGGGACCCACTTCCACCCGTCAGGGCCCTGGCCTAGTGAAATAGAGCTGAGAATAGGCAATAAAGGCTGGATGTAAGGATCATTAGCCCAAGTCGTCCCATTCCAGAAATCATATACACTCTTCATCTCTGTTCCAGGTGGAGGGGGATGGAGGAGATAGAGGGGACCATTTGGATGCCAATTGTCAAACCAAAAGGAGGTTGTTGAGCCATCATTGACAGTGTGCTTGATGAGCTTTTGGGAAATACTACGATTCTTGAGTAGAAATTTCCAAGTCCCTGATTGTGTCGGAGAAGCCTTAGTGTAGTAGAATCCATAAGTGACCGCCGCATAGTTCCTCTTCATAAACTTTGCCCAGAAACACTCTGTTGTAAGCACTCTCCAAGTTAGTCGAACCCCAGAGGCAACATTCATATCTTCCAATAATCTAAGGCCCACACCCCCCTCTTTCTTAGGGGTGCAAAAATCCTTCCAGGCCTAAATATTAGATTTCCCACATATAAATCTCGTGCAAGCGGAGTTAATAGTGAGAATAACAGATGGATGAAGTCGATAAGCTTGCGTCCAGAAAGCCACCATACCATAAATCACAGACCAGACCAATTCAATTTTACCATCAATAGAAAGCAAAGAGGAAGACCGGCCTGCTAGTCTCCTATTACAATTATCAACTAGCCGACCATATATCGAAGCCCTTTGGTATTTAGAGGAAAGGGGCAAACCCAAATAAGTAGAAAAAGAAGATACCTCTTTGATGCCCAGAATAGAAGCAAGATCCTTTGAGTTATGTACCCCTTTACTGAAAATGGCTGAACTTTTATCCCAATTAATATGGAGGCCATAGAGAAGATAAAACTTATCCAATACCTCTTTAAGACCATGAAAGGAACGTGTGTTCACACGGTAGAAAACAAGTAGATCATCTGCAAAAAGCAAATGGGAAATCACACCAACCCTATGCAGGGGTTGAATAGTACGAGAAGATTCTACCCTAGCTCGGAGCTCTAACAAGTCTTGGGCAATCGGACTAATTTTCGATGTCCGGAGGGAGGTTGGCCCCTCGGATCTTGGAGCTCGAGAAGCGGCTTGATATGGTGGTGCCTCGTCGGAGAAGCCAACATGTGCTAGGTATTGTGGCTATCTCGGTGCGGTTTATGATGGACCGAGGATGCTCAAATCTTGCCTGCTTGACTTATGATTGGACGGAGCTTGGATGATGCCTGGGGCATATGAACACATTTAATATGTTGTTTCTGTCCTTATTTATCTAAGTTCGATTGTCAGATGAGCAAACTTGGTAGCGCAATTGGTCGAAATATGGTACCAGAACTGTGGCAGTTCTGATCGACGACCACTAGTTTTGATTGAGGACTGGGTGACTTGAATCGATCCACTGTGAGCACTGATGAGGCTGTGGGGCAAGGTTCGTGCCCCGACAAGGCATTGGCAGTGAGCATCGAGCTCCTGATAATGCTTGGAAGCCAAGTTCGAGCTTCGATAAATCTGGGATGTGGAGGCTGAGCTTCGGGAGTCTTGGGAGCTCAAATTTGCTTGGAAGTCCATATTATGCTCGATATAACTGTTCGATGGAGTTTAGCGTTGGAGGGGGGTGAACTCCCAGCTTGATGGAGATTGGAAAGGCAAAAACAAGCTCTGTCCCAACTTGAGTGAAGTCTGGCTGGATCGCGACGGTTGACAAGTTCGGAGCAGTCTAATCGTTGCCAGATCTGAAGTCCTTTTGAGTAGATGATCCTGTATTGGTTATCCACTCTCTATGGTTGAAGATGACTACATCATTGGATTTGAGAGGAACTCGACGAGCTGGTTCGAAGCTCGAAGAGTTGATAAGTCTCGAAATTTTTTCCGATGTTCTGAGGAAGGTTGGCCACCCAGAGCTTGGAGCTTGGGAAGCAACTCGGCATAAGGAGGATATCCTCCAATGTGGTGTCTCAATGGAGAAACCAAACTGGGTGGTGGAGTAGGTGGCTTTACCATTTGTCAGGACGAGTCTTGGCAAGCCTGCTCAAAAAATGGGTTAGTTGAAGAAACATATTACCCAACTAGTGCCATAGTTAGCAAAGCATCTCGACATTCTGAAAGCTAGGCTTGAGTTTCCTAAATCCCGAAAGCAATGCATTCTGGAAGCAAGGCATCTCGGCTTTTGGATCGAGCAATGGCAGCACGGATTGCTCTCGGCTTACCCTTTTTCTCTCGTGGATGATGTTTCAGGCGTGGGCTTCGACCTTTGACCGGTTTGAACTCGACACGAGCAGTTTAAACGAAGGGCGCTATAATTCGGTATGATATTATCATCGAGGGAGCGATGGATTCGTTGGAAGCTGGCCTACGAGCTTGTGCCATTTTGATGAGCTTATTTGGATCTCAGTTGGAGAACTCGAGCTAGGGTCGAGTTTGATCGGTGCCTAGTGGCCCTTCGTGGGACATGCGTAATCATCTTACTGACCTGCAAGGTGACATAGTGGGAGGAACCATCTCATCATGTACTAAATTTGATAACAAATACAAATTCAAAATTATTCAGTATGCTGGGAAAAAACTCCCTAAAAGGATTTGGAGCCTTCGTCAGGGTGACGCCTCCCTGTTGATTCTGTTTGAGGCGATTGGGCTGGAGGTTCGGTTTGAGCCCTGATGGAAACCTGCAAGGAGAATCGAATGCTGAACTCCTTTAGGATTGAGATCATAGCCCCACGCTGAACCCTTTCCACCTCGATGAACCTATAGGCTTCGCTGCTGACGAACGAAGCTCGAGCGAGGATCTCGGTAACCTTGGAGTTTGATGCCTGATCATAGAAGCTCTGTTGGAAGGAGATCATAAACATTCGTTGATTGATGCCAATCACTTGGAATGAGGCCCTCGGCGGATGTCTCAAGCTTGGTATGTCAAGTGGAACGAAGTGGCTCGACAACGGTCTCTGACTCTGGGGTGGGTTGGGTCGATCAAGCTCGGATCGAAGGAATGTCAGAGGAACGGCCTCTAACTTGATCATGGATTGATCGATCTTCGATGATTTTCGACCAAGGGAATGTTCGGGTGAACACTGAACAACCACGAGGAGGGTTTGGTGGGTCAAACTCGCTCTCAAAGTGAGTTGAAGCACCCTCCGAGGGACCGGCTTCCTGGGCCTCGACTCTCGATCGAGTCACCTACAAGTAGATAGTCGATCTCCTGTATGTGATTTGGGCAAATAAATGAGGATTTTGAGTTTAGAGTTCAACAATACACTGCTTCTCCTCCATAGAGACGCTCGTTCTGCGACTATTAGAGTCGGCTCGACGCTCAGAGGTGGGTTAAACTTCATCGATCAGTGCAGTTGGTCAAAGATTCGATCCTTGTCGATCGAGGCAAGCGACTGCGGCATTCGACTGCGGCTAAGATTCTCGTCGATGAAGGTATGAGGCACAGACCCTCGTCGTTCGATGTCAGGAAGACTTGCACTCTGTTGTGCGTCTATGAGGAGCTTCGATCTCTGTTCTATCGAGGCATGGGTGCCTCGAACTCTACTGATCCGGCCATAGTAGTCTTGATTTTCTATCAATTGAGATGTGGTTGCCTCGAATTCTGTTGATCGGGTCCTAGGAGCCTCGATGTTGGTCGATCGATGCTCGGCAGCCTCGATCTTGGTCGATCGGTGCCTGTCTGCCTCGATCACGATGCCTTGGGAGCCTCGAGGTTGGTAGATCGATGCTCGACATCCTCAAACATGCATGAACTTGGCGAGGATTTGATCTATCTTGATCAGTACTCGAAGGGAAGATCGATCACTGAGCTGTTCGATTGATTTGCTCGACATTCTATTATGGTTGGTCGGAGTGGTCGATTGGTGACCTAGTGGATGGCCGAATAAAACGGTCATGTGGTGGTTGGAGGAGCTGCTCGCGATATTGAGGACGGCCGGAGCAACTAGCAGCAGTCGATCGATGTGGGTGAACTCGGTTTCCATCAACATCGGCATCGGGTTGATCGATCGTCGTTGAAGGCAGAGTGATGCCCTCAAGGTTGGCATTGAGTCGATCAACTCTGACCAGAGGGGAGGATTCGTCGGTCGACTTCATTGGAGGGCCAGATCAAAACCCCGATGACCAGAAGCGTAACTCGCTACCAACCTCTCAAAGTAAAATCGTGTCCACCCATGGACCAAAGCGTGACTCGCTACCAACCTCTCAAAGTAAAATCGTGTCCACCCATGGACCGAAGTGTGACTCGTCATCCATCTGAGGTACATCATTTGGAGTGTGGTGATGGACGTGAGCATCAGTGGTACATACCTCTTAGGTGGCATTTGCATGGGAAAACAAACTCATATCAAAGATTTTCAAGTTCAAATCATATGAGTTACCTTTCTGTGATACGTGTGATGCAGTTGTAATCTTCATATAGTCCCATACATCCTTAGGCAGCATGTTGAAGAATCGGCCTCCATTCATCTTCATCATGGACTCCTGCACATCAAACTACAGTCCTCTACTGAAGAAGTAAAGGAGGTCGTCCGTGTCATCCCATGTTTCGGTAATTCGTCCACCAAGCTGATGAATCTACCCCAAGCTTACCAAAGCGTCTCTTCAGCGAGTTGGATGAAAGTGAAAATCAGGTCCCTTGGTGTGTGGAGTTACCTCGCCTGAATCTCGATGGTGGACGTGGCTCCTCCATCAAGATTATCAAATCCCGACGATGTTTGTAGAGCAATTGAATCCCTATCATGTAAATGTGACAACCCCTATGATATGACCAATTGGGTCACACTTTGGGTAAGTTCATGGAGTTGGGCTTGGGCTATGGTTTGGGTTTCGATCCATTAAGCTTCGTCTTGGAGTTGGTCTTCTTAAAGCAATTCTAGGTGGGAGTTTTGTGGTGGTGGTGGAGGGTTAAGAAAGGAGAGTTTGTGAGGTAGGTCGTAGGTATATGATGGTGGGTTGGAGGGACATGTATGGTTTTGGCTTTAGGTAAAGACATGTGACTGCATCCCACATCTTATACAAAGCACTGTAACTTAAAGAACGTGATCATAACCTCCCGTCTGAGCATCACGTGAGAATAGATTCCTGAAATTCTCCACCCATCAGGCTTCCACATGTTCTCCAAATAGCACCTGAAATGTAAAAGATAAATCTAAGGCAAGCTCATCAGTGGTACAATTGATCGCACCCCGGATACACGTCCCGAGGCGACGGTTGTAGTTTTACCGCAAGCGCACGGTATGGTGGCGAGCGGGTATCGAACACAGGGAGGACGAATGACCGTGCTTGCTCCTGATCAACCTGGCTATTTAGGAACAGAGATAATTGTCTTGGGCGATCCTGTCACAATCGTCAGACAAATTTACGAAATATCAAATCAAATAAAGAACGTCTAGGGAATGGGGAATCCCCGCTACTCACCGTATTTCATAAATGTGGTTCGTTGGTATCAAAATTGCTAGAATGAGAATTTGGATGAACTAGTTGCAACTAAATGTAGAACCAAACTCACGCTCTCGCGCTGTTGCCGGTCTATAGCTATCCTAGGTTTGGGTCCAATCTCTTGCAAACCCTAGCCTAGGGAAGCTAGCATTAGGATCAACATCATCGTCCAATTGCGCACCGAGCCCAATCTCTTGCAAACTCGGTCCACAATCTAAATTAGGATAGTTCCTACCCGTCCAATCTCTTGCAAACGGGTATCGGCACGGAATTGCAACCGGAGGTCCTAGTATCGGTCCAATCTCTTGCAAACCGATACTTCGAAAATCCGACTCCAACCCAATTCGGCTTTCTAGGGCTTCCTACCGAATTGGGATCCAATCTCTTGCAAATCCCAATTGATATGAATACCTAGCTATCCGTAGTAATTCGATCCCAATCTAATCCCTAATAACAATCCTAGCTCAATTTCTACCAATTCAACACAAATGAGAAATAGGGCTTGTAGGGTTCATCCCCACGCCCCGAGACGTGGAGACTACTCACAAATCATAGCAATAGCACAAAAATAATCAATGAAATAGGCAATGGAATTCATCACAACAATGATATAAACAATAAAAATAGAGTTTTTGGGGAAGAGAAATGCAAACCAATGTAGATCTTCAATTAATCCAACAAAAATCCAAGTTTTTCTCTTCTCCAATCACAATTAATAAAACTAAAAAGTAGACTCAAAAAGCTGCAAAAAATCTGAGAGATGGCTCTCCAAACTAGGGTAAAAACAGAGCTTAAATAGCCCCAAAAATCGTCTAAAAATCCTGACCAATACGACCCTGCACAGCCTGTTTTCCGCAAATTTCGCTACAGGCAGCGCATCGCACTCGGCCGAGTGACAAAAGTCGCTCGGCCGAGTGAAAACCCTGTCAATTTCCAGTAAGTCGTGGGCTTCAGGGGTCTTCAGTTCGGGGGCGGCTCGGCCGAGTGAGTTGTCGTCACTCGGCCGATGGCTTCACTTCACTCGGGCGGACGGGATTTACCACTCGGCCGAGTGGGTCTTCTGAAGCTCAGGTGGCCGAAAAACAGAAACTTCGATATTTTGAAGGGGCTTCGTCTGGGCGCCACTCGGGCGGACGTGGTATCGTCACTCGGCCGATGTGGTCTCCGTCGCTCGGCCGAGCACACATGGAAATCGTGTCTGAACGGGTCGGCCGACCAGTGTCTCGCTGGTCGGCCGAGTGGCTCCTCCACTCGGCCGAGTGGGACACAAAAAATGCCCAATCTGATTGTTTTGGCCTCCTCGTCGCTCCTGCGACGTCCATTCTTCTTCCGCTCCTTTCCAACAGCAAAATACCCCTCGGGGAGGTCGTCGGTGGCCGTCTATCGTGAGCGCATCTCATGATCACTCCAAATCGCGCCAAATCACCTGAAATGCGACAAAAACAACAAATCGTGAAAAGCATCGCAATATCGTCGATATATCGTGAAAAACATGATTTGGGCGATCCAAATGGCATGCAAACATGCGGAAAAAAGGTGTAAAATAAGGAGTGATCAAAATCCCCCAAGCTTGCCTCTTACTCGTCCTCGAGGAAGATAAGTAAAAAGCGAACCCGGTGGATTCGGAAAACGAAAACGGCGAAAAAAAACGAAATAAAAAAATGAAAAACGAAGAAGAATGAAAACCAATCGAAAATAAAGAAAGAAAGAAAGTAGGGAAGAGGTAGGATGCTAGATCATTTTCTCAGGACGTGGGTTTCACTTACTCTTATAGCATGCACCGAGTGAGAAATACATGTCAAAGAATCTCATTTTGATATCATAGTATAATAGTGCAAGTAGAAAATAGAAAACCCACGAACAATGGTATAATCATGAAAAACGGAATAATTTTAAAATTAACATCGCCTGAATCATCTAAAGCGGTATACAAATCTCAGATCACACACTTTTCAATTAAACGCTTTCTATCTGGAGTATAAGAGTATCACATCATAGAATAGAGAGAATAGAAAAGTATGGATTTCATGAAATGAATGCTACGCTTAGATTTCTGGATTTCGTAAAGCTAGAAACAATCTCACCGAGTATAGAATATTACTTAGCCTAGGTTGTCGTGCAATGTCAAGTAGTCACTCTCTCACACATCAATGGATCCCCTCCCCCAAGCTTGTCTAAAAGCGTGGTGGCACAAAAATATTTACATCCCCATTTTTACATAGCTCCAAAGGCAAAGAAGAGAAAGAAGCAAGAAAGTAAGCGAGATGGGATCTTTTATTGAGGATTTTTCCTCTTTTCTCTCTTTTTTTTTCTTTTTTTTTCTTTTTTTTGCAAGATATATACAATGATCCCAACTCAAAGAGAGATAATGATATACAAGAATGTTCTCCTCTCTTTTTATTATTGCTTTTTTTTTCTTTTTTTTTCAGAATGAGAGGTTTGGAGCTAGGAATTAATAGCGGGGGAAATGCCATAAAATAGAGTCACTAAGGGGAGATTCACCAATGATTTTTAAAAGTAGAGAAATGATGTTCAAGATTTGTGGAGAAAGAAATAAATATAACTCTCGGCTCACTCTATAAGACATGCACGACAACTTCAGCGGGGTAATCTAATCTACTCAGTTTCGATCACAAAAAAGCTAACTGATCCAGATATATCATAGCTAATCATCATTCAATCATCCGGAAGTGAAGTGTACAATTCATGCATATAGAAGTGATAAAGGAAAAGGAATCAGTACTCCAGATATAGGCATTCAATGCGTGAATCTTGGTGTGTTTTCTGTGATAGCATACATATGAATATTCAGGCTCAGCTAATAATAAAATTTCATCCATTTTCATGCGGAAAAAGTGTGGGTTACTATTTCTAAATGCAAAGCAAGTCATAGCATATGATATCAGAAATGAAATCTAAGACACGACAATTATAGCATGCATATAGAATAAGCTAACTCCACGTAGACATCATCACAGAAAATTCATCTCTAGCATGAGATGAAAAAGAAAGAAGTAAAGATAAAAGGAAAATAGAACTATGCAATGCGGCACACAGGAAAGTAAGGAAAACGTGATGCATGGCAAAAAATAAAAGAAAAATAATGAAAAATGAGTGCAAAAGTGAAAAGCGGTGTGAAAAACTGAAAATAAAGGTGGCAAATCGAAAAAAGAACGTGAGAACTCACTCCCCCAAGCTAAACGGCACAGTGTCCTCAATGTGCAAAGTGTGGCACACGGAGAGACAAGTAAAGGGAGGAGCAAGTGAGGATGCATGCATGATGGGAAGAAAAAAGACAATAAAAGGAAAAAATAAAGAAGGGAAAATATGATGCGGATAGGATGCATGCACAGATATGAGTGATACGAATATATATGTGTCACCGAAAAAACGCTCCCTCTCTCCCAAAAAGATATATATAGATGTGATCAAAATGAGAATCCCAAGTAGATATGATATGATATGCACAAAGAGATATGATCGAAAATATAATCCCAAAATAAGTGAGGGGAGGGGGGGGACAAAAGTGCAACAGGACCCAGCAGAGAAGGGCAGCACAACGGCAGGAATGGGTAAAGGCCTCAAGAGTGCCTAAGAAGGCGGTGCCGCGCCGTCTCCGTCCTGAGGCGGAGGGGGTGGTGGTGGTGGTGTAGGCTGCTGAGCTGGGGTGGGCGTGGAAGTGGAAGCAGGTCTAGTGTGTGTGGAAGTGTGAGTGGGAACCTGCTGGGTGGGTGGGGGTACGCGCGGAAGACGCTCTAAGATCTGTGTCAGGCAGTAGTGGATCTGAGGGATCAGGTCAAAGCGTCCAGCCATCGTAGAGACGGTGGAGGACAGGGTCCTAAGGTCTCCTCTAAGACCACTCACCGCCAACTCAAGAGCACGTATGCTCTGCAGTACAGTGTCGGGCGGGGGTGGTGCAGAGGGACGCACCTGTCGGGGCTGCGCAGGGCGAGGCTGGCGTACGCGAGTGGAGTATGTAACGGGCTCAGCAGGGAATGGGACGAAAGGTGCCGCGCCTGGAAATGTGGGCCGGGTCTCAGTGTGAGGTCGGGGCGGGCGGTGAGAAGTGGAGGCAGCGGCAGCGAAAGAAGAGTACAAATGCGGCTGCGAGGCGGCTAGAGAGGTCAGCGGCACAGAAGTGTGGACAGACGCCACGACGCTCTCAGAGAATACGGCAGCTGTGGAGACAGAGGACTCTACCGCTGGGGTGGAAGTGTGTGGACCGAAAGGCGCAATCCCAGCGGAGATCATGCTAGCCATGGTCTCCACGACCGTGGCGAACGAGGGCTCTCCACTCTCAACAAAGGTCTGCGGGCGCTCGGGGAGTGCGGAGCAAAGAGGCTCGACGGACAGAGGGCCGGAGGTGGCAGCGGGAGTGGTGGGGACAGCCTCGGCAGTGGTGACAGTGGTGGAAGTGGGCTCAGCAAGAGTACTCTCGACACTGGCAGAGGTGGGGACAGAAGTGTCAAGAGCAGCGGAAACGTCAGGAACAGGCTGAGGGGCCACAGGGTCGACGGGGTCGGCAGCAGGCTCGGCAGGGTATGCAGCAGGGTCTGCGGGAGCAGCCTGGGCAGCGTGGGCAACGTGGGCCTGCTCGGCCTGCTCGGCCTCCTCGGCCTCGAGCACGTACGCAGCAGGGATGAGGGCATCCATCGCTGGGAGCCAGTAAACGTGGGCCGGTGCAATCTGGGTCCGAGCTGGGCTCGGGAGAATCATGTAGTCGGCACCGAAAGGGCCGTGCAACCAGACCCAGTGACGCTCACCATGCGGACGAAGCATCTTCATCCGGGCCATAACGTCTATCGACAGAGAAGTGGGGCCCGATACTCGCCGCAGGTCGTCGGGGAAGTCCTCGCCGGTCATAAGAGCCAGCAAGGTAATCAGGCCGCCGCAGCATATCGGTGAGCGAGCGCCCACCGATACAATGATGCGGTCTAAGTACCATGCCGCGATATCGATCACGACAGCGGGGACAAGCTCATCTCCATCCCTAGATAGAGCTCTGGGACGTGTCATCGCATAGAGCATGTAAAGCTCTGGCGTAGACATCGTGCCCGGCTCATATCTGGCCAAAAATGTCGTCGCCATAAGGCGCTGAGCAATGCGAAGGCAGGGATGTACGATGGCCGAGGCCTTGGCCCTACTAGGGTCAAAGGCGGCGTGGAGACCCGTGATACGTGCCCAGAAGGCACCGGCGTCGAAAGAGGGTGGGGGGATATGTGTGGGGCCATAACCGCGATCGGCTCCGGGGACTGCGGGCCAAGAGAAAAACGCTCTCATCATATCGAGAGTGACCTGGCACTCTCGATCCATGAACCGGAATGAGCATCCCTCATCGGTCCGGGCGATCGAACTCAAAACCTCAAGTGTCGGGCGGGTAAAAGTATCCGCCGACACCTGAAGGAAGTCGCGCCAACCCACGTTGTCGTACAACGTGAGTATCCCCTCAAGTACCCCCAGGCGTCCTAGGTCAGCGAGGTGTGCAAACCTGGAGGGTACGATCGAGTGCTGGGAGATACGCTCGAAGACGGCGCGGTGTGCGTCGTCTCGGAACGTAATCCCGAGCGGCCCGACCAGTGGAGCCGATGGTGGTGGCTGTGGATCGGCAGGGAGAGGCTGTGCGGGATGTGGGTGCGCTGCAGGCTGTGCGGGGTGTGCGGAGCCTGGAGGCTGTGCTGGGTGGACGGCGTGTGTGGGGGAAGGAGGAGGAGACTCTTTCGCCTCGTGGGCGGGGCCGGCGTCATCCGACCTCTTCCGCTTAGCGGAAGGTCTCCTCGTCCGAGGCCGTGTCCGGGGCGGCATATCAACCCCGAGCGCGCCGAAAAGTGAAAAAGTGCGGCGTGTGCAGAAAGAGTGGAAAGAGTGTACCAAAACACGCCGCGAGTGCTAAGCGGTGGAAGCGTGCGAAGTCCGCGCCTCCACGAAATCCAAAACAGCCAGTAGGAGCTCCCATGGCCTCCCCTAAGCTCCAAAAAGCAACCTGCGCATGGAAAAGCGATATCAGCGAGTAATAATCAAAATGTATGGAGCAATAGGGGTATAACAGATAGATATGGGAATTGATTCGGGTTAGGGGTTCGATTAATACACGGATCCTCGAAAACTACGCAAAAAGAGAAGAAAATGGGCAAATCGAGCTATACCGGAGGCGATCGGAGACGAGGCCGCCGGCGGCGACTCGGGCGGGGCGCGGCGTCGGTCGGCCGGCGGTGGCTGGCCGAGCGGCGGCGCACGCGGGCGTGGTCGGGCGAGTGGGGGTTGGGGCGAAGGGGAATCGGGCGAGGGTAGGCGAGGGGGCGCGGGCGGATTTGGGAATTTTAGATTTCGAAATCCGCGCCCCTTCGTCACTTATATAATAGTAAGTTACGACTCGGCCGAGTGACGTGGTCACTCGGCCGAGCGAGGCAATAGAAATTTTCTCCCCGATATCGCTTCGGCCGAGTGGATTTGCCAGCCTCGGCCGAGTGGAGTAAGTCCATTCGGCCGAGTGACTCAAGCTACTCGGCATGACTCGCCCTAGGAGGGTATCCGTTTTACTCGGCCGAGTGAATATATATACTCGGCCGAGTAGCTGTTATATCGAAATCAAGAAAATAAACAGAGAGTTGGGTTCAGCAGACTTCCCTCGTTCGTGAGCGGCTCGGCCGGACGAACTTCTGGACTCGGCCGAGTGACTAGTATACTCGGCCGAGTGAGCCTTGTATTCTGCTGTTTGTCTTCGTTTGGGCTCTAAACTCCGTCTTTCTTTCTCCAGTCGATTTCATGCTCCTCCTAAGCGTCGAACGCCTTCTTGGGGCGCTCCTCATCGTCTCGTTCATCCTCCTCATGATGATCTACCTATCTTCTCTCCTGTCAAGAAAAATAGGACCCGTTATCACAAAATTTTTGGTCGGATGACTCAAAATACTAAAAATTTCTAAAACGAAAATAAAGAAAAAGTAAAAATAAAGCAAAAACCGTCGGGTTGCCTCCCGACAAGCGCTCGTTTTAGGTCGTGAGCTCGACCCCCTATAGTTTTCAATCAATGCGGGATGTTTGGTGCATACGAGATGCACCCGTCAAACTTCCCGGGGAGCGCGCTTGGATTCGAACGTGGCGGCGTAGCGTTCTCCCGCGGTGGTCTCCTATCTCGAATAGTGTTGGGGGGAGGCTCCCCCAAGCTAGCATTTGCCCCGGTCAACGGCTTAACCGGCGATGCCGATTTCCGTGCCGGCGGAGCTTTCTTTGGAGACTTTAATTTCGAGAGCTTGCAGAGCTCTCAAATCCTCGCGACATCAGCGTCGCCTTCATCTTCATCAGCGGAGAAGTCGGGGGAATCGTCTTCAATCTTTTCATCTTGGCCTAAATCCGGGCCTTCATCAAATCCTTCATCAAAAAGGGCGCCAATTGAGTGAGGAATCGCCTCCTCTATCACCTCATCAAGGAGGTCCATGAGATCATCCGACCGCTCTTTAAGCAAATATACTCTATTGGTTTCGCCCGTCGGGATCCCCTCGGAATAGTGCTTAAGCCTTTGACCATTTACTTTGAATGTGGTACCATCCTTGCTTTCCAACTCGATAGCTCCTCCCGGTTGTATGTGCTTGATGGTGAAAGGTCCCGACCAACGTGACCTCAACTTCCCGGGAAATAGTCGGAGTCGGGAATTGTAGAGCAAGACCTTGTCTCCCACCTTGAAGTCCGTGACAGTTATACGTGCATCGTGGAAAATCTTGGTCCTTTCCTTGTAAATTCTCGAGCTCTCATAAGCGTCTCTCCTTATTTCATCAAGTTCGTTGATGTCCAAGAGTCGCCTCACCACCGCACTCTTATAATCGTAGTTAAAGGTCTTGATGGCCCAATATGCGCGGTGTTCCAACTCTACCGGCAAGTGGCAAGCCTTCCCATAAACTAGGCGGAACGGTGTAGTACCGATGGGGGTGCGAAAGGCCGTGCGATAGGCCCATAGAGCATCGTTTAACTTCATTGACCAATCCTTTCTAGACCGATCCACGGTTTTCTCGAGAATTTGCTTGATTTCTATATTTGAGACTTCTACTTGGCCGCTTGTCTGGGGGTGATAAGCCATTCCAACTCTATGATTTACCCCGTACTTCTTTAGCATGGCTTCAAACTTGTTCTCTATGAAGTGGCTTCCCCCGTCGCTTATCAAGGTACGCGGCACTCCAAAGCGCGGAAAGATATTTTGCTTGAAGAATTTGGAGACGACCCTCGCATCATTAGTAGGGGTGGCAATAGCTTCCACCCATTTGGAGACATAGTCAACGGCCAATAGGATGTACTTGTTGCCATTGCTCGACGGAAAAGGCCCCATGAAGTCTACTCCCCAACAATCAAAAAGCTCAATCTCCTGGATGGGTCTCATCGGCATCTCATTGCGCTTGGAGATATTCCCGGTCCGTTGACATCTATCGCAACCCTTCACAAAAGCGTGGGTGTCTTTAAACATTGTGGGCCAGAAGAATCCGCTCTGCAAGATCTTAGCGGTTGTTTTAGAGGCGGCATGATGTCCCCCGCATGGTAGACCGTGGCAATGCAAAATGATAGACGTTGCCTCCTCTTTAGAAACGCACCTACGAATGACACTATCTTTGCATATCTTGAAAAGGTAAGGATCTTCCCAAAAATAGCTACGGACCTCATGCATAAATCTCCTCTTTTGTTGCGTGGACATCCCATGCGGTTTGATTCCGCACGCCAAGTAGTTGACGAAGTCCGCGTACCAAGGTACTTCCTCGGTCCTTACCGCATATAGCCTCTCATCAACAAATGTGTCGTCAATAGGTAAGCTCTCATCCTCCTTGTCGCGAATGAGCCTAGATAAATGATCCGCCACGACATTGTCTGTACCCTTCTTATCTCTGATCTCTAGGTCGAATTCTTGCAACAAGAGTATCCACCTAATCAACCGGGGTTTGGCCTCCTTCTTGTTTAAAAGATACTTCAATGCCGCATGGTCGGTGTGGACAATCACCTTGGAACCGAGGAGGTAGGAGTGAAACTTCTCTATGGAATAGACGACCGCTAGAAGCTCCTTTTCGGTAGTTGTGTAGTTTTTCTGCGCGTCATCCAATGTCTTGCTTGCATAGTATATCGCATGAAGCTTCCTATCTTTCCTTTGTCCCAATACCGCTCCAATGGCTTGGTCGCTAGCATCGCACATTAGCTCAAAAGGGAGGCTCCAATCCGGCGGTTGAATGATGGGCGCTGAGACTAGCGCTTCCTTCAAGGTGTTGAAAGCTTGCAAGCATTCTCCTGAAAAGTCAAAAGGAACATCTTTAGCGAGTAAGGAAGTAAGTGGTCGGGCAATCGAGGCGAAATCCTTAATGAAGCGGCGGTAAAACCCCGCGTGACCAAGGAAGCCTCTAATGCCCTTGACATTAATAGGAGGAGGAATTTTTTCGATTACCTCAATTTTAGCTTTATCTACCTCGATTCCTCTTGAGGAAACAAGATGCCCGAGGACTATACCTTCCGTGACCATGAAGTGACACTTCTCCCAATTGAGAGTGAGAATGTTTTGTTGGCACCTTTTTAGGACTTTAGTGAGATTTTCCAAGCAAGAGTCAAACTCACTTCCGTAAACCGAGAAGTCATCCATAAAAACTTCCATAATATTTTCAATATAATCGGAAAATATGGATGTCATACATCTTTGAAAAGTGGCGGGAGCATTACAAAGGCCGAACGGCATCCTACGGTATGCGTAGGTGCCATAGGGACAAGTGAAAGTTGTCTTTTCTTGGTCATCTTCGTGCAAAGGGATTTGGAAGAAACCCGAATACCCGTCTAGATAGCAAAAGTATTTATGGTTCGCGAGGCGTTCAAGCATTTGATCGATGAATGGCAATGGGTAATGGTCCTTTCGGGTGGCTTTATTGAGTCTCCTATAGTCAATACACATTCGCCATCCCGTGACAGTGCGCGTGGATATTGGCTCACCTTTGTCATTTTTTATGACAGTCATCCCTCCTTTCTTGGGGACGACGTGGACGGGGCTAACCCATCTACTGTCAGAGATAGGATAAATTATACCGGCTTCAAGCAATTTTAGGATTTCCTTTTTAACCACCTCCTTCATGTTCGGGTTCAACCGCCTTTGAGGCTCTATGGAGGTGGCTTCGGTATCCTCCAAATGGATCCGATGCGTGCAAATCCTAGGGCTTATCCCTTTTAGATCGGAGATAGTGTATCCCAAGACATCTTTGTGGCTCCTAAGGACGTCTAGGAGTTTTTCAAGTTGATCTTGTGTGAGGTGGGAATTGACTATCACCGGAAAAGTCAATTTATTACCCAAAAAGGCATACCTTAGATTCGGCGGTAATTGTTTAAGCTCTACCTGAGGTGGCGCTGCTTCTTCCACTTTATCAGCTCGCATGAATTCGGCTTCTTCCTCGTCATCCGGGTTTAGCTCATGTTCAGGTGGCATGCTTTCTTGTGACGAGTCGGACTCGCTACTTAGTGAGGATGAGGCATCGAAGTAGGCGCTCTCTGATTCAGTGCTAGCATCGCCAAAACCTTCACTCTGCTCCAGTTCGTACCTGGAATCAAGAAACACATCAGACAATTCATAAAAACAAGAGTGAGCGTCATAAAGTGTAACACCCGGAATGTCGGTTTGCTCGAAGGGTTCTTCGGGAGCATAGTGCTCTTCGACATTTGCTCTATTGTCTTCGAAATACAATTTGTCGTCGACCACGTCAACTCTGACATTGCCTCCGATAGTCCCTTCCGGGGAGATTTGGTCCATCACAAAGCTAGCAAATAGTTGTTCGTCGGGGTCCTTGATATTGATAGCAAATGCTCCGGTAGTGTGGACCTCGTCGACAAGCTCCTTAAGGAGGTCTGTGAAGGAGTCATAGTCTTCTCGACTGAGTTCTATTGTTGGCGTTGCATCCCCCATTCTCCCTGTTAAGATCTTATGCAAAATACGGGGAGAATATGCAAATAGGGCTACGAATGAAGTTAGGATAAGATAGAGAGGGAAGTAAAGGAAGAAAGTAAGAAGAAATAACCGGGTGGTCGGTGCCGAGCACCGTCAAAATGCCGTCCCCGGCAACGGCGCCAAAAACTTGATCGCACCCCGGATACACGTCCCGAGGCGACGGTTGTAGTTTTACCGCAAGCGCACGGTATGGTGGCGAGCGGGTATCGAACACAGGGAGGACGAATGACCGTGCTTGCTCCTGATCAACCTGGCTATTTAGGAACAGAGATAATTGTCTTGGGCGATTCTGTCACAATCGTCAGACAAATTTGCGAAATATCAAATCAAATAAAGAACGTCTAGGGAATGGGGAATCCCCGCTACTCACCGTATTTCATAAATGTGGTTCGTTGGTATCAAAATTGCTAGAATGAGAATTTGGATGAACTAGTTGCAACTAAATGTAGAACCAAACTCACGCTCTCGCGCTGTTGCCGGTCTATAGCTATCCTAGGTTTGGGTCCAATCTCTTGCAAACCCTAGCCTAGGGAAGCTAGCATTAGGATCAACATCATCGTCCAATTGCGCACCGAGCCCAATCTCTTGCAAACTCGGTCCACAATCTAAATTAGGATAGTTCCTACCCGTCCAATCTCTTGCAAACGGGTATCGGCACAGAATTGCAACCGGAGGTCCTAGTATCGGTCCAATCTCTTGCAAACCGATACTTCGAAAATCCGACTCCAACCCAATTCGGCTTTCTAGGGCTTCCTACCGAATTGGGATCCAATCTCTTGCAAATCCCAATTGATATGAATACCTAGCTATCCGTAGTAATTCGATCCCAATCTAATCCCTAATAACAATCCTAGCTCAATTTCTACCAATTCAACACAAATGGGAAATAGGGCTTGTAGGGTTCATCCCCACGCCCCGAGACGTGGAGACTACTCACAAATCATAGCAATAGCACAAAAATAATCAATGAAATAGGCAATGGAATTCATCACAACAATGATATAAACAATAAAAATAGAGTTTTTGGGGAAGAGAAATGCAAACCAATGTAGATCTTCAATTAATCCAACAAAAATCCAAGTTTTTCTCTTCTCCAATCACAATTAATAAAACTAAAAAGTAGACTCAAAAAGCTGCAAAAAATCTGAGAGATGGCTCTCCAAACTAGGGTAAAAACAGAGCTTAAATTGCCCCAAAAATCGTCTAAAAATCCTGACCAAAACGCCCCTGCACAGCCTGTTTTCCGCAAATTTCGCTACAGGCAGCGCATCGCACTCGGCCGAGTGACAAAAGTCGCTCGGCCGAGTGAAAACCCTGTCAATTTCCAGTAAGTCGTGGGCTTCAGGGGTCTTCAGTTCGGGGGCGGCTCGGCCGAGTGAGTTGTCGTCACTCGGTCGATGGCTTCACTTCACTCGGGCGGACGGGATTTACCACTCGGCCGAGTGGGTCTTCTGAAGCTCAGGTGGCCGAAAAACAGAAACTTCGATATTTTGAAGGGGCTTCGTCTGGGCGCCACTCGGGCGGACGTGGTATCGTCACTCGGCCGATGTGGTCTCCGTCGCTCGGCCGAGCACACATGGAAATCGTGTCTGAACGGGTCGGCCGAGCAGTGTCTCGCTGGTCGGCCGAGTGGCTCCTCCACTCGGCCGAGTGGGACACAAAAAATGCCCAATCTGATTGTTTTGGCCTCCTCGTCGCTCCTGCGACGTCCATTCTTCTTTCGCTCCTTTCCAACAGCAAAATACCCCTCGGGGAGGTCGTCGGTGGCCGTCTATCGGGAGCGCATCTCATGATCACTCCAAATCGCGCCAAATCACCTGAAATGCGACAAAAACAACAAATCGTGAAAAGCATCGCAATATCGTCGATATATCGTGAAAAACATGATTTGGGCGATCCAAATGGCATGCAAACATGCGGAAAAAAGGTGTAAAATAAGGAGTGATCAACAATAGAATTGCAAATAAATCAATGCCTGTGGTGGGAAAAAGTTTGTTTATTAAAATTTTTATAAATTTTTTAATGAAACGTATTCTAGCAAATCCTAACCTAACTAATATTAATTAATTGTGCTTCCCTGGCCACGAAGCCAAAAAGCTTGTTAGAGCTTTAAATTTATAAACCGCAAGCACACGACGTCGTCGTAGCGCTTTATGGCTCGTTCGCTGGGAGACGGATTGATCGAGTACTAGCTCAAAATAGGGTTGTATGTTATCTATGCTAATAGGATTGAGGGAAACATGGATTACGTGGGTTAAACAGGGTTACAATATGGGAATATACGAGAATGAAGATAATAACAAGGGACGATAATCATAGAAGCAAGAATATAACCCAAAACAACAATTAATAACAAAATAATAATAAAACAATACAAAGAGAAGCAAGAGAACACTTATCTCATTAGATTCACGAGAGGGTTGTCAATCCAATTAAAAATCCATGAGAGAAGCACCCCAAAAATCCTAGTAGTGCTAATTTCTCCCTTTTTTAGAATGGCTCCAGTGGCTACATTTATGTTAAGTCTGGTCGCTCGGGCCGTTGTACCTTTTGATTATGGGTTGGTATTGTCAGATCCAAACATAGGGCTACTTTATTTGTTTGCTATATCTTCTCTAGGTGTTTATGGAATGATTATAGCAGGTCAGTCTTGTAATTAGGGGGGCGACCGTTCGGTCGCCTATGATAGACAGACTAATTGGTCAAAAATGGGTTTGTACCGCATGTGTTGAAAGATCTACTCTACACAGGTGTGGGCTTACAGGGCTAGTTGATGGAATCTTCCTGTAAGAAGCATCAGCAAAGGTGTCTTTTCTTTTGGACTTGAACCTACACCTTTATCTAATAATAAGGTAAGCATTTCAAAGTTTATCTAAGAACTTAGTTTAGTGAACAAAGTCTTTTTCTAAGAACCATTTTGACAAATCAGAAATGCCACACGCACTCCTTTCAGAGAAACAATTTAAAGATAAGCTCGGCACCTTACGGCCTTGTGCCTAGTAATCTACTTCTAAAGAAATACAATAGAACAATAAAAGAGGGCAAAACGAGCCTAAAGCTCGGATCTCTGGAAAATGACGGTGCCCCCCGCCTATTTATTTAACCGAAAGATCCATTAGACTTGGCTCCAGACCCATTTTTAAATGGCCTCATGGTTGAACCATGCGGCTGCGTTAAGATCATAATGCCGCAGCTGCTCTAGAGATCCATTCGACACAGCCATTTGGTTCATCCAAATGGCCGTGTAGTCTTTATAATTTGTGGTTGATGCGCTGCTGCTTTGGGTCGAGGGAATGATACGGGCCGTTTGGAGCTAGTCCATATGGTCGTATGAATGTCTTGATGCTCCTGTGCTGGGCTGGGTGAAGAAAATGACACGGCCGTATAGAGGGGTTCCATACGGCAGTATAGCCTTGGCTGCTGCTTCCTAGACTCGTTTGCTTCAGCTCCAAATCTCTATCAATCACCCTTCAAGTTCATCTTCCAGCCTCACTCCAGTGCTCCAGCATCAATCAAGCTTTAGAATGTCCAGCTCCACAATCCATTGCAAATCTCATTCATTCTCCATGTAAGCTTCAACAAACATCCCTCCAGGCTCTTCTTACCCGCCATTCTACACTCCAATGCTGTATCTAGGCTCACTCCTTTAGCCCATGCATTCATCCAACTCCTACATCAATCTCAACACAACATAACCAAGCTCCAGACTCCAACTCAATGCTACAACCAACATCCATGAAACCAAGCCCCCATGTGCCAAACAAGCTCCAAAAGCTCAAAATATCGCCCTTATACTCAACAATTCTTCGAATTCACCTGAAATGCATCGAGAAGACCAAAAGCATAAAAAGGAACAACTGGTAGTAAAAATGGCACAGAAAACAAAGCGAAGTGGAATAAAACGTGAGTAAAGAGAAAGTTAAAACTATATACAAAAACATCCTATCATGACACTTGAAGCGTATGAGGGGAGTAGTGGCCAAGAGAGAATTCATCACTCCCGTATGTGGGGAGTTAGTTTTATGGACTCAGTACGGTCCTTAGCAAAATCCGTGGCCAAGGTGTGCTGGATATGATCAAAGAAAGACAGACTATTTGTGGTTGACAGTCAACCATACCCTATGCTTCATAGCAACATAATGTTGACGAAGGGAGTAAAATTGAGAAATTCATCACTGCTATAGCCAAGGGTAGTCCCGACAATGTTTAAGTCATGGGGCAGACCATATAATGATGATACTGAACCAGGAACAACACCTGTTACTCGTGGTTATTGTTGTCAAGGGCTATGATCCCACCTGTAGTAGGGTCAGGCTGTAGGGTCTCAAACGGGCTGAGATCTTTGTCCAAGTAATTAGAGGAAAAATACACATGATGCATATGAATTAACATGGTCGCAAATAATTATGAAGAGGATTTCGGCCTCATATGATGTGATGTGAAGATCGAACCTTGAAAAGGATTGAACAAGCTCAAACTGGGGGTTCAGGAATTTCCCGGACCTAGCTCAACTCAGGCTGAAAAGAAAGAAAAAAAGGAGGCTGAAGAAAAAAGGTCAAAAGGGGCTGAAATAAACCCCAAAGTGGCGCTAGGCAATGCCCAGTGCCCAGTGGTGGGCATGACCAGCACTGGTTGAGCCCAGCACCAGGGCTTTGGGCCACTAGCCCGAGCCAACACTCAAGCTAGATCCAGCCCAAACAAGGGTGCCGGTCTAGGCCAGCGCCCGTGCCCAGGTCAAAATGGGTTAGTCGCCTAAGCAGTCACCCACATTCGTGTCAAAATGGGACATTCGCCCAAGCGAGTGCCCGTTGTGGGCACGCCCTTTCGATGTAGCCGAACCGAAACTGGGGTGGACCCCACTACAAGCCCCACTGATTTGAACAGTCAGATACTGGTCATGTGGTGTTCTTTTTGTAGACTTTTGAGCATCGTTTGAGGGGTCAAACAAACTAAAAATAGAGCACTGTTTGTTTCTATGTGATCTTTGTTCAACGCTTTTTGAAATGATATATCATTTTATTCTGAACCTTAATAGATTAGGAGAATTAATTGCTCGAAGTTTGGTCCTCGAAAGGGGAAATTTGAGTCAATTTGAACTCTGTTTATTTGTACCACATCGGATGTGATACTCCTCTGAATGCTCAACTCTATATATATATAAGGAGCCCTGTTGGATCTGGATCTAAGCCTGAGGGTGAATAGGCTAATAAAAATTCTTGAGATATCACAAGCAATTATTACGCATAGATAGCTAGATATAGAGCAAATAAAAATCAATCACAGAGTGCACGAGAGATTTACCCTGGTACGATCACCCCAACGACCTACTCCAGTCCCAAAGCAATTACTAGCTGATCGGCCTGGAATTAAACTCCGAAAATGATGACGTTTGACCACAAGCACACAGTATAGTGACGAGCGGGTATCGAACACGGAGAGTCGGTGATATATTACCTATCTACTCCTAGGTTGGTTAGACTGCGAGTTTTCTTGGTGGGTATGAATCATGGAGTGTCGTGATGGTGATGGATGCGAAGGTCGTGTCACTCAACGTCGCAAACAAAGAACTCAACAAAGAACAGAATAAAATAAAGAAAAAAGTAGGCAATAGGAGTCACCACTAGGATCGTCGGATGCCAATTCTAGGTTAGAATTCCTACGTTGAATTGGCTTTATTAGAGAGAGATTGTCGCATCTAAAATATAGAACTCATGGCCAATTATCGTTGTGCCACTCATCTAACGAATCTTGTGTTAGCCCCACCTCGTGGATAGACTCACACGATTCGTGACTATTCTCAATCTGTGTTCATGCCACCTCGTGGGTTAGAGATTCGATCTGTAATTTGGTGGTCTCATTGATCCTACTATCGTATGTCATCAATTAGTAATATAGGATCTCAGTAGATCCCATCAAAGTGCACGCCACTATCATGGTCACGAACCCTAATTGGATTCACTAACATACCTAATTAAGTTTATAGGATATCTGTCCAAGAAGTACGCGTCACTGTCGTGGTCACAAACCCTATATGGAATCTCCTACAAACTTGGATGGATCAACCAAAACACATCTCTTTTATACCAAAACAACATAAAAATCCTAACTTTACATCTAAACCCTATTATCATACGGCTAATCCATTAGCCCTAGATAAGACTACTCACGATTCATGGAAAGATCAATAAAAGATTCAATAAAAGCAATATAATTCATGATCGAAATAGATATGAGAACGATAGAAAACTTCATTGCATGCATCAAAGAGATATTCAATCAATTCAAATAGCAAATATGTAAAGAGAATAGAAAAAATTAGCTTGGTAGGAAGGCACAGAGATCGCCAGCAAGAACATCAAAATACAATGTGTAAAGCTTTAAGAATCAAATCCTAGAAGAGGGGGCCAAAGCATAGCCTAACCTCTGAAAATCTACCCTAAAAAGTCTTAGAAAAGTGTTTTAAAACAAGTGGAGAACTCTCTCAAAAGATGGCTACAAAACACCTTTAAATAGGACCTCAAAACCCTAGCCACGCTAATGGGTCGTAACTCTGAAAACTGAGTCGACTCAGTTATTGACTCGACCGAGTCAACTGGCAGAACAGAATTCAGCACTGCACCTTTGACTTGCAGAATTTCTGTAGAATTCATCCCACCTCCGATTGACGCGTTCTTGGTGGCGTTGCAACCATCATGAAGTCTACTATCTAAGAAAAATATAAGAAAATATTTTGCCAACTGGAATGATTGCAGATCTGAAAAGAGTGAGCGGCTGTCTGAAAATCTGGACGTCAAACCTCACTCAACCCAGTGCGGTTTCACTCGGTCGAGTGGCTTTTGCATTCGATCCAGCTACAGTAGGCTGGAGAAGTCCTCAAAATCATCGTACTGTTTGGATCGTGCTCGGTCGAGTAGTCGCTATACTCGGTCGAGTCACCTAGCTTACTCGGTCGAGCTACAGTGGCTGGAGAGACCCTCGAAATCATTGTACTGTTTGGGTTCCACTTAATTGAGCAGCTGATCTACTCGATCGAGTGGTCATGGGCTCTCTCATTTTGGCTAAGTGGTTGAAAGTTGTGTAGCTAACCGAGTTGGTCTGACCGAGTGGCTGCTCTACTCGGTCGAGTCGGGCGTATCTGTCCTGAAGATCTTCTTTTGATTTGAGTGTCAGCTCGGTCGAGTGCTGATGCACTCGACCGAGCAGCCTGGGAAAAAAGACTAAATCGCCCATTGAGCTTCTTTCTCTCCTTATCTTCTCCTTCTTCTCCTCAATTCTTTTCTTCCGCCAAATCAAACACCTGGGAGACGACATCATGGATGCTCTGGCGGTCTCGGATGTGTCCATAACTCCGGTTTGCTCAAAATCGCCTCAAAACTCATGAAAATGAGAATAAAGCTTCGAAAGTGATTTAATACGATAAACATTCAAATAAGCAACAAATATGAGTTTTGAGCGACTAAACTGGTGTGAAATGATGCGATAAATGTATATAAAACATCGACACATCAAAATCCCCCAAGCTTACCTCTTACTCGTCCTCAAGGAAGACGAATACGAAGCTCATCGGGAGGTAAAAATAGGAAAATGGAAAAGAATGCAAAGAGAAAGGGTCACTAGATTATTCTCTCAAATCTCATAACATTCACCACATATCACAACGACTCAGAAAGTAAATCACACACTACCACAAAAATTTCATATCTTATATAAATAAAGTACTTGAGAGTTTAAGATCGAATAAAAGGGATCTCTATAGAGTTCATACAATTGGCCTATATCCACATCCTCTGTTTCATAGCATCGAATATACATAACATTGGCGACACACTTTTCAATTAGAAGATATAACTGAAGCATGGAAAAATTCACACATGACATCCAATAAAAAATAGAATAGAAATCAAGACATGCACATACTCATATTAAATCATATGAAATTCCCATAACTAAATTGTTTCGTCAAGTTTCAGCATAATCAAGCTTTCTCGTTCGTGCACAACTCCACTCTAATGTCATGCTCACTCATGTTGTCAAAAGATTTTTGCCCCCAAGCTTGAATTGAGGCATCACATCCAAAGAAATATTTGTGGAATTGGAATTTTTAGCTTGATTTTCCCAAAAGCATATGTGTTGCTCCAAGAGATGAGGTTTTGCAATTTTTCTTTAATTTTCGAACTTTTGTTTCTTTTCTTTCCTTTGGATTTTTGTAGGAGCAATAGTATTTGTATTTTTGGTTTTTGGCCCCCTTTTTTGGCTTTTTGGAGCAAGATTTTCTTTTGTAAGGAATCTTTGGAAATGGATGCGGTAGTGATATCTTTGGGGAGTGAAATCGAGTGACATGTAGAGAATACAAGATATATGTGGAGATGGAATTGATATAACGCTCGGTTCACTCAAAAGTGTGAACAAATAGTGCAGTAAGATAATACATCAACTAAACTCGTATAAAAGCACGTGTATTCTTAATCATATCAATGAGTAGTTAAATCAAGCAATGAAGTTTTCAATCATATCAGGCATGCAATAAGAATGCGAATAAGAGATGAAAGCAAGGCTTCAGATATACTAGTGATGTGTGAATCTTGGTGTCCAATGAAAGCATACTAAACACTACTCGACATATTCAGTTTCATTAGGCTTCATGCATTGCATTAGAGAGATCATCAAAAGAATATTTTCAAGTCCTTATAAGGATTAAGATTATGAAATTTTCTAAGTAGCATGGCGTGTAAAATAAGCGTTGTGAGAGATGTGAAAGCATAAGATATATCATTACAAAGAATTCAACTAGCAAAAGAAGAAAAGAAAATAGAGAAATAAAATAAGCACATAATATGATGCATGAACATGCAAAAAAGGAAAAATAAAATGGAAAAATCAAAAAGATGATGCAAAAATTTTGAAAAAATTCTAAAAATCCTAGAAATAAAGTAAAAATGCAACTAGTGCAACTAGATGGCGTGAAAATGAACTCCCCCAAGCTTAAACTTCACATTGTACTGGATGTTATTATAAAAGGTAATTATAAGGAATAACGATAAATATGAGGGGGTGAATGGAAAATTATTGATATGAATGACATGAAATCCTAATGATACTACATGCACTTGGAATAAATGCTCGATGGTGGGCAAAAGAATGTGACACATCAAAATATGAAGATGATAACAATCAATATAGCATAGGGTATGGAGTGTAAAAGATTTTTGTCGTCGTCAAATGAGGTGATATTTATCCTAAACTGACTAATCAAGCAAATCTATACGGTCATCTAGTGGTTAAGAGGATTCGTGTTTATTTAAAGCAAAAAAAGATACTACACTACTGGATTGATATCACCTATATCAAAGGACGGGTCCAGTATCTTTGTTCGATGAAAGCAACTGCTCCAACTGCTCATTTCGTGGCTCTGCCAGGTGTGTCTCTCCACGGACTCCACGAGATTCCAGTAATGTGGCTCCCAGTATCTCTACATGGACTCCACCTGTACCCTGAAAGAGATAAGCCGTATCAACCTGATGTGGATAGTTCTTCCCCAAAATAAATGTATTCCAAAGAAGGTCATCAAAAGAAATATTTAAAATTAAGGATGGTTGACAACACTTCCCTGGAAATAAATCTCAACTCTCGTGCACTACGTCGACCAACTCCTCGTTGTTAGCTTCAGGTTCTTCAGGTAACTTAGGCATATAAGCGTGTGTCTCATCAGGCAACTCCTTATCATCGTCAAACTTATCCCAGCGCACTTCCTGATCATATTCATATGCATCCATGTGTGCTAACTCCTTGCTCTCCTCCTTGTATACGTCCTATCGTGCCTCTTGATTATATGTATGTGTATCTTGCAAAAGGCAAAATGAGTTATCTAAATCTGAATCATAATAAACATCATACACGGGAAGGGAATCAAAAGTAAGAAACGAGGGGATAAAGAGATCTTGTCACGCCCCGCTTCCCAAAATGGACGGAAGCGAAACGTGACGAGGCCCGCTTAGGCCAGAGCTTTAGAAGCTCGGACCCAATAAGCGTCTGTAGAGGTACCATTTTAAAAGTTTCAGGTTCTTGCATTAAAATAGTTCAAAACAACAGAAAGTACGGAAAGGAAGATGCATTCATTAATTTAGAGATATAATATCCGACAAGTACAAAGTCTAAAAAGAAGCCTAAGCGTGGCAACAAACTAACTAAGAGAAAACGGAAAGTAGTAACCTCTGAAAGTGGCGACTAAAAGACCTCAAGGTCTAATCCTCGTCAGGCACGAACTCTGGATCAAAGTCCTCGGCTCCTCGTACTCCAGTGAGTCTGCCTCGTCCACGAACTCTGGCTGAACACCTGACGTACAGCACCCAAGAAAAAGGATCTGTACGTCAGGTAGAGTCTACAAGAAGGGTTAGACTTTACTGCAAGTGCACCGAACTTTAAACAACAGTTTACTGGTTGATTAGCATGCTGGGGTTCTTTTTGACAACAGTTTACTGGTTGATTAGCATGCTGTGGTTATAACAGGGTAACAAGACAGGAAGTAACGCAGCAGGAAAGTAAAACGGGACAGGTAGTAGTCGTAGCGTGTGCTACCAACTACGGGACTAACCTACAGGTGTCAAGACAAGACGTGACAAGACGAAACGTGGCAGGACAAGACAAGACAAGACAAGACAAGTGTGACACGAAGGGTTCACGCCTTATGGTTCGAGGGGGATCAGACCCTCTTGCCGTGCGCACGCTCAACCCTACCCCAACCCCGGAACTCAGGACAAGATTTACAGGGATCATTTCCGCTAGGGAAACATCCGAAACGCCCGAAGGCTTTTTGTGTAACAGGGATCACTTCCGCTAGGAAAGCATCCGAAACGCCCGAAGGCTTTTTGTGTAACAGGGATCACTTCCGCTAGGAAAGCATCCGAAACGCCCGAAGGCTTTTTGTGTAACAGGGATCACTTCCGCTAGGAAAGCATCCGAAACGCCCGAAGGCTTTTTGTGTAACATGGATCACTTCCGCTAGGAAAGCATCCGAAACGCCCGAAGGCTTTTTGTATCACGGGGATCACTTCCACTAGGAAAGCATTCGAAAAGCCGCGGAGGATGAGGGGAGATGCGGGGAGTACATCAGAAGCAGAGCCGCGGAGGCGGCGTAGCGGATCACGGCGCGGCGGGGCTGCGCGCTGCACAGGGAGACGGCGGCTGCGATCGAGATGCTGCAGCGGTGGGGACGGCGTCGCGACGGCCGGAGGACCATGGCGGGGTCGTGAGGGGAAGACGACGGGATCGTGAGGGGACCGGCGGTGGCGGATTGGGAAGAGGGCATCGCGGCGGCAGAAGGGGATCTGAGGGGAGATGGCGTGACGGCGCGATGAGGCGGATCGCGGCGGTGATTGGGGATGAAGGAGGCGGCGGCGCTGCTGTCGCGGAGGGCGACGCAGCGGAGAGGGCCGGAGGCTGAGCGACGGCACCGGAGGGAGATCGGATTCGTGGCGGTCGGATCTCGACGGGGTCGGGAGCATCTGCGACTCACGGCCGTCGCCGGCGTCAGGCGGCTGCGGGGGCCGCGGATCATGGCGGCCACGAGGGGAGATGCGGGGCTGGTTCCGGAGGGGATCGCCGGCGGGTGCCTCGCGAGGATCGCGGCGGGATGGCCTCGCCGTGGAGGGGAGACCGGATAGGGGGGAAGATGAGGGAGGTGGAAAGCGAGGGGAGGCACGGCGGCGAGGATCGTCGGAGGGCGCCGGGGTGCGGCTTCGCCGTGAGGGAGAGAGAGAGAAACTGAGAGGGAGAAGAGGGAGAAGAGAAGGGCGGCGGCTGCGGGATGAGGAAATTAGAATAGGGTTAGGGTTTTGTTTTAGGGTTAAAGCTAGGGTTTAATATTATATATTAATAAGGGTTTGCTAGGAAGACCTACATTATGGGTTAAATGGGAGTGGGGTATAGGGATGGAGGGCGTACGGGTTGGGGTAAGTCTAGGGGAGATTAGCGGAACAGATTAGGGAAGATTTTAAAACGATTAAAATGAAGGATTTAGCCAGATCTGGCTATCAGATTTTGAAATTTGAATCTGACAGGGCAAATCAACGGTCGAGATTTCTCCGAGCGATATCTTTCAATCCGGGCGTCAGAAAAATATTCCGAAAATACGGGTGCGATCGTGGAGACGAGACGCACAGATCTACGGAGCCTGATCCTGCGTAACGCTTACCAAAAATTTACGTAAAATTGGAAACGGCGTTTTGAGTCAAATGACTAAAACGCCCCTATCGTTCAAAGTCGTTTTACGAGGAAACGAGCAGTGAAAGACGTTCCCAAAATTACTATAAAATTCAACACCCCAAAACGATCGCAACGACATATAGCATCGCGTATGCCGGAGCTCGGAAAAAGCCAAATAAAATACGTGCACGATAAAACACGTGCGCGCAGAAAATGTGAACGGTTGGAAAGTGGCCGTTACATTCTACCCACCTTAGAAATGATTCCGCCCTCGAAATCACTCACACTAAGACTAAACATAAATCCCATAAATACTTAAGCCTATAACTTACATCCTCCACACCAAGGTCTCTAGCCCTAAAATTTCAACTTTGTTCCTCAAACAATCCATTATAACCCATCTTTGCACTGGATAAAGCCACGGCTATTTTCACATCTTAACACTCAACCTTAGACCCATTATTACTGTTCAAATTTCCAACTCCGAGTCCTCACCAAAGATTAATAATCATCTTCTCTTACCATACCGCTCCACTAAACATCATTTCTCGGTAACATCCTTAATTTTCTCAATCTCTTCACAATATTAATCAATCGCTAAACTTATGTTCTAACCAATCACCAATCCAAGACGAACATTTGTCTATCTCATCACATCTTTCGCAAATCAACAATCACCGTGTCCTTAATACATTCCTTGTCATATCTCCCCATAAATTTATCCGCCAAATGATTTGGACTATCAAGATCACATTTCAACATACCTACTATAACTAATCCCAAGCAATATTAGGTCCGACTACCTAACCATCCATTTTTTTTCAACGCGTCGTGTTACTCCCAATGTCTTCTCACGTCAACTAAACAATCAAGTCTCGATGCTAATAAAAACTCTACTCAAACTCATGATCACCCTAACTCCTATCATACTCTGTAGCCATCCCTACCTACCATTCGTCTAAGCCTCAAATCTGATAAGTTCTCATCTTCACGCATATAATCTCATTCAACCAGAATTCTCCATTGAGTCCATCTCACATCAGTATTATAAATAAGTCTTGGACAGTTCACTCTTTATATCCGAAAGAAATTCTAATCCAACATCCTTGTGTTCCAAAATCAATTAATCATTGCTATAAAAAAACTCGTCTCACCCTGGGCCTACCTGCAAACAAAATCCTACCACAATAATAGCTAGTCCCGAAACTATAACAACCATAACATAGTATTTCTAAAAGGAGAGATAGAGAAGAAAAGGGAAACTTAAAACCAGTGACATATTTAAAACATTTGGAAAAAACGTGTGGAGTCGTGGTAATGGACGAGGAAGATAATTGATTTGTGATCTTGTGAGCTAATTTCAAAAACTTTAAAGGGGTTGGTTTAAAAGAAAACGAAGTTTTGATATAATCACATTCAGTCAAAGTTAAGCTATTCTATAATCGCGAAAACTACGTCTAAGGAAATTGTCTGCTATGACCCTATTCATATACGTATGAATACCGTCATTCAGACAACTTCAATCATATCATGATTAACACTGAGTACACATTCAAGACACCAAAGGCAATCATCGGGATCCTAAATAACACACTCATACAGGTCTACGCACTCTACCTATACTCATGCACCATAATGACATCACCTACCAAAAGGGCCTTCTCCTAAACCGGAGATAACATAGACATCTACAAGGACTAATGTCTACACAACCTAAGGAAAAACAGAAGCCAGGAGTGTAACGAAAAGAATCGGAAGGAAAGGGGTTGAATAAGGCGGGATAAGGAGATGGTTGGTTGGATGGAACAAAAATATTTCTCAAAATAATTAAATAGATGGAAGAAGAATTACGTGTAAAATATGGTATCATATACTTTTATACTTATTAAAAAAATACGTAGAAAAGTGAGCAGATGTAGTAAATTACAATTCTGGAAAAGAGTGAGAAAAAGGAAAGAAAGGTAGGGTGAGAAGTGATTGTTTTGCAAATGAAAATAAGTTTACACAAAGATTTTGAAATGTGGTCACTAGGAACATGGAACATATATAATAATAATAATAAAATAATTTAAGTTCCCCCTTAGTTTAGATAGTATTTCAAAATGTATGCACGGTAAGTGGGTAGAAATAAATTTTTCCCCTTTTTTTAAAGAAAAGTAATGTATATATATTGAATTATAGAATTTGATAATAAGGTTTAAAAGTGAATTACGAAAGATACCGATTTGAAACTAGGCACGGGATAGTAAAATAATTTTACGACCAAGGAGATTTTAAAATTAGCGAAAGAAAATTTTTTTTTATTAACTTAACCGAAAAGAAATTTTGAAATATATAATATATGGGTTTTCAAGAAATTTAGCTGAACGAAAAACTTAATAATAAGTTTTGAAAATACTTTTAGTGGAAGCAGAATCGGTCAAGGAAGGGATTTGAAGGATCCGACGACAATCGTCAGGAAACGATCACGTGAATCGGGAGACAAGAAACGATCGCATGTTGGTTACACGTAGGATAAGATACAAGGGCTACGATGGAACCCTACGATCGATAACACAGAGTGTAATGATCAGAGGGACGCTAGAAGTCAGGGGTCCTAATTATCGGGTCGTCTAAAGATCAGGATAACTCAGCTCTTAAGACTTCCTAATGAACTAGACTATATCAGGTTCTAAGAAAAAGGTTCCTAAGAGAATCAAGGTTACATTCTGCTGGGCCCGAAGTCGATGAGCCCGAGCGAACGACTAAAAGAAGGGCTCAGGAAATCTAACACGGTCAGAGTCAAGTGGCTACTAAGGTATTCTAGAACGAGGATGACTAAATTCCTAACTAAGGCGTCAGACTATCAACCTGGGACGTCTACCTAAGTCTTCCTACTATCTAAGACTGGGAAACTAATTCAGACTTGTACATGGATATCAAATGAATGCGGTACTTTTATTGTTCCGAACTTTTGCAAGATCTGCATGGGCCACCATTAAAACATGTCACGTCCCGCTTCCCAAAATGGACGGAAGCGAAACGTGACGAGGCCCGCTTAGGCCAGAGCTTTAGAAGCTCGGACCCAATAAGCGTCTGTAGAGGTACCATTTTAAAAGTTTCAGGTTCTTGCATTAAAATATTTCGAAACAACAGAAAGTGCGGAAAGGAAGATGCATTCATTAATTTAGAGATATAATATCCGACAAGTACAAAGTCTAAAAAGAAGCCTAAGCGTGGCAACAAACTAACTAAGAGAAAACGGAAAGTAGTAACCTCTGAAAGTGGCGACTAAAAGACCTCAAGGTCTAATCCTCGTCAGGCACGAACTCTGGATCAAAGTCCTCGGCTCCTCGTACTCCAGTGAGTCTGCCTCGTCCACGAACTCTGGCTGAACACCTGACGTACAACACCCAAGAAAAAGGAACTGTAGGTCAGGTAGAGTCTACAAGAAGGGTTAGACTTTACTGCAAGTGCACCGGACTTTAAACAACAGTTTACTGGTTGATTAGCATGCTGGGGTTCTTTTTGAGAACAGTTTACTGGTTGATTAGCATGCTGTGGTTATAACAGGGTAACAAGACAGGAAGTAACGCAGCAGGAAAGTAAAACGGGACAGGTAGTAGTCGTAGCGTGTGCTACCAACTACGGGACTAACCTACAGGTGTCAAGACAAGACGTGACAAGACGAAACGTGGCAGGACAAGACAAGACAAGACAAGACAAGTGTGACACGAAGGGTTCACGCCTTACGGTTCGAGGGGGATCAGACCCTCTTGCCATGCGCACGCTCAACCCTACCCCAACCCCGGAACTCAGGACAAGATTTACAGGGATCATTTCCGCTAGGGAAACATCCGAAACGCCCGAAGGCTTTTTGTGTAACAGGGATCACTTCCGCTAGGAAAGCATCCGAAACGCCCGAAGGCTTTTTGTGTAACAGGGATCACTTCCGCTAGGAAAGCATCCGAAACGCCCGAAGGCTTTTTGTGTAACAGGGATCACTTCCGCTAGGAAGCATCCGAAACGCCCGAAGGCTTTTTGTGTAACAGGGATCACATCCGCTAGGAAAGCATCCGAAACGCCCGAAGGCTTTTTGTATCACGGGGATCACTTCCGCTAGGAAAGCATCCGAAAAGCCCGAAGGCTTTTTGTATCACGGGGATCACTTCCACGGAGGGAAGCATCCGAAACGCGTGAAGGCTTTTTGTGTAATAGGACACGACATGAAAAGTTTAGGGAAAGTTATTCTAGGGTGTCCACACGCACGCACACATAAGGGAGTCCTATGATGTCAGCAGTTTATTTTGTTGTCAGGCTCAGACTTCGTCGTCAAGTCTGAGCCGTCAAGGGTCGTCCCGGACGCTATCATTTCACGTCTGGTTCTCATCACACACAATCTAACAGTTCTACAAACTGGAACTAAGGCACAGTCAAAACGCAAGTGGATACACTTGCCTGCGATGGCGAGTGTGTCGTCCGTCCGGGGTGTCTCGTCCAGTCGTCGCGTCCGCGGTAGTCCGTCTAAAACATTGTCACGGCGACGATGTCAGGTCGCGTTTTCAGTAAATCCTATTTAGGTTCATTTCTAGGTTATCGGGACGATCCAAATTGTCACAAGTCACATTTTGATGTTTTATCAACCTAAATCGACTTCTATCCTATGTGCACAGAAATAATTGTCCGATTGTCGATTTCTACAGTGAGCAGCGTTTTACTGGCGCAGAAAATAAATTTAGTTACAGTTGTCCGATTTTAGTTAGGGTTCAGTTTGCTACGGTGTGGGTTTCGCTACGAGTTTAGAGGGACCAACCTGATGCGAGGGACGCGCACGAATCTGGTGTCGAGTCTGGAGTCGGTGACGATGCTCGTGTCCCCGACTGCGGGTAGCGCAGTGGAGGTCATCTCGGGATCGTCTCAGGATTGTGACGGCTGTGGGTAGCGTAGCGAAATGTCTCAGGCATCGGTAACGGTAACGGATCACGATGCTGGAAGATCGTGAGTCATGCGACGTCAACGTGGTCTCACTACGGGTAGCGTAGTGAGACTCGTCCGGGCAGCGGACGAAATGCGGCAACGGGTACGTTCGGTCCGGCAGCAAGAATAGCGAATAATGGTGCGCAACGGCGACGAAATGCCCGATGGGACGCTAGTCCAAAGGCCGTTCGGCCTAGAAGTCGTCGCGGGGTGCCTCTGGCCTAGGGGTGCTTGGCCGGATCTGTGAGGCCACCGACGACAGTCGAGGCTCTGCGCGCGGCGGAAACGGCGCGCTGTGACTGGAGGATGAGGGGAGATGCGGGGAGTACATCGGAAGCAGAGCCGCGGAGGCGGCGCAGCGGATCACGGCGCGGCGGGGCTGCGCGCTGCACAGGGAGACGGCGGCTGCGATCGGGATGCTGCAGCGGTGGGGACGGCGTCGCGATGGCTGGAGGACCATGGCGGGGTCGTGAGGGGAAGACGACGGGATCGTGAGGGGACCGGCGGTGGCGGATTGGGAAGAGGGCATCGCGGCGGTGGAAGGGGATCTGAGGGGAGATGGCGCGACGGCGCGATGAGGCGGATCGCGGCGGTGATTGGGGATGAAGGAGGCGGCGGCGCTGCTGTCGCGGAGGGCGGCGTAGCGGAGAGGGCCGGAGGCTGAGCGGCGGCGCTGGAGGGAGATCGGATTCACGGCGGTCCGGATCTCGACGGGGCTGGTTCCGGAGGGGATTGCCGGCGGGTGCCTCGCGAGGAACGCGGCGGGACGGCCTCGCCGTGGAGGGGAGATCGGATAGGGGGGAAGATGAGGGCGGTGGAAAGCGAGGGGAGGCACGGCGGCGAGGATCGCTGGAGGGCGCCGGGGTGCGGCTTCGCCGTGAGGGAGAGAGAGAGAAACTGAGAGGGAGAAGAGGGAGAAGAGAAGGGCGGCAGCTGCGGGATGAGGAAATTAGAATAGGGTTAGGGTTTTGTTTTAGGGTTAAAGCTAGGGTTTAATATTATATATTAATAAGGGTTTGCTAGGAAGACCTACATTATGGGTTAAATGGGAGTGGGGTATAGGGATGGAGGGCGTACGGGTTGGGGTAAGTCTAGGGGAGATTAGCGGAACAGATTAGGGAAGATTTTAAAACGATTAAAATGAAGGATTTAGCCAGATCTGGCTATCAGATTTTGAAATTTGAATCTGACAGGGCAAATCAACGGTCGAGATTTCTTCGAGCGATATCTTTCAATCCAGGCGTCAGAAAAATATTCCGAAAATACCGGTGCGATCGTGGAGACGAGACGCACAGATCTATAGAGCCTGATCCTGTGTAACGCTTAACAAAAATTTACGTAAAATTGGAAACGGCGTTTTGAGTCAAATGACTAAAACGCCCCTATCGTTCAAAGTCGTTTTGCGAGGAAACGAGCAGTGAAAGACGTTCCCAAAAATTACTATAAAATTCAACACCCCAAAACGATCGCAACGGCATATAGCATCGCGTATGCCGGAGCTCGAAAAAAGCCAAATAAAACACGTGCACGATAAAACACGTGCACGCAGAAAATGTGAACGGTTGGAAAGTGGCCGTTACAGATCTCCCTGAATATGAGCCATAAGCTCTATGGGATAGTCCTTCGCATCAGTGGAAGGAAGAGGTGTCGGAGGTGGATCTAATGGTGGATGGTAATGCTCGGTATCCTTATGAATAGTTGTGCCCTCGTCCCAATGCATGGCCTCCTTAGTGACAAGCTCTGGCTCCATGTGTATGGCCTCCTCAAAAGCATGCTCCAGCAATGTAGGCATGACCTCCTAAATAATATCATCTGGTGGTATAGGCTGCTATGATTCATGTGGGTGGAAAGGGGGAGCGACGATAGCACAGGCTGACTCTGCCGTGCCAGGTTTCGTGGTATCATCAGAGGTGGCAATATCAAAGCGCATAATACCTCCCCCAAGCTGAATGTGGATATCCTCCTCAGGCTCCTCAGGTATAGAAGGTAATGTAAACTTCATCTTCTTATTTTTTGCCTCCTTCTTCGTTTCCGTCCTGGAACTCGAGGCACCCGATGGCATGGCGTGGCCTTGTCAATATTAGGTGCATGTGGCACTGTGAGCTCAGGTATCTGGTAGTGGGACAAGCGGGACGCTAAAATTGTCCTCAGGCTCTCCAGGTATGGTAGTGAATGTGTCTCCCTTGGATGCAACGTATCTGTCATCCGGTGCAATGTAAATAACATCAATGTCTTCCCCATGTGAATCCTCTCCGTCCATCCACTCAACATATGAACTGGATGTATCGGTGGGTGGGGGAGCGACGACGGTTTAACCAGATCTACAGTAACACCCCCGAGTATCTCATCATAGTTCTCTCATCAGTGCCTGGTACCGGTGTCTCCTCAGAGGTGGAAGCATCAATGTCCTTGGTCTCTCCCTCGGGCCCAATGTCCTCAGAGATGGCAGCTTCAATATCTCTAAGATTCTTGTTGATATCATTCAGCTTAGCTCAAAATTCCTCACTTTGAAGTTTAATAGATGCACAGCTCTCTTCAAACCATGCGAGCGTCAATTTGAAGGGATGGTGAGGACTCAGGAGACATACGTGGATTTCATAAGGCATGTGTCCCTCCTTGTCACAAGACTCGAACTAGGCATAGCACTCTAAATAGTAATCATGTCCTTCCATCTGATAATATGGGTCATGTAGATAATCTCCATAGTCTTCCATTGGAGCCTCATACTGTGCGGAATAATCATTTCCTGAATAATGCCAAAATTGATATATTGTACCTGATTAGTCAAAAACAAACAATTTGGAAAAGATATCAGTGGTACAAAAAATATAAATAATGATAAAGCAAGCGGCAAGAAAAAATATCTCTCTATTTTTTCTTTTTACGCAGTCAAATCAGCCTAATTGTGATAACTAGATAATATGGTAGAACGCCTGCCAAAAACATGATTGGCCCGAAATAAAACTCCAGAAACGATGTCGTTTTATCCCAACCGAATGACATAGCGGAGATACCTATCTACTCCTAGGGTGGTTAGACTGCGAGTTTTATTGGTCGGTATAGATCATGAAGTGTCGTGATGGTGAAGGATGCGAAGGTCGTGTCACTCAACGCCGCAAACAAAGAACTCCACAAAGAAAGGAATAAAATAAAGAAAAGAGTATGGAAATAGGAGTCACCACTAGGATCGTCAGATGTCAATGCTAGGTTAGAATTCCTATGTTAAATTGGCTTTATTAGGGAGAGATTGTCTCACATTAAATGTAGCACTCAAGAACAACTATCGTTGTGCCACTCGTCTGACGAATCCTATGTTAGCCTCACCTCATGGATAGACTCACACGATTCGTGCATTGCGATCGACAACTATTCTCAATATGTGCTCATTCCACCTCGTGGGTTAGAGCTTTGATCTGTGATTTGGTGGCTCTCATTGATCCTACTATCGTACGTCAACAAATAGTAATATAGGATATTGGTAGACCCCATCAAAGTGTGAGCCACTATCGTGGTCATGACCCATAATTGGATTCACTAACATACCTAATTAAGTTCATAGGATATCCGTCCACCAAGCTTAAACATCACATTATCCTCAATGTGATCATAAAAGGTAATTATGAGGAACAATGATAAATATGAGGGAGTGAATGGAAAAATGATGATATGAATGACATGAAATCCTAATACAACTACATGCACATGCACTAATGCATGAGAGCGCCTTCCCTAAAGCTTATACCAACCGATCCTATTCGAGTGACTCAATCAAAAATGTCATGGCTTCGCTAAGGAGATCAAGTCAAACGAATAAGAAAGTAAGATTTCACTTGAAAGAAATGCTCGATGGTGGGCAAAAGGATATGGCACATCAAAATATGAAGCGGATAGCAATCAATATAGCGTATGGTATGTGGTTTAAAAGATTTTTGTTGCCTTCAAATGTGGTGATATTTATTCTAAACTGACTAATCAAGAAAATCTATACGGTCCTCTCGATGTCAAGAGGATTCGTGTTTATTTAAAGCGAAAAAGATACTACATTACTAGATTGATATCACCTATATCAAAGGGCGGATCTAGTATCTTTGTCGGTACAGGCAACTGCTCCAACTGCTCATTATATGGCTCTGCTAGGTGCATCTCTCCATGGACTCCATCAGATTCTAGCAATGCGGCTTCCAGCATCTCTACAAGGACTCCACCTGTACCCTGCAAGAGATAAGCTGCATCAACCTAATGTGGATAATTTTTTCCCAAAATAAATGTATTCCAAAGAAGGTCATCAAAAGAAATATTTAAAATTAAGGATGGTTAACAACACTTCCCTGGTAATAAATCTCAACTCTCGTGCACTATGTCGACCAACTCCTCATTGTTCGCTTCAGGTTCTTCAGGTTATTCAGGTAACTTTGGCATATAAGCGTGTGTCTCATCAGGCAACTCATCATCATTGTCAGACTTATCCCAGTGCACATCCTGATCATATTCATATGCATTCATGGGTGCTAACTCCTCGCTCTCCTCCTCGTATACGTCCCATCGTGCCACTTGATTATATGTATGTGTATCTTGAAAAAGGCAAAATGAGTTATCTAAATCCGAATCATAATAAACATCATACACAGGAAGGGAACCCAATGTAAGAAACGAGTGGATAAAGAGATCTCTCTGAATGGGATCCATTAGCTCAATGGGATAGTCCTCTATGTCATTAAAAGGGTGAGGTGGCGGCGGAGGTTCTAATGATGGATGGTAATGCTCAGGATCCTTAAGAATAGTTATGCCCTCATCCCAATGCATGAATTCCTCAGTGACAAGCTCTGGCTCTGCATGTAAGGCCTCCTCAAAAGCATGCTCCGGCAATGTAGGCACGACCTCCTCAATAATATCCTCTGATGGTATAGGCTGCTCCGATTCATGTGGGTGAAAAGGGGGAGCGACGATGGCACAGGCTGACTCCGTAGTGTCAGTTGTCGTGGTCTCGTCAAAGGTGGAAATATCAAAGCTCATAAAACTTCCCTCTACCTGAACGTGGATTTCCTCCTCAGGATCCTCAGGTATAGAAGGCAATGTAAACTTCATCTTCTTATTTTTATGCATCCTTCTTTGTTTCCGTCCAGGAACTCGAGGCACCCGATGGCATGGTGTAGCCTTCACAATAGTAGGTTCACGTGTCACTGTAAGCTCAGTTGTCTGGTAGGGGGACAAGCGGGACGCTAAATTATCCTCAGGCTCTCCAGGTATGGAAGTGAATGTGTCGCCCTTGGATGCATCATATCGGTCATCCGGTACGAGGTAAATAACAGCAATGTCTTCTCCATCTGAATCATCTCCGTCCATTCACTCATCAAATGAACTGGCTATATCGGTGGGTGGGGGAGCGATGATGGTGAAACCTGGATCTACAATCACTCCTCCCAAGTATCTCATCATAGTTCTCTCATCATTGCCTGGTACCGTTGTCCCCTCTGAGGTGGATGCATCAATGTCCTCGGTCTCTCCCTTGGGCCCAATGTCCTTAGAGATGGCAGCTTCAATATCTCTAAGATTCTTCTTGATATCATTCAGCTTAGCTCGTAATTCCTCACTTTGAAGTTGAATAGCTGCATAGCTCTCCTCAAACCGTGCGAGCATCAATTTGAGGGGATGGTCGGACTCAAGAGACATATGCGGTTTTCGTAAGGCATGTGTCCCTCCTTGTCACAAGACTCACACTAGGCATAGCACTCTGAATAGTAATCTTATCCTTGCATCTAATAGTATGGGTTCTGTGGATAATCTCCATATTCTTCCATTGGAGCCTCATACTGTGCCAAATAATCATTTCCTGAATATGCCAAAATTGATCCATTGTACCGAAATAGTTCAAAAAACAAACCTGAAATAGATATCAGTGGTACAAGAAGATAGAAATAATGATAATGCAGGTGGCGGGGAAAAATATCTCTCGATTGTTTTTTCTTTTTGCGCAGGCAAATCAGCCTAATTGTGATAAATAGATAATATGGTGGAACGTCTCTCCTGCAACGGCACCAAAAACTTGATCGGCCCGAAATTAAACTTCGGAAATGATGTCGTTTTACCGCAAGTGCACGGTATAGCAGCGAGCAGGTATCGAACACGAGGAGGCAGTCATATACTACCTATCTACTCCTAGGTTGTTTAGACTGCGAGTTTTATTGGTGGGAATAAATTTTGGAGTGTCGTGATGGTAATGGATGTGAAGGTCGTGTCACTCAACATCGCAAACAAAGAACTCCCCAAAGAAAGGAATAAAATAAAGAAAAGAGTAGAACAATAGGAGTCACTACTAGGATCGTCGGATGTCAATGCTAGGTTAGAATTCCTACGTTGAATTGGATTTATTAGGGAGAGATTATTACACATTAAATGTAGCACTCATGGCCAACTATCGTTGTGCCACTCGTCTAACAAATCCTGTGTTAGCCCCACCTTGTGGATAGACTCACACGATCCATGCATTGCGATCAACAACTATTCTCAATCTGTGCTCATGTCACCTAGTGGATTAGAGCTTCGATCTGTGATTTGGTGGCTCTCATTGATCTTACTATCGTACGTCATCAATTAGGAACATAGGATGTCGGTAGACCCCATCAAAGTGCATGCCACTATCGTGGTCACAAACACTAATTGGATTCACTAACATACCTAATTAAGTTCATAGAATATCCGTCCAAGAAGTACACACCACTGTCATGGTCACAAACCTTATACGGAATCTCCTACAAACTTGACTGGATCAACCAAAACACATCCTTTTTATAACAAAACAACATAAAAATCCTAACTTTACATCTAAATCCTAAGATCCTGGGGCTAATCCATTAGCCCTAGATAAGACTACTCACGATTCATGGAAAGATCAACAAAATATTCAATAAAAACAATAGAATTTATGATCGCAATAGATATGAAAACGATAGAAAACATCATTGCATGCATCAAAGAGATATTAAATCAATTCAAATAGAAAATATGTAAAGAGAATGGGAAAACTTAGCTTCGTAGAAAGGCACAGAGATCGCCAACAAGAACTTCAAGATCGAAAGTGTAAAGCTTTAAGAATCAAATCCTAGAAGAGGGAGCCAAAGCATAGCCTAACCTCTAAAAATCTACTCTAAAAAGTCTTTGAAAAGTGTTTTGAAGCAATTGGAGAACTCTTTCAAAAGACAGCTACAAAACTGCTAATGGGTTGTAACTTTGAAAACTGAGTCGACTCGGTCGAGTCAAAGTTGACTCGACCGAGTCAACTGGCGGAACAGAATTTAGCACTGCACCTTTGACTTACAGAATTTCTGTAGAATTCATCTGATCTCTGATTGACACGTTCTTGGTGGCGTTGGAACTGTCATGAAGTCTAATATCCATGTAAAATATGAGAAAAATACTTTTCCAACTGGAAAGATAGAAAATCGCAAAAGAGTGAGAGGCTATCTAAAAATCTGGGCGTCTCACCTCACTCGACCAAGTGTGGTTGCACTCAGTCGAGTGGCCTTCGTGTTCGGTCAAGTTACAGTGGGCTAGAGAAGTCCTCAAAATCATCGTACTATTTGGTTCGTGCTCGGTCGAGTAGTCTCTCTACTCGGTCGAGTCACCTAGCTTACTCGGTCGAGCTACAGTGGTTGGAGAGAACCTTGAAATCATGTACTGTTTGGGTTCCCTCAGTCGAGTAGCTGATCTACTTGATCGCATGGTCCCGGGCTCTCTCATATTGACTAAATGTTGGAAACTTTCATAGCTTATCGAGTTGGTCCGACCGAGTGGCTGCTCTACTCGATCGAGTCGGGCGTATCCGTCCTGAAGCTCTTCTTTTGATGGGACCGTCACCTTAGTCAAGTGCTGATGTACTGGACCGAACAGCCTGGGAAAACAGACTGAATCACCCATTGAGCTTCTTTCTCTCCTTCACTTCTCCTTCTTCTCCTTAATTTTTTTCTTTCACCAAGTCAAGCACCTAGGAGACGACACCATGGATGCTCTGGCGGTCTCGGATGTGTCCATAACTCCAATTTGCTCCAAATCATCTCAAAACTCCTGAAAATGAGAATAAAGCTTCGAAAGTGATATAATACGATAAACAATCAAATGAGCAACAAATATGAGTTTTGAGCGACTAAAATGGCATGAAATGATGCGATAAATGTATGTAAAATATGGACACATCACTAGCATTAATATGTTACATGGGTACAAAGGTAAAGAGCTACGAGCACTTACTCTACGCTCACCAGGTTCCGTACAGCACTTACTAAAGTGCTAAACACTATTAATATAGTAAACGCTCTCTCTTGACTAGCATCGACTAGTCAAGACCCTTTTGTCTAGCACCGACTAGACAAGACCCCAAAAACGAATGAATAAGTAACCTACAAAGATCAACACACCAATACACGAATATAAATAAATACAGAGTTCAGAAAAGCTCAGCTCTTGTAGGTGTCGTCGTCTCTGTCGTTCATCACTGGTCAGAACTGATCTGACAAGATATAGTTGTCTATCTCAAGTCATGCCCCCCAAGATGTTGCGGCCTCCTTCTTTGGCTTTGAAGCTTGCTGCTATATAGGAGAAGGCTATGCAACTTGTGGCAATGGTAAAGATGAACTCCTTTGCTTGTGGCAATGGTGAAGATGAAATCATTTGCTTGCGACAATGGAAGAGGAGAAGATACAAACTTGCGGCCATGAAGAAGCCATCCTTTGATTTGAAACTTGTGGCCTTGATGTTGATTGCTATCTTTCTTGAGTTGTGGCAATGGAGGATTTGGCAAGGGCACATGCAACTTGCGCAAGGGAGTTTGAACCCTCTTGACAACTTGCGGCCTAGTAGGAAGATTGAAGCTTGTCTTTGTGTTGGGTGCAATGGAGATAAGAAGGAGAAGCCTTTGTGTGTTGCGGCAATGGTAATGATGAAGCCTCTCTATGGTGTTGCAGCCTTGGGAGGAGGATGGAGCTTTATGTTACGCAAGGGAGGAGGATGAAGCTTTGCAAGTTGCGGTAATGAAGAGGAGATTTGACTTGGTCCTTGCTAGCTTGGATATTGACAACTTGCGGTAATAGGGGTTTCTATGGTGTTTTCCGTAATGTTTTTCTTTTGGAGAGGGTTTATATAGGAGAGGGAGAAGATATTTGGCTCATGTAGAATCCCATAGAATATGTAGATTGGATGGAATCCTAACTTGAATAGGATTTGAAATAATCATATGAAAGATCTCGTCTAATCACAATAGGATTTGGAGTTTGAATTGGATTTGTAGAGGATTTGAATTTGAATGGCAATGGGATTTGAATAGGATCTCATTTAATCAAAAATTCATTTGCATGAGATTTGTTTCAATCACTTTTGATATGAATGGGATCCCTCCTTATCTCTCCATCTTTGACCAAGTCCACTTTACAAATGAATTGCAATTTTCTCCATCTTTGACCAAGTCGTCATATGTGTAGCAATTTTCTCCATCACTTTGACTAGGTCATCTTTTGAGTATTTACGAGCTTTCCAGTCATGAAAACACTTAGCACACACATCAAATTGTTCACAAAGTTTGTTATCATCAAACACGAAGTCATCGATCGTTGTATCTAACTACACGTTGTACCAACAATCTCCCCCTTCTGATAAAGACAAACCAATATATGATTTGAGCAATAACGATCCAAATAATATCATGGTGAAATTTTTGTGTGAAGTGTGATGATGGAGGAAATAATCTATTATACATTTGACAACCTTTTTTGAATTCTAGGACTGACTAGGACAAGCTGAATATGACAAAGGGGTTGATAAAAAGATGGTTGGGATTTAACTTTGAGGAATCAATAGTTAGGATGAAAGATTGTGAAAAATTTTTGGGGGGGAACTTTGTAGGTTGGAGGGAAATACTTTGGAAAAAACAAGGTCACATCATTTGATTATTGCCCAAATAAAAATGCATCGCCCAATTTAGTCACTGCATACAAATTAAATGCTTCATTTAATTAAATGCCTCCCTTCAAATTTAATTCACCCAACATACCTCTCTGATGTCCCCTCGGTTTGGCACTATGTGTAGGCGGATCGGGGAATACCAAGATTAAAATTTATAACCGCAAGTACACGGTGTTGTAGTGTGGCTTGGGGGTCGAACACGGGGAGGCGTGTGGTGTGCTTGTTAACAAGGAGGAACCGGATCACCCGATGGGTGAGCTAGCCCTATCGCTAGGTGGGTTGTCACGATATGAAACTACGGAAAGGTATAAGATATAAAAAGTAACCCAGGACTTTGGTTTCCACCCTATCATGAGTTCTCTCTATTACGACCGATGGATAGGAACACGATCGGATTCTAAGGTTTAGTGGTGAGACGTGTTGGTAGCAACGATCTATGAACTTCGTGTTTGATGATAACAAACGTGTGTGAACGGTCTAACGTGTGTGTTACGTGTTTCAGGAATGACAAAGCTTGCAGAGACACAATGGGAGCAATTATTTGGTCTCATATTGTTTTTTTAGGAGCACAAACCAAAAGCCCATTTGCATTGATGTCTTAAAAAAACACACACAATGGCCGAATTATTGAGTGCCTGGCCGAATATAGAAGAGGCTATAAATTGAAGAGGCCAACATTTTTTTGTTCCCACTTTGAGAAATCATATCACCTCTCTTTTAAAAACCCAAGTGCTTAACTTGTTTTTGGGTGGGTTTTTGACAGCCGCATGTTTTCTTTAGAAGCCCAACAAATAAACAAAAAGAGCCGGCCATGTTTTCGCATTGGTGATCAAAGAAAAGCCCAGGCCGAAAATTTTGCTCTCCCCGTTGGATAACCAAAACCCTGCCGCATATCCTTTATAAAACCCACTGAGCCGAAACATTGATCTCTCTCTCTCTCTGGTGAAAAAAATTTTTCCAAGGAGCCAATTAAAAAAACCTAGAACTCTAGGAGCAGCCGCACCAAAAAGGAATACACAGGGCCAATCAAAATAAAGTGCTTCTTCTCTTGCAAAATTGCTTTGAGTTTTTTTTTAAAAAAATCATTTCCAAGAGCACTTCGGCTATCATTCCGTTGGAAATCTCAAATCATCAGAAGTGCTGGGTGATTTTTTTTGTGTGTATGCAATTTCTTTGAGAGGACAAGGCTTTTGTTTTTTTTTCTTCTTGATCATCAAAATTTTTACACAAGCTGCACTCCTCTTTCATGTATGATGATCAGAAGTTTCTAAAGGAGATTCTAAAGGAGAGTACCTCATTTTTAAATGATCATCAAAAAATTTTAATGGTTTTTGCAGCAACCGAAAAAATCAAAAAGGCCAGCTAGATTTGTTTTTGTGTTTGGAAGAGTTGATAGCCGAAATTCACAGATTTTGAAAGAGGTTTTGTTTCTTGCTTCAATCCCCAAAGAGTACTTCAATTCACAGATTCTAAAGGGGTCTCTTTTTTTGTTAAAACAATTTACGGTTGTGCTTTGTATCAAAGGAGAAGCAAAGAGAAACCCAAATACCCCTCCACTGAAATCGCATGCACCAACCATTAATTTAATTGGAGAGAGTTATTAAGTGTTTTGATTATCAGGTCAATAAAAAGGAGACATACGCATTGAAAAGCTTCGGCCTACCTGCTTGCATCAGCCTGGGCGAAATCAAAGGAGCCACACAAAGTTGCACACAACCATCCGAATTCTTTTGGAGGGTTTTCATTTTTGTGAACCGTAAGTTTCAGAGAAGGGGCAAAGCCGTAAGTTGCAATCTTTGGGGAGGTGCCGCAAGTTTCAATCTTTGGTGGAAGGCGCAAGTTTCATCCAGAGGGGAGCTGAACTATCGAGGGGACATCAGAGACTACATCTACGTCAGACGAGATCTGACCCTGTGCTGATTGACGAAGACGACACCGCTACACGATCTGAGCATTCTAAACTCTCTTGTTTATTATATTGTGTAGTATTTGTGTTAGATCTTCGTAGGGGAAACTTTACCTTTTGTGTTACTTTTTGGGGACCTGACGACTGTGGGAGTCGTCACGGAGGGAGAGCATTGACTAGATTGATAGTGTAGAGCACGTGGTGTGCGTACGAGCTAGGTGAGAGTAGATTTGGGATCTTGACTCATTGTAGCTGTACATGTTTACATATCTATCTAGTATTTGCTTTTGGGGGCTGGAGTAGGTCGTGGGGACGACCGAACCAGGGTATATCTGTGCGTATTCTGTGATTGCTATTTTATTGCCAAATCTGTGCCTATAACTGCGTGGGATTTCTCGTGGGTTGCACGATAATTTTTATTAGCCTATTCACCCCCCTCTAGGCTACGATCCAGATCCAACAAGTGGTATCAGAGCCAGTTTAGAGGATCTAGCCTAGATTTTTAGATGACCATGAATATATCTGATTGTGCTTTTGCTGAAGGTCAGTCTATAGCCCGTCCCCCTAAGTTTAACGGTGTAGACTTTGCATATTGGAAGGCTAGGATGAAAATCTATTTAGTGTCTGTTGATTATGATGTGTGGGATATTGTTGAAAATGGTTATAGTCTACCTACAATTAAAATTGAAGACACTGTTATAATTAAGCCTAAAGACAAGTGGGATTTAGCTGATAAGAAACTTTATACTCTTAATGGTAAAGCTATGAATGCGCTTATATGCTCTCTTGATAAATCTGAGTTTAATCGTATCTCACATTGTCTAACTGCGCAGGAAATCTGGCACACTCTGGAGGTGACACATGAGGGAACATCGCAAGTGAAGGAATCCAGACTTGCATTGCTTTGCACAGAATACGAGAGCTTCCGCATGCTACCAACAGAATCAGTTAAAGACATGTTTGCGAGGTTCACGGACATTGTCTACAAATCCAGTTCCCTCGGTAAGCCATACTCTAGCCATGAACAGGTACGAAAGATCTTAAGGGCGCTACCAAGCTCGTTCAGGCCTAAAGTCACCGCTATTCAAGAAGCTAAGGACTAGTCAACAATGAAAGTGGAGGACTTGATAAGCAACCTAATGTCACACGAGCTTGAGCTACAGAGTATAGAAGCCAGAGAGAAACCTGAAGAGAAGACCAAAGCTTCCACACCATTAGCTCTTCAAGCTAACGATGACGATCTTGATGAAGAGCAAGCCCTAATGGTCAGAAACTTCAGGAGATACATTCAGACTGATCAAGGAAGAGCTGAGATGGGAAAAAGGTTCATGCGTTCTAATAATTCTAATTTTGGTAGAAATTCCTATGATCAGAAAGCTATTAATAGAAGTGAATGTTTTAAATGCAGGAAGAAAGGGCACCACATAAAAGATTGCCCACAACAACACACAGCTCAAGTTGCAAAAGGAAAAACGAAAGTGCTAACGTGGGACATGGATAGCGAAGCTGAGGAGGAGGATGAGGAACATGAAGCCCACTCCTGCATGGCATTGATGGCCAAACACAATGAGGTAGAATCTCCCACAAAAGCTGAATTCTTAGAAATCTGTAAAGGAATGCAACATAGAATTGATGAGCTAGAAGCTGATGTGGAATGTTATAGGAATGATAATTTTGATATGCAACAAACTGAGTATGACATGTCTAAGGAAATTGAAAAACTGAAAACTGAAATTGTTGCATGTAATACTACAATTGACATGTTAAATAAGGAGAAAGCTAGCTTGCCTGAAAAAATTGATTGTCTTTCATGTCCCTCTTTATTAAAGGATATTAGCATGTATAAACTTGATAAGATAAAGCTTGAAGTTGAAAATGAATTGCTTTCAGAAAAGATTAACTTGCTAAATCTCGAACTTAAAGGAAAAATGAGGGATTTTGAAAAGAAAGAAGAGGAAAACAAGCAAGCTTTCATTAGTAAATGCACTGTGTTGTGAACGAAAATGCTCATTTGAAATCCAAAGTCGCTAGTTTAGAATTGTCATTAAAGAAATTTTCTATTGGAAAACAAAATTTGGACATTATTCTTGGAAATCAACTTTATGGCAATAATAGGCGAGGACTAGGATATGGTCTTAAAAATGCAGAAAAATCAAAATATAGAAAAGTTCACATTGAATCAACAAAGGTTGGAAATTTTCATGCTAAGTGCTTTACATGTGGAAGCGTTGGTCATACTTCATATCATTGCAAATATAGGAACAAAAACATTAAGTTCAAACAAATATGGGTTCCTAAATCTTTGATGACTAACGTGAGTGGACCTTGTTGGATTCCAAGGTCACACACGAAACCTCTTTTGTAGGTGGATGGAAATTTGACGAGGAGCGATAAATTGAATGTCGCATTACTTTTTAGCTCCTTAGTCAAACGGCGACGCAAAGGTATATCTCATTCTTTGAACTTAATGAATATCTTCATAGTTTGTTTTGTGTGTGTGTGACTTTTCTTTGTTTGTGTGCTAGTAGTTGCATTGCTATGTGTTCATGATTTTTTTTTGTTTGTGTGATTGCATCTCATTTTTGCTTTAGTACTTCATGCATAAAAACAAAAAAAAATATTTTAAAAAAAAATTGGTGCTTGATGGGTATCTTTCTCTTTGATTCATTAAAAGAAGTATTCATGAATGATTTTCATATCTATGTAGAAATTGGTGTATTATTTCCTTTGCCACATGCGAATGTTCATCTTTCTAAATATTCATGGCATATTCAATGAATGAAAATAGCTTGATTTCTACACCACCTACTACACTTCCACATGTATTATTATTGTTGCACATTTGGAGATATCGTTTATGAAGTATGGAAAGTGAATGTAGGAGGAAAACTTAACTGAAAATCTAAGGGATATGATATACCTTGCCATGGATAAAAATTGAGCAAAAGAAATTGTTGTTATAAGCATTTTAAAAAAAAATAATTGCTCCGTATGGAAAATGGATACAATCCTTGGCAACGGTATTACCCACGAGTATCCAACATAAGCTTTATGGGTAAACATTAGCGTTGGTGTATTTACTCGTCAAGCAATGGCACCACCACATCTAAGAGTCCTTATAGGCTATGTTTTGGGGTGTGGTACCTTGAACTCATTTTTAATGAGGTGGGGAAAATCAATCCTAGGTGATAGAATTTATTTGGAAAATGAGGATTGGTTTTGGTTGACTTTCTTAATGATTCTTCCCATGTGCTTCAATTTTAATCATCACACTTTACACGTTGGTGTTGAAGTCTTAGTTTCTTAATTTCATTGGATTTTGACTTGATTATTCTATGATTGTATTCATGCAATTGTTGGTAATGGTTAATAATACTCTCTTTTTGCATGGTATATATTTTTGACTTCGTGCTTTGACTTTTGATGATAACAAAGGGGGAGAAAAATTTGGGAAAGATTTGATATATTAATATTAATGCTCGTGAATTGTTTGATTAAGGGGGAGCAGTAATGAATATTGGGAAAACATTAAAATAGGGGGAGCATGCATATTGCTAACTTTGCATATCGGTGTTTGCACATCATTATATCTTATTGCATGTCACCCACTATCGTCACACTTTAACACACACTATGTGAAAAGCTTATTGGTCAAATCTTATATTTAGTTTGTCATCATCAAAAGGGGGAGATTGTTGGTAGCAATGATCTATGAACTTCGTGTTTGATGATAACAAACGTGTGTGAACGGTCTAACGTGTGTGTTACGTGTTTCAGGAATGACAAAGCTTGCAGAGACACAATGGGAGCAATTATTTGGTCTCATATTGTTTTTTTAGGAGCACAAACCAAAAGCCCATTTGCATTGATGTCTTAAAAAAACACACACAATGGCCGAATTATTGAGTGCCTGGCCGAATATAGAAGAGGCTATAAATTGAAGAGGCCAACATTTTTTTGTTCCCACTTTGAGAAATCATATCACCTCTCTTTTAAAAACCCAAGTGCTTAACTTGTTTTTGGGTGGGTTTTTGACAGCCGCATGTTTTCTTTAGAAGCCCAACAAATAAACAAAAAGAGCCGGCCATGTTTTCGCATTGGTGATCAAAGAAAAGCCCAGGCCGAAAATTTTGCTCTCCCCGTTGGATAACCAAAACCCTGCCGCATATCCTTTATAAAACCCCCTGAGCCGAAACATTGATCTCTCTCTCTCTGGTGAAAAAAAAATTTCCAAGGAGCCAATTAAAAAAACCTAGAACTCTAGGAGCAGCCGCACCAAAAAGGAATACACAGGGCCAATCAAAATAAAGTGCTTCTTCTCTTGCAAAATTGCTTTGAGTTTTTTTTTAAAAAAATCATTTCCAAGAGCACTTCGGCTATCATTCCGTTGGAAATCTCAAATCATCAGAAGTGCTGGGTGATTTTTTTTGTGTGTATGCAATTTCTTTGAGAGGACAAGGCTTTTGTTTTTTTTTCTTCTTGATCATCAAAATTTTTACACAAGCTGCACTCCTCTTTCATGTATGATGATCAGAAGTTTCTAAAGGAGATTCTAAAGGAGAGTACCTCATTTTTAAATGATCATCAAAAAATTTTAATGGTTTTTGCAGCAACCGAAAAAATCAAAAAGGCCAGCTAGATTTGTTTTTGTGTTTGGAAGAGTTGATAGCCGAAATTCACAGATTTTGAAAGAGGTTTTGTTTCTTGCTTCAATCCCCAAAGAGTACTTCAATTCACAGATTCTAAAGGGGTCTCTTTTTTTGTTAAAACAATTTACGGTTGTGCTTTGTATCAAAGGAGAAGCAAAGAGAAACCCAAATACCCCTCCACTGAAATCGCATGCACCAACCATTAATTTAATTGGAGAGAGTTATTAAGTGTTTTGATTATCAGGTCAATAAAAAGGAGACATACGCATTGAAAAGCTTCGGCCTACCTGCTTGCATCAGCCTGGGCGAAATCAAAGGAGCCACACAAAGTTGCACACAACCATCCGAATTCTTTTGGAGGGTTTTCATTTTTGTGAACCGTAAGTTTCAGAGAAGGGGCAAAGCCGTAAGTTGCAATCTTTGGGGAGGTGCCGCAAGTTTCAATCTTTGGTGGAAGGCGCAAGTTTCATCCAGAGGGGAGCTGAACTATCGAGGGGACATCAGAGACTACATCTACGTCAGACGAGATCTGACCCTGTGCTGATTGACGAAGACGACACCGCTACACGATCTGAGCATTCTAAACTCTCTTGTTTATTATATTGTGTAGTATTTGTGTTAGATCTTCGTAGGGGAAACTTTACCTTTTGTGTTACTTTTTGGGGACCTGACGACTGTGGGAGTCGTCACGGAGGGAGAGCATTGACTAGATTGATAGTGTAGAGCACGTGGTGTGCGTACGAGCTAGGTGAGAGTAGATTTGGGATCTTGACTCATTGTAGCTGTACATGTTTACATATCTATCTAGTATTTGCTTTTGGGGGCTGGAGTAGGTCGTGGGGACGACCGAACCAGGGTATATCTGTGCGTATTCTGTGATTGCTATTTTATTGCCAAATCTGTGCCTATAACTGCGTGGGATTTCTCGTGGGTTGCACGATAATTTTTATTAGCCTATTCACCCCCCCCCTCTAGGCTACGATCCAGATCCAACAAGACGTTGCCTCTAAAAGTGATACCTAGCGTTTCATGGGTCCGATATTCCAGACGATGCCCAGTATGATACGCTAGGTCTACCCGGATTCGGACGGTGGGCATTCCCATGTCCAACACCGATCGACTTCGGGAGCACTAAGCTCGCAACGATTGCTCCGACATTCATCCTGACGTTCCCACACGCTAGGAATCAATGTCTACGCTAGGGGTGTGAGCTGTGGCTAGAGGATCAAACGCCAGTTTTATTTCCCCTTGGCCCGACAGTCAGAGGCGGTCTTTATCCCACCAATGACAATAAAATACCCCGCGTAACCATCTAAATCCCTAGATCCTATCGAAACCCTAATCCTATAGTCGTTCTAAGGAGAACCCACGAAGGGGCTTCCACCAATGTCCCAGATTTGGAAACTACTCACTAATCATTGCAAAATATTCAATACAACAAAAATATAGCCATCAAAAAGATAATCAAGCAATAGATTAGAGAAGAAAACGGTAGTATTAACGCAATATTATAGTATCAAAGTAATCGGAGAACTTACAAAACAAATTTAATTAGTAGTAGCCAAAATCCCTAAAAAACTGTTAAAAACTGGGGATTCTCGTTTTCTGGAAAACCTAGGGCTATATATACATTCTGGCAAGATGCCAGGGAATATTCCTAGAAGAAGACAAAAATAAACATCCAATCGATCGGTTGAAGCATCAACCGATTGGTTAAGGCAGCGGGGAAAACGATCTTCAGCTTCTGACCGATCGCTGAACCGATCGGTTGAGGTCATGATAATTATCAACCGATCGGTGAACCGATCGGTTGAGGTCGTGGAGCTCTGGAGCTTGCGAAGAATTGCTACAGGTGAACCGATCGGTTGACAAGTCAACCGATCGGTTGGAGTTCAGCTTCGAAAACAGAGAACACTATCATGACCAATCGATCTCTGAACCGATCGGTTGGGATTTGCTTCATTGCTGTTCCACATCGGGTCAGATACGCATGCAAAAACCGATCGGTTGGAACTGTCCAGTCGATCGGTTGAGGGTTGATTCTTGATATAACTTGACGTTTGGCCCTTAGGATCTCGTCTGGCTCCCGTTGTTCTGGGGACTCGTGATGTGTGCTTGGTAAGTCCCATGCACTGGCAATCTCTTGAAATTGCACACAAACACAAAGAAAGTGAAAAGAAACTAAAAATCACAAAAGAATAGATACGAAACAACGGAAAACAACGAAAAATCATGGAGAAGATGTGCGTGAATATATAAAATATAAACGCACGTCAAAATCCCCCAAGTTGAACCCTTCCTTGTTCTGGAGGAAGACGAGTGAGAGTGGGAAAAATAGAAAGGAAGAAACAGAAAAAGGAGAGAAATTCCTAGTTCACCCGTCAGAGCCAACGAAAACTAACTCATCACACTAAGCAAGCATGCAATAAACACGTCACTAAACCCAGGAATATGAGTCCATACAAGTGTCTTGGGCCCATGCGGTGAAGCACGAGTGAGTGAGGTCGTGGGCTAGCAGACGGTATAACTATCTAAATTGTGCATAAAGCTCATATACACATACCCAACGAATGACCTAAATATCGATTTAATTCAAATAAGCGGTGAATAATAGCTCAAGCATGCATGAGAATAGAGTAGGAATAGAAACCATATCATATGTCGGAGAATATACTGCTAGGAACTAGGGAATCACCACACGACTGCCTAGTTGATCGCTAGAAAATTCCTATGCCAAGTGTGTTCGAAATCGAAGGGGGTTGATGGCACACCCCCCAGGCGTGCGCGGCTGCGCGCGCGCCGGATGTGTGCAATGATGCGAATGGGGGCGTGAGATTTAAATATTTGTAACCGCAAGCGCACGGTGTTGTAGTGTGGCTTAGAGGTCGAACAGAGGGAGGCGTGGATGTGCTTGTGTCAAAGAGGATCAAAATCACCCCATAGGCAAGCTAGCCCAGATCGAATGATGGGTTGTCACGATAAAGGAATGCAAGGTATAGACAATAAGAAGGAAAAACCCGGTACTTTGGTTTCCACCCCAACGAGCGACTCTCGCTGATACGGCCTACAGGTAGGATGGCGATCGAAATTAGGGTCTAATGGTGAGATGTTGCCTCTGAAAGTGGTACCGGCATCCCATGGGCCCGATATTCCGGTCGGTGCCCATGATGATACGCCGGACTTCCCGGGTTCGATCAGTGGGCACTCCCGTGTCCATTAACACTGATCGACTCTGGGAGCACTAAGCTCGCAACGATAACTCCCAACGTCTCATCCTGCCGCTCCTGCACGCTAGGATTCGGCGTCTACTCTAAGGGCGTGAGCTATGGCTAGGGAGTCAACCGCCAAGTTTATTCCACCATGGCCCAACGGTCAAAGGCGGTCTTTTTCCCGCCGATGACACGCATAACCGTTAGATTCCTGATCCCCATCAATTTCCTAGCCCTATGGATGCATCGGGAAGAGCCCACGAATGAGTTTCCGCCAAAATCCCAGATTTGGGAACTACTCACACATATTTAGTAAAAATCGATCTAAACAGAAATCGACCGTAAAAATCATGATCAGGCAATAGAAATGCAGTGGTATTAAAGCAATTAAGATAATACTAAAGTTTGACAAAGATCTGAAAACTTACAAAAACTGGAAAATTACAGCCGTCACAAAATGAAGAAAACAGAAAAAAATAACCAACTCCCGAATCTGGAAAACATAGGGTTCTATATATAGAAAACGACATCACCTGATCGGTTGACAAGTCAACCGATCGGGTGAGCCGCTTCACAAATTTACAGCGCCATGCGGAACTTCACCCGGTCATCTCCACCCGGTCGGTTGACATATGAATGTGACCGATTGGATCTTGGTGCCGTCGGGTGAGGAGGCCGGTTGAGCTGACCATGTCTTGGCCTTCGAGATTCGGCTACAGGTGAACCGATCGGGTGAAGGTCACCCGATCGGTTGGCAATCAGCTTCGATTTCCAGAGAGTTTGAGCTTTTGACCCGGTCACTGAACCGACCGGGTGACTTCTTGTGAGCTCCAAGCTGTGTCAGGGTGGTGCACACGTGCATCACCCGATCGGTTGAGGATGACCAACCGACCGGGTGAGGGGCTGAAAGATGCAATCTTCGTCGTTTGACCCCCTGGATCACGTGTGACTCCTCCTGTTGCTCCGGGGACACATGATATCATCGTTTTATATCCCATATGCCAGTAAACTCCTGAAAAATACGGAAAACACGGAAAAGTGAAAGAAAACAAGAAAACACGAGAAAACGAATATAAGACGGCGGTAAAATACGGAAAAACATGGAAGAAAACGTGCGCAAATATATGAAATATAAACGCACGTCAAAATCCCCCAAGCTGAACTCTTCCTCGTCCTCGAGGAAGGCGAGTGAGAGTAGGAGCTCGGAGGGGAAAAATAGAGGGAAAGAGAGAGAAAGGAAACTCTATATCCTAGATCGCCCATCAGGGCCAACAAAATCAAAAACGACACACCAAGCAAGCAACGCCAAATCACATCACTAAACCTAGGAATACGAGTCCAGACAAGTGCCGTGGGCCCACGCGATGAAGCGCGAGTGAGTGTGGTCGTGTGCTAGCAGTCCGTGTCACTATCTAGGATGTGCGATAAAGCTCGATATACATAAACCCAGGAAATGACCCAAATATCGATACGAATTGAATAAAGCGGTGAATATACAGTTCAAGCATGCATGAGAATAGAGAGAGAATCGAAACATATCATGCGTCAGGGGCTCCACAACTAGGGTTAAGGAAATCACCACACTAAAGCCTAGATAATAGCTAAAAATTTCCTAAGCCAAGTGTTTTCGAAACCGATGGGGGTTGAGATTATGTGGAGAAGAACACTCGGTGCAAATTCTCGCCTTCCCTTTATTCTCGGCAAGTAGGAAAATATTCACACTGGAATTTTTTTGGGTTTTGGGTATTTATATTTTTTTTATTTTTGGCTATAAAATTTTTTTTCTTTTTCTTTTCTTTTCTCCTTGGGTTTTTCTTTTCTTTTCTCCTTTTTTTGGATTTTTGGGGTTTTTTGGCTATACACATGTGTACTCTCCTAAGTGGGAGAACGGTACACGACGAGGGGATTTGCACCAAGTAAAACAAAAAAGAAATCGGAATCTAAACACTTGGGCAAAGGAAACTATTCTCGCTAAATAGAGCATGGGCTAAGTGGGTTATCCTAGTCCTTAATTGTGGAATCCCGACACATGCGAAATGAAGCATACGATATATATAGTCATGCATACAGAAACAGACAAGAAAAGCAAATACCACATTATTCATATCGAAGCGTGATAATCTAGGGGTCATTCCTGGACAGGTATATAAAGTAAAATCACAAAGCAGAAGCAAACCAAACAGCTAGGCACGACACATGACTCACAAAAAGCTAAGTGGACCTACGACGCGTGAAATGCAAGAGGACTCGATATCCTAGAGTTAGTGAATGTGATTATCGATGCTATGTTTTGTGGCAGTTCATCATAGGGTTAATCTCTAGGAGAAAGAGATAAAAAGAAGAAAATAAAAATTAACACACGATGAAAACGGCACAAAAACAAAAAAGAAAGACTCAAATGACGCACAAAGTACGACTCCCCCAAGCTGAAGCTTGCATTGCCCTTAATGCAATAAGAGTGAGTACGGGAGGGCAATGAAAATGGGGGGGAATACGCACAAACACAAAAAGACATGAAAAACAAGAAAAACACAGATACGAAAATGAAAATAAAGAAAAATCAAAATCAAACCACGCGACACGAAAATAGAAAAAGAAAGAAAGAAAATGATACGACACGATAAAAAGTAAAACAAGCACACACACACACACACACACGAAGAAAACAAAACACGACAACACATCAAAATAGACGTCCCCCAAGCTAGACATGACAATGCTAGCAATGAAATATGAACGTGAAAGTGCATAAATATGCAAGGGGAATGTCAAAAAAACAAAGTGAAATCAAAAATCAGGAGAAGGAGAATCCTCGCCCTCCTCGGTAGAGGGTGTGGCTGGGTGGTCGGGGGATGCGGGGGGTGTGCGGAGAAGTGGGGACAGAGGTGGGGGAATAGGTGCAGTGGTGGTGTGAACGATGGGTGGAGTGTCGGTGGAGGTGGGTGGTGGTGGAAGTACGACGATCAAGGCGGTGGTGAAAGGAATAGAAATGGGGGGAGAAGATGTGATGGTGACGGTAGTGGGTGGAGGTGGGAGAGATTTGGAGCGCACCGACAATTTCTTGCGGTGCACATATGAAGTGATGGTGGTGGAGGTAGAAGGTGGTGTGGGTGTGAGAGAAGTGGTCATGAGTGTAGAGGTGGATATGGGGATGGGAATGGATACGGGAGGGGGAGATGATCGCCTAGGTGGGGGTGGGGGAGGTGGGGATGGGTGGGATGGTGGAGGAGAAGAATGTGACGGGGGAGGTGATGGAGGTGGGGATGTATGGGAGGGTGGAGGAGAAGATCGTCGAGGTGGTGAAGGTGGTGGTGAGGGTGGTGGTGTGGGTGGTGGTGGTCCGTGGAGGTGAGTGAGAAGGCGAATAATGGCGGCCACGTTCCTCTCAAGTGCGAGGAAGCGTGGGTGAGTGAGAAAGGAGGACGGTGATGGGTCCGAGGGGGCAGAGGACATGGCAAGATCACGGAGGGCTGCTACCTCCCTCTCGAGAGCAATACGGGCAGAGACCTGGCGGCGACCGAAGGAAGTGTACTGACGTGAGGCAGAAGTGGTGCCGGCAAGTGATGTGGAAGTAGTGCCGGTGGCAGTGGTCATGCCGGCACGGGACACAAGGCCAGAGATGGCCACAAAAAGGTGCTCGGAAGTGATGGGGCCAGGAGCAGAAATAGGATGACTAGGGCCAGCCCCAATATCTCCCTGGGACGCAGGAATATCCTGCTCGCCTAAGTGGGCGGCAGGGGAAGGTGGTCTGTGTGCGTCCGGAGGAAAGAAAGGAAGGTGCAACCCCGCTAGAAACTCGGGATCGGGCGAAAAAGTCCAATCCGCCACTAAAGCTATGGTCATCCGAGTGGGGTTGGGGAGAATGGTGTAGGGGTGAGGTGGGTGGCCGTAATTGAATTCGAAACGACCATCGGGGTGGGGCCTAATCATATGAATGTGCCGCAGGACGTCATGGTCTAGAAGTGAGGGTCCTGCGGCAGTAGGAAGATTTTGGGGGATGGGGATGTTAAATTGGGGGGAAGAAACAATAATAGTGATAATGCGCCCACAACAGATCTTGCCCTTCCCGGCCCTGCTAATCTCGAGAAGCTTGTAAACAAGCCAATCACCGGCATGGACAGGGATAGTCAGGGCCCTAAAGCTAACTCCATCATCATCACGAACAAAGGGGAAAGTCATGGCCCAGAGAATAAAAAGATCGGGGATAGTCACGGTGCCTGACTCATCCCGCAGGAAAAATGCAGAGGACATGATCCTATGGGCCAGACGAAATATGGGATGGATGATGGAGGAGGCCTTGGCCTTACCACAGGGATAGCGACGGAGTATGGTGAGGCGGAACCAAAAGTTATCGACGTCATATTCCGGGGGATATCTGTAGTGTCGGATAGCATCATTCCCAAGAATAGGGAAAACAAATATATCGCAGATGGTATCCAGGTTGATGCGGATGGTTTGGTTATGCACCTGAAAAGTGACAGTCAACCCCGACTCACAAACGAGGGAGGAAAGGAATTCTAGGGTGAGTGACGGGTAGGATACCGCAGAGGCATTCAGGAAGGCCAACCAACCAAGGTTAGCAAAAAGAGTCTCGACCTCGGTGAAGACACCGAGGTCGACGAGTGATTGGGTATGGGCAAACTTGGTTGATAGGTGCCCCCGAGTATTTAGTCTGTGGTAGAAGTCTTTCTGCTCTTGGTTCCTAAATTGGAACCCATGCGGGCCCAACATGGGGTCCACAGGGGGGATGATAGGCGGGGGGAGGGGCTAGTGTCAGTTCACGTGTGTGGGGAGGAGGACGTGTTTGTTTTCGTCTCTTTCGAGACGGTTCCTCCTCCCGCAAGATACCCTTCCCTTTATCTCTCTCCCGGGCCATGTGTGCGAGTGAGTGATGCAAATGAGTGCAAAGTACTATCAAAGTGCACACACACGAACAACCAAGCAAATTAAATATCTAGGGTAAAAATTGAAATTTGAGAAGTGGAGCGAAGTTACCCCGTAGAAAGTCGAGTTCCTCGCTTGTAGATGACCCAATGCCGTGCAATGGGAGAAGTGTGGAGCCGCGGCACTCTTTTTCAGCAAAAATTCGAAGGTGGGGGTGGATGTTGGGAATTAGGGCTAGAAAAATGGTAAATAGGAGAGAGGGAGAGAGAAAGAGATGGAGAAATGCAAGGGGGAGGTGGAGAGAGAGGCTAATGGAGGAGTGGAGGAAGTGGGAGGGGAGTTTTTGGCCGTTGGGAGAAGTTGGAAGGCGAAACGACGACGGAGGAGGCGATCGGGCGAGGGGCTGTGAACGGGTGGATCGAAGGATATTTATAGGGTTTCAGTCGAACCGATCGGGTGATAAGTCACCCGATCGGTTGACTTTAGGTCGGAATTTTTGGCTGAAAAAGTGCTACAGGCGAACCGGTCGAGTGATAACTCACCCAATCGGTTGGCCGCTCCACAGATTTTCCCGAAAGTTTAGGGTTTCTCACCCGGTCCATCAACCGGTCTCGCTTCTTGTCACCCGATCGGTTGACAAATCCCTGAAATTTTCCCGAGAGTTTCCCCAGGTCACCCGGTCTCTTCTTTCTTCACCCGGTCGGTTCACTGAGTTACAGATACGGCTGTTAGCTGATACATCCCAACCGATCGGGTGAGTTATCAACCGATCGGTTGGGGCCTTGTTTTCTGCAAAAAAACCCAAATATCGCCTAAGTTTCATGACAGAAGTTCATGCGGCTGGATTTATTTATAAAAATAGATAAAATAAAGTTAAGAAAAAGTCCTAAAAAGTGGAAGTAAAAGTTTAGAGCATGGGTTGCCTCCCATCAAGCGCTTTTGTTTAACGTCGTTTAGCTCGATGCCCGTTGATGATGTTCATGGTGGGTGATACGGGTGATGCCAGAAATCCGACATCTCTTCAACTCCAGAGCTTGTGGCTATTGGTGTAGTCGGCGGATGTAAGAATATTTCCTCAACTACCCTCCCTTTGTCTACAGGATCCGGGGGCTTCTCCCTCAAATTGGCGTCTACCGCCATCTTTTTCAGGATCCGGACCTCATCACCGGTGAGGTCCATGGTTTCTTTCCCTTTTCTCCTCGTAGGAGGAGACTCAGGAAATCCGGGAGGGGTCACACTTCGCGCGACCGCCTCATTAGCAACTTCATTATTTGGGGAGCCAACTTGCTCTCCAAGGTCCCCCAAGCTATCGCGGGGATTCCTCGAGAGTACTTCCCAGGCACTTGTTTCAACAGCTCTATCTTCTTCATTCTCCAGCATACCGATACTAGGATCGTCCGGGGGGTTTGGATGCTTCATCGACAAGCCTAAGTCAAATTCGACTCTTTCTTGGCCCACATTGAGGGAAAGCTTCCCATTCTTCACGTCTATCAAAACTCCGACGGTTGCCATAAAGGGCCGTCCAAGGATAATTGGGGTATGCTTGTCTTCCGACATGTCCATCACCACAAAATCTACCGGTACATGTACTCCTCTCACATCAACGGGGAGGTCGTCCACTACTCCCACCGGGTACTTGATCGAACGGTCAGCAAGTTGTAATGTCATGTCTGTGGGCTCTAAGTCTCCCAGCCCTATTCTCTTGTACAGCGATAGGGGCATTAAGCTGACACCCGCACCTAGATCGATGAGCGCCCTCTAGATTTGCACTTCCCCAATAGAGCAAGGGATAGAGAAACTTCCGGGGTCCTTGAGCTTGGGCGGATTTGCGCGCTGAATGAGTGCGCTGCACTCCGCCGTTAACACGACCTTCTTTTTTCTAGATCCCCGTGTCACCAAGTCTTTCAGAAATTTGGCATAAGAGGGGATTGTCTCGATGGCCTTGAGGAAGGGGATTTGTAAGCTTAGATCTTTCACCATGGCAAAGAATTTGCCATACTTCTCATCGATTTTGGCTTTGGAAAGCCGTTGTGGGAAAGACACAACGTGCTTGAAAACTCTTAGGTTCCCTTCCTCATCCTTCTTCTTCTCCTCTCTATGAACTCCCTCCGGAGTAGTTGGCTTCAGTGACGAAGCACCGTCGTCATTTAATTTCTCAGTTGGTCGTTCCACGACCAACGGTGCTTCCGGTCCTTTGGGGGGCTCTCTCGTAGGTATTTGCGTTCCGCTCCTCAAGACGATGGCGGACACGTTCGCATGCTCATGTGTGAGCGCCAAGGTCCAATTTACCCCCTAGGGTTCACCTCAGGCTGTGGCGGTAATAAATTCTACGGTCTCTGAAGGTTCACCACTTGCAACCCCAGCTGGGTCACCTAATCAGTGAGGACTCTTTGTCCCATCTCCAGCTTCAGATTTATCTTCTCCTGAATGGCGATGTATTGAGTCAGGAGGGACTCAACCGGAGAAATGGCCCTCTGCTGGCCGTATTGCTGCTGGGAGGGCTGCTGATTCCTAGGAGCATACTGTTGATACTGTGGTGGAGGTTGTTGCTGCTGAAATTCATGCTGCTGAAACTGCTGCTGAGGCCTAGCCGGCTGATATATATGCTGTTGTTGCTGAGCCGGCTGTTGATAAGGCGCCCGGTAGCTAAGGTTGGGATGATTCCAGTTGTTGGGAGAGTAGGTCGAGTTGGAGTTGGTTCGTGGTGGAAAATGCGCATTTCCCGTAGGATTGTAAAATAATGCGCTCGCCTGATCCAATGGTGGTGAGATGTCACCACCGTCGAACTCTCCAAAAACTTCGGATTCCACCGCAGCAATCTGTTGTGTACCGGCTTCACCGGTGTCTACCATCAATGCGGAGATCTGGGTTGACAGCAAGTCAAACTTGCTTGACAATTTTTCGACATCCTCGACTCTATGGATGCCCCTAGATCTAGGTGTGTCTCTCTCGTCATACCACTGTTCATTGTTGGATGCCATATTTTCCAGAATTTGTCCAGCATATTCTTCGCTTCTTGACATGAAGGACCCTCCAGCCGCGGCGTCCATGGAAGATTTTAAATCGTCCCTCAACCCATTATAAAATAGATTTATGATCTGCCACTTGGGGAGCTCATTATGGGGACATCTTCTCTGCATCTCCTTGTATCTCATCCAAGCTTCATGCAAGGACTCGTGGCTAGCCTGGGAGAAGGAGGAGATCTCACTCCTCAGCTTCATGGTCTTCCCTGGGGGAAAAGAACTTCGTCAGGAAAGCATTTGAGAGATTCTCCCAGGTGTTGAATGTATTCGGGTCCTTCCCCCCTAAGCCACAGCTTGGCCTTATCTCACAAGGAGAAGGGGAACAGCTTCAGTCGGATCGCCTCAGTTGTGACACCATTTATCCGGAAGGTGTCACATTTCTCCAAGAAGGAGTCTAGATGCTCAATCGGGCTCTCCATGGGTGCACCCGAAAATTGATCCTGCTGGATCCACGTCACCAAAGATGGCTTAAGCTCGAAGCTTTGGGCAGTAATAGCTAGAGGACGGATGGCGGAGGTGGACTCGATGGAAGGCATCGAGTACTCCAACAGGGACTTGTGAGGTGGGGTGTTCTCCCCCATGGCTTCAGGATCCTCTCTTCTTCGCTTCTCGGTGGCCAAACGTCTTAGAGTGGCGTTTATCTCTGGATCAACGGGGATCAAGTCGTCGAGACTTCTTGAACTCCTGCGCATGAAAAACAACAAACACCCGTGAAGCGAAAAGTGGGAAAGAAACAGATAAGATAAGAAATAAAAATAAAAATAAGAAGATAAAAAGGAAAAAGAAGAATGCAAAAATTATCGCGAGGTAGGGATGTGAGCTAGACACTAGGGTTCATGAAATCCTAAAATAATAAGCACGTTGCCTCCCTGGCAACGACGCCATAAACTTGGCACGCCCCCCGGCGTGCGCGGCTGCGCGCTGCGCGCCGGATGTGTGCAATGATGCCAATGGGGGCGTGAGATTTAAATATTTGTAACCGCAAGCGCACGGTGTTGTAGTGTGGCTTGGGGGTCGAATAGAGGGAGGCGTGGATGTGCTTGTGTCAAAGAGGATCAAAATCACCCCATGGGCAAGCTAGCCCAGATCGAATGATGGATTGTCACGGTAAAGGAATGCAAGGTATAGACAATATGAAGGAAAAACCTGGGACTTTGGTTTCCACCCCAACGAACGACTCTCGCCGATACGGCCTACGGGTAGGATGGCGATCGGAATTAGGGTCTAATGGTGAGACGTTGCCTCTGAAAGTGGTACCGGCATCCCATGGGCCCGATATTCCAATCGGTGCCCAGGATGATACGCCGGACTTCCCGGGTTCGATCAGTGGGCACTCCCGTGTCCATTAACACTGATCGACTCCGGGAGCACTAAGCTCGCAACGATAACTCCCAACGTCTCATCCTGCCGCTCCCGCACGCTAGGATTCGGCGTCTACGCTAAGGGCGTGAGCTATAGCTAGGGAGTCAACCGCCAAGTTTATTCCACCTTGGCCCAACGGTCAAAGGCGGTCTTTTTCCCGCCGATGACAATAAAACACCCCGCGTAACCGTTAGATTCCTAATCCCTATCGATTTCCTAGCCATATGGACGCATCGGGAAGAGCCCACGAAGGGGTTTCCGCCAAAATCCCAGATTTGGGAACTACTCACACATATTTAGTAAAAAGCGATCTAAACAGAAATCGACCGTAAAAATCATGATCAGACAATAGAAATGCAATGGTAGTAAAGCAATTAAGATAATACTAAAGTTTGACAAAGATCTGAAAACTTACAAAAACTGGAAAATTACAGCCGTCACAAAATGAAGAAAACAGCAAAAAATAACCAACTCCCGAATCTGGAAAACCTAGGGTTCTATATATAGAAAACGACATCACCCGATCGGTTGACAAGTCAACCGATCGGGTGAGCCGCTTCACAGATTTACAGCGCGATGCAGAACTTCACCCGGTCATCTCCACCCGGTCGGTTGACATATGAATGTGACCGGTTGGATCTTGGTGACGTCGGGTGAGGAGGCCGGTTGAGTTGACCGTGTCTTGGCCTTCGAGATTCGGCTACAGGTGAATTGATCGGGTGAAGGTCACCCGATCGGTTGGCAATCAGCTTCGATTTCCAGAGAGTTTGAGCTTTTGAACCGGTCACTGAACCGACCGGGTGACTTCTTGTGAGCTCCAAGCTACGTCTGGGTGGTGCACGCGTGCATCACCCGATCGGTTGAGGATGACCAACCGACCGGGTGAGGGGCTGAAAGATGCAATCTTCGTCGTTTGATCCCCTGGATCATGTGTGACTCCTCCCATTGCTTCGGGGACACATGATATCATCGTTTTATGCCCCATATGCCAGTAAACTCCTGAAAAATACGGAAAACACGGAAAAGTGATAGAAAATAAGAAAACACGAGAAAACGAATATAAGACGGCGGTAAAATACGGAAAAACACGGAAGAAAACGTGCGCAAATATATGAAATATAAACGCACGTCAGTTGAGAAGGTGTGGAGGAGAGCACTCGGTGCAAATTCTCGCCTTCCCTTTATTCATGGCGGTAGGAATAATATTCACAACGGGGAATTTTTTTTTGGTTTTTGCGTATTTGTGTATTTTTTTGGATTTTTGGCAATACATATTTTTTTCTTTTCTCCGCCCTTTTTTTGAATTTTTCTTCTCTTCTTTTTTTGGAAGTGGGGTAATGAAAAGTGTCCGCCAAATGGGGGAACGATGCATGCCGAGGGGATCTGCACCAAGTAAAACAAAAAAAATCGAATTCTAAACACTTGGCAAAAGAAAAAAATTTCGCAGATCAGAACATAAGCAAATGGGTTATCCTAGGCCTATTGGTAGAGTCCCGACACATGCGATTTGAAGAGTAATATATATATGATTCATGCATAAAGAAGCAGACAGTGGAGGAATATACCACATATTCGAAATTGAAGCATGATAGTCTAGGGTCACCCAAGGATAGGCATATAAAACAAAATCACAACATAGAAGCACACCAACTAGCTAGTCACAACACATAACTCGCACAAAAGCAAAGTGAACCCACGGAGCATGAAATGCAATAGGACTCGGCTTCCTAGGGTTAGTGAAAGTGATTATCGTGGCTAAGCTAAGTGTGTGTGTGGTTCCATGGCAGTTCATCAGGTGGGGTCATCTCTAGGAGAGGGAGAATAAAAAGAAGGAAAGAAAAAGAAAAATACGACGAAAATGACTCAAAAACTATGAAAAAGACACAACTAACGCACAAAGTGCGACTCCCCCAAGCTGAACGTTGCATTGCCCTTAATGCAATAGAAGTAAGAGCGGGAGGGCAACGATAGATGGGAGGAAAGTACGCACCGACAACAAAATGGGAAAAACATGAAAAAAAAAATGAAACGAAACGAAACGAAACATAGAGAAATAAAGAAAATAAACACTCAAACCAACTATATAAAACACATGCACACGAACACATATAAACAAGCACACAACAAAAGACATAACACGACAGTAATCACACAAACAATTTGATTTCCCCCAAGCTGATCATGACAATGCTAGAAAAAATATATGATCATGGTTATGCAGAACAAATGGCTAGGGGGAAAATCAGAAAAAGGAAAATCAAGGTGCAGGAGAGGCAGTCTCATCAGGCTCCTCGGAAGAGGATGGAGGGGTGTGGACGGAAGAGGTGATGGGCGTGCGAAGAAGTGGAGAAAGGGGTGGAGATGGTGGACGGATGGGTGCAGTGGTGGTGTGAACGATGGGTGGAGCGTCGGTGGTAATGAGAGGTGGGATGGATACGGTGACCAATGAGGTGGGTGTGGATAAGGATCTCACGCGCACAACGTGCTTCTTGCGGCGTGAGTAGGCTGTGGTGACGAAAGTGAAGGGTGGTGGAAGTGCTGGGACAGTGGTGGTGGGTGGAGAAGAAGCGACGGGAGGGAAACAGTGGTGGTGGGTGGAGGAGATGATCGCCTAGGAGGTGATGGAGGAGGTGATGGGGGTGGAGTAGGTGGTGGGGAACCGTGAATGTGTGTGAGAAGGCGGAGGATGGTGGCGTCGTTTCGCTCGAGTGCGAGGAAACGTGGATGTGATAAGAACAAATTGGATGGATCCGAGGAGGTCGAGGAGGATGCGCCAGCACGTAGAGCCAGCTCAGCCTCAAGAGCGAGGTGAGCAGAGGTGGCCTGGCAGAGAGCAGAAGTGGTGCCAGCGGTAGTGGTCGTGCCGGCACCGGAGGCTAGGCCAAACAGGGCCGTAGTAAGTGCCTCAGAAGAAACAACGAAAGCAGCCGGGGTGGCGCCACTAGGTCTAGCCTCGACGTCTCCTCTGAACGCAGGGATGTCCTGCTCGCCCAAATGGACGGCAGGGGAAGGAGGTCTAGATGCTCCAGGGAGAGAAAACTATAGATGTAACCCACCTACAAACTCAGGATCAGGAGGAAACGACCAATCTGCCTCAAGATGAATAGACATGCGGCCAGGATTTGGCAGAATGGTATATGGTGTAGGGGTGGCCATAGTAAAAGCAAATCGACCGTTGCCTTGTGGTCGGATCATATGGGTGTGCCTCAGGACATCAAGATCGAGATATGTAGATCCTGGGCACGCGACAAATCGGCGGTGATCACGATGTTGAACGGGGGGTGTAAGGCAATGAGAGTAATGAGGCCGCATCAGTAATATTTACCCTTATTTGCGTGGCTAATATCAATGAGCTTTTGAATTAGCCACGCAGCAGCGTTAATGCGCACGCACGGGGCCTCGAAGGTAATCCCGTCAACACCGGGAATGAAGGGGAAAGTCATCGTCCAAAGGATGAAAAGATCGGGGATGGTGACAATACCGGACTCATCTCGCGAAAAGAAAGCGCTAGAGATTATACGATGGTCGAGACGAAAAACGGGGTGGATGATGGAAGAGGCCTTGGCCTTGCCTCTAGGAAAATGATCGTGAAGAGTGAGGCGTCCCCAAAAATGGTCGACATCAAAGTTGGGATGAAATTCATAGGGGCAGATGCTGTTTTCGAGATTAGGGAAACTGAAAATGTTGTTGATCGTGGTCACATGTGTACGGAAGTTTTGGTTCCTAAGGGGAAAATCGATAATTGACCCCTCCTCAGTTTTGATGGTAGATAGAAATTCTAGGGTGCGAGAGGGATAGGATCGTTCATGGGAGTGTAAGAAACCTAGCTAACCTAAGTTTTCAAATAGTGACTCGACTCCGAAGAAAACCTCGAGATCGAGTAGGGTTTGCTTGTGTACAAATTTGGTGGCTAAGTGAGATCTTTGGCTGAGTCGAAGATAGAAGTCTTTATGGTCCTGAATCATGTAACGGACCCCCGCAGTCCCATCAGCGGGTCCACCACAGGTATGATGGGTTGGGGTGGTGGTTGGGTAGGCGATGGAGGAGGAGCGCGTGTACGTGTGGAACGTGTGGATTTGTGTCTCTTGCGAGACGGCTCCTCTTCCACCATGATGCGCTTACCCTTGTCCTTATCTTTTGCCATGATTGTGTGGCGATTTAAAGTGATATGCAAGATTATATGAGTGTGCACACAACCAATGACAAAGGGGAAAAATAATAATACTTGGGCAATGTAAAAAAATCAAGCTAAGGAGCGAGTGTACCCAGTACTGAAGCGAGTCCAAGCTCCCAAAAGATCCCACGCTGTATAATGAAGGGATTTGGGGAACCGCCGCACACTAATCCAACAAGAATAGAATTTTCGAAAATTTTGGGGGTTAGGGCTAGGGTTTTGGTGATTTGTGGATCAAATGTGGTTAACGGAAGGTTCGGGAGGTAGGAGAGTGGTGGAGGAAGTGGGGAAAGGTGATTGGAAGTAGTGGGAGTGAAGAAGGAGATTGTTTGGGAGAGAGGAGAAATGAACTGCTCGAATCAAATGTGTGGAGGTCGGGTGAAATGAAATCAATTCGAGGGGTTTATTTATGTAGGGTTAGGTGAACCGATCGGTTGACAAGTCAACCGATCGGTTGGGTTGATTTTCGAAAAATAACTGTTGGATAGCAGCTACAGGTGAACCGATTAGGTGGGATTTCACCCAATCGGTTGACCGTTCCCAAAAAATCCAGAGACTCATGTCATCGTCACCCGGTCAGCGACCCGAACGCCGCTTTTATCAACCGATTGGTTGGTCGCTCCCCAAAAATTCCTGAGGCTTCTGCCATCTCCAACCGTTCTGTGACCCGATCTTCGATTTTGTCAATCGATCGGTTCGCTCTTCTTCAGAAATTTGCCACTTACTGAAACTAACCAACTGATCGGTTGATGCTTGAACCGATTGGTTGGAGCAATTCCTGCACAAAGATAAAAAAATCATCTAAGTATCCCAACACAATTTCCCACAGCAGTATTTATTCACAAAAACTAGTAAACTAATCCTGTAAACAATGACAAAAGTTCAGAACATGGGTTGCCTCCCATGAAGCGCTGGTGTTTATAGTCGTTCGCTCGACTTCCGATATATGATCTTCATGGGGGTTTGTATAGGTGATGCCTAATGATCGTCATCCTCTCAGCTGTAGGTGGAGGGGCTCTTGTTGTTGGCGGTGACAGTAGATGAATGGTCTTGACAACTCTCCCACTGGTGATGTTCGGGGGCTTTTCCCTCATATTGGCGACAATTGCCACTCTTCTCAGAACTCTAACTTCATCAGCTGTGAGCTCCAACGGCTCTTTTCCTTTGCTCTTTCTCAGAGCAACCTTCCTAAATCTAGGGGGAGTCGTCCGGGAGACACATACTTCTTCAGCGACTTCTTCTTTTCCAACCCAATGTGCTCCTCGAGCCCATTTAAGCCTTCAGGGGGGGTTCCTTGAGAGAACCTCCCAAGCTCCTGTTTCAACAATTCTATCTTCCTCTTTCTCCAGTAGATTGCATCTGTGTTCTTTCGGTGGTGACTTCATTGATATTGCCAAGTCAAACTCTACTTTCTGATCTCCCACGTTCAAGGACAGTTTCCCTTTCTTGACGTCTATGAGTACGCCTGCGGTTGCCATGAAGGGTATCCCGAGGATAATCAGAGTGTGATTATCCTCAGGCATGTCCATAACTACAAAATCGACTGGCACATGCACACCGCTGACGTTTACAGGCAAGTCATCGACTACCCCAACCGGGTTCTTTACCTATCTATCTGCCAGCTGCAGAGTTATTCATGTGGGCTCAAGCTCACCCATATTTATTCTCTTGTAGAGCGATAGGGACTTCAGACTGATGCTCGCACCCAGGTCGACAAGCGCTCGATTGATTGATACCTCCCCAATTGAGCATAGGATAGAAAAACTCACGTGGTCTTTGAGCTTTGGCAGATTGGCTCGTTGAATTAGAGCGCTGCATTCTGCCGTGAGGACAACTTTCTCTTTTCTCGTCCCCATCGTAACTAGTTCTTTCAGAAATTTTGCATATGAGGGGATGGTCTCGATATCTTCCAGAAAGGGGATCTGCAGACTCAAGTCCTTCACCATTTCGAAGAATTTGCCGTACTTTCATCGATTTTTGCTTTGGCAAGCCTTTGTGGAAATGGCACTGTAGGCTTGACGACCCTTGAGTTGTCTCCCTCATTTTTCTTCTTCTCTTTAGAAACTCCCTCCAGAGTAACTGGGTTTGACATCGAGGCTCCATTGTCATTTACTTCTAGATTTGGTCTCTCATTGACCAATGGAGCTTCAGGATCTTTCACAGCCTTCTGCGTCGGAATCTGTGCACCACTCCTCAAGAATATTGCCGAGACATTTGCTTGACCATGTGTCAAGGATAGTGTTTGGTTGGGTCCCCTCGGGTTCACCTATGGCTATCCCGGTAGCTGCCCTTGTGCCTTCTGCAGGTTGGCCACTTATAACCCCAGCTGGGTTACTTGGTAAGCCAAAGACTTTTGTCCAATCTGTAGCGGCTGTAGGTTGATCTTCTCCTGATTTGATATATATTGAGTAAGGAGGTTTTCGATAGGAGAGACCACCCGTTGGTTGTATTGTTGCTGTTGAGGCGGGGGTTGCTGATTTCTAGGAGGGTACTACTGATATAGCTGCTGCTGAGGTTGAGGCAGCTGATATAGCTGCTGCTGCTGCTGAGGTTGCTGATACTGTGCCCTGTAGCTGAAGTTTGGGTGGTTTCTGTTGCTAGGAGAATATTCGGGATTGGAACTTGTCCTTGGTGTATAGGGTGCATTCCCCGTAGGATTGTAAAATAGTGCACTCGCCTGATCCACCGGTGCTGAGATATCTCCACCATCAAATTCTCCTATTGGTTCAGTTTCAACTGCTGATACATGCTGAGTGTTGGTGCCATCGGCCCCTACCATGAATGCCGAGATCTGGGTGGAAAGCAGATCAAATTTTCTAGACAGTTTATCGACTTCCTCTACCATGTGCATTCCTCCAGATTTTGGTGTGGCGCGTTCATCGCTCCACCTTTCATTATTTGATGCCATATTTACCAAAATATTACCGGCATCAACTTCGCTTTGTACATGAAGGATCCTCCCGCTACGGCATCCATTGAGGACTTTAAGTCGTCCCTCAGCCCATTGTAGAACAAGTTTATAATCTGCCAGCAGGGGAGCTCATGGTGAGGGCATTTCCTTTGCATTTCCTTAAACCTCATCAATGCTTCATGTAATGATTCATGGCTGGCCTGGTAGAAGGAGGAGATTTCGCTCCTCAGCTTCATTATCTTCCTCGAAGGGAAGAACTTGTTCAGGAAAGCATTTGAGAGCTTCTCCCAGGTTGTAAAAGTATTGGGGTCCTTCCCCTTCAGCCATTGTTTTGCTTTATCCCGCAGAGAGAATGGGAACAATCTCAACCGAATAGCTTTGGTTGACACGCCATTGATTCTGAAAGTCTCGCACTTCTCTAGAAATGAGCCCAGATGCTCAATCAGGTTCTCCATAGGAGCTCCTGAAAACTGGTCTTGCTGGATCCAAGGCACCAATGATGGCTTCAGATCGAAATTTCTGGTCGTAATGGCTGGAGGTCGGATGCTGGACGTGGACCCAATGGACGGCATTGAGTACTCAAGCAAGGACTTCTGGGGAGTAATATTTTCTCCCATGGCGGTTATCTCTTCCCTTCTTCTTCTCTCAGCATTTAGACGCCTCACAGTGGCGTTAATCTCAGGATCTAGAAGAACTAAGTCGTCGAGACTTCTAGAGTTCCTGCGCATGAAAAACCAGATATACCTGTTAAGCGCGTATGGTATAATGAAAATAAAAAACATAAAATAAAGAATAAAGAATAAAAATAAAAAGTGTAGAATGTGAAAATTATCACGAGGTAGGGATGTGAACTAGTCTCGGTGGTTTACTGGGTCCTAACTGATACAAGCATGTTGCCTCCCCGGCAACGGCGCCATAAAGCTTGACGTCCCCTCAGTTTGGCACTATGTGTAGGCGGATCGGGGAGTACCAGAATTAAAATTTATAACCGTAAGTGCACGGTGTTGTAGTGTGGCTTGGGGGTCGAACACGGGGAGGCGTGTGGTGTGCTTGTCAACAAGGAGGAACCGGATCACCCGGTGGGTGAGATAGCCCTATCGCTAGGTGGGTTGTCACGATATGAAACTACAGAAATGTATAAGATATAAAAAGTAACCTAGGACTTTGGTTTCCACCCTATCATGAGTTCTCTCTATTACGACTGACGGATAGGAACACGATCTGATTCTAGGATTTAGTGGTGAGTTGTTGCCTCTAAGAGTGATTCCTAGCGTCCCATGGGCCCGATATTCCGGTCGATGTCCAAGATGATACGCTAGGTCTACCTGGATTCAGACAGTGGGCATTCCCATGTCCAACACCGACCGACTCCGGGAGCACTAAGCTTGCAACGATTGCTCCCGACATTTCATCCTGCCGTTCCCACGCGGCAGGAACCAATGTCTACTCTAGGGGTGTGAGCTATGGCTAGAGGATCAAACGCCAGTTTTATTTCCCCTTGGCCCGACAGTCAGAAGCGGTCTTTATCCTGCCAATGACAATAAAACACCCTGCGTAACCATCTAAATCCCTAGATCCTATCGAAACCCTAATCCTATGGTCGTTCTAAGGAGAACCCACGAAGGGGCTTTCACCAATGTCCCAGATTAGGAAACTACTCACTAATCATTGCAAAAGATTCAATACAACAAAATATAGCTATCAAAAATATAATCAAGCAATAGATTAAAGAAGCAAATGATAGTATTAACGTAATATTATAGTATTAAAGCGATCGGAGAACTTACAAAACAAATTTAATTAGCAGCAGCCAAAATCCCTAAAAACTGTAAAAAAAACTGGGGATTCTCGTTTTCTGGAAAATCTAGGGCTATATATACATTCTGGCAAGATGCCAGGGAATATTCCCAGAAGAAGACAAAAATAAACATCCAACCGATCGGTTGAAACATCAACCAATCGGTTGAGGCGGCGGGGAAAATGATCTTCAGCTTCTGACCGATTACTGAACCGATCAGTTGAGGTCGTGATAATTCTCAACCGATCGGTGATCGGTTGAGGTCGTGGAGCTTTGGAGCTTGCAAAGAATTGCTACAGGTGAACCGATCTGTTGACAAGTCAACCGATCGGTTGGAGTTCAGCTTCGAAAATAGAGAACACTGTCATGACCAACCGATCGGTTGGGATTTTCTTCATTGCTGTTCCACGTCGGGTTAGATACACGTGCACGAACCGATCGTTTCGAACTGTCCACACGATCGGTTGAGGGTTGATTCATGATATAACTTGATGTTTGGCCCTCAGGATCTCGTGTGGCTCCTTCCGTTGCTCCAAGGACTCGTGATGTGTGCTTGGTATGTCCCCTGCACCGGCAATCTCCTGAAATAGCACACAAACAAAAAGAAAGTGAAAAGAAACTAAAAATCACAAAAGAATAGATACAAAACAACGGAAAACAACGGAAAATCACGGAGAAGACGTGCCTGAATATATAAAATATAAACGCACGTCACTCTCTCTGGACGTTGGGGGCCACCAATATACCTCAATATGGACGCAAATGACTCACCCTAAAGCCATGCAGCAAATTCTTGATGGATAGACCCACAAGCTAAATACACCTACACTCTAAACGCACCCAAATTGCCACTAGCTGACGCAAGGGACCACCATGTTTTGTGGTGGGTGGAGGGGTCGTGCATGTGCAGTGGGTTCTCTCTCGACACTGGCTCTCTCCGGATGTGGGGGCCTTTAGGGGAAATGATGATGTGAGGCCTTTGGAGAAAATGATACGATCCCTCATTTAATGCAGCAAACCAAGTGTCAGCTCTCTCTACTCTAGGGGATGATGAAACCAAGACTGTCACATCGAGCAGCAAGCTCACAAATTATAGTATCAATAGCATCGTCTCTCTCACTGTGTTCTGGAGAAAAATTTGTCTCACACGGTTGAGGTGTTGAGAAAATTTTGGTAGGAACAAAATTATTTTGAATGGAGTTAGTGTTTAAAATATCCGATCGAATCTAATCATTTGTTCCACTTTAGTCTACTCGCTGAGATAGACAAGACATCTGGCCGTCGCCTAATCTCACCGTTGGATCTCGCCGACATCTCCTATCTTCAAGGTACAACAACAGAAAACCTTATACTAAGCCCATACAAGCATTTACCCCTTCTCCATGCTTAACATGTTCTTAAATTTTGTTCCTCTGCTCACTGGGACTGAGAAGTCAACTGACCGCTGCCCAATCTCGTCGACGAATGTTGATGTTTCCGATCTTCAAGGTACATCAATAACAACCCTAATTCTAAGCCCCTACAAGCCTTTATCCATTCTCCTTGCTTCACATGTTTTTAAATTTTGTTCCTCTGCTCGCTTAGACTGAGAAGACATTTGGCTGTCGCCTAATCTCGCCGATGGTAATTGCGAGCCAAATGAATTTTTGTTTTGTCACTGTTGAAGTTGATGGTTTTTGCTTTATTTTCATCCGTATGAGTTAAAAATGTGTGTTATGTGTGGGTGGTTCATGAGACAGCGATTTTTTAATAATTTATGTTGTAAATTTTACCTTTGTTTGGCTGTGAATGTAGGAAGCCCAATTGGAAAGCATTTTGTCTGAGGGTTGGTGTCTTTCTTTCAAAAATAACTTTTTTTCCGGTTGGCTTCTGTATGCAATCTCTGTTTCAGCCTATTGGTAGGGCAGTGGTGAGTATACCGACACAATGAATATGTAATAACTTCATGTCTTATAGGACCTGTTGGTACAAGCCTTTCCCCCTTATCATTGCTTCACATGTTCTTAAATTATGTTCCTATTTACTTCAAATGATCAAATTTGAATCCTTTGCGATTGTTTCAGGTTCGATCAAATCATTGGCAGTTGTCAGCAGCGGGGTCCTATATGTATATAACGTTATTTGTTGAATTATTCTCTAATGAAAAATTAATTCAGTGGGCTTGCTGCTGCGTATAAACTTAAATCAAATTGGCTAAGATATACTATTTTTGAAGCTGAAGGAAAAGCTAGGGGGAATAAGAAGTAATTCATCCGAGGGTCTCATATAGAATGAAGTGGCATATACTACGATGAGTGGAAAACCTTGTGGTTTTTTTGAGTTTAACCTCTTTCAAAACGTGTATTTGTCCATTTCGTTTAAATTTGCATGTATAAATGGAGCATATTGATTTATTTCTATCTTAGAGTTTGGAGCAGGTCATGTGTAGAAGATTGTAACGTGGTGATATTCGGTGGGATTGACGAGGATTTGAGGAGTTTGAGTATTGATGAGGAGATGGAAAACTGAGCAAATGTGGATTATTTCAAGTGGCTGTGAGCAATGCAATCACCAAATTGGAGTGTGATTCATGAACACGAACGAGTGGAAATGGTGGATGCATTGGATTTGAAGGAGAATTGTGATGATTGTTAGTTTATCAATGTCTTAGATCCAGGTATATAATATGATGTTCCAAATATATGTGCTCTTCTTCGAATTAGTTGTATGGATTAAGCCATGAATGCTTAATTAGTGAGGATTTTTTGGTCAATATCTGGTTATGGGTACTTAGCTCTTTTGTCAAGACTTCAATTAGGAACATAATGCAAGAAAATTCAAAGTATTTTGTTATATGTATGATTTGTGTTATCATATGAATAGATATCCCAACTATTTGCTTAGAATTAAACTTTCATTTAATTTGTCTGTATGGTATATATAATTATCAATTAGTGAATGGTGTCTTTTGTAGTTATCGTTTTGCTTCTCATGCTTTTTTCTGCTTCTACTAGCTATGAATTCGTTCATTATGGATCCATTGTTAAGAAGCATGGTCCATACCTTAAATTTTACCCGATTGTTTCTTAACTCATGATTTGTGATTATTTTTTTATATTCTTTTTTTGTTCTTTGGGACGGTATTCGAATATGAAGTAATTACTTAATAAGCCTGCATGTTAATTATATTTAGCTAACTGTATCAAATTTCTATGAGGCTACCATATTAATGTGATATAATGCTTATTTGATCGGATGGTGAGATTCCTTGGATTTTATTTTTATTTTTATTTTATTTTAATTGCAAGTTTAGCTTTGGTAGTGTCATGGAAGAATTTAGTATACATATTTGAATGGATGGAATTTTCTAAGAGCAAACAACAAAGAAAGAAATGTTTCTGTATGATAAATTTGTGAAGTGTTTAATTTTACAGTTTCTAGATTACTTCTGTATTAAAATTTCCAATTTGTAGTGTACACTCACTAAAGTATAGAGAAATTTAAGTATGAATAGCATATTGCATTTTAGCATTTTACACATAGACTCTATTAGGTAAGTAGTAGATTTTTATTGCAGAAGAGAACAAGATAATTTTAGTTGGTTGGATGCTTGCATTATAGGTATAAAAAGAATTTCAGGTGGAAATTATAGATGTAGATGTGAATTTGAAACTCGGTAGGTCTAAAAGTAAACCAGTTTTAAAATATGTGGATACAGTTCTGTTTCCCAATAAAAACTATAAAATTAGGATAGTTGACTTGAATCCGAATTTATGGTTACCTCTGTGGGAGCCTTAAGGAGAGTTTTGGGTCTTAAGCCTTGAGTTGCTTTAGAAATGCATGTATTGAAGTATTTTACGCATCTTCAAGCTATATAAGCATTCGAACTTTTAGATTAAGCCATCCAAAATTTGGTAGTATTGTCCAAATCTATTATACATTTAAGGCACGTTTTTTGAATAAGTTTACTGACTAGGACAAACGGGTTGGTAGAAGATGGCTCGAATTAAATCTTGAGTAATCAATAGGTAGGGTGAGATTTTGTTAAATTTTTTGGGGGAAACCTCTAAAATTTTTTTGGGCAACTAAATATGGTTGGAACTAAATTTTACAAGAAGCTAAATTTTTTAAAATTTTAGGGAAAACTAAATCTTGAGTGAACTAAATTTTTGGAGAGACTAAAATTTTTTTTGGAGACTAAATAACAATTATCATGCTTTAATTGTTGACGTTCATTTAAAGTTAGGGGATCTAAGATTTTAAAGGGTGAATATTTTAAATCAACATGGGAACTAATTTCGGGACGAACTAAAATTTTTTAGAGGACTTAATAACAATTATTACGGTTTAATTATTAATGTTTTTTTAAAATTAGGGGATCCAAGATTATGTGGGCGAAATATTTTAAATGAATCATGCTGTTAGGGCACGTGTTATATTTGGAAGGAACTAAATTTTCTTGGTGAAATCAAGTTCTTTGGGTGAACTAAAATTTTTGGGGACCTAACTAATAATTATTTCCATTCATTCAAAGTTAGGGGATCTAATATTTTGAGGGTGGAATTTTAAATGAACCGTGCCCTTAGAGCACGGGTTATGACTAGTACACATACAATGATGAGCAATGATGTTCAACATATTTGCATGCGCCCCCTGTATTCATGCTCCCCAATGAACATATATTCATTAAGCACATTAAGAATTAAGCACATCATTCAACCACATTATGCACTAAGCACATCATTCAACCAAATCTTCTCAATATTCTCCCCCATTTGTTATCATCGAAAGTGTACAACAAAGTCAATGTCATATCACATGAAAAAAAGAGAGTATTATAAACTATAACAAACACTTTCATGTAGTCATTCTTAGAATAAGCAAGTGAAATCCAATGAAAATTGTAACAAATACTTTTACACCCTCGTGTAAGTGTGATGATTAAACATTGAAGCACATAGGGAGAACTTTCAAGAAATTCTACCAAAACCAATCCACTTTTCCATGTAACATGATATCATCTAGGATTGATTTTCCTCATCTCATTGAAAACGAGTTCAAGTTACCACACCCAAAACATAGCCTATGAGGACTCTTAGATGTGGGGTGGCATTGCTTGACGAGTATAACACCAACGCTAAAGTTTACTCTTAAAGCTTATATTGGATACTCGTGGGTAGTGTCATTGCCATGGATCATATCCATTTTACATACGGAGCTCTTTTTATTTACACACACACACACACACACACACACACATATATATATTAATTCAATTCTTTTGAGCTCTACTTTTTATCCAAGGCAAGACACATCACATCCCTTTGATTTTCAGTTATTTTTCATCCTACATTCACTTTCCTATATTTCATAAAAGAATCTCCAAATGTACAACAACATTTAATACTTGTGGAAGTGACAATGTAGGTGTAGAAATCAAATTATTCAAATCATTGAACATGTCATAGTTATTTAGAAAATCTAACATGCACATGTAGCTATAATAATAATACATCAATTTCTACCTGAATATGAATATCAATTTAATGATTCAAAAGAAATATACATTAAGCACCATTTTTTTGTTTTGTGTTTATCAAGAACTAAAGCATCCTAACAAATGAACTAGCACACAAACAAATGAACTAGCACACAAACAAAAACAAATTAAGCACACAAAAAGCTATAAAGGTATTCATTATGCTCAAAGAAGAAACCATACCTTCGCATTGTCGTTTGGCTAAGAAACTTTTTAATGAAAAGCGACGTCCAATCTATTGTTCCTAGCCACTCCATCTTACCTACACGGAAGATTTTATGTGTAACCTTGGAATCCTACAAGGTCCACTCATATTGGTCAACAAATTTTAGGAACCATATTTGCTTGAATTTAGTGTTCGTTTTCCTATATTTGCAATAATAAGATGTATGACCAACACAACCGCATGTAAAACACTTTGCATGAATATTTCTAGCTTTTGTTGTATCAATGTGAACTTTCTTTATTTTGACTTTTCAACATGTTTCAACACATTATCCAATTCCATGCCTATTATTGCCATAAATTTAGTTTCCAAGAATTATATCCAAAGATTGTTTCCCCACACCAAATTTCTTTATGGTCAACTCAAGGTTCGTGAATTTAGATTTCAAATACATATTTTCGTTCACAAGCAAAGTGCATTTACTAATGAAAACCTTCATGTTTTCATCTTCATTCTTTTTCATGTTTTTAGCTTTCGTTTCAAAATCAATCATTTTTTCTTTAAGCTCATTTTAGCATGCACATCTTTTCAATAAGCTCTTTAGTTTCAGTTTCTAGTTTAATCAATTTTTCTTTATGCATGTTATTTTCTTTTAATAAAATAGGACAATTAAGGCATTCAGTTTTATCATGCAAGCTAGATTTTTTCTTTTTCAACAGATTAATGGTAGAGTTACATGCAACAATTTTATCTTTCATTTTATCAACTTCTTTAGATATGTCACACTTTTCTTGTTGCAGTTCAAAGTTAGAATTTCTTAAGCAATCTACTGTAGATTCTAAATCTTCAATTTCATCTTGCATTTCTTTACAAATTGTCAGAAGTTAAATTTTAGTGCAAGATTTTACTACGTCTTGTTTTCCCATCAAGCAAAGGGAGGAGTGAGCAGTCTCCTCCCGAGTCTCATCCTCGCTATCATCGTCCCACGTTATTGCCAAAGATTTTCCTTTCTTCTCCGCGGTGTTATTCTTTTCTTGTGGGCAATTCCTCATAAAGTGTCCCTGCTTCTTGCAATTAAAACATTGAATTTTATAAGTAGTATTCTGTTCAGAAGTATTTCTAGCAGGATTAAATTTGTTAGAGCGATTAAACCTTTGTGCCATTTCAAATCTTCCTTGGTTGGTCTTGATGTATCTTATAAAACCTCTGACCATCAGTGCTTGCTCCTCATCAAGATCATCTTCGTCATCTTCCTTAGCTTGAAGAGCCGGTGGTTTTGGAGCCTTGGTCTTTGGTTTCTCTCTTAACTATATACTCTGTAGCTCAAGCTCACGTGACATCAAGTTGCCTATCAAGTCTTCGACTCTCATCTTTGATAGATCATTGGCTTCCTGAATAGCTGTGACTTTGGGACAGAAGCAGCTTGGCAATGCCCTCAAGATCTTCCTTATTTGCTCCAGACTTGAGTATGGCATTCCAAGAGAGCTAGACTTGTAGACAATGTCTGTGAACCTCGCAATCATCTCCTTGATGGACTCTGATGGAAGCATGTGGAAGCTTTCATATTCTGTGCTGAGCAAAGCAAGTCCAGACTCCTTCACCTGCGATGTTCCCTCATGTGTCACCGCAAGCGTGTTCCAAATTTCTCGTGCAGTTTGACATTGAGAGATACGATTAAACTCACCTTTATCTAAATAGAAAATAAGTGCATTCATAGCTCTACCATTCAGAGAAAAATGTTTTTTTATCAGCATTAGCCCATTTTCTTTTGGTTTTAGAATTTCAGTATCATCAATTTTAATAGTGGATGGTCAGATCCTTTTTCAACAATATTCCACACATCATAATCAACCGACACTAAATAAAGTCTCATTCTAGTTTTTCAGTAAGCAAAATCAGTGCCATTAAATTTAGGGGGTCTAATTGTAGACTGGCCTTCAGCAAAACTTGAATCAGATATATACATGGTTATCTAGACTAGATCCTCTAACATGCTCTGATACCACTTGTTGGATCTGGATCTAAGCCTAGAGAGGGTGATGAATAGGCTAATAAATATTCTCGAGATATCACAGGCAATTATTCAGCACAGATAACCAGACACAGAGTAAATAAAAAGCAATCGCAGAGTGCACAAGAGATTTACCCTGTTTCGGTCGCCCCAATGACCTACTCCAGCTCCAAAGCAATTACTAGCATTAATATGTTACAATGATACAACCGTAAAGATTTACAAGCACCTACTTTACGCTCACTAGGTTTCGTACCACACTCACCAAAGTGCTAAACAAAATTAATCTAGTAAATGCTCGGATTCACCCATAATCCCCAATTCTCGACGCAACCGCACAAAGGAGTCCTCCTTTAGGGGTTTCGTGAAAATATCGGCGATTTGCTTTTGGGTTTCAACGTACACTAAAATGATGTCCTTTTTAGCAACATGATCATCTAAAAATGGTGTCGGACATCTATGTGTTTTGATCGGGAATGGTGCACCGGATTCTTTGAAAGACAGATAACACTTTGGTTATCCACCATGATAGGGCTAGTATCACAGTGAATACCAAAATCCTTCAGTGTGTGTCTCATCCAAAGAACCTGGGCACAAGCGACACCGGCGGCAATATATTCCACCTCGGTGGTTGAAAGTGATACGGAATTTTGCTTCTTGGAAAACCAAGAGACAAGAGAATTTCCTAGAAAATGGCAAGTGCCACTAGTACTTTTCCTGTCGGATTTGCATCCCGCATAATCGGCATCACTATATGAGACTAACTCATATGTGCTAGATTTTGGATAAAGTAATCCAAAATCAAGTGTATAACTTAGATAACGGAAAATACGTTTTACCGCTACTAAGTGAGACTCCTTAGATTGAGACTGATAACGAGCACATATGCATACGGCAAACATAATATCGGGCCTACTTGCGGTAAGATAAAGTAAACTACCTATCATACCTCGATATAGACGAATGTCTACATCCTTACCGCCCGTATCCTTGTCAAGATGCGTAGTCGTGGTCATTGGAGTCTTTTTCCCTGAAGCACTCTCCATTCCAAATCGCTTAAGCAACTCCACCGTATACTTCGTTTGGTGGATGAAGATTGCATCGTTCATTTGGCGAATTTGGAGACCTAAGAAATATTTGAGTTCGCCCATGTGGCTCATCTCAAATTGTTCCTTCATAACATTAGAAAACTCTTCGCAAAGAGTGAAGTTAGTAGCACCGAAAATGATATCATCAACATAAATTTGAACTAATAAAATATCACTATTCGCATGCTTTACAAAAAGTGTAGAATCGGCTTCGCCCATTTTAAAATTCAAATCCAAAAGAAAATTCTTTAGGCGATCATACCAAGCTCGAGGAGCTTGTCTCAAACCATAAAGAGCTTTCTTTAGTTTAAAAACATGATTTGGAAATTTTTCATTTATGAAGCCCGGAGGTTGAGAAACGTAAACTTCCTCAACAACATCTCCGTTTAAAAATGCACTTTTAACATCCATTTGAAATAACTTAAAATTTTTATGGCATGCATAAGACAATAAAAGTCTAATTGATTCTAATCTAGCTACCGAAGCGAAGGATTCTTCGAAATCGATACCTTCCTCTTGGCGATAGCCTTGAGCAACTAACCGAGCTTTGTTCCGGACGACGACTTGGTTTTCGTCGGTTTTGTTCTTGAAGATCCACTTTGTCCCTATGACGGTGTGGTTCTTCGATGGCAAAGGAACAAGCTCCCATACCTCATTCCTCTCGAATTGAATGAGTTCCTCCTCCATGACAAGGATCCAAGCATTATCTTCGCAAGCTTCAACTATATTCTTTGGCTCTATTGATGAGGCAAAGGCACTATTGGCGAAGTGGTGGACTTGAGATCTCGTCTTGACACTATCATGAATATTGCCAATGACTTGCTCATGGGGATGGTCGCGAACGGTATGAAGCCGCTTGGGAATACCTTGATCACTAGGCACATTCTCAACAACTTCATTAGTCGGGTTAGTATCAATAGAATCAATTGAATCAATAGACTTAGAATTTTCAAACGATTCACATAAAACATCCATAGAATCATCATCATTTGAAATTCTAGAAGTAGTAAAAGTCTCATTAAAAGAGACATGAAGTGATTCCTCGATCGTAGAGGATCTTTTGTTGTATATCCGGTAGGCTTTGCTACGTGAGGAATACCCAACAAATATCCCCTCATCCGATCTCGGATCAAACTTGTCCAAATTATCATATGTGTTTTTAATAAAACATTTTGCGCCGAAAACACGAAAATGTTTAACTTGAGACAATCTACCAAACAACAATTCATAGCAAGTTTGTTTGGTGCCGGGCCTCAAAAGTATTCTATTAAACACATAACAAGCGGTGTGTACTGCTTCCGCCCAAAATTGATAACCAAGTTGACTATCTTCGAGCATAGTGTGAGCACACTCCACAAGCGTTCTATTCTTCCTCTCAACAACACCATTTTGAGGAGGTGCGCGAGGGAAAGAAAACGTGTGAGTAATTCCAAGATCATCACAAAAATTTGAGAAAGACTCATTCTCAAATTCACCCCCATGATCACTACGAATAGTGACAATGGTGGTTCCGATGAGATTTTGTACTTTCTTCACAAATATTGTGAAGTTTTCAAAAGCTTCATTTTTATTACTTAAGAAAAATACCCATGTAAATCTTGAATAATCATCAACGATGACTAGTCCATATCTTGCATTTCCTAAGGAAGCAACTCTAGTTGGCCCAAATAAATCTAGATGTAATAGCTCTAGTGGCCGTTTAGTAGAAATGCTTTTCTTAGGTTTAAATGAAGATTTAGGAAGCTTGCCACGTTGACAAGAATCGCAAAAACTTTTCTTTTCAAAAACGAGCTTCGGAAAACCTTTAATGGAATTTAATTTTGAAAGCTTATAAATTGTTCCAAAGTTCACATGTCCAAATCGTCGATGCCATAAGTGTTGTTCACTTGTGTTGGCAACGAGACATTGTTCATATGACTTAGGAAGATCCAAAATATAAATATCTTTATGGCGTGTGCCGGAAAATAATAATTTATTATTATCATTTGAAATATGACATAATCCTTTCGCAAATCTAACTTTGTAACCTTTGTCACAAAGTTGGCTTATTGAAATAAGATTATGATTCAAACCATTAACTAGATACACATCACTAATTAAGGGTTTAGAACGGTCACCCACTTTACCAACACCGACGATTGTTCCGTTCTCGTTGCCTCCAAATACGACGCGATTTCCATTTGCAATGGGAACCACTCCGGAGAGCAATTGAGCGTCACCCGTCATGTGTTTTGAACACCCGCTATCGAGTATCCAATTCCCTTTGGAGCTAAATTTAAATTTGTTGCTCCTATTCTTTTTCTTTTCCTTGAGTACCTAAAGATAGAAACTTTCATATCATGGTACCCAAGGTCATTGGGTCCTCAAGGGTTAGACCTTTGGAAGCCAAGTCCAATTGGACTTAGACTTCCCCACATAATTTCTACTATGCACAACATCCGAAAAATAAGCATTCATATACACTTGTTTTTCATCCATGCTTGTGTCCTTTGGGCTCCAAATAGTGAAAATCTTGGGAGCCCTCATCCTATTGGGTGCATGCATGCAACGTTGATTTCTACGTGATGCATGTTGTGGATAGGCATAAGGAACATGATGGAATGGTGCACGACGAGAATTATTCATATGATGAGGTGGGTGAACATATGCATGTGTGGGAACACGTGCGTGAGGATGTCTCACATGGTGTGCACGTGCCCGAGAATGTGTTGCATAAATATCATCATATGTGTGAGACGGTGGAGTAGGACGTGTGTTCCTACGTGGCATGGTATTGGTGTACATATAAGCATGCCCCTTCTTTGGAGGTCCACCCAAAGTGGGTTTCTTTCCGAAAGAGGGTGTGGACGAGGTGGAAGCACCATTGGTAGATGAACTACCAATAGAGTGTTTGCTACCACTCGTAGAGTCACCGGAAGTTGGCCTAACAAAAGTAGTGACCGACTTGGATGACTTTCCCAAAGTATACCCCAAACCAACATGGTGTTTGGCCGGGAGTAAGACACTTAGGATATTATCCAAATGGCCCTTACCCTTATTGAATTCATTGATTCGGCCTAATGTGTTCTCATATTTCTCAGTGAGAGAACGAAAAGAAGTATCTAAAGTGGATACTTGCGATGTGAGCACATAAACACGAGATTTAAGATTCTCGTTCTCAATACTCAAAGTCGAGTTTTGAGAAGTTAAATCCGCTATCCTATGTTCTTCCGGATCATCAATGCTAACATGTTCAAGTTTAGATTTGAGATTAACAATCTCATTTCTTAACTCATCAACAACGGTGTCGTTGTTGGTGATGATAGTCTTAGGCGAGGTTTGAATGCTAGCTAGGTCATCTTTTACTTTAGTATATCTATTTACTAATTTAGTGTATTTAGACCATAAATGAGAGTTAGCATCCCTAAGATCATCCATAGTTACCTCATTGCTTTCGTCGTCGCTATCATCGGAAGAGGAAGATCCTTGATCATGCTCCTCTCTTGCCATGAAGCACATGTGCGCTTGCTCCACTTTCTCATCGTCCGACTCTCCGCTTGAGGAATCCTCGGAGTCGGTGAATGTTGCTCCGACAAGTCCCTTTTTGTACCCCTTTTTGTACTTCTTCGACTTGTCGAACTTCGGCGCCTTCCACTTCTCCTTTTGCTTGTTTTGAGGACAATCCGCTTTGATGTGTCCTGGCTTATTGCGTTTAAAGCACAAAGGTGGAGAGGCGTTAGTAGAAGTAAATTTAGATTTTTGTTTGAAGTTACCCTTTCGGAAGAAGCGATTGAACTTCTATGCCATGAGTGCAACGGATTCCATGTCCATTTCTTCTTCCGAGTCCTCATCATCGGTAGAGGTGGATGAAGCCGCCTTGAATGCAATTGCCTTTTTCTTAGGCACGTCTTGGTTCAAATAGGACTTTATCTTTTCTTGTAACTTCACCTTGCTATCTTTGCGTACCTCGTATGACATCAAAGTACCCATCAATTGAACTACGGTATACTTATTCATGTCATTACCTTCCTCGATGGCGAAGGTACGTTTCTCCCAAGAAGAAGGAAGTCCTTCGATAAGCTTTGAGCACTTCTCCTTTTGAGTGTAGGATTTGCCGAGGGCCTCTAACTCGTTTATTATGTCAACGAAGCGAGCGTAATATTACTTCATCTTCTCGCCCTGTTGCATATGAAACATTTCGTAATCTTTGTTTACAACTACGAGTTTAGAGTCTCTTACCCTACTCGTCCCTTCATGAAGTATGAGGAGGGAGTTCCAAATTTGATATGCACTCTTACATGTGCATATCTTATTGAAGTCCTCGGGCTCCAATGCGCATTGCAAGGCGTTCATTGCCTTGGCATTGCTTACCTCCGCGGCGAACTCCGCGGTAGTCCATTTCTCAAAGTCTTCTTCTTCGGGCTCGATGTATTCCTTCATTGTAGTCCTCCATAAAAATGCACTCCGGAGGAAGGTTTCCATCCGGCATTTCCAGTACCCATAGTTGGTACCATTGAAGAATGGAGGCCTCGTAGAGGAATGTCCTTCCATCACCGAAGATGCTCCTTCACGGTTCCTGAAGGTGTCATAGTTGGAAGGTGGACGCACGGTCTTGTTGTCGTTGGCAGACATAGCTAAGTATCTGGCTCTGATATCAAATGTAATGCCCTACAAGCTACTGCACAAGTACTAGAGGGGGGGTGAATAGTACTTTAAAAATAACAAGGAGTATAATTCCAAATTATAGTGCAAACAACTACCAAATCAATTTGCGGAAGCTTAAATTGAATGACAACAACAAAATTAACAATGCTAACAAGAGATGTTAATGGGTTCGGATCCACCCAAGTCTCCCCGACTTATTCCCGGTGATCCTACATCCCAACCACCCGGATCCCCTCCGGATACTTAGGTTAGAAACCCTAACCCAAGATTTCCACTATGAATATCTTGTGAAAAACCTTCACAAGATCAAATCATACATGCAATGGCAATAGTGAATCCCACAACCCGGGATCACAACCTTCTCTCACAACCGAGAGAAACAACAAGCAATATAAATAAGATTATAATGAAATAAACAATCTTACCACAAAATCCTATACCTTGAGTTTTTCTTACCCAATAGGTGAAAGGAAGGATTTGAGGAAGATGAAGTCACCAAGACCTAGCACCAAGGAAATGACCAGCAATAGGTGCCTAGGAGAGATTTGGAGACTTGATTCAAGCTAGAGCTTGAAGGGCTCACCAAGAACAAGCTTCTCTCAATATGGATTCTAGATCTAGAAAGTGAGAGAATGGGTTTCTTGTGAGGAAGAGAGCTTTGGAAATGAGTGAGAATGGCTATCTCTTTCTATCTCAATGAATCTCTTAATGGCAGCTCTAACCTAGAGAGAAATGACCTAGGTTCGTATTTATAGGGTCCCATAAAAACAAGTTAGGTCAATTTCCAACGGATAGAAATCTGAGGCAACTAGTCGGTCAAAGAACAACCACTGACCGACTAGTTCATCAACTAGTCGGTCAGTCAAACAACAAGGACCGACTAAGAGAGGAACTGAGAAGAGATAGAAATTTAGACCTAGAAATCTAGTCGGTCCAAGAAGACATTCTGACTGACTAGTTTCACAACTAGTCGGTCAGTCAGTGAACGTAGACCGACTAAGAGACCTAAAGAAATAGTCTGAATACAAATTGACTTAGTCGGTCCAAGAACAGAAGTTGACCGACTAGATTGTCAACTAGTCGGTCACCAAACATTCTTAGACCGACTAACGATAAACAGTAGCTTAAGAGAAATTTAGAATGAACAGTAAGTCACAACTAGTCGGTCAAAGAAGCATCACTGACCGACTAGTTCACAAACTAGTCGGTCGGTGAGTCAACGTAGACCGACTAACTGTAAACAGTAAGGTGCAAGAAATTAAGGAAGCAAACTAGTCGGTCCAAGAAGCTTTGCTGACCGACTAGATCACCATCTAGTCGGTCAGTACTTCTTCTTGTACCACTAACATGCACAAACAAGTCCGAATCGAAGCGCGACGCTTCGAGGAAGTTAGAATGAACTTGTACTAAGATCCTAGAGCTACGATATGAGCGTTATGAAGATAGAATCGAAAGATATACTCAAGGCTTAACATTCTATAGATCGAAGCTAAAAGACTATAAATAAAACCTTAAAGAACGGTCTTCGAGAGCTTCGATTAATTCTTCATGACTTCCAAAACGGCGCAAGAGCTTCAACGAAGCTTTAGGCATGAATACGAGCTTTGAGAAGTGTTGAGATGTCGCTTTGAATGTTCTCGTGAATTTGGCGACGATCTCCAATACTGCGCTCACAAATTGTTAGTTCATGAATTATTTATGTTTGCTCATCATCCAAAACCAAATCCGGGGAGTCCAATATTCAACACAATGTGTTACTTGGTGGTGTCAATCACACTTAGAGAATGGAGTTTCCTTAGTTTATTAGGGTATTACTAGATAGCTTACATGCATTTTGTGATGTTTGTAATTTAATTAGTGTGATGATTAAATTGCGATGTTTTTTCGGATTTCATGGCATGACATATAATTTTATTTTGCAAAGGTCCAATCGTCGCTATGTCATAGTTAGCTAACATATGGGGATGAGGTGGTCACGTGGCCTTATGAATACTTATATGTGCTTTTCATTTTTCAAAAGTTTTTTCGAAAATTAGACTTCCTTTCTGTTATATGATAATTATGTGGAATGTCTATAATGTGATGGGTATTTGATTCTTAAAATTTAGTTTTAGTAATCGCCTAGAATTAGGTTTAACTAATTCGAAAGAACTCATAAACATATCAATGAAGCATAATTTTGATAATCGGTTATCTTAAGTTATCTACGAGCCGGTGTCTAGAATCGTTTTGTGTCTCGGCTTGGATTACCCAAGTAGGGCTTGCACTTGCTAGGGATAAGTGATCATACCTGACTAAACTTTGATGTCCGTGTTCAACTGGATCAATCTAGAACTCCAATTATCTATAATACAGACATTGATTATGTTCTAGTTAATTATGTTTAAAATCATGTTCAGGATTAGCCATAGCCCTCCTTGATTTTGGATATTGGCAACTGGGGGTTCCTGTTATGGTTGTTGGGTAAACTCAACCCATAGCATTTTTATCTTTTGGTAACCAATTCCATTATATATATATATACTAGTATATAACCCGTGCACATAGGGCACGGTTCATTTTAGATAGCCCCCTCAAAATCTTAGTTCCCCCGAAAATTTAGCACATCCAAAGAAATTTAGTTCCCCAAAAAACTTAGTTCCCCCCAAAATTTAGCACCATCCAAATTTATTTCCGCTCAAATATTTTAGGGTTTTTTTGAAAATTTTCACTTTCCAAAAATTTTAGTTTCTTCCAAAATTTAGTTTACAAAGAGAATTTAATTCCCCTCAAAAAATTTAGTTCACCCTAAATATTAATTCCTACCAGATTTAGTTCCCCCAAAAGGTCCATCCAAAAATTTGATTACCTCCAGATTTTAGTTCCCCCTAAAAATTTAAATTTTAGTTTTGCCAAAAATTTACTTCCAACAAAATTTTAAATTTTATTTACCCCAAAAATTTCAGCTAGTCTATATCTAATCCATTTCCAGCATTATCTCCAAGCAAACTCATAATCTCTCAGCTAGTCTAAGCCAACTTCATTATCAATCACTATCTTGTCAAACCTTAATTCCGATGTTATGAAGTATTTTGTAACCAAAGATAGCTAATGATACTGATTTAAAAGTGATTCTTACAGGCAAGTCAATATTTTAGCTGGTGAAAGAATCTAGTATAACCACTGAATTTTTTTCTACGTCATGTTAGAGTCCATGCATATTGTTTCATTAATTACAACAGAAGAGTAAACAACTACATATTTAGCATCATTCGAAGTAGTCTAGTACAGACGGGAATTTTCCCATATCAAGTTTCACCACATGTATAATGATGATGAGCCATTCAGACTATGAACCATGAAGACTAATAAACACGAAATCTCAATAACATAGTTAACTCAAATGCAATTTAAATTTCATTAAGCAAGAAGGAAATTAGGGTGATGAACTAAGGAAATTAGGGTGATGAACTAAGGAAATTAGGGTGAAGAACATTTGTTAGTCTTTCAATTAAGGAAAGTTTTATGTTCAATTTATTGGCTACTTAAACAACTTAGACTCATTTTGATGACATGATATGAATGGATTGATTAGTCAAGAAGACGGCATTTTATTTGATCAACATTTTGAATACTAAAAAACAACATTTCATGTCAATACTCAAGAAGACATCATACTCAAGAAGACATGATTGAATACTCAAGCAGACAACATAGTTCACCCGACATCATTTTATTTGATCAACATGCATGATCAAATAATTGCAAAAAATAAAATACTCATCAGACTTCTGCATAAACTAATTCTTTACAGGACCAAGTAAATTCATACTAAACCCTGTCTTCTTGAGTATATCAGAAGCACGATCTAGGAAATTGAGGGCATCAAGAAATAATAAAGTTAATACAGTCACCAAGCACATCGATACTCCAAAAAATTTCCACCCATACCATGAAGTAAGTAGTGTTCATCAAACAATTTGAAATACACGCTGGACCTAAAACAACTGGAACAAAACACAAAAACAAAAATAAAAGCAAAATAAACAATATGTTTTCATAATTGAAATTAACTAAAGCTGACCATAATAGAGCCAACATGAAAGCAAATTAAGGACATTTGTGAATCTGTCACCTAATGAAAGGTTTATGCTCAATTTGTTGGCTACTTAAACAACTTGGACTCATTTTGATGACATGACATGCATGGATTGAATACTCAAGTAGAGACCATTTTATTTGAGCAACATTTTGAATACTCAGGAAGACATTGTTCCATTTCAATTCTCAAGAAGACATGATTGAATAAAATTTGATCAAAAGTAGTGAGGAATGAATCGGACCCATCTCCAAAAATAAAATTTGATCATCAGAAAAAGGTTTGATCAAAAGTAAAATAAAATGCCTCTGAGTAATGAAGACAAAACATAAATTCACACTATAACAACAAAGGGGTCATCCTTGAATTAAAACCATATTTATTATGGCTATTTCAATCAAACATAGTAAATGAAACTAATTTGGATCTAAATTCACTCATAATCACTTTCCACCAACCAGTCTTATGTTAATTGTAACATAAATTGTACCAGAAAAAGGAAAGGAGTAGTAATTACATGTGAATTATAAAGGAAGTATGCATGTAGTATCATATGCATAGTTATTCTAACCATTTAGGACGCTTCAAAGGTTGAAAACATAGATAAAGGTCTTATGTCTATAGTACCATGTTGTTTTTGAGAGAAGACAAATTTATTGAATTAAAAACACAGAAGTTTAATATATCAGTTATTATATGTGTGTGTGCGTGCACACATTCAATTCCAGATTTTTTTCAAGTCTTACATACAAACATAATAGCAAATTATTGGAATATCTGAACATTTTTAAAACGGATATTGGATATGTGAAGAAGCAAGCATTTCTTACATAAACTCAAATGACAGTAATAGTGATTTAATGTCAACTCCAATTCTTCTCTAAATAACCATACATCCAAGTCGGCAAATATTCCATAAACCAACAAAATTAGCATTTTTTTCAATCACGAAACCTACACTATCAAATTCACATTTTCAGCATTCAAAATGATTATTCAAGGGTGAATTTATTTTTCCTTTCACCAATGAAGCCTGTAAGTTTGTGGATGATCACCCTTATAGACAATGATTCAACCTTGTTAGCCAGTTCAGTTCAATTACAAACCTTAAAGGGAAAAAAATTCTTACATCTTGTTGATGGTCCACTGGACGGCTTCAGACTGGAGCAGAGTCCTTTAGTTGCTAGAGACTGCTGCCACATCCATCAAGGAGCACAACGACACATCAAGCTGAGTGTGCTTCCAGTTTCCTTCAAAGAAAAAAAAATAAAAAAGTTGTTCATGCAAAAAAAGAGAGAATTTTCATTGATATCTCTGTTGATATTTTCAGCTTAAAAGGAACCCATATTTAGCATAGTTCCATATTTTCAGGAGCATGTAGAGAACAAAAATAGGTGTAAATCTCAAATCTGATCATTGCCCTTTTATATGCATAGATCATTACCTTTAATGTCAGCTGGAAAATCCCACAGAATAGGAGCAGTTAAACATCACAATGTAATTCGCGAATTAAATGATGAGAGTTGCTCCCCTTCATTTTTAGGACCTGTGCGACAACAGATAGGAGCTGCTCCCCTACCATTTATCTCTCACAATTTAGGATCTGCGAGACAACAGAATATGAGAATATGAGCTGTTCCCCCTTCATTTATGTCTGCTAAAAGTTGAGCTTGTGATTATGGTGTGAGCTTGAGCACGTGATAATTGCAAATTTTAGACTGGGTTATTTCCGACTGGGTTATTTCTGTCTAGGCTTGAGCAATAATTGACAAACTTAACAAAGTTGAGCCTGTGATTGGGTTATTTTTGTCCACACTTCCATTTCTGACTGTGATTGGGTTATTTCTGTCCACACTTTTAGCAAAGTTATTTCTGTCAACTTTAGCAATTATCATCCATATTTCTGGACACACAAACGAAGTGTGGACTTAACAAAGTTGAGCTTGTGATTGGGTTAACACAGTTGAGCACATAATCATAAGTCTGGGCTTGAGCAATAACTTTTAGCAATAATTGCAACTTTTAGCAATCTCAAAATATAGTTAACAACTTAACAAAGAAAATTCATACATTGTTTTTATCTTTCATGGATTATGGTGTGGGCTTGAGGACATGATAATTGCAAATTTGCTCTCTCCTGGGTTATATGGACCATTTGAAAAATTATGAAGTATGCAAACATGTTATCCTAGCTCCATATTGACTGACAGACATACTTGTATACTTAGCTACATATCAATGTGACATGCCAATCAAAGACTCAAATTTAGGTTCCTTGAGGTATCTCTGGCTTTACCTGGTTCAAAATGGCCTTTTAAGCAAGCTCCAAGTCGAGCGTCAGAATCTCCCATTCATCCTCACTATTGGGCTCTATATTAACAAATGCAGCTTTAGGTATATTACCTTCTGCTTTCACTCTAACTTCATTACAATCAGGCAGCAAAGTACACCATGCAAATCACTCCACAATCTACAAAAATGTAAGCTGGATGAAAATTCGAATATAAATAAGAAGCAAAGGTTGATTGAAATTAGGAAGAGCAACCATCAAATAATTCTAATTCTTAAGGGTTTGTAACTCATTCTAATTTTTATAAGGCTGACACACACACACACACACACACACACATGCATGCACGCACGCATGCACCCACCAATTAACCAAATTACAAAATTCAAGTGAGGCCAACAATCGAACACATACCGCTCATGAAACAGAATTGGAACCTGGCTTGATAATTCGAAGAGTTCGGCTTCGCATGGTAAGATATTCATACGCCTCCTAAAATGTAGAATTAGGGTGTAAACAGATAAAACATATAAGCAAGTTAATATACCCCATCAAAATGTAGAAACTTGCTTATTGGTGTAAACAGAATACACAAATTATCAAGCTTACCCAATGAAAACCTCCCGTGTGAGAGCACGACCAAAATTCTGTCAGAATGAGGTATTCTGTCAAAATAAACATTAATATATTATGTCAAAATACCATTAATATATTCTGTCAAATCATTGGCCTCATTTTGAGGCAACCAAAATTAATATACTCATTTTGATGGTGTAAACAGAATACACAAATTATCAAGCTTGATGTTAATATACCCCATATAAGATAATGTGTATATGAAAATGACCCAATGAAAATTCTGTACTTGGAAAAAAATATACCGTTCTGGTATTCACTATATAAGAATTGATGAGTGTCAACAGAATACACAATGTTCATAGCATGCGTACATGAGGAATACTATGCCATGACCTGTTATCAAATCATAATTTTTTTCTTTCCATCATCTCTATTTTTAGGTTCACAAATTATCATAGTCCCAGCAAGATTCAATTTTTCTACCTCCAAATCTCATCAAAACCAAAATGCATGTAGGAAAAAAATCAATAAACCATGATCACAGGACTTGGTTCACAAATTACCAAAATGTGACTTCCCCCAACCAACATTTTGAGAACTTTGTAAGCTGTTGATAGCAAAAATAAAGACAACAAAAAGAACCAACACTAAAAGTAAAGACCACTTTTAATATTCATTAATCTTGATTGTATAACAAACTGCATGTCATGTGTTACATGGAATGTAGCAAATCTTATCCATCTTTCCATTGTCATGCGAGTCTAGCCCTGGATCACATCCAGGCAGGTGATCTCTTGCATTTCCTTTCCATGCATCCTCAAAGCCAACCAACTCATCTTAAAATAGTAAGTATTATTATCAGAAGAAGAAATCATATGTTTAGATCAAGGTTGTCTGCGTAAATCAAGGTTTAAGTATGTGTAATATATATTGCAGATTTATGTATGTGTAATATATGTCTGCGTAAATCAAGGTTGTATTAGTGTGTAAATAATCGTGTGTTGTATTAGTGTGTATGTGTGTCCATACCTAACACATATACATATGGACAACATACACATGATTCTGTCTTCAGTGTAGGTAACTAAAATAGATGGCATCAATCTATGGCCATCAAAACCACCTAAAACCCAAAAAATTGGGTAGGTACATTTATGTGTTTTATGTAGTTTTGCAGATTTATGGGCATAGACAATAATTTTTAGCAAGTTGGTTTTGTACCATGACATCAATAATTTGTTCTAGGACATCAAGTTGGTTTTGTATTGGCAACATTAATGGACTCTGTGAGAAAAATTATATGACAAAACTTAAAATGTATAGTTGGCACATATTAGTTTGATATTGGCACAAATGAGAAAACTTAAAATCACTCACAAACTTGATGCATGCATCAATGAATAGGTTTTGTATTGGCACAAATGTATAGAACTTGATAAATCAATGCTTTCAGAAATATATCAAAGAAGATGCGAACTTGATACATCAAAGAAAATAACATCAAGTTGGATGTTTTAAGATACATTCCAAGACTTTTTCATCATGTATTATGCAAGTTAGATAACAGTTTTTAACACCAAAGACATCCCCAACAAAGGGGATGTAATTTTTAAAGACTAAATGACTTTTAAACTTGCATATTTAAAAAATGTTTTAGAGACTTTCTAATCATTCACTCCAACTTGCAGTAAACTCATTAAACTCTTTAAATGACATGTAAACTTGCATAATTAGAAACTGTTTTTTGTTTGGGATTCTTCGTTGGGGATGTAATGCAGGTTAATTTGTAGGTCATTCACTCTCTAAAACTGCAGATCATTCACTCTCTTAAAATATGCAACGATGCAAAAAAAATTCAGTGCAATAATTCAACTTTACCGTAGTAAACTGAACAAACACCTGAAATCAAAGGACCAAGTAGTAAATAGCAAGAAGGGGATATGGAACACAAACAATCAGAACTATGCAGGAGTAAGTAAAATCGAGGCTCGGCACAACAACAAAGAGCCAAACTACATATAGAATAGTGAAGGGCCCAACATTTAATCGCCAAGACCAATGCATGAGCCTGAAAAAATCCACAACCTACACGACCTTGCTGTCGATGTGTATCCTACCATTTCAAATGAGTTCTCTCTGTTAAATGAGTTCCATATGAGTTTGGAATTCATTTAAATGAATTGCACCCTGTTAAATGAATTTGATAGCCATAGCAAATCAATTTGACTGCATGAATGAGTTTGGAATTCCATTGGAACTCAATTTCATTTGGAACTCTGTTAACATGGTTAAATGAATTTCACCCTGCTAAATGAATTTGACTACATGTTAAATGAATTTCCCCATGTTAAAAGAAAAATGTACATATGAGTGACTCATATGTATTTAACATGGCATTTAATAAGGTGATCAAAATGGCATTTAACATATATGCAATGTTTTCCATTCAGTCACTCATATGTACATTTTTCTTTTCATTCCAAACAAAATGTGCTGTTTGTTTGGAATGTATCATCCAACCTCACTTAGTTCATACTGAGTTTGGAATGTATTGTCCGTTTGAAAACATTCAGTCACTCATAAAAACATTTGATGATATGGCAATTTGAAACATTCCCTTTGAAACAACAAACAACAAATGACTTCCCATTCAAAACAAAATCCTATATAAGTTTGTACATTTTGGATTTTCCATTCAAAACAGTGTAGGAAATTAGTTAGCAACACAACAAAATTGATAAATGAGAACACACCCATATGAGTGTAAAAATTCAGAACATTCAATTTGAGGTTCTAATTTCATTCTGATAATCCAGAACATTAAATTTGAATGTCATTTTGATAAATTTGATGACTTCAAATCCAGAACATTCAAATATGACTTCAAACCCAGAACATTCAAAATGACATCAAATCCAGAACAATAACTCAATTTGATAAATTAGAACTCACCCATATGAGTGTAGATAACATTCAAATAACATTCCATTTGGGGAACATTCAAATTAGAACTCCAAAATGTAAAACCATGGTCAGAACAATAACTTTGGATTAACAAGTTATCTACACTCCAAAATCTAACCTGTTAATCCAATGTTATCTACACTCCAAAATTGCAAATGGGAAAGTTAACAATGTTATCTACACAGAAATGTTATCTAAACAGAACTTTAGCAAATTGACATAACTTTAATAATGTTATATACACAGAAATGCATATTCCTTATCCTATCTTATTAGCATTTTCCTGGCCATCCACCTGAACACTCTATTTTTAGATACAACCATTTGTTAAGAGCTAATAAGTGCATACCCCAACTTCTGTCTCGGGTGATTCACAACAATTTTTTTGACAGAAATTCTATAGTTCAAGCTTTTTTACGATCAATATTTTGACAGAAATTCTGGACATTTCAAAAATTTGACAGAAATTTGATTTGCGACATTCAGTTCTAGATTTAGGCCAAGGGTTTGGATGCAGACTGCAGTAGGAGGAGGAATAGAAGAAATGAGCAAAAATGCAAATATGTTGGTCTTCTCTCATTGCAACATGATGTCATTACACATTTTGTTGAATGACATTGATCAGTCATTTGATGTTCTGTAGTTAAGCCATACTTGTTGTATGTGCAGGGTATTCATTTGGTGTGATCGATAATGGACATCATGGTCAAAGACTGAGAGCAATAAGCCACAGAAAGATGAAGAAAACATACGAAAATTCACAGAAACGTATGCGAAGATAGTTATATGTTGGAACACTAATTTTTAAAGTTTTACAACAAACAATAATTATACATGTAATATGAAATTTCAATCTGATACTATTCCAATAACTGATACTATTATTCATGATGGTCAGAATAACTCAATAATTATTGCAATCCTTGCTTTTGTTCTTGCGAATAACTCGATACTATTATTCATTATGGTTATAGATGGTTATAGATGGTCAGTATCAGTTATTGAATTTCACCCTTTAAAATTTCATTTGCGAAGATAGTTATAGATGGTCAGATGTCTTTTTTGTTGCTGCAAGGATCGCAAGGTGAAGGGGGAACAAAAGCAAGAACTGATACTATTGCAAAAGGGGGGAAAAAATTTTACGGCCCACCTGCAGTAGAAAATTCCCACACACACGGGAATCGCTGAAGCACTGGAGTCGATGGCTTCCTCTGATCAGGTGTCAGCTTGGTGTGGTCTTCAATCACTATCGTCTCCATCTTCGATCTCCGGCATCTCCCTCTTCGATCACCATCGTCTTCCTCATATCCGAGTCCTTCTTCCTCAGATCCGTCGGACATCGTCGTCCTGCTCTCCGATCGTCGCCCTGCTCTTATGGGAATTCATCCCGTGGGTCTGTGGTTATTTGGGGGAGAGAGATCATCCTGTGGTTATTTGGGGGATAGAGATAGAGAAAGAGAGATGCCCTAAATTTTGGGCGGCCTGTGGGGTGGGGGGGAGAGATCATCCCGTGGGTCTTTGGGGGAGAGGGAGAAAGAGAGATGCCCGATGGTTTTTCCAAAGTTCTGGGTATTCAAAATTTTAAGTTTTACAATCAAATCCCCCCAAAATTCAAATTCTTTCCCCCCAAAACTTTCAAACTCAATTTCTCTTCACTTATCCAATTTCTCTTATCTTATCCAAATTCTCTTATCTTATCCTCTTAATAACATCCCTCAACCCAATTTCTCATCTCTTATACAAAAACTCTTATCCAATAACCCAAGATAACATCCCTGTTTTATAATATAGATATATATATATATATATATATATATATATATATATATATATATCTGTATTATAAAAGAGGGATGTTATCAAGAGAAATTGGATAAGAGATATTGGACAAGAGAAATTGGATAAGAGATATCTATATTATAAAAGAGGGATGTTATCAAGAGAAATTGGATAAGAGATATTGGACAAGAGAAATTGGATAAGAGATATCTATTATATAAAAGAGGGATGTTATCATGAGAATTTGGATAAGAGAATTTGGATAAGAGAATTTGGATATCTATTATACATTTGACAGCGATTTTTGAATCCTAGGGCTGACTAGGACAAGCTGACTAGGACAAACTGGTTGATAAAAGACGGCCAGGATTTAATCTTGGATGATGAACGGTTAGGATTAAATTTTGATATTTGTGTGTCCAACTTTTTTTTAATAAAGACATCACATGCTTTGAAAAAAATAAACAGGGGAAGAGCTTTTCGCGGGGGACGAGGCGTCTCTTGCTCTTCCCCAAAATAGGGGAACGGAACCCATGTACCCATCTCCGTAAACGTCTCTTGCTCTTCCCCAAAAGAGCAGCAGAACCCATGTACCCATCTCCGTTCGTATTCTCGCCAAAATCAAACAGCAAGAACCCAAAGCATCAAGAAAACGGAAAGAAGAGCCCAACCCGCTATTTCTCTGAAGAGCAAAAAGAGATCGATTGGAGAAAGAGAAGAGAGAAGAAGGCTGATATCGCTCAGATCTCCTCGATTCGACATCCTCCTCCCGGTCTCAACGACGGCAACCTCCACCTCTCATGAGTCAGGTCAAACTACGGCGGTACCTTCGTGTTCTTCCACCTCAAGGAACTCGAGGCCAAATCTTGCCGTTCCTGTGATCGCACTCAACCCACGATCAACAAGAAAACTATGAAGAAGAGAAATTTGTCTGGTTAGCAAAGTTCCAACTCCATAAGAGCAGCGACCAACGCATTCTCACCAACCCACGTCAACAGTGATTATGTCCTGCCCCCAGACACAATCCTCGAAGTCGGGGCCGCCACCTGTAACCTCACCGTCAGGTTGCTGGAAGCGGCAAGGAAGGCTGCCAGGCGGAAGCACATTGAAAAGGTTCATAGGCTCACTGTGAGAATGCCCACCAACTGTTTGTTTTAATTCCACACATTATTTTTTTCGCATAACTACCAAATGGTTGTAGTTATGTATCCGATGACCCTTCAGAACATGCGTTGAATTCATGAGTTTGAAATGTCATCTGTTTATCTCCAAAGTATAGTTTACTTAATCAAGGATCGAAATTAACTTTTTATGTCGCTTACATGTTATGAATTTTTATAGTCGTATTATTATTATTTTCAAACTTGCATTTGTTGTAATTTAACACAAATTAATAACAGATTATTAAGTTCATTTCATGTTTTTATGATTGTTAGTTTGCTTAATTAAAAGTTTTATAATTTTGATAACAGATGTTCATCAAGAAGCAAATATCAAGGAAAATGGTTTCAGACTTCAGGTCCTAACTGCAATTCATTAGCTTTAAATCATCATTAGCTTCTATTTTTTGTGCAAAAAAATCTCAATTCTATTTTTTCCTGAGACAGAAGTGATGTTACATAGGAAAGAGTAGGACGTGGTATAATTGCCAGAATATAACTGCAGAATATCTTAAGATATGGCATGACATTTCTTAAAGCAATGAGTGCTAATAGTGTTTCACAATGTTGGAGTTTAATGCAGGATCTGTAAAGATATAATGACAGAGTTCATTCTTTTAGGAATTGATGATATGAAGACATAAATGGTTGTAGTTATGTATCCGATGACCCTTCAGAACATGCGTTGAATTCATGAGTTTGAAATGTCATCCGTTTATCTCCAAAGTTTAGTTTACTTAATCAAGGATCGAAATTAACTTTTTATGTCGCTTACACGTTATGAATTTTTATAGTCGTATTATTATTATTTTCAAACTTGCATTTGTTGTAATTTAACACAAATTAATAACAGATTATTAAGTTCTTTTCATGTTTTTATGATTGTTAGTTTGCTTAATTAAAATTTTTATAATTTTGATAACAGATGTTCATCAAGAAGCAAATATCAAGGAAAATGGTTTCAGACTTCAGGTCCTAACTGCAATTCATTAGCTTTAAATCATCATTAGCTTCTATTTTTTGTGCAAAAAATCTCAATTCTATTTTTTCCTGAGACAGAAGTGATGTTACATAGGAAAGAGTAGGACGTGGTATAATTGCCAGAATATAACTGCAGAATATCTTAAGATATGGCATGACATTTCTTAAAGCAATGAGTGCTAATAGTGTTTCACAATGTTGGAGTTTAATGCAGGATCTGTAAAGATATAATGACAGAGTTCATTCTTTTAGGAATTGATGATATGAAGACATAAAGGCATATTTTTGTTTGGTATTTTATGAGTTTTGATCATTATGAAAGAGCTTCCAATTTCTTTGTATATGTTTAGCAATGGAAATAGAACTAAATGTTTAGAGTTTACATATAGTCACTAAGTTGGTAGCCTTTAATCTGTAATTTTCTTTTCACTTATCGTAATTTCAGTTTGTAGAAATTAACCTGTAAATGATTCATACCATGTCGTATGTCCACTATTGCTACATTGTTGATATACTTTCTAATATTAGTTAGTTTGTTTTGAAGCACTACCAATGCCATCACTGTTCGGAGCAATCTCATAATGCAGAGGGAGCAGGCTGAGAGTTATACTTCACAAAATGTATTGTTCTATCAGTTGTTTAGCTTGGTTAATGTTGTTACTGAAAAGAGACGGGATGCCCATCTCTGGCCATTTTGGGACCTTGGTTTGCTGGCCTAACGTTTTATGATGTTATTTGGTTTTTGCAACTCCTAAAATATTTGAATCAGATGTTTTTGTATTATGTTTTACGCCGGAGTTGGAATCAGATTGATGTCATTTGGAATTATATATTATGAATTTTGTTAATGTTTCTACTTATGTTCATGCTTTAGCTTTGGCTAGGGTATGGATTTTTGATGCTTGAAGTAAAAAAACAGTACAATGATCCAAGATAAGGTGCATGCTATGTTCCTCATTTTTAGTTTCAAAGAGAACCACACAAATCTCTACACAACAAGTTATTGTATTAAAGCGTTCCTTTAGCTTGCAGTTTGTTCAATCTCCATCTAACGTAACAAAGCATTGGGCATTAAAAATACTTCTATTTGGCAGAATAATTCACACCATTTTGCTTCTCCTACCATGATTAACATGATGGCAACATGTGTTGTATAGAATAAGCTCAATAGAAACAGCGAGGGATCTTATGGAATATTTTTTGTTTTGCCCGCAACATGTGAATTTTTTACGTGCATGCATCTTGCACTGATATTAACTTTAGGCTCGACGCTAGGAAATGTCATGACAGAATACAAAGAAGATACATTTACGATAAGACACAAATGCATGAATTTAGAGTTGAATACTTTATTCAAAATCATGAATTTACCTGAGACTGCCTACACCTATTCAATAAGCTTGCTTCATGATATAAACACATGGCACTTGCTCCAAACTTTCGTGATATAACAAAATCAATTCATGGGTATGACTAAATTTTGGGGGAAGTAAAATTTTTGGGGGAAATTAAACGAACAATGGGGGAAACTATATTCTTTAGGGGGACTAAATTTTAGTGCTTTAATTATTACTGTTAATAAAATTAGGGGACCAATCTTTTAAGTGGGAATATATTTTAAATGAACAATGCCATTTGGACATGGGTTAAAACTTGAGGGAACTAACTTTATGGAGAAACTAACATTTTTGAGAACTAAATTTTCTGCAAGGAACTAAATTTTGGTAGGAATGAAATTTTTGGGGGGAAACTATATAACACTTATTGTGGTTTTATTATTGTTGTTTGTTTAAAATTAGCGGATCCAAGATTTGGAGTGGAGAATATTTTAAATGAATCGTGCCCTTAGGGCATGGGTTAAATCAAAAGGGAACTCAATTTTGGTGGAAACAAAATTTTTGGGTAACTAAATTCTCTTTGGAACCTAAATTTTCTGTGAAACTAAAATTCTTGGTGGAACTAAATAACAATTATTGTGCTTTAATTATTGTTTTTGTTTAGAATTAGGGGATCCAAGATTTTAAAGGTGAATAATTAAATTTGGAGGTAATTAATTTTGGGAGAAACTAAGTTATTTGGGCGGAACTAAATTTTTTTAGAAGAGCAAAATTTACGGGGAACCAAGCTTTTGAGGGGGAGAATATCATAAATGAACCGTGCCCTACGGGCACGGGTTATAACTAGTATATATATATAGGAAAGTTAGTCAATCTTTATTGATGAAAATATTTACAGACATCAAAGAGAGAGATGTTTCATTATAAAGAGGATAGGGCACAAGCGCCGTCACTCTTTAATAAAGAAACACCCCCCTATAGCAATATATATATATATATATATATATATATATATATATATATATATATATATATATATATATATATATATATATATATATGATGTAGTTCAGCTTAACCTAAACCATCGCTTCATGAATATACCTGAGCGCCTGTGTAAGATACGACTAGGAAAGAAAGCAAGGGTCTGACTGGATTGGTCAATATGGTATGTTGGGCAAACTAAAAGTCCAGAAGTGACTAGGAGTAAAAAATTATAAGGGGAATTACATATGATGTGATTAACGAAGAGTCATTTACTGATCGCAGAGTCGAAGAACTTGTTGGGCAAACCCAAGGTTGTGAAACCCAAGATGGTTGGATCTCTTTCCCTCTAAATATCACTATTTGTTCAATCTCTATGGGTTGAGATGATCGCAAAAATAGTGGGAGGATATGGTTAAATAAAAACCAATCAAACTATGTTTAAAAATAGAGAACACATTTTAAATTTGGTGTTATAATCTTTCCAGCAATGTTGTCTAGACTTAACCACATCTTAGACAAGAATATGCTCACTGGTTAAAATTAAGAAGACTAGCATATAAATATCAAGCTCGAATTTTCTTTTGAAAGACTTAGTTATGTCCTCAAAGACCTTGTACCTAATGAACCACCTAAAGGGGGGCCAAAGCTAAGATTATTGAATCTTATAAGCAATAGCTCTTAGATGACGAAAAAGCTAGATGTCTCACTATGGCCTCTATAGACAATGAGCTCCAAAGGCGGCACAAACATATGGATGTTCGTAACATTTTCCTAAATACAAAACAGTTGTATGGAAAAATCATCTCGGGCTGTAAGGTTCGATGCTCCGTGTAAATTGTTTAACACGAAGATGAGTGGGGGCGTTGTCCAAGATCGTGTACTCAATATGATTGCGTACATTGAAGATCTTGTAGAGCTTAGTTTTGGCTTGGACCGTGAGTTGTCTACGGACTTGGTCCTTAATTCTCTTACCCCAAAGTTTACCTCGTTTATAAATAGTTGTATTATGAACAAGATTGAAGTTGAACTTCCTGAACACCTCAATATGCTCTGGTGGTTTGAGAAAGGCTTGAAAGATAGGTCTCCTACTTTGGTTGTTGGCTCTTCTTCTTCCTCTAAGCTGACGTCCCCCGGCTTTTAACTCATAAAGAGTGCAGTTGGATTGGGGGACACCAGATTTAAAATATTTGTACTGCAAGCGCACGGCATTGTAGTGTGGCTTGGGGGTCGAACACAGGGAGACGTGGTTGTGCTTGTTTCTAATAGGAACCCATTCACCCTACGGGTGAGCTAGCCCGATCGATCGATGGTTTGTCACGAAATGTAAATACGGGGGTTAAACAACATAAAAGGGAAACCTAGGACTTCGGTTTCCACCCTATCATGTGTTCTCGCTGATATGACCTACGGATAGGACAACGATCGGAATTAGGGTTTAGTGGTGAGACATTGCCTCTAAGAGTGATACCAGCGTCCCATGGGACCGATATTTTGGTCGGTGCCCAGGATGATACTCCGGACTACCCTGGTTCAATCAGTGGGCATTCCCATGTACATTAACACTGACCGACTCCGGGAGCACTAAGCTCGCAACGATAACTCCCAACATCTCATCCTGCCATTCCCACACGCTAGGATTCGATGTCTACGCTAAGGGCGTGAGCTATGGCTATGGAGTCTACCGCCAAGTTTATTCCCCCTTGGCCCTGCGGTCAAAGGCGGTCTTTTTCCTACCGATGACAATGAAACACACCGCGTAACCTCTAAATTCATAATCCCTATCGAAATCCTAGTCCTATGGACGCATCAGGGAGAACCCACGAAGGGGTTTCCACCAAAATCCCAAATTTGGTAACTACTCACACATTATAGCTAAAAAACAATCTAAATGAAAATCAACCGTAAAAATCATGATCAGGCAATTGAAAACCGGTAGTAGCAATGCTATTAAGACTATATTAAAGTTTGACAAAGATCAGAGAACTTATAGATAACAATAAAATTCCAGCCGTCACAAAAGAGAAAAAGACCGAAAAAATACAAAAGCTGCGTTTTCTGAAAACCTAGGCAACTATATAGAAAACGACTTCACCCGATTGGTTGAAGTATCAACCGATCGGGTGAGCTGCTTGATTCTTCGGCTGCGGTCTTCAGGAACTTCAACCGGACGCTCAGAACGATAGGGTGAAGCAAGCGGGTCGTCGTTTGAGGACATGCGGTCATCAGGTGAACTGATCGGTTGAGTAATCAACCAATCGGTTGGAATTATTGCCCAAAAGAATAGAGACTGCTGTCGATTTGGCACGGTCATCAAGCCGTCGGGTGAGCTCTCCAGGTCGTTATTTGGGAGAATCAGCTCCAGATGAACCAATCGGGTGAGATATCACCCGATCGGTTGGAATTCCGCTCCAAATTCCCGAGAAATCTGATGTGTTCAACCGGTCGACAAACCGGTCGGTTGATGCTGCACTTTGCTTCAGCTTGCATCCGGGTCGAATACGCGTGCATCACCCGATCGGTTGGGTGTGTCCAACCGATCGGGTGGGGGCTAAAAATGGCAATCTTCGTCGTTTGGCCCCCTGTATCACATGTGACTCCTCCCGTTGCTCTGGGGGCTCATAATAATTTCGTTATATGTCCTCTACACTGGCGACCTCATGCAAATACACAAAAACACCAAAAAGTGAAAGAAAACTAAAAATCCCAAGAAAATGGGAACGAGACGATGGAAAACAAACGAAAAACACAAAGAAGATGTGCGTGAATATATAAAATATACACACACGTCAAAATCCCCCAAGCTAAACCCTTCCTCGTCCTCAAGGAAGACGGTGAGAGTAGGAGCTCGGAGGGAGAAAATAGAGAGAGAGGGAAAGAGAAGTCAAAATCCTAAATTGCCCGTCAGGGCCAACAAAATCAAACACGCCACACTAAACAAGCATACAACAAAATACGTCACTAAGCCGAGGAAATATGAGTCCAAACAAGTGTCGTGGGCCCACGCAGTGAAGCGCGAGTGAGTGTGGCCGTATGCTAGCAGACGGTGTTACTATCTACAATGTGTAGTAGAGCTCCATATACACATATCCAAGAAAAGACCCAAATATCAATTCGATTTGAAATAAGCGGTGAATATATAGCTCAAGCATGCATGAGAACAGAGTGAGAATCGAAAACATATCATGCGTCAGGGACTCCATAACTAGGGACTAGGAAATCACCACACTATCGCCTAGATAATAGCTAAGAAGTTCCTATTCCAAGTGCTTTCGAAAACGATAAGGTTGAGAAGACGTGGAGTAGAACAATCGGTGCAAATTCTCGCCTTCCCTTTATTCTCGGTAGGTAGGAAAATATTCACACAGGAATTTTTTTTGGGTTTTGGATATATGTATTTTTTTTGGGTTTTGGCTATACATATATACATATATTTCTTTTCTTTTCTCTTTTCTTCTCTTTTTGGGTTTTTCTATTCTCTCCTTTTTTTGGATTTTTGGGTATATACATGTGTGTACTCTCCCAAGTGGGAGAACGGTACACGACGAGCGGATTTGCACCAAGTAAAATAAAAAAGAAATCGGATTCTAGACACTTGGGCAAGGGAGGCTTTCTTCGCTAATCAGAGCATAGGCTAAATGGGTTATCCTAGTCCTAGCTGTGGACTCCTAACACATGTGAAATGAAGTATACGATATAAATATAGCATGCATATAGAAGCAGACAGGAGAAGCAAATACCGCATATTCAAATCGAAACATGATAATCTAGGGGTCATTCCAGGACAGGTATATAAATCAAAATCACAAAGTAGAAGCGCACCGTAAGCTAGACACGACACACGACTCACATAAAAGCAAAATGGAGCCACGATGCATGAAATGCAAGAGGACTCAGCTTCCTAGGGTTCGTGAATGTGATTATCGAAGCCATTCTAGGTGTGTGTGTGTGATTCTGTGGCAATTCATCATTTGGGGTCATCTCTAGGAGAGAGAGAGAGAGGAGAAAATGAAAAGAAAGAAAAAAGAAAAACACGGTGAAAACGACTCAAAAACGAAGAAAAAGACACAAATGACGCACGAAGTGCGACTCCCCCAAGCTGAAACTTACATTGCCCGTAATGCAATAAAAGTAAATACATGAGGGCAATGAAAATGGGGGGGAATACGCACCGACACGAAGAGAATACAAAACGAGAAAACACACACATACAAAACTGAAAAATAAAGAAAGAGAAGAAAAATAAATATGGAAGATAAAAGATAGAAAATCACACCACACGATATATATAGACAAACACACCACACAGAAAAACTCTACAAAACACACAAAATGTCGACTTCCCCCAAGCTGGACAAGGTAATGCTAGCAATAAGATATGATCATGAATATGCAAAAATATGCAAGGGGAAAGATCGAAGAAGAAAAAGAAATCAAAAAGCAGGAGAGGAATCGTCCTCATCCTCCTCGACAGAAGAAGGAGGGGTGAGGTGGGGGGTGTGCGGAGAAGTGGGGAGAGGGGTGCAGGATGGGTGTGGATGGGTTTGGAAGTGTGGACGATGGGTGGTGTGGTGGTGATGATGGTGAGTGGAAGAGAAGTGGCGACCAAAGCGGTGGTAGATGGGGTAGATACGGCGGTAGGTACGGTGGCAGGAGAGGATGGTGGGGGAAGTGATCGCGAACGCACCTGCAATTTCTTGCGGTGCACATTTGGGGTGATGGAAGTGGAGGGTGGTGGATCAGTGGGATCGATGGCAGTGGTCGTGAGTGGAGGTGAAGTGGCAGGAACGGAAACAGTGGTGGCGTGAGGGGATGGTCACCTAGGGGGTGATAGACGTGGTGAAGAATGTGAGGGGGGAGGTGAAGGCGGTGGTGTAGGTGGTGGTGGTCTGTGAACGTAAGTGAGAATGCAGAGGATGGTAGCCACGTTCCTCTCAAGTGCGAGGAAACGTGGGTGAGAGAATATCGAAGAGGATGGGTCCGAGGGGGCAGAGGATGAAGCACGAGCACGCAGTGAAGCTAGCTCAGCCTCGAGAGCGTGGCGAGCGAAGGCGGCGCGGCAGACGGAAGAAGTAGAGGCAGGACGAGAAGTGGAAGTGGTACCAGCGATAGTGGTAATGCCAGCACCAGAGGCTAGGCCTAAGAAGGCCTCAGTCAGAGCCTCAGAAGTGATAGGGCCAGAAGCCGGGGTGGTATGACTGGGGCCAGCCCCGGAGTCTCCCTGGGACATAGGGATATCCTGCTCGCCTAAGTGGTTGGTAGGGAAAGGTGGTCTGGGTGCGCCCTGGGGAAGGAATGGAAGACGTAACCCCCTAGAAACTGAGGATCGGGTAGAAATGTCCAATCTGCCACTAGAACGATAGTCATGCGAGCGGGGTTGGGCAAAATGGTATATGGAGCAGGGGGTGTCCGTAGTAAAAAGTGAAACAACCTTCGGGGCGGGGCTTGATCATGTGTATATGCCGCAGGACATCAAGATCTATATGTGAGGGTCCTGGGACAGAAGGGAAATCTCGGGGGATGACGACATTATACTGGGGATATGAGGCTATGATAGTAATGAGGCACCCACAACAAACTTGCCTTTGCCGGCGCGGCTAATGTCAAGCAATTTGTGGATAAGCCAATCACCAGCATGAATAGGAATGTGAGGGGCCTCGAACGCGATCCCGTCGTCACCATGAATGAAATCAAATGTCATGGCCCACAAAATGAAAAGATCAGGGATAGTCACCGTCCCGAACTCATCCCTGGGGAAGAATGTGCAAGATATGATTCAGTGGGCCAAACGGAATATAGGGTGAATGATGGAGGAGGCATTGGCCTTACCTCGAGGATAGTGATCGTGTAGGGTGAGGCGAAACCAAAATTGATCGACGTCGAAATCAGGGTGGTATACAGAGTGAAGGATAGCGTCGTCCCCAAGAATGGGGATTCCGAAAATGTGATTGATAGTATCCAGGTGGGTGCAGACGGTTCTGTTTCAGACCCGAAAAATGACGATCGATCCTGACTCACACTTAAGGGAAGATAGAAATTCTAGTGTGAGAGCGGGGTAGGAGGGTGCGTGGGCGTTAAAGAAAGCTAACCATCCTAAGTTAGCAAAGAGTCTCGACTTCGGAGAGAACTCTGAGATCGATAATAGATTGTGCGTGTGCAAACTTGGTGGAGAGGTGTCCCCGTGCATCGAGTCTATGATAAAAAATCTTTTTGTTCTTGGCTCAAAAAACGGTAGCCACGTGGGCCCAACATTGGGTCCTCAGGAGGGATGATAGGTAGGGGTTGGGGCTGTGTAAGCTGTGTAGGAGGAGGGTGTGAGTGTGGTGGACGTGTGGTCTTTCGTCTCTTGCGAGACGGCTCCTCCTCCCTAATGATACCCTTACCCTTATCTTTATCCCGGTGCATGGTAGTGTGTGATGCAAGTGTATGCATGATATGATGGATGCACACAATCGATGGCAATTGAGCAAAATAGTAATACTAGGGCAAAATTGAAAATGGAGCTAAGGAGCGAAGTTACCCAGTAGAGAAGACAGTCCTCGCTCATAGATCACCCAACAGAGCGCAATTGATGGGAGTGTGAAGCCGCGGCACGTCTCTTCAACAATTTTTCGAAATTGGAGGGAGTTGGGCGAAAATTAGGGTTTGGATGGGGTTACCTGGAAGAGGGAGAGAGAGAAATCGATGGAGAGAAGGAAGGAGAGAGTGGAGAGATCGATTGAGGGGTTGTTGGGGTCGGTTGAGGGGAGGAATGTGGCCAATTGAGAGAGAACAAGTCAAAACGGTGAAGAGGCAGTCGAAGTCGGGTGAAGAAAATGAGTCGGGCGAATCGAGGGGGAATTTATAGGGGTTTGGGTGAACCAATCGGGTGAGTTTTCACCCGATCGGTTGGTTATTATTTCGAAAAATTTGCTGAAAAGAGGCTAAGGCGAACCGATCGGTTGAGTTCTCAACCGATCGGTTGGCCGCTTTACGATTTTCCCGAGAGTTCTGTGCAGCTCACCCGATCAGTCACACGACCACTGCTTCTTTCAACCGGTCGGTTGATAAAATCCTCAAATTTCCCGAGACTTCTATCGTTCTCACACGATCTTCCGCCCGGTCTCAGTTTGTTTCACCCGACCGGTTCGCCGGAGAACAGATACAGGCCATTGTCTGATACGTCCCACCCGATCGGTTGAGGGATCAACCGATCGGTTGGGGGCTTGTTTCCTGCAAAAGTTCACAAATGGCCTAAGTCCCTCGACGAAAGTTCCCGTGGCTGAATTTATTCAACAAAATAAGAAAAATAAACCTAAAAATAATCCTTAAAACACAGATGCGGGTTTAGAACGTGGGTTGCCTCCCACGAAGCACTTTTGTTTAACGTCGTTTGCTCGACGCCCGGTAGATGGGTTTCAAGGAGGACGGGAGTGATGCCCAATGTTTGGCATTCTTTCAGATGTTGGAGCAGCGGCCTTTGGTGTCATCAGCAGTGATAAGTAGACTTGCTTGACGGTCCTCCCTCCGTTGATGGTATCCGGGGGCTTCTCCCTCAGATTGGCGTCGACCGTCACTTTTCTTAAGATCTGGATCTCATCACTGGTAAGCTCCATGGGCTCTTTCCCTTTTCTCCTCGTTAGAGGAGCTTTTTGGAATCCGGAAGGGGTCGTATGTTAGACACCCGCTTCCCGAGCAACTTCTTCCTTCTTCAAGCCGACCTGCTCTTCAGGGTCCCCCAAGCTGTCGGGGGGATTCCTTGAGAGAATTTCTCTGGCCCCAGCTTCCACAGCTCTTTCCTCCTTAACATCCAACATATTGCATCCAGGTTCTCCGGAGGGTGCTTCATAGATAACCCCAAGTCGAACTCGACCTTTTTGTCGCTAACATTAAGGGATAATTTCCCTTTCTTCATGTTTATCAGCACGCCAGCGGTGGCTATGAAGGGCCGTCCAAGGATGATGGGCGTATGAGTGTCTTCGGGCATATCCATCACCACGAAGTCTACCGGTACATGTACTCCACTAACGTTAACAGGCAGGTCGTCTACAATTCCCATCGAGTATTTGACCGATCTATCGGCTAATTGAAGTGTCATACCCGTGGGCTCCAGGTCTCCCATCCCTATCCTCCTGTATAGTGACAGGGGCATTAGACTGACGCTCTGTAATGCCCTGCTTCCCAAAAGACACCGGAAGCGAGAACGTTACATGGTCCGCTTGAACTGGAGCGGTGAAGCTCGAGTTTAATAAGCGTCTGTGATAAAAACACAGAAAGGGGTCCTTGCGTTTGCGTATCAGAACAATCAGAACATTCAAAATAAATTCCACATCCAGATATATGTAAGGCGTACACGAAATTATAAGACAAGCCACAGTAGGGCTAAAGAAATTACAACAGAGCAATAATCCTACTACAAGGTACAGAAACCAAAACTCAAAGTAGTGACGGAAGGGACTCTAGTCTTCCGTAGAAAGTGGCTCGGTATCTACGACGAACTCTGGCTCTCTAAGTCAAGTGTCTCGAGAGAATCCTCCTAGTGCTCAAACTCGAGATCTGACATACATCCAAAAACATGAATGTATGTCAGCAAGGTCTGCAAGAAGACATTAGCATCCCATGCAAGTGTGCAATTGAATATGAATTTTTGAAGTTGATGGATATTTGCGTCATTTTTACTTTAATGTGTATATCATGAAAACTGCACATGTAATGGCGCGTGAAAATGCTTTTATAATGTCCTAGACCAAAACGTGACACTTGACGTATAACTCGACAAGGGTTAATTTTTATCCCAAGTCCACGAGCGCCCGATGGATCTTTAATTCCCCAATCGAACAAGGAATGGAGAAGCTTCCCGTGTTTTTTAGCTTGGGCGGATTTGCTCGCTAGATGAGAGCACTACATTCCACCGTGAGAACGACCTTTTCCTTTCTGGAACCCCTCGTCACCAAATCCTTTAAAAAATTTGCATAGGAGGGAATTGTCTCTGTGGCGTCCAGGAAAGGGATCTGCAAGCTCAGATCCTTGACCATAGCGAAGAACTTGCCGTATTTTTCATCAATTTTAGCTCGGGCAAGTCGTTGTGGAAAAGGCACAATGGGCTTGAATACTCTAAGATTCTCCTCCTCATCCTTCTTCTCCTCTTCTTCAGGGACTCCCTCCGGAGTCGTATTCTTTGGTGACGAAGCTCTGTCGTCATTCGACTTTTCAATTGGTCACCCACCGACCAACGGCGCTTTTGGTTCCTTAGCGGGCACTCTTGTAGGAATTTGTGTCCCGCTTCCCAAGATGATAGCGGACACATTCGCATGATCATGTGTTAGTGCCAAAGTCTGATTTGTCCCCCTTGGATTCACTTTCGGTTGACCCGGTAATTGGTTTTGCGCCCTTTGAAGGTTTGCCACCTGCAACCCCAGCTGGGTTACTTGGTTAGTGAGGGCCCTCTGCCCCATCTCCAGCTTCAAATTGATCTTCTCTTGGTTTGTGATATACTGAGTCAAGATGGACTCAACCGGGGAGATGACTCGCTGCTGGCCATATGGCTGCTACTGCTGCTGCATGGGCTGCTGATTCCTGGGGGAATACGGTTGGACATTTGTAAGGGTTGCTGTTGTTGCTGATCCTGCTGTTGTTGCTGTTGCCTAGGCGGCTGATATACTTGTTGTTACGGCTGTTGAGGCTGCTGGTACGGCCCGATAGCTAAGATTTGGGTGGTTTCGGTTATTCGGAGAATAAACAGGATTGGAGCTAGTCCGTGGTGGATACGACGCATTACCCGAAGGGTTGAAGAAAAGTGCGCCAGCTTGATCCATCGGTGGTGAAATGTCACCACCCTCGAAGTCTCCCAGGACTTCTGCTTCCACCACTGATACTTGTTGGGTGCTGGCACCACCAGCTCCTACCATAAGCGCTGAGTTTCGGGTCGATAGAAAATCAAATTTGCTAGACAACTTGTCGACGTCCTCGACTCTATTAATGCCTCCAGATCTGGGTGTTGCACGCTCGTCGCACCACCGCTCATTGTTTGATGCCATGTGTTCTAAAATGTTGACGGCATCTTCTTCACTTCTAGACATGAAGGACCCCCCCAGCCACGGCGTCCATCGAAGATTTTAGGTCATCCCTCAATCCATTATAGAACAGATTTATAATCTGCCACTTTGGAAGCTCGTGATGAGGGCATCTCCTTGCATCTCTTTGTATCTCGTCCAAGCTTCATGCGGGAACTAGTGGCTGGCCTGGGAGAAGGAGGAGATCTCACTCCTCAGCTTCATAGTATTCCCCGTAGGAAAGAACTTAGTCAAGAACGCATTCGAGAGCTTCTCCCAAGTGTTGAAGGTTTTCGGGTCCTTTCCCCTAAGCCATTGCTTGGCCTTATCCCTTAGAGAGAAGGGGAATAGCTTCAGACGGATTGCTTCAGTGGTGACACCATTAATCCTGAATGTGTCACACTTCTCGAGGAAGGAGTCCAGATGTTCAATATGGCTCTCCATGGGTGCCCCAGAGAATTGATCCTGCTAGGTCCACATCACTAGAGACGGCTTCAGCTCGAAGCTTTGGGCTAAAATAGCCAGAGGTTGAATGGAGGAGGTGGACCCGATGGAAGGCATCGAGTATTCCAGCAGAGATTTCTGGGGAGGAGGAGCGTTCTCTCCCTTGGCTTCAGCTTCTTCTCTTCTTCTCCTTTCCGCGTTTAAACGCCTCACGGTGGCGTTAATTTCCGGGTCAATATGAATCAAGTCAACTAGACACCTTGTATTCTTGCGCATGCAAAACAAGAAATACCCGTGAGGCAAGTTTGGGATAGGAACAGATAAAAATAGAAAAATAGAAAATAGAAAATAAAAAATGAAAATGAAGAATGCGAAAACTATCGCGAGGTAGGGATATGAACTAGACTCAAGGGTTCGAAGGTCCTAAAATTAACAAGCACGTTATCTCCCCGGAAACAGCGCCATAAAGCTTGACATCCCCCGGCTTTTAACTCATAAAGAGTGCAGTTGGATTCGGGGATACCAGATTTAAAATATTTGTACCGCAAGCGCACGGTGTTGTAGTGTGGCTTGGGGGTCGAACACAGGTGTAATGCCCTACCAGCTACTGCACAAGTAATAGAGGGGGGGTGAATAGTACTTTAAAATAATAAGGAGTATAATTCCAAATTAAATTGCAAACAACTACCAAATCAATTTGCGGAAGCTTAAATTGAATGACAACAATAAAATTAACAATGCAAACAAACGATGTTAATGGGTTCGGATCCACCCAAGTCTCCCCGACTTGTTCCCGGTGATCCTACGTCCCAACCACCCGGATCCCCTCCGGATACTTGAGTTAGAAACCCTAACTCAAGATTTCCACTATGAATATCTTGTGAAAAACCTTCACAAGATCAAATCATACATGCAATAGCAAACGTGAATCCCACACCCCGGGATCACAACCTTCTCTCACAACCGAGAGAATCAACAAGCAATATAAATGAGTTATATTGAAATAAGCAAACTTACCACAAAATCCTATACCTTGAGTTTTTCTTACCCAAAAGGTGAAATGAAGGATTTGAGGAAGATGAAGTCACCAAGACCTAGCACCAAGGAAATGACCAGCAATCAAGCAATAGCTTAAAGAGCTCACCAAGAACAAGCTTCTCTCTAGATCTAGAAATGAGAGAGAATGGGTTTCTTGTGAGGAAGAGAGCTTTAGATTTGAGGGAGAATAGCTATCTCTTTAGAAATCAATGAATCTCTTAATGGCAGCTCTAACCTAGATAGAAATGACCTAGGTTCGTATTTATAGGGTCCCATAAAAAAAGTTAGGTCATTCACCAACGGATAGAAATCTGTGAGAGTTAGTCGGTCAAAGAACAATCACTGACCGACTAGTTCATCAACTAGTCGGTCAGACAAACAACGTGGACCGACTAAGAGCAAAAAGAATTAGTCTGAAGACAAAGTGACTTAGTCGGTCCAAGAACAAACGTTGACCGACTAGATTGTCAACTAGTCGGTCACCAAACGTTCTTAGACCGACTAACGGTAAACAGTAGCTTAGGAGAATTTTAGAGTGAACAGTAAGTCACAACTAGTCAGTCAAAGAAGCATCACTGACCGACTAGTTCACAAACTAGTCGGTCGGTGAGTCAATGTAGACCGACTAACTGTAAACAGTAAAGTCCAAGAAATTAAGGAATCAAACTAGTCGGTCCAAGAACAGTTGCCGACCGACTAGATCACCATCTAGTCGGTCAGTACTTGTTCTTGTACCAACTAACATGCACATACCAATCCAAATCGAAGCGCGACGCTTCGAGGAAGTTAGAATGAACTTGTGCAAGGATCCTAGAGCTACGAAATGAGCGAAATGAAGATAGAAACGTAAGATATACTCAAGGCTTAACATTCTATATATCGAATCTAAAAGACTATAAATAAAACCTTAATAAACGGTCTTCTAGAGCTTCGATTGAATCTTCATATCTTCCAAAGCGTCGCAAGATCTTCAACGAAGCTTTAGGCATGAATATGAGCTTTGGGAAGTGTTGAGATGTCGCTTTGAATGTTCTCGTGAATTTGGCGACGATCTCCAAAACTGCGCTCACAAATTGTTAGTTCATGGATTATTTATGTTTGCTCATCATCAAAACCAAATCCGGGGAGTCCAATATTCAACATTCTCCCCCTTTTTGGTGATGACAAACCAACATAAATAATAATCAAAAATAATAATTCAAATGTAAAATACTTACTCCCCCTGCATTGATGACACGTTAATTCCAAAATGAATATATATGAATTGCATCAATCAGATGAGTAAGATAAATAAAGCGAATCAATTTTCGGAATATCGGATTTTGAAAAATCCTTATATGTATCTTAACTCCCCCTGAATCTAACATATCAAACTAGATTCTTGGAAAATGAGTTAAATTTTCATTTGCACTATTTATTATCATTATCTCTCCCCCTTTGGCATTATCCCAAAAATGGGGGGGCATACAACGACAACAATTAGGAAATGGAAAATCCAACATCGGGAGTCGTAGACAATGACGATGGAATTAATTGACACCAAAGGAAAAGCGATGAAATCAAATAATAGTGTGCCAATTGTCCATTATCACAAAGTGAAGATCAAAATCATCAAAAATACCAAATAATTATTCATTAATTGAATAAAGAAACATACTCTTCAATATTCAATATTCTTGGTTAAATTAGTGCATGGAAAACAGTTCTATATCATTATAGAAATATAATCTATTTAACCAAGTTCTTAATCGTCGAGCGACGAATTCACAATTCAAATGCATTCAACGAATATATATATAAAAAATGCACGACGAATAAATGACAAAGTGAATGACGATGAACATATACATATATGTAGGGACAACATGAGCATATCCAAAAAGATATCACAACGAATATATGAGATACATCATATCAAGTGCTACATATCATCAAAAAGAAATACATCATACATCATCAACATCATAATATCCAACTCCGACATCCAGAAATCGCAAAAATACATCAAAACATCTCTCAAACCCCATCCTAACCCAAAATACTCTCACTAAAAAATCATCCAAAGCGTAGTGGAGAGTCCTCGAAACACGCGATCACGAGGAGGAGGCAGGATCTGCAGTGTCCGTGGGTCCAGTCGACGGAGTGGACTCAGGCTCTGCAGGGAGTAGAGGTGTCTCAACAGATGGAATCATCGGGGCAGGAGTGGAGATCTCAGCAACAGGCTCATCAACTGGAATCTCAACAGCAGCAAGGGTCTTGACAGAAGCAGCAACAGAGGCAGGAGATACATGAGCAGGCTCGGAAACAGGGTCAGCAGCAGGCTCAGAAGGCTGAAGAGCTGAAGCAGATGGCTCTGGAACACCGGAAGTGGTGGCATCTCCAGGAGCAGAAGAGGAAGTACCAGCAGCAGCAGCAGCAGTGGCCGTGGCAACATCGTCACGAGCCAAAGAAGTGACAAGCTCGTCAATCTCCTTATCGTCCATCTCCTCGGCCTCAGAAACTGAAGGAGGAAGATCAATCCCCATCAGGCGAGCCATACGGCAGACGACCTCCTCGGTACGAGCCAAACGTGACTCGTGCCGACGAAGAAGGCGTACGACATCGTCCAATGTAGCAGGACGAGAGGGGGCTGCGGCAGTAGATGGAGAAGCCTGAGAAGCAGATGCGGTAGACCTCTGCACGTGACGAAGAGCCGCTAGAGATTTCTTCACGACCGTCGCGTTCAGAGGCGTACCCAAGGGACGCTCATCGTCAGGAGGGAGAGGGACTCGAAAATGACGGAATACAAGAGTCAACAGGCAAGGGTATGGAATGTGCGCAGACTTATTGGTCTTGCGGATACACTCGAAAGAATCCATCTTATCGAGTATCACGCGAGCCCAATTAATCTCGCACCCCAAGAAAAGAGCGTAGATCAATTTCAAGAACGGCTGAGATGGGAGTGAAGAGGATCCATACTTAGGGAGGAGACATGACTTCAAGATTAGGTTAAGAACCCACGCATTCGGCTTGAAAGATTTCGAGGGAATACCAATGAATGCGGAGGGGATAACCTGGAAGATATCAGAAAGGATAGACTGATCCAAGGAAGAAACGTCGTCTACGGAAATGTCCGAAGGAAGGAGACCACACGACGAACAACCAAGAATCTCCCCCAAGATTTCTGCCGTGAGAACTATAGGAGTTCCCAAGACAGTCGTCTCAATGGAGTGGTTGGCATCGTACTGGCCTCGAATACGATTGGCATAGAACAATTTCACGAGGCGAGGATACGGTTTGGGATTGGACTTGGGGTTGTATCGGAGATAATCTAGAAGACCACTATAGGACAGAAGATCAGCAAGGCTGAGAAAATCAGAGAACTGAACGCAATGCTCTAACAACAGTGGACAGTGCTCTATACGGTTGTACGCTGCGAGACACTGAGGGTCATCGCGGCACAACGATATGTCTACACCGCCGACTGGCATAGGAGCTTTACTCTTAGCCTTACGGGTCTTCGGAGGAGGAGTGGGTTCCCTAGTAGGCTCATCCTCTGGGATAAATTCAGAGTCGGAATCGGGAGGAGTAGCCGGAGACTGAAAAATAGGCTTTTTGGTCTTGGATTTGCGGGGTTTAGCTGTGGCAGTCCTAGGCTTCTTAGGAGGAGGCGATGATGGAGAGGCTAGGGTTGACTTGGCACGACGCTTAGGCTTCGGGGGATTCCTAGGGTCGGAAGGCCCTACGGTCATAGGAGAAGCCCCGGAAGAGGCGATAGGAATTCTTGTCTTAGCCATAGCACTACGAGCACAAGCAACTGAAAACTAAGAGCAAAAACAGCCTAGCACAAGCCCTAGAAGCTAGCACAAACCCTAGAATACCAAAAGAAATCGAAAAGCACAAACCCTAGGTCAAAACTAGAAACCCTAGGAGCTAGATGAGATAAAAACGAACCCTAGGGTAGGAATCGACCAAGGAGAGGGAGGGAGATACCTAGGAGGTGGAGTCGACGGCGGCGGACGGCGGCGATCGACGGAGAGATGGCCGGAAGTCGAAGGGATTCGAGTTGGGGGTTTGGGGTTTTCGGGTTGGAGCTGAGAGAATACCGACTAAAAATGAAATTAGTCGGATGAAAAATGAGTATAAGTCGGTTGGGAAACGAAAAGACTCAACTGCCCTAACCCACTTAGTCGGTCACAGTTCAAGTACTGACCGACTAGATTACGATCTAGTCGGTCGGTCAATGAGCTTGAACCGACTAAGTCGAAACAGAGGCACAGATGAATTTTCTAGGGCAAGAATTAGTCGGTCGCAGTATATACACTGACTGACTAGTTTTCAATCTAGTCGGTCGGTAAGTGTACTGTAACGGCCAGTATTTTTAGGCGTGTTTTCAATTTCCGTATCTGTATTTTTCTTCAGACATCGGGTTAACTTTTCGTCCGTACGAGTTGACGCGAGCGCGTCACTATTTTCATTTTACCGTGTCGTCAATATTTACCGTCAAGTTTAACTAAATTATCCCGCTAATTACTTTCACTAATTACCTTATTAATTACATCTAAAATTTACTAATTACAAATTCCTAAATCGCTTTAATTACTTTCACAAATTACATCTTTTTTTTAGTATTACTATTAAGACTTACTAAATTACGTTAATTACGTAATTACCTTAACCCTACCTAAAACGACAAAACACACGTTGCCAAATAACTCTTCAGTTAGTCAAAATAGGTTTTCTTCTTTCGTTTAAACAAAACCGCACGTCTCTCCTTCCCCATAGTCTACAGATTTCATTAAACACCCATCATAATCTTATTAAGACTCCTTTGACAAATGATAAAGTGTGTCCCCCTACTAATCTTCTTAAGGCAACGGGCAACGTCTTCTACCTGCAAACCAATCTGCAAAATCCCACACCTTCATCTGCAAACCCATTTCCATCAATCAAACAAAACATCATCAGATTCTTCTCCTAACAATTTTTCCCCAAAATCACCAAACACAAATTAGATTCTTCTTCCCCAAACCAAAAACAATCAGCCCCTCAAATCAAACAACCACAAATCTGAAAATCAAAATAGAAATTTCAGATCCAAACCTATTTCACAGATTCAACAGAAATCAAACAAGAGATTAGAGAGGAGAAGAACTGAAATCAATTTCAGTCTTACAAAATAATCCAACTTCATCTCCTCTTCCCTCCATCTCCAAATCATCTCCTTCCTCCTCCCCTCTTCTTGGCCGGCACCACCCTCCACTAAGCGCCGGAGCTCCGGAAACCGCCCCCTCCTCTTCTACCTGCCGTCGCAGCCCGCGCGCGCAAACGCCACAGGCCGCAGCCCCTGTCGCCGTACGCCGTACGCGCCCACCGTCGGCGCCTGGCCGGAAACGCCGCGCCGCCGCCTGGCCACTGGACCCGCCGCCCGCCGCCCCTGTTGCGCCATTCGCCGAGCCTCCTCTCCCCTAGGTGAGTGAGTCTTCCCCTTTCTTTTTGCAGCCTGCAACGTTTAAAAAAAAAGAACAAAGAAAAGCACAGAGGAACGAAAGCAGGGGGACAGAGAGATTAAGAGGAGGAGGTTGAATAAATGAAGAATAAGTAAGAAGGATGATATCCTGTGGGTATTAAAGAGTGTAGAGAGAGTTTAAAAGGAGAGGGAGTGACAGATTAGAAGAATGGTTAGCCTATTAAAGAAATAAAGATTGGACAATAGTTAAGAGGCTAGTGACAGCAATATTAAATATGAAATTGAATGGTGACAGCCTAGGGAATTTAAGAAATTGAATGGTGACAGCCTAGGGAATTTAAGTGTAGAGAGGGTTAAAAGGAAAGGTTTAGATAATAGGTTATTATATTAAATAGGGTTATAGTAGGTGTAGAATAGGTGAACCCATGAAGTCATGTTAACATTGCAATTAGCTTAGTGATATTAACTAGCGGGTTAGTTAGTGCTAATTTAATTTTAAATTATAATCTGTTAAGTAATTTAGCAAATTAGTAGTTATAACCAATGTTGGGTAATAAAATTATAAAGCGTATCATGTTAGGATAACACAATATAGGCAGCACCCTAGCCAGGGAACCCGGTAAAATTAGACGAACACACTTTTAGGATTAACACGATAATTTGATTATCTCGCCATGAATCTAATTCTTTGATTTGCTTAACCAAAACAGTGAACCGGAAGTACCAACCCGTAATACCCGTCGAGACGAACCCAACGGCACAAAAATCAACGAAATCAGGCAAGTATACAATTTATAATGTATTTTGAAATTGGATGCTCAATTAGTCTTTTATTTGATATATGCTAAATTTTTTTATGATAACAAAGAAAATTCATTTTTACAAAATGTTCATCGAACCAACCTGCTTTCCATTCTTTTATTTATTGTGTAGTTGTAAATTAATGGTGAAACGTTGACGACTTAAATTGAAAGAACTTCTTGCTTGGTCATTAGAGAGTGACATCGTGAGATCGTGCGCCTCGAAGGCGAAATCGTGATTTTCGTGATGTCATGTAAGTTGACAAATTCGTGCTTGTAATTCGTGAATTAGGCTGGCTCGTGTCCCAGCACAAATCTTGGGTGGGGTAAGGGTTGAGCGGCTGCTAGGCGTATGAACGAGTACTCTCTTCAAGGGCACCACCCGTAGGCGGTGGGTTAGCGCCAATCACGGTAAGCCCCCGTGAGAAGAACGACTCACTCATCACGTCCTAAGGGCGAGAACCCTATTGTAGAATTGACAATGCTAACATCGTGAAACTTGCAACTTGAAATTATTGTCTCAGTTGAATTGACATGCTAATGAAACCAAGAAAAGATTTATTTTACGTACTACACTGCTTAGAACTGCATGTTAGGATGTCTTTACTTTAATTCATTTTATAATCAGTTTGTTTAATCATTTTGTCACTATCTCATTTAAATGATTAATGCCTCTTAAATGCAGTATAAATTTGTATATTTCTTGCCTTGGGTTCTAACCTTTACTTGCAGACCCTTGCTGACATACATTCATGTTTTTGGATGTATGTCAGATTCTGAGCTTCAGTACCAGGAAGTTCCTTACGAGTCACCTGACTTGGAGAGTCAGGAGTTCGCTGTTGACGCCGAGTCTCTCCCTACGGAGGACTAGTGGACTTTGCCGTTGCTGCTTTACTTTAGTTTGCTTTTAGTTATTGTTGAGTGTACGTCTTTACTTTGGCCCAGCTGTGGCTTGTTGATGTATTGCGTGTACGAACATTTATAATTCTGGATTTGGCTTGTAATGTATGAATATTTTTATTGTTTCTGAAAAGCATGTAAGGACCTCTCTTGCGTTTTTACCACAGACGCTTATTGAACTTGAGTTTCACCGCTCTAGTTCAAGCGGGCCCAGTAACGCTCTCGCTTCCGTCGTGTTTTGGGAAGCGGGGCGTTACAGGTTTTAGTGGTGGCCCATGCAGGTCCATACATTTGCGAATTCAGAACAATGAGGATATTTTCATCGGCCAAACATCTAGAAAGATCACATGCGCGAGTTTAACTTGAGATTTTCTTATCTCAGAATGGCTGGGAGACGAAACGCCCGAAATGGACCCAGAGCTGCTGGAGGCGGAGAGGACGACATCCGCCAGATGCTTAGTGTTATGAGAGAAATGCTGGAGGTTCAGCACCATTTGGTCCAAGAAGGACGTCAGGCTGCACCAGCTACTCCACCACCTCGCTATGAGCCTAGAGCCAAACAGTTCCGAGAGATGCATCTGACGAACTTCTCTGGGCGAGAGGGCCCACTAGCAGCCGAGGAATGGCTTCGCAACACTACGGATAACTTGGGTCTTGCCCGAGTCAATCCAAACGAGTGGGTGGAACTCGCCAAGAAACAGCTGACCGATAATGCCTGTCACTGGTGGGATGCTGAAGAGGCTAGGCTGATCAAGCCGATTCCTTGGGCTACCTTTCATAAGAGGTTTGACGCCCAGTATTTCCCGAAGGCTGTAAAGAGGGAGATGCAGCAGCGCTTCATCAACCTGGAGTAGGGCACCAGGACAGTCGATGAGTATGAGGCGGAATTTACCATGCTGAGTCGATTCGCCCCTACACTGGTAGCAGATGAGGAGGACTGTGCACACCGCTTTCTACAGGGCTTAGATCTGGACATACAAGGTGTGTTGTCCGGGCACACCTTTACCACTCATGAACAAGTCCTAGTAGCTGCGAAGAAGCACGAGCAGGTAGCTTATCAGAAAAGGGCACGTTAGACGGGCAAGCGCCCGATGGAGCTACAGAGGAGTGCACCTAGGCCTGGTTTTCGTCCTGTTCAGACCACACCGTTCAAAAGGCCAGCTGCACCTATCCCCAACCGAGCTGAGCTGACTTGCCACTTCTGCGGCAAGCTTGGTCATATGAAGAAAGACTGTAGGAGGATGCTGAATCAGTGTTTGATCTGTGGATCTCCTACTCATGCTGCAAAGGATTGTACCCACGGTTCTCGACCACCTGGACCTGCACAGCGAACCGCACCTGCACCTGGACAGCGTGGACCACCTCTGGTTCCACAGGAACGAGCTTTCCAACAGGTCAATCCGCCTAAGCGTCGTGCATTCAATATAACAGCTGTTGAGGCTGAAGCTGAGGACAACGTGATTGCAGGTAACCTCTAGACTAGTCTTTCTTATTTATGCATTGTATTTGATTAGTTAGATCCATGTTAATTTAGTTGTATATTACCCTTAGGTGTCATTTTAGTTTCATCTCAACCGGCCTTGACCCTGTTCGATTCTGGAGCTTCCATGTGCATTCTATCTCGGAAGTTCGTAGTCGAACACTCTATACCCACCTATACACTTCCTAAGTGTTGGAATATTACAACTGGGAATGGCGTGGTGAAGGTTGCACTGGGATGTAGACCATGCCCATTGGTGGTTAGTGGACACGAACTATATGCTAATTTCATTGTCCATGACCTATCCAATTTCGATGCTATTCTCGGCATTGACTGGTTAGGAACTTTTTACGCCACAATCGACTGTCATCGGAAGAAAGTGGTGTTCGAAATTCCTGACCACCCAGTATTCGAGTTTGTCAGCGGAGGACATTCGCTTGGACCCGTCAAGTTCCGGGCCCAGCCGTACAGTTTGACTATTGCATCCATGATAGCCGAGCCAGAGAAGCCTGCAGTAGTGAGAGACTTCGAAGACGTCTTTCCTGAAGACATTTCTGGACTGCCACCCGATCGAGCATTGGAGTTCGGCATCGATCTTATGCCAGGAGCTCAACCAATTTCAAAGGCGCCGTACCGTATGGCCCCTGCAGAGTTGGAAGAGCTGAGGAAGCAGTTGGACGAGCTACTACAGAAGGGTTTCATTCATCCCAGCGTATCTCCCTAGGGTGCACCTGTACTGCTAGTCAAGAAGAAGGATGGCTCGAGGAGGATGTGTGTGGATTATCGGGAGCTGAACAATGTCACAGTGAAGAATAAGTACCCACTGCCACGTATTGATGATATCTTCGATCAGCTTGGTGGATCGAGAGTATTTTCGAAGTTGGATCTCCGAAGCGGATACCATCAAGTTAGAGTCAAGAAGGAAGATGTACCCAAGACTGCTTTTCGGACTAAGTACGGGCATTATGAGTTCGTTGTCATGCCATTCGGTGTGACCAACGCCCCTGCTGTGTTCATGAATCTCATGAACCTTATCTTTTACGACTTTCTCGACAAGTTCGTAGTGATCTTCATCGACGACATCCTGGTGTACTCAAAGAGCGAGGAGGAGCATGCAGAACATTTGAAGATAGTGTTGGAGACTCTCCGTCACCATAGACTATATGCCAAGTATAGCAAATGCGAATTCTGGCTGGATAGAATTGCATTTCTTGGGCATGTGGTATCTGGAGCTGGTATCTCAGTGGATCCGGAGAAGGTCAAAGCAGTCAGTGAATGGCCTACACCTCGATCGGCCTCGTACATCAGGAGTTTTCTTGGATTGGCTGGATACTACCGCAGATTTATCAAGGATTTCTCGAGGATAGATGAGCCGATGACGAGATTGACAAGGAAGGATGTTAAGTTCAATTGGTCAGATTCTTGTGAGCAGGCTTTTAGCACTCTGAAGGAGAGGCTGACTACCGCACCAGTCTTGGCTATTCCAGATAGAAGCGGAGGCTTCGAAATCTTCTGCGACGCATCAGGCAAGGGGCTTGGATGTGTTCTGCACCAACACAATCATGTGGTCGCATATGCTTCACGACAGTTGAAGGTCCATGAGAAGAATTATCCGACCCACGATTTGGAGCTAGCCGCTGTCATCTTTGCACTGAAGATTTGGCGACATTTCTTACTAAGTGAGAAAGTGAAAATTTTCACTGATCACAAAAGTTTGAAATATATATTCACTCAGAAGGAGCTGAATATGAGACAACGCAGATGGTTGGAATTGATGGCAGACTATGACATCGACCTTCAGTATCATCCAGGGAAGGTGAATGTTGTACCGGATGCCTTGAGTCGATTGCCCGAAGTGATGACTCTCACAGCTCAGTGGAGATTGCAACAGGATCTGCGAAGGATGAATGTTGAAGCTGTTTTGCCGGGAATCACATCGTTGTTGATGAACATGCAAATTCAATCGACGATTGTGGATCGGATCAAGACTGCTCAAGCTGGAGATGCTAAATTGAAGAAGATCAGAGAACAAATCGAAGCAGGACTTCGGACAGATTTTCTGATTCATGCGGATGGATCTTTGAGATATGGTAGTAGGATCTACGTGCCTGCAGGAGATATCAGAGAGGAGTTAATGAATGAGGCTCACAGTTCACCTTATTCTATTCATCCTGGGGGTACTAAGATGTACAAGGATCTTCGTCAGAATTTCTGATGGCATGGGATGAAGAGAAGTGTGGCACGTAGCGTTGCCAAGTGTCTCGTGTGTCAGCAAGTAAAGGCTGAACATCATCGTACTGCTGGATTACTACAACCTCTGCCTATTCCAGAATGGAAGTGGCAGCACATCACGATGGACTTCGTGACTGGCTTACCTCGGAGTACCAAGCAGAACGATGCGATCTGGGTCATCGTTGATCGATTGACCAAGTCTGCGCACTTTATACCTTTCCGAGTTGGGCAATCCACGGAAATATTAGCAAGGAAGTATATGGAGGTAATGACTTAACTCGTACCTTTATAATTTCCTTCTGGTATAAGTTGTGATGTGAATTATGTCGTGTAGGAGATCGTGCGCTTACATGGAGTTCCTGTGAGCATTGTATCAGATCGTGATACGAGGTTCACCTCTCAGTTCTGGAAGAGTCTGCAAACCAATCTGGGTACCAGTCTGAAGTTCAGTACTGCGTATCACCCGCAGACGGATGGACAGTCAGAGCGTACCATTCAGATCTTGGAGGATATGTTGAGAGCCTGTATGTTGGATCTCAAGGGTTCGTGGGAGGATCATCTGCACCTAGTGGAGTTTTCCTACAACAACAGCTATCAGGCGAGCATTGGCATGGCGCCTTTTGCTGCTCTCTACGGGAGGAAATGTCGATCGCCACTGAGTTGGGATGACGTAGGTGATAGAGAGCTCTTGGGGCCAGAGATGATAGTGGAAGCCGTTGATGTGGTACGAGATATCAGAGATAAGATTCGGATTGCCCAGGACCGTTATAAGCATTGGGCTGATGCTAAACGACGTTCTCTGGAATTTCAGCCAGGAGATAACGCGTTTCTGAAGATCTCACCGAATCGAGGAGTGATTCGATTTGGGAAGAGAGGAAAGTTTAATCCGAGATATATTGGACCATTTGATGTGCTAGAGCGAGTAGGTGAAGTAGCATATCGCTTAGCTTTGCCACCATCCTTGGAGGGAGTTCATGATGTCTTCCATGTGTCCCAGCTCCGTCGTTATATCAGCGACCCTTCTCATGCTGTGGACTACTCAGAAATTACAATTCGACCAGATCTGACGTACGAACAACAACCGGTGGAGATCCTAGATCGACGTCAGAAAGTGTTCAGGAACAGGACTGTTGATCTAGTTAGAGTGATGTGGCGTCGCGACTCGCCAGGAGAGTCTACCTGGGAGCGGGAAGATGAGATACGAGAGCGGTATCCGTATTTGTTTTCTACTCCTTAGTTGATGAGAATTCCGAGGACGGAATTTTTCCTAAGGTGGGTAGAATGTAACGGCCAGTATTTTTAGGCGTGTTTTCAATTTCCGTATCTGTATTTTTCTTCAGACATCGGGTTAACTTTTCGTCCGTACGAGTTGACGCGAGCGCGTCACTATTTTCATTTTACCGTGTCGTCAATATTTACCGTCAAGTTTAACTAAATTATCCCGCTAATTACTTTCACTAATTACCTTATTAATTACATCTAAAATTTACTAATTACAAATTCCTAAATCGCTTTAATTACTTTCACAAATTACATCTTTTTTTTAGTATTACTATTAAGACTTACTAAATTACGTTAATTACGTAATTACCTTAACCCTACCTAAAACGACAAAACACACGTTGCCAAATAACTCTTCAGTTAGTCAAAATAGGTTTTCTTATTTCGTTTAAACAAAACCGCACGTCTCTCCTTCCCCATAGTCTACAGATTTCATTAAACACCCATCATAATCTTATTAAGACTCCTTTGACAAATGATAAAGTGTGTCCCCCTACTAATCTTCTTAAGGCAACGGGCAACGTCTTCTACCTGTAAACCAATCTGTAAAATCCCACACCTTCATCTACAAACCCATTTCCATCAATCAAACAAAACATCATCAGACTCTTCTCCTAACAATTTTTCCCCAAAATCACCAAACACAAATTAGATTCTTCTTCCCCAAACCAAAAACAATCAGCCCCTCAAATCAAACAACCACAAATCTGAAAATCAAAATAGAAATTTCAGATCCAAACCTATTTCACAGATTCAACAGAAATCAAACAAGAGATTAGAGAGGAGAAGAACTGAAATCAATTTCAGTCTTACAAAATAATCCAACTTCATCTCCTCTTCCCTCCATCTCCAAATCATCTCCTTCCTCCTCCCCTCTTCTTTGCCGGCACCACCCTCCACTAAGCGCCGGAGCTCCGGAAACCGCCCCCTCCTCTTCTACCTGCCGTCGCAGCCCGCGCGCGCAAACGCCACAGGCCGCAGCCCCTGTCGCCATACGCCGTACGCGCCCACCGCCGGCGCCTGGCCGGAAACGCCGCGCCGCCGCCTGGCCACTGGACCCGCCGCCCGCCGCCCCTGTTGCGCCATTCGCCGAGCCTCCTCTCCCCTAGGTGAGTGAGTCTTCCCCTTTCTTTTTGCAGCCTGCAACGTTTAAAAAAAAGAACAAAGAAAAGCACAGAGGAACGAAAGCAGGGGGACAGAGAGATTAAGAGGAGGAGGTTGAATAAATGAAGAATAAGTAAGAAGGATGATATCCTGTGGGTATTAAAGAGTGTAGAGAGAGTTTAAAAGGAGAGGGAGTGACAGATTAGAAGAATGGTTAGCCTATTAAAGAAATAAAGATTGGACAATAGTTAAGAGGCTAGTGACAGCAATATTAAATATGAAATTGAATGGTGACAGCCTAGGGAATTTAAGAAATTGAATGGTGACAGCCTAGGGAATTTAAGTGTAGAGAGGGTTAAAAGGAAAGGTTTAGATAATAGGTTATTATATTAAATAGGGTTATAGTAGGTGTAGAATAGGTGAACCCATGAAGTCATGTTAACATTGCAATTAGCTTAGTGATATTAACTAGCGGGTTAGTTAGTGCTAATTTAATTTTAAATTATAATCTGTTAAGTAATTTAGCAAATTAGTAGTTATAACCAATGTTGGGTAATAAAATTATAAAGCGTATCATGTTAGGATAACACAATATAGGCAGCACCCTAGCCAGGGAACCCGGTAAAATTAGACGAACACACTTTTAGGATTAACACGATAATTTGATTATCTCGCCATGAATCTAATTCTTTGATTTGCTTAACCAAAACAGTGAACCGGAAGTACCAACCCGTAATACCCGTCGAGACGAACCCAACGGCACAAAAATCAACGAAATCAGGCAAGTATACAATTTATAATGTATTTTGAAATTGGATGCTCAATTGGTCTTTTATTTGATATATGCTAAATTTTTTTATGATAACAAAGAAAATTCATTTTTACAAAATGTTCATCGAACCAACCTGCTTTCCATTCTTTTATTTATTGTGTAGTTGTAAATTAATGGTGAAACGTTGACGACTTAAATTGAAAGAACTTCTTGCTTGGTCATTAGAGAGTGACATCGTGAGATCGTGCGCCTCGAAGGCGAAATCGTGATTTTCGTGATGTCATGTAAGTTGACAAATTCGTGCTTGTAATTCGTGAATTAGGCTGGCTCGTGTCCCAGCACAAATCTTGGGTGGGGTAAGGGTTGAGCGGCTGCTAGGCGTATGAACGAGTACTCTCTTCAAGGGCACCACCCGTAGGCGGTGGGTTAGCGCCAATCACGGTAAGCCCCCGTGAGAAGAACGACTCACTCATCACGTCCTAAGGGCGAGAACCCTATTGTAGAATTGACAATGCTAACATCGTGAAACTTGCAACTTGAAATTATTGTCTCAGTTGAATTGACATGCTAATGAAACCAAGAAAAGATTTATTTTACGTACTACACTGCTTAGAACTGCATGTTAGGATGTCTTTACTTTAATTCATTTTATAATCAGTTTGTTTAATCATTTTGTCACTATCTCATTTAAATGATTAATGCCTCTTAAATGCAGTATAAATTTGTATATTTCTTGCCTTGGGTTCTAACCTTTACTTGCAGACCCTTGCTGACATACATTCATGTTTTTGGATGTATGTCAGATTCTGAGCTTCAGTACCAGGAAGTTCCTCACGAGTCACCTGACTTGGAGAGTCAGGAGTTCGCTGTTGACGCCGAGTCTCTCCCTACGGAGGACTAGTGGACTTTGCCGTTGCTGCTTTACTTTAGTTTGCTTTTAGTTATTGTTGAGTGTACGTCTTTACTTTGGCCCAGCTGTGGCTTGTTGATGTATTGCGTGTACGAACATTTATAATTCTGGATTTGGCTTGTAATGTATGAATATTTTTATTGTTTCTGAAAAGCATGTAAGGACCTCTCTTGTGTTTTTACCACAGACGCTTATTGAACTTGAGTTTCACCGCTCTAGTTCAAGCGGGCCCAGTAACGCTCTCGCTTCCGTCGTGTTTTGGGAAGCGGGGCGTTACATGTACTGTGACCGACTAACGAAAGAAAATGATAGGAGTCAGATATAGGCGTGATCTAGTCGGTCTGAGTTCATTTGCTGACCGACTAGATGAGCATCTAGTCGGTTGACAAGTGAACTTAGACCGACTAGAAGAGTCCAAAAGTTGATAATTGATTTCTCTTCACAAACCACTTGGATGAAACATCATAACTCACTCATTAGTCATCTAAATTACCCCATAAAACGTCGAAATCTTAAATACGACATTGAAATACGAATTCGAGTAATAAATTCGAACAAATCACATAAAATTCCCAAAAATTCAATAAATCTAGCATGAATGAAATATCGCGAAATATAATAGCATGCAAGATAATTGAATGAAATATGAATCCTATATCTCGGATTCACCCATAATCCCCAATTCTCGACGCAACCGCACAAAGGAGTCCTCCTTTAGGGGTTTCGTGAAAATATCGGCGATTTGCTTTTGGGTTTCAACGTACACTAAAATGATGTCCTTTTTAGCAACATGATCATCTAAAAAATGGTGTCGGACATCTATGTGTTTTGATCGGGAATGGTGCACCGGATTCTTTGAAAGACAGATAGCACTTTGGTTATCCACCATGATAGGGCTAGTATCACAATGAATACCAAAATCCTTCAAAGTGTGTCTCATCCAAAGAACCTGGGCACAAGCGGCACCGGCGGCAATATATTCCGCCTCGGTGGTTGAAAGTGATACGGAATTTTGCGTCTTGGAAAACCAAGAGACAAGAGAATTTCCTAGAAAATGGCAAGTGCCACTAGTACTTTTCCTGTCGGATTTGCATCCCGCATAATCGGCATCACTGTATGAGACTAACTCATACGTGCTAGATTTCGGATAAAGTAATCCAAAATCTAAAGTGTAACTTAGATAACGGAAAATACGCTTTACCGCTACTAAGTGAGACTCCTTAGGTAGAGACTGATAACGAGCACAAATGCATACGGCAAACATAATATCAGGCCTACTTGCGGTAAGATAAAGTAAGCTACCTATCATACCTCGATATAGACGAATGTCTACATCCTTACCACCCGTATCCTTGTCGAGATGCGTAGTCGTGCTCATTGGAGTCTTTTTCCCGGAAGCACTTTCCATTCCAAATCGCTTAAGCAACTCCACCGTATACTTCGTTTGGTGGATGAAGATTGCATCGTTCATTTGGCGAATTTGGAGACCTAAGAAATATTTGAGTTCGCTCATGTGGCTCATCTCAAATTGTTCCTTCATAACATTAGAAAACTCTTCGCAAAGAGTGAAGTTAGTAGCACCGAAAATGATATCATCAACATAAATTTGAACTAATAAAATATCACTATTCGCATGCTTAACAAAAAGTGTAGAATCGGCTTCGCCCATTTTAAAATTCAAATCCAAAAGAAAATTCTTTAGGCGATCATACCAAGCTCGAGGAGCTTGTCTCAAACCATAAAGAGCTTTCTTTAGTTTAAAAACATGATTTGGAAATTTTTCATTTATGAAGCCCGGAGGTTGAGAAACGTAAACTTCCTCAACGACATCTCCGTTTAAAAATGCACTTTTAACATCCATTTGAAATAACTTAAAATTTTTATGGCATGCATAAGACAATAAAAGTCTAATCGATTCTAATCTAGCTACCGGAGCGAAGGATTCTTCGAAATCGATACCTTCCTCTTGGCGATAGCCTTGAGCAACTAACCGAGCTTTGTTCCGGATGACGACTTGATTTTCGTCGGATTTGTTCTTGAAGATCCACTTTGTCCCTATGACGGTGTGGTTCTTCGATGGCAAAGGAACAAGCTCCCATACCTCATTCCTCTCGAATTGAATGAGTTCCTCCTCCATGGCAAGGATCCAAGCACTATCTTCGCACGCTTCAACTATATTCTTTGGCTCTATTGATGAGACAAAGGCACTATTGGCGAAGTGGTGGACTTGCGATCTCGTCTTGACACTATCATGAATATTGCCAATTACTTGCTCATGGGGATGGTCGCGGACGGTTTGAAGCCGCTTGGGAATACCTTGATCACTAGGCACATTCTCAACAACTTCATTAGTCGGGTTAGTCTCAATAGAATCAATTGAATCAATGGACTTAGAATTTTCAAACGAATCACATAAAACATCCATAGAATCATTGTCATTTGAAATTCTAGAAGTAATAAAATTCTCATTAAAAGAGACATGAAGTGATTCCTCGATCGTAGAGGATCTTTTGTTGTATATCCGGTAGGCTTTGCTACGTGAGGAATACCCAACAAATATCCCCTCATCCGATCTCGGATCAAACTTGTCCAAATTTTCATATGTGTTTTTAATAAAACATTTTGCGCCGAAAACACGAAAATGTTTAACTTGAGGCAATCTACCAAACAACAATTCATAGCAAGTTTGTTTGGTGCCGGGCCTCAAAAGTATTCTATTAAACACATAGCAAGCGGTGTGTACCGCTTCCGCCCAAAATTGATAGCCAAGTTGACTATCTTCGAGCATAGTGCGAGCACACTCCACAAGCGTTCTATTCTTCCTCTCAACAACACCATTTTGAGGAGGTGCGCGAGGGAAAGAAAACGTGTGAGTAATTCCAAGATCATCACAAAAATTTGAGAAAGACTCATTCTCAAATTCACCCCCATGATCACTACGAATAGTGACAATGGTGGTTCCGATGAGATTTTGTACTTTCTTAACAAAAATTGTGAAGTTTTCAAAAGCTTTATTTTTATTACATAAGAAAAATACCCATGTAAATCTTGAATAATCATCAACGATGACTAGTCCATATCTTGCATTTCCTAAGGAAGCAACTCTAGTTGGCCCAAATAAATCTAGAGGTAATAGCTCTAGTGGCCGTTTCGTAGAAATGCTTTTCTTAGGTTTAAATGAAGATTTAGGAAGCTTGCCACGTTGACAAGAATCACAAAAACTTTTCTTTTCAAAAACGAGCTTCGGAAAACCTTTAATGGAATTTAATTTCGAAAGCTTATAAAGTGTTCCAAAGTTCACATGTCCAAAGCGTCGATGCCATAAGTGTTGTTCACTTGTGTTGGCAACGAGACATTGTTCATATGACTTAGGAAGATCCAAAATATAAATATCTTTATGGCGTGTGCCGGAAAATAATAATTTATTATTATCATTTGAAATATGACACAATCCTTTCGCAAAACTAACTTTGTAACCTTTGTCACAAAGTTGGCTTATTGAAATAAGATTATGATTTAAACCATCAACTAGATAAACATCGCTAATTAAGGGTTTAGAAGGGTTACCCACTTTACCAACACCGACGATGGTTCCGCTCTCATTGCCTCCGAATACGACGCGATTTCCATTTGCAATGGGAACAATTCCGGAGAGCAATTTAGCGTCACCTGTCATGTGTTTTGAACACCCGCTATCGAGTATCCAATTCCCTTTGGAGCCAAATTTGAATTTGTTGCTCCTTTCCTTTTTCTTTCCCTTGAGTACCTAAAGATAGAAACTTTCATATCATGGTACCCAAGGTCATTGGGTCCTCAAGGGTTAGACCTTTGGAAGCCAAGTCCAATTGGACTTTGACTTCCCCACATAATTCCTACTATGCACAACATTCGAAAAATAAGCATTCATATATACTTGTTTTTCATCCATGCTTGTGTCCTTCGGGCTCCAAATAGTGAATATTTTGGGAGCCATCATCCTATTGGGTGCATGCATGCGACGTTGATTTCTACGTGATGCATGTTGTGGATAGGCATACGGGACATGATGGAATGGTGCACGACGAGAATTATTCATATGATGCGGTGGGTGAACATATGCATGTGTGGGAACACGTTTGTGAGGGTGTCTCACATGGTGTGCACGTGCCCGAGAATGTGTTGCATAAATATCATCATATGTGTGAGATGGTGGAGTAGGACGTGTGTTCCTACGTGGCATGGTATTGGTGTACATATAAGCATGCCCCTTCTTTGGAGGTCCACCCGAAGTGGGTTTCTTTCCAAAAGAGGGCGTGGACGAGGTGGAAGCACCATTGGTAGATGAACTACCAATAGAGTGTTTGCTACCACTCGTAGAGTCACCGGAAGTTGGCCTAACAAAAGTAGTGGCCGCTTTGGATGGACATCCCATCGTGTACCCCAAACCAATGTGGTGATTGGCCGGAAGTAAGTCACTTAGGATTTTATCCAAATGGTCCTTACCTTTATTGAATCTAGTGATTCGGCCTAATGTGTTCTCATATTTCTCTTTGAGAGAACGCATAGAAGTATCTAAATTGGATACTTGCGATGTGAGCACAAAAACACGAGATTTAAGATTCTCGTTCTCAATACTCAAAGTCGAGTTTTGAGAAGTTAAATCCGCTATCCTATGTTCTTCCGGATCATCTATGCTAACATGTTCAAGTTTAGATTTGAGATTAACAATCTCATTTCTCAACTCTTCAACAACGGTGTCGTTGTTGGTGATGATAGTCTTAGGCGAGGTTTGAATGCTAGCTAGGTCATCTTTTACTTTAGTATATCGATTTACTAATTTTGTATATTTAGACCATAAGTGAGAGTTAGCATCCCTAAGATCATCCATCGTTACCTCATCGCCTTCGTTGTCGCTATCATCGGAAGAGGAGGATCCTTGATCGTGCTCCTCTCTTGCCATGAAACACATGTGCGCTTGCTCCACGTGCTCATCGTCCGACTCTCCGCTTGAGGAATCCTCGGAGTCGGTGAATGTTATTCCGACAAGTCCCTTTTTGTACCCCTTTTTGTACTTCTTTGACTTGTCGAACTTCGGCGCCTTCCACTTCTCCTTTTGCTTGTTTTGAGGACAATCCGCTTTGATGTGTCCCGGCTTATTTCATTTAAAACACAAAGGTGGAGAGGCGTTAGTAGAAGTAAACTTAGATTTTTGTTTGAAGTTACCCTTTCAGAAGAAGCGATTGAACTTCTTTGCCATGAGTGCAATGGATTCCATGTCCATTTCTTCTTCCGAGTCCTCATCATCGGTAGAGGTGGATGAAGCCGCCTTGAATGCAATCGCCTTTTTCTTAGGCGCATCTAGGTTCAAATAGGACTTCATCTATTCTTGTAACTTCACCTTGCTATCTTTGCGCACCTCGTATGACATCAAAGTACCCATTAGTTGAACAACGGTATATTTATTCATGTCATTACCTTCCTCGATGGCGAAGGTACGTTTTTCCCAAGAAGAGGGAAGTCCTTCAATAATCTTTGAGCACTTCTCCTTTTGAGTGTAGGACTTGCCGAGGGCCTCTAACTCGTTTATTATATCAACGAAGCGAGCGTAATATTCTTTCATCTTCTCGCCCTGTTGCATATGAAACATTTCGTAATCTTTGTTTACGACTACGAGTTTAGAGTCTCTTACCCTACTCGTCCCTTCATGAAGTATGAGGAGGGAGTTCCAAATTTGATATGCACTCTTACATGTGCATATCTTATTGAAATCATCGGGCTCCAATGCGCATTGCAAGGCGTTCATTGCCTTGGCATTGCTTACCTCCGCGGCGACCTCCGCGGTAGTCCATTTCTCAAAGTCTTCTTCTTTGTGTTCGATGTATTCCTTCATTGTAGTCCTCTATAAGGATGCACTCCGGAGGAAAGTTTCCATCCAGCATTTCCAGTACCCGTAGTTGGTACCGTTGAAGAATGGAGGCCTGTAGAGGAATGTCCTTCCATCACCGATGACGCTCCTTCACGGTTCCTGAAGGTGTCATAGTTGGAGGGTGGAGGCACGGTCTTGTTGTCGTTGGCAGACATAGCTGAGTATATGGCTCTGATACCAAATGTAATGCCCTACCAGCTACTGCACAAGTACTAGAGGGGGGGTGAATAGTACTTTAAAATAATAAGGAGTATAATTCCAAATTAAATTGCAAACAACTACCAAATCAATTTGCGGAAGCTTAAATTGAATGACAACAATAAAATTAACAATGCAAACAAACGATGTTAATGGGTTCGGATCCACCCAAGTCTCCCCGACTTGTTCCCGGTGATCCTACGTCCCAACCACCCGGATCCCCTCCGGATACTTGAGTTAGAAACCCTAACTCAAGATTTCCACTATGAATATCTTGTGAAAAACCTTCACAAGATCAAATCATACATGCAATAGCAAACGTGAATCCCACACCCCGGGATCACAACCTTCTCTCACAACCGAGAGAATCAACAAGCAATATAAATGAGTTATATTGAAATAAGCAAACTACCACAAAATCCTATACATTGAGTTTTTCTTACCCAAAAGGTGAAATGAAGGATTTGAGGAAGATGAAGTCACCAAGACCTAGCACCAAGGAAATGACCAGCAATCGGTGCCTAGGAATGAGTTGGAGACTTGGATCAAGCAATAGCTTGAAGAGCTCACCAAGAACAAGCTTCTCTCTAGATCTAGAAATGAGAGAGAATGGGTTTCTTGTGAGGAAGAGAGCTTTAGATTTGAGGGAGAATAGCTATCTCTTTAGAACTCAATGAATCTCTTAATGGCAGCTCTAACCTAGATAGAAGTGACCTAGGTTCGTATTTATAGGGTCCCATAAAAACAAGTTAGGTCATTCACCAACGGATAGAAATCTGTGAGAGTTAGTTGGTCAAAGAACAATCACTGACCGACTAGTTCATCAACTAGTCGGTCAGACAAACAACGTGGACCGACTAAGAGCAAAAAGAATTAGTCTGAAGACAAAGTGACTTAGTCGGTCCAAGAACAAACGTTGACCGACTAGATTGTCAACTAGTCGGTCACCAAACGTTCTTAGACCGACTAACGGTAAACAGTAGCTTAGGAGAATTTTAGAGTGAACAGTAAGTCACAACTAGTCGGTCAAAGAAGCATCACTGACCGACTAGTTCACAAACTAGTCAGTCGGTGAGTCAACGTAGACCGACTAACTGTAAACAGTAAAGTCCAAGAAATTAAGGAATCAAACTAGTCGGTCCAAGAACAGTTGCCGACCGACTAGATCACCATCTAGTCGGTCAGTACTTGTTCTTGTACCAACTAACATGCACATACCAATCCAAATCGAAGCGCGACGCTTCGAGGAAGTTAGAATGAACTTGTGCAAGGATCCTAGAGCTACGAAATGAGCGAAATGAAGATAGAAACATAAGATATACTCAAGGCTTAACATTCTATATATCGAAGCTAAAAGACTATAAATAAAACCTTAATAAACGGTCTTCTAGAGCTTCGATTGAATCTTCATAACTTCCAAAGCGTCGCAAGAGCTTCAACGAAGCTTTAGGCATGAATATGAGCTTTGGGAAGTGTTAAGATGTCGCTTTGAATGTTCTCGTGAATTTGGAGACGATCTCCAAAACTGCGCTCACAAATTGTTAGTTCATGGATTATTTATGTTTGCTCATCATCAAAACTAAATCCGGGGAGTCCAATATTCAACAACAGGGAGGCGTGGTTGTGCTTGTTTCTAAGAGGAACCCATTCACCCTACGGATGAGCTAGCCCGATCGATCGATGGTTTGTCACGAAATGTAAATACGGGGGTTAAACAATATAAAAGGGAAACCTAGGACTTTGGTTTCCACCCTATCATGTGTTCTCGCTAATATGACCTACGGATAGGACAACGATCGGAATTAGGGTTTAGTGGTGAGACGTTGCCTCAAAGAGTGATACCAGCGTCCCATGGGCCCGATATTCCGGTCGGTGCCCAGGATGATACGCCGGACTACCCGGGTTCGGTCAGTGGGCATTCCCATGTCCATTAACACTGACCGACTCCGGGAGCACTAAGCTTGCAACGATAACTCCCAACATCTCATCCTGCCATTCCCACGTGCTAGGATTCGATGTCTACACTAAGGGCGTGAGCTATGGCTAGGGAGTCTACCGCCAAGTTTATTCCCCCTTGGCCCTACGGTCAAAGGCGGTCTTTTTCCCACTGATGACAATGAAACACCCCGCGTAACCTTAAATTCCTAATCCCTATCGAAATCCTAGTCCTATGGACGCATCAGGGAGAACCCACGAAGGGGTTTCCACCAAAATCCCAAATTTGGTAACTACTCACACATTATAGCTAAAAAACAATCTAAATGAAAATCAACCGTAAAAATCATGATCTGGCAATTGAAAACTGGTAGTAGCAATGCTATTAAGACTATATTAAAGTTTGACAAAGATCAGAGAACTTACAGATAACAATAAAAGTCCAGCCGTCACAAATAGAGAAAAAGACAGAAAAATACAAAATCTGCGTTTTCTGAAAACCTATGCAACTATATATAGAAAACGACTTCACCCGATCAGTTGAAGTATCAACCGATCAGGTGAGCTGCATGATTCTTCGGCTGCGGTCTTCATGAACTTCAACCGGACGCTTGGAACGATCGGGTGAAGCAAGCGGGTTGTCGTTTGAGAGGATGTGGTCATCAGGTGAACCGATCGGTTGAGTAATCAATCGATCGGTTGGATTTATTGCCCAAAAGAACAGAGACTGTTGTCGATTTGGCATGGTCAGCGAGCCGTCGGGTGAGCTCTCCGGGTCGTCGTTTGGGAGAATCAGCTCCAGATGAACCGATCGGGTGAGATATCACCCGATCGGTTGGAATTCAGCTCCAAATTCCCGAGAACTCTGAAGTGTTCAACCGATCGATTGATGTTGCACTTTGCTTCAACTTGTGTCCGGGTCGGATATGCGTGCATCACCCGATCAGTTGGGTGTGTCCAACCGATCGGGTGGGGCTAAAAATGGCAATATTCGTCGTTTGGCCCCCTGGATCACGCGTGACTCCTCCCGTTGCTCCGGGGACTCATGATATCTTCGTTATATGTCCCCTGCACTAGCGATCTCCTGCAAATACACAAAAACACCAAAAAGTGAAAGAAAACTAAAAATCCCAAGAAAATGGGCACGAGACGACGGAAAACAACGGAAAAACAAAAATAAGACGTGCGTGAATATATAAAATATACACACACGTCACAAGCCCAAGAGCAAAAGAAAGAAGAAGAATGCCCTTCAACCAACATAGGCAATCGAGAAGGGTAAGGAAAATGTGGCAAAAGGAGGGTTGACAGAGGCAGAGTGCTATTTCTGCCATAAGAAAAGGCATTAGAGGAGGAACTGCAAGATGTTCTTGAAACAAAACAAGAAGGGTCATACTGATCCTTAACTTCAGATATAATTTTTATACAAAGTATAATTATTTTCATGACTTCTAAATGCATGGTATATGATACTAGTACGATTTTCTAATATAAGTAATTGTTTGCAGAAATTGAGAAGGAGTAGAAGGTAGAAAATAATATGTCGTTCTCTAAGTTGGCAACAGAGCAAGCGTTACTGCTACAGTCATAGGAGATGACCAACACAATAAGGCAAGCGTCTCCAAAATGCTTCTTATGAAGAGTTATTATGTTCCCAAATTTTTCCATGCAATGTAATTGATGTGTGCCACATTTACATATATTTTACATCCTTTTCACGTGCATTTCATATCATTTCATCCCCTGTTTCACGCCACTTTCCCCGTTTTTGTTTCCCTTTTACGCTTTTGTTATTTCTCATGTATTGTAGGAGAAATCGGGGATTTTTGGGCTCAAAAGTTTGATATAAGGGGATGAAATGGAGCGTGAAGTGATTGGAGATCAAAACATGAAAAAATGAGCTAAAAAGTGACACACACGGTCGCGTGAGCCAAACCACGTGGCTGCATCGACCAGGACACATCAAGAAAGCCCAAGTAAAAGCCACGTGCTCGTGTGATCAGAGATAAACGATCGCATCACCAAGATCTGAAGAGAGATGATTCGAAAGCCATGCGATTGAGTCATCCATGCCAATTGGCCCATCGCCACGAGCTGAAGGAAGAGTAATGTGATGTGATGTGGCTGCGTCACCAGAGATCTAAACAACGGCATCCTCCCAAGCAGTGCTGAAGCCAAACGGCCGCTCCACAGATCTGTTTTAGACGAGATTTGGAGAGGAAAGGCCCTAGACGACGCGGTCGCATGGGCTAACCATGCGGTCATGTCGCTATTGTTTTACGCATCTTAGACCAAATAGCCGTATTATCCTTGACGCGGACACGTCTTTCTAGGTTTTTGTGCTCGAGTGGGCACCGTCAAGGGGTATTTTTGGGCGTTTGGGGAGTTTTTGAGAGGGTATAAATACTTTTCTTCCTCCATTGCATGGGATGACACTTTTTTGTAGACCTTTTCCAGTTTTTGCAGAGGAATTTCAGGTGTACAAACTCTTATTCTATACTAGTTTAATTGTTTTTTTTGTTTAATTTGAATAGTAATCCATCTATTGTTGCATCTTGTGATTATGGATTGGGTTATTCTTGAATCTATTCCATTAACGATTGCAATGAATGCTATTTTAATGAAATCTATCATCTATAATTGCATGGACCGCGACTAGTGATTCATCTAGGGAATATGGGGTGAACCACATTGGATGAAACTATGGATTGATGAATTGTTGATAAATTGCTGAGTAATTGAGGATAAGGGGTATGTTAGGACGATTATTATCAATGTAGATCGAATTCCCCCTTCGCAGGTAATTAGATTAATTCATGAGTAGTGTCGAGGTTAATATAGGGTTTTTGAATACATTGATCGGTACTATCGATGCGGCTGATGAGAGTCAGGCATCGATCAGAGCCCTCCTAACATAGATCAAAATCCTAATCCACGAGAGTGGCATGGAGGAAGATTGAGGAAATTCGTCAGACGTAATGCATCTAATGCATATCGATGCACGATCAGCATCGATATCGATGCAGATTAGGTAGTCCTATCATGTGCCACGAGAGTGGGGAATAAGGTTAATATAATGGGATATCTTATCATGCGCCTCGGAAGTGGGGGGGAAGAGAATACCGTTAGATTAGACGACATCTCCCTAACCACATGAACTTAAGAATCGGTTAACACTAATCAACCATAGACTAATTCAATGGTAGGGATATCCAGGCCCTAGAGATTCTTTTTATTGACACTTTCTATTAGCTTTCATAATCCTTCACCCTATATTCGATTGCATAGCTATTTACTTAGTAAGAAATTAGTAGCAATAACTGCCTCACAGAGGATGACCCGTATAGCGATAAAACTACATTTGTGTGCTTGCAGCTTACAAATTTAAAGTTGTCATACGAACCACAAGAAGCTTTTGGTGCCGTTGCCGGGGAGGCACAACTTGTTATTAATTTCGAACGTTGTTAATAGACTACGCATTTCTTTATCGTATATTCACTTTTCCATTTTTCTTACATTGCAAGGGGACACAGGTCTCTGTAATGATGTTGGTCACCACTAGAGTCGATGCAGTTCTTGCAAGTAAAATAGACAGCTTGATGCAACATGTAGCCCAACTGGAGATGTGGGTAAGTGCATTCACTCCATTAGCATCGGTAAACTATGAAATTTGCAACATGCAAGGACAATCACTTGGCCAACATCAACTCAACAACTACCCATGTAGTCCACACCCTTACACGTACCATCACGACTGGATAAACTATTCCATCCCCTCCTACCAAGATTCTCAAGCATGCACAGCCTCCATACCTCCACCAATGTCACCGATTGAGATGCTTTTGGTAAGCAGTTTGGCTGCAGAAGGCTTTAACATTGATGGGTCCTCTACCTCTTCTAAATAACTCATCATCGAATATGAATCAACTACGAGCCAAGAAGAGACACCAATGCTCACGGAGACATTCTACCGAATAAGTAGTTCACACCATCATTTGAAGAGGCCTCAACTTTAGAGATTTCGACTGGACAAGAACTCCAGACTTGTCCTTGTTATAACTTGATTCAACATGTTTGCAAGGATGACATCAGATCCTAAGAAGCAGCTTGTGAGACCTAGGCATCCCATGACAATGATCCTTCAGGAAAATGACACAACCAGAGGTACTGGAGAATGAGAGCATCAAACCTCCAGATGTAGAACTCAAACCACTCCCTCCTAATTTGAAGTATGCAATTTTAAGGAGAGACTCCACTTACCTAGTTATTGCAAATGCCTCCTTAACCGACACTGAACTTGAAAGCCTCATGCCCATCCTTAGACAACACATAAGTGTTCTAGGATACACTATAGATGATATAAATGGGCTTAGTCCTGGCCAATGCACACATAGGATCCATCTCAAGGATTATAACGCTACCCCTATTCAGCCTCAAAGGCGACTTAACCCTAATATGAAAAAGGTAGTCATGAATGAAGTTTTGAAACTGTTGTCATCATTTTGAATTTATAAACTGCAAGCACATGGCGTCGTTGTAGCACTTTACAGGTCATCTGTAGGGAGGCAGATTGATCGAATACTAGCTCGAAATAGGGTTATATGATAGCAACGTTAATCGAGAGAATGGGACCATGGTTTACAGGGTTTAACTAAGGATATGACATGAAAGCCTAAGCCATGAAGCAATCCACAAGATAGTCGATCGAAAGAACAACAACAACTAACATAGAAACAACGACAACTACTAATCAATAACATATAACAAGAATAATGAAGGGGGAAATTGAAAGAAATACTTATCTCATTGATTTATAGAGAGGAGTTGTCAATTCCATTACAAACCAAGGAGAAGCACCAAAAATAATCTAAAAATAATCTAAAACCTAAAACTACTCCCCAAAATTTTATGGAACAATAAAAGAGGAGAAAAAACGAGCCTAAATCTCGCCCCCCCAAAAGACGGCGCCCCATCGGTTATATACAACCCTAAGTCTAACGGGTTTATCAGCAAACCCGCATTCGAAATGGCCGTTTGGATAATCCAAATGGCCACATCGTATCTAGCTGATGGCGCTTCTTTGGCTCGAGAAGAAACGACCCGGCCGTTTGGATTAAGCCCATACGGCCGTGTGAATGTTCGGCAATGCTGCCTCGAGAATGTGAGTAGATGACACGGTCGTATGAATTCGTATGAATTCAATTCATACAACCGTGTAGCTTTGATTCTATGCTGATGAAGAGAATGACATAGACGTATGGAATGGATCCATACAGTCGTTTAGGGCATTGGTCCCTTCATCTCCATCTTCATTCTTCCATGTTCCAGCTCTTCTCCTTCTTCAGCTTCACTGTTCTAGACCCATTGCTTTTGCTTCATCTTTAAGTTCACAACATGAGCTCTAACTCAAGCTCAATGCCACATCTACATGTTTCCAAACTCAAATTCTACAGCTCGGCTCCATCATAAGCCCACATCACTCCTCCATGCTCAATGCTCCAGCTACCAACATACCCTACAGAAAGGCTCCACAACAAGACTCCACAATGCTCCAGCTCTCCATATTCAAATTCATGCAAGCTCCACTCCATCAACCCAATGTCCAGGCATCAAGCTAAACACTCCACAACAAGCTCCAAAACATAACACCAAAGCCCATATTCATGAGATGAAGCTCCATAAGCGAACATTCGCTCCAAAACCAACAATCTCGCCGTTAAGCTCCAAAATTTCTTGAGCTCACCTGAAATGCACTAAGGAGACCAAAAGCGTAAAATGGAACAAAAAAGGGTAAAAAGGAAGGGAAAACGAGGCGAAGTGGAATAAGACGCGAGTGAAAAGAACGTGGAAAATGAACATAAAAAGAATCTATCAACTGCTTAAAGAGGGCATAATATACCATATATCTGATAGTAGGTGGGTTAGACCGGTGCAAGTAGTTCCAAAGAAGGGGGTATGACGGTGGTGAAAAATGAGAAAAATGATCTCATCCCCACTAGGACCATCACCGGGTGGCGAATGTGTATCAACTATAGAAAGCTCGATAATGCCACCTGTAAGGATCACTTTCCCCTCCCATTCATTGACCAAATGCTTGAGCGCCTAGCCAAGCATTCACATTTCATCTTCCTAGATGGGTATTCCGAATTCTTCCAAAGACACATCCATCCTTACGACCAAGAGAAAACCGCCTTCACATGTCCCTATGGTCAGGGGCAGATCTGTGCATTAGGTTATAGCGGTATGGGCCTCCTGCCAAGATTTGAATGTGTGTGTGTGTGTGTGTGTGTGTGTGTGTGTGTGTGTGTGTGTGTGTGAATATATATGTGTAGAGTAGTTTTCGGGTGCGAAAAAGGGGGTTTTTGCACCGTGTGAAAACATTTTTACTTTTTTAGAAATTATTTTGATGTTTAATCCAAACAATTTTATACCACAAGAAAAATAATGGGTGAACCATATGGGTATTTGAACACCGATCAACCCGTTAACAATTTAACGGTTTCAGAACAATATAACTTTTTGTAATGCCTTGATCGAAGGCCAAATCACATTATATTTCAACTGTTATTTTTTGAGGGGTGTATAACAACATGAAATGAAGGTGGAAAAAAGTTTGAAAAAAATTCAAAAAAAAAAAATTAAAAACCATTTCGTATCGTTCGAAATGTTTGCATTTAAAGATTTACATATATGTGTATATGTATATGTGTATGCAAATGTAATATGCCCCTACCAAAATATATATGTCTTGGGACCACACCAAACTACCGGTTTGGTTCCGTCGCTGCCTAAGGTACCTTTGCCTACCGAAGAATGTCGTTTGGATTGTGTAATGCGCACACCACATTCCAAAGGTGTATATAACGACTGGTTTTCATGTATCTGGATTTATTATATTATATTATATGTTTTGGTGGATTTTCTCCTCATGTGTGGTTTTCGTCTCCGTAGCTTTCATTTTCGATCGTTTCGTCGTGATTTTCTAGCTTCTTGTTTAGAATCGTCGATTTTGGAGTAAGTCATTCATGACCGGCTTCATATCGGTCATATCTTATTGTTAGATCAAGCCTAGGAGTCTTAGGAATCGATCCCGGAGCTTCGCGCTCCATTTCGGAACTTTTGGTGCACGTTAGCAGGTGTAAGAAGGGGAACCGACCGACTAGATGACGATTTAGTCGGTCGGCAAACCTTCATGGACCGACTAGTTGGCTTTGCTAATTTCTCAGGTGTTACTGTTTATCGTTAGTCGGTCTAAGAACATTGGTCGACCGACTAGGTTGCAAACTAGTCGGTCAGCAATCGTTCTTTAACCGACTAGCTCTATGATCATTTTTGACACCGAGTACTATTCATTCTTAGTCGTTCTAAGAACATTTATCGACCAACTAGATGACAAACTAGTCGGTCAGTAGTTGTTCTTTGACCGACTAAATCTAAATCCTATTTTTGTACAGGAGTTACTGTTTGGACTTAGTCGGTCTGCGTTGGTCAACCGACCGACTAGTTCCCAAACTAGTCGGTCAGTGGTTGCTCTTTGACCGACTAATCAGTGTCGAAACCCTAATTTCTGGGCAGTCGCCAGCACTTCCTATTTAAACCCCTCCCAAACGTTTTCTTCTTCTTCTTCTTCAACTCTAAACCTAAGTTCTCTCCCATTGAGCTCTCATCTTCCCCAAACCCTCAAACCTTCATTCCAAGCTCATCCTCCATCATCCAAACCCTCACTTAACACTTTCCACCTTCCACCTTCCTCAAACCTTCATCAAACCCCCAAAATCCCCCAAAACCCCATTTCTCCAGATTTTTCCCATCCATTCCAGATCTGAACCCTAGGTTCCCCGGAGCGTTTCTTCCGTTGTCGTGCTTGCTCGGCATCGTTCCCCCGCTTCCTATACGGTAATAATCGATCTCTTAATGTTTTGATAACCCGTTGTGTTTTTGTGAAACCCTAATGAAATGAATGTTGTTTTGATGATTGTTTCTCCATAACAGCGACTTCCCCGTAGATTAGCGTCCGTGAGACGAACCTTCGTGATCGTCATCCTCGGTGCTAGGCAAGTGAAACTTGCCACTTAGGGTTTTGGGCCATGTCTTAGGCCATTTGCTTGTTGTAGGCGTAAAAGAGACTAGGCGACGAAATGATACTCGCCTAGGCGCAAATTTAGGAACTAGCTTGACAACGAAGCTAGATCCGACATTTATCATGTTGCACAACTACCATGTCATGTTTAATTTTCATTAACGGTACGCAAACTAATTGTCATGTCATTGCATTCTTTAAGTGTTCCCGTGATAGCGTAGCTCCGCTACATCTTATGAAATGATTGAGGCTAGGTGCACCCCTATGCCAAATGAAATACGCTCCTGGTTGTGATCCAGGAAACGAGCTCTTGTGTGGGGCAACCCTGGCTCATTTACTGAGCTCGTGTGCAGGGACCCTGGCTCGTTCACATGTGGGTCTTGGGGTAAGAGTTAAGCGGCCAATCAACTGGGAGTCTGCCCGATCAGCAACTGCAGTGGTAAGGCGTAAACTCTGGGTTCTGGGGTAGTGTTAAGCGGCCAATCAGCATGAATGCCAAACCATTCAGCTGTAAGGCGTAAACATCTACAAACAACTTAAAATGTGACTAGTGAAAAGATTGAGATTGTTAGTAGCTTGGCTACTCTTGGCTTGTCCCGATAATTGTTCTCTTGTACTTAATGTTCACCATGTCTTACTTGTGCACTCATGTTGTAACTGTCATGTCATGCATACTATAACTGCTAGGTTGTTAGTTTGCCTTACTTTCAGTTTCCTTGCCCAAGTCTTTTAGACTTGCTGACATGTGCCCCTTTACTCTTTTGGGTGACACATGTTAGATCCTGAGCCTGAGTACATTGTTGAGGACGAGGTGTTTGCTGACGCCGAGCCCGAGCCTGTGTTTGGTGAGGAGTACGTGGACACTGGGGACCAGTCCTAGTGTCTTTATTGAGTTTTCCCTTTTTGTTTAGACTGCTGTTTTGTTGTCGGTGCGTAGCACCTATACTTTGTTACGTTGTTCCTTTTGTTGGCCTTGTTCTGGGCCTTTAAACTCTTTCTTTTAGCCTAGTGGCTTTTCTGGATGTTGAACTTAATTTTCATGTTGGACCTTTTATGAGATTTGAATTTTATTTCTGTCTCTCCTTGTGTTATTATTGTTGTTCCGTTTATGGTTACAGGGAACTGTTTATGTTTTATTGACGCGTATCGGGTTTGGGGCTTCATAGATCCACTCTCGTGCGGATCTTTTCACGTCTCGCCTCCATTTTAGGGAAGCGGGGCGTGACAGGTTTTGTTGGTGGCCCATGCAGGTCCGCTTCTGTAACTGCGATTATCGGAATGACGATAATAATATTAGAATGTCCAATAAACTAAGTTCGACATCCGAATCATAAGCTATGAGTCTAATCTGCTTCGTTTTCTATATCATTAGATGGCAGAAAGGCGATTCACATGTGGTGGAGGTAGCGGTGCACCCCCTCATGATGAGGAGCCTGAGCGGGAACCCACCAATGGAGAGATGATGCGGATGATGCTTCAGATGATGCAGATGTAGCAGGGCGTGCTCCTGCAAGTCCAGAATGCTCCACTTGCTCGAGCTGCCCAGGCACTTTCGGATGCCCCTCGCTCCGAGCCGGGAGCGAAGCAATTTCGGGAGCTGGGTCCCGCATATTTTGATGGGTCTGAGGGTCCTCTGGCTGCCGATGAGTGGATTCGGAACATTGAGGATAACTTGAAGATGGCCAAGATCACCCTGGCTGGATGGGTTGATTTGGCGAAGAGGCAACTCAAGGATAATGCTCGGTACTGGTGGGATGCAGAAGAGAAGATGTTGGTGGAGCCGATAGCTTGGGCTACCTTTAAGTCCAGGTTTGATGAGGAGCTCTTTCCGAAGGCTGCTAGGAAGGAGATGCTGCAGCGCTTTATTGATCTGAAGTAAGGGAGCTTGACGGTGGACCTGTACCACCAAGAGTTCACTAGTCTGAGTCGGTTCGCACCGAAGATGGTGCAAGATGCTGATGAGAGGGCTCAGAGGTTCCTGCGGGGACTTGCTTTGGAGCTCCAGAGTTTTTGATTCCGAATGAAAACTGTCATTTTCACCCCATATTTCCTTGGGTTTTAGCGTATATATTTTACATATAGGCTCTATCTAGCTCGTAATTGTGCATAGTCTGTATATTAGATCTTATCCCTTGTTATACTTAAAACCCACTTCTTGTCACTAATTATTGCATTTCCTATTTTTCAGGATTTTTCTGGAATTTAAGGAGATTTATCGGAAGCAAGAAGAAGAGAAGAAGAATTCTGCAATGCCTTCTCTTGTGCAGAAATCTGCTGTTATTCCAATATATATTCCGGCCTCATGATATTTTTCAGTCAAAGTTCGTGAAGTCCCGATTCCAACGCCGCCTGGAACACATCATTCCGAGGTCGGATGATTTTTCTAGAATTTTCGCAAGACAGGGTGACGGTGCTGAAAATTTCTGCAGCTTTGCCCCTCTTGTGAAGAATTCTGCTATCATTCCAGTATATATTCCGGCCTAATGATATTTTTCAGTCGAAGTTTGTGAAGTGCCGATTCCATCACCGACTGGAACACGTCATTTCGAGGTCGGATGATTTTTCTAGAATTTTCGCAAGACATGGTGACGGTGCTGAAAATTTCTGCAGCTTTGCCCCTCTTGTGAAGAATTCTGCTATCATTCCAATATATATTCCGGCCTAATGATGTTTTTCAGTCGAAGTTCATGAAGTCCCGATTCCATTGCCACCTAGAACACATCATTCCGAGGTCGGATGATTTTTCTAGAATTTTCGCAAGACAGGGTGACTGTGCTGAAAATTTCTGCAGCTTTGGGCATTGCTTGCGGGTTTGGGCCAGAATCCGGCCCGTTTGACTTAATTTCAGACCCGTTAAGCTGTGAATGAGTTTATATTACGAATTTGGGGATTTTTCAGCCCTAGTTCTTATTTTTTGCCGAAATTTGGAGGAGGAAGATGAGCTTGGAGGCCATGGGGGGAGGTTGATGAAGCTTGGAGCTTGGAGGACCACTTGAGTATGAGGATTTCATCTTTGAGTGACACATTGGTGAACTCTTTCTTAACTCTTGTGTAATTTTGGTTTAGCAACTTGTATTGTGTTGGATGATTATCTCTAGAGATATAGATGTCTTCTTTTCATTATGAATTGCTAGATCTTGCTTGTGTTGTTGTGTTGTGTGATTGTTGTTATTTCGGTTGTGAATTTCATCTCTAGCATATTTCTATTTTCAAAATTGGTGGATGAAACTTTGAGATGTTGGTTGCTGATGGAACCCTAGTGGGTAATCCATAGATGGGAACTATCGTAGCCGACCCTCTCTTATTTGCTTAAAGTATTTCTCGTTGTTTCATACACTACTTTTATTGCACCCCACATGTTCGATGAAATGCCACATCCAGCGATTGTTCGTCCCTTATCCGAGAGATCAATTGAGTTATATTTGGGATGAATTCTCACGTCCACGGCCTCATTTACATGCACACCACACAAGTCCTCCTCGTTGCTTACCGATTCGGCTCTCCACCCCTAGCCACTTAGGTTAGATTTTTGTTTTCACCACTTTTTTCCCACACTTATCCACTGTAACGACTGCTTTTCATGTATCTGGATTTATTATAATATAATATATGTTTTGGTGGATTTTCTCCTCTTGTGTGGTTTTCGTCTCCGTAGCTTTCATTTTCGATCGATTCGTCGTATTTTCTCGTTTCTTCCTTAGGATCGTCGATTTCGAAGTATGTCATTCGTGACGGACTTCATAACGGTCGTATCTAACTATTAGATCAAGCCTAGGAGTCTTAGGAATCGATCCCGGGGCCCCGCGCTCCGTATCGGAACTTTTTGTGCTCATTAGCCGGTATAAGAAGGGGTACCGACCGACTAGATGACGATCCAGTCGGTCGGCAATCCTTCTTGGACCGACTAGTTAGCTTTCTAAATTTCTCAGGAGTTACTGTTTATCGTTAGTTGGTCTAAGAACGTTGGTTGACCGACTAGGTTGCAAACTAGTCGGTCGGCAATGCTTCTTTAACCGACCAACTCATCATCTTAATTTTGTATCAGTTACTGTTCACTCTTAGTCGGTCTAAGAACGTTCATCGACCGACTAGATTCTAAACTAGTCGGTTAGTATTTGTTCATGGACCGACTAACTCTAAATCCTATTTTCGTTCAGGAGTTACTGTTTACTCTTAGTCGGTCTGTGTTGGTCGACCGACCGACTAGTTGTCAAACTAGTCGGTCAGTGGTTGTTCTTTGACCGACTAACCAGTGTTAAAACCCTAATTTCTGGGCAGCCGCCAGCCCATCCTATTTAAACCCAACCCAAACGTTTTCTTCTTCCTCAACACGACCCAAAACCCTAAAATCTTCCCCCTTGAGCCCCCATCTTCCTCCAAGCTTCATCCCTTCATTCCAAGCCCTAAATCCATCATCCAAACCATCCATTCACTCTATCTACCTCTCATCTTCCCCAAACCTCCATCAAAATCCCCAAAATCCTCAAAATCCCCCAAAACCCTAGTTTCCCCAATCTTCTCCAATCTTTTCCAGATCTGATCCTAGGGTTCCCCAGAGTGTTTCTTCCGCCTCCTCCCGGTAAGAAATCGATCTACCGTTGTTTTCATAACATATTTATATTTTTATGAAACCCCAATAAAATTTCATGTTGTTTGTTGATTGTTCCCCCATAACAGCGATTTCCCCGTAGATTAGCATCCGTGTGACGAAGTGGTCGTCATCCCAGGTGCTAGGCAAGTGAAACTTGCCACTTAGGGTTTAGGCCATGTTTTAGGCCATTTGCTTGTTGTAGGCGTAAAAGAGGCTAGGCGACGAAATGATACTCGCCTAGGCGCAAATTGGGGAACTAGCTTGACAACGAAGCTAGTTCCGACACATATAGCATGTTGCACAATTTCCATGTCATGTTTAATTTCCATTAACGGTACGCGAATTAATTGTCATGTCATTGCATTCTTTAAGTGTTTTTGTGATTGCGTAGCTTTGCTACGAATGCTTATGTTCCTGGCTCGTGTTCCAGAAGCGGGCCATGTGTTGGTTGATAGCCAATGCCCGAATTGCGTGTTTCCGGCTAGGTGCACCCCTACGCCAAATGTTTAAGAATGCGAGCTCATGTGCGGGGCAACCCCAGGCTCACTAGCTGAGCTCATTGTGCGGGGACCCTGGCTCCATTACGTGTGGGTATTGGGGGTAAGGGTTAAGCGGCCATTCAACTGGGAGTCTGCCCGATCAGCAACTGCAGTGGTAAGGCGTAAACTCTGGGTTTGGGGTAGTTGTTAAGCGGCCAATCAGCGAATGTGAAACCGTTCAGCTGTAAGGCGTAAACAATCTACAAAACAACGTGACTAGTGAATTGATTGAGATTGACAGTAGTGTGGCTACTCTTGTCTTGTCCTGTCTTGTCTTGTCCTGATGATTGTTCTCTTGTACAAATTGTCTTGCCATGTTTTAATTGTGCACTCATGTTATAACTGCCATGTCATGCATACTAAACTGCTAGGTTGCTAGTTGCCTTACTTTCAGTTTCCTTGCCCAAGTCTTTTAGACTTGCTGACATGTGCCCCTTTACTCTTTTGGGTGACACATGTTAGATCCTGAGCCTGAGTACCTTGTTGAGGACGAGGTGTTTGCTGACGCCGAGCCCGAGCTTGTGTTTGACGGGGAGTACGTGGACACTGGGGACCAGTCCTAGTGTCTTCGTTGTGTTTTACTTTTGTTAGACAGTTGTTTTGTTATCGGTGCGTAGCCCCTATACTTTGTTATGTTGATGCTTTTGTTGGCCTTGTTCTGGGCCTTTAGACTCTTTTCTTTTAGCCTGGTGGCTTTTCTAGATGTTGGACTTATTTTCATGTTGGACAATATTTGAGATGTGAGATTTTATTTCAGTCTCTCCTTGTATTATTATTATTGTTCCGTTGTGGTTACAGGGACCTGCTTATGTTTTATTTACGCTTATCGGGTTTAGGGCTTCACAGCTCCACTCTCGTGCGGACCTTTTCACGTCTCGCCTCCATTTTAGGGAAGCGGGTCGTGACATCCACCGTAATTGAGGTGGTTGTTTCACGCTTTATTTTTCGTTATCGATCAATTTTGTGAAAGTAGAACGAATTGTCCCTGTGATCCGACCCGGTACTCACCGGTTATTTTTATATTGCATTGATGCTCCTACGCTTGGGAGGTGAACGTGTGCATCCTACTTGGATTGTGCACATCTCACGGTCAACCAATTGGCGCCGTTACCGGGGACAACGGTTTCTACTATTAGCAATCTTTGATTGATTTTGAAATATTTAGTGTGATGCTTCTATCTTTTAGTGTGTGTCTTTTCGTTTATTTATGTTCCTTTTATTGAGTCTTTTGGTTGTTATTTTCATTTTCTTGGAAATTTTTTTTACCATGGCATCATCTTCAGATTTTTCGGACCATGATTTGGAGGATATCCCACTTCCGCCATACTTTCATGGCACAGAGTGGGAGAACCCTCATTTACATATTAGAAAATTTGAAGAGTGGATTTTTTCATGTCTTGGTGGGAATATTGATGATGATTGCATATATTTCATATTTTTTCCCTCTTCGTTGCAAGATGATGCTAGACTTTGGTTTGATTCTTTGTCTCTCGACTCACATTTTACTTGGTTGTCGTTTCAGGCTGAATTTCTCCGAGTGTTTTTGCCTATCTTTTTGGATCAGGTACAGGGGCGGCAGGCCATGGAGCAGTACATAGCGAGCTTTGCCCAAGCTGAATGGGAGGCCTACCATCAGGCTTGGCAGAGGTTCACTGATTTGGTGCTTGCATGCCCACACCAGAGTTTCCACGAGGATCATCTTCTGCAGATCTTCTACACAGGATTATCGCCATCTGGGCGGGATTTCGTGCAGATGAGTTGCGGTGGGGAGTTCTTTGATTAATCGACTGAGGATTCATGGTTGTACCTGAGGGACCTTGCAGAGTGTGAGCGGACTACGCCATTTGGAGAGCCATCACTTGGATATGAGGATGATGGCCAGTCCCAGTTTCCATTTCAGGATGCAGAGCAGCAGGTCCAGTACCAGCCTGAGGAGCTAGCTGAGGGCTCATTCCAGTGCGACCCTATGGATTACCAAGGGAAACCTGTGAAGAGGGTGCATTGGTGCCAAGTAGAGGAGTTTGAGCATATATATTTTGAGGAATCGGAGGAGACGGATGATGGAGTGCGTGTCGACCACGACGGTGACACGATGCATTTTTACTGTGAGATTGAGGATGAAGCGGATGTGCATGATGGCCGAGAGCAGATCGAGGACACCATGGAGCCTGAGCCACAATCCACTTCAGAGTTAGCTTCACAGGTCGAGGCGGTTGAGTACTTTGGGAGGACGACTGAGATGAACTATTTCTGGGATGGCGAGGATGATGCGTGCTTGGATTTGCCCGAGACGAGTCTACCTCTAGTCCCGTCACTGATGTCACTTCCCTCGCCTCAGGATGCGCACTTGCCAGTCATCAAGGAGATATGTCAGGAGCAGTTATCATTTGTGGGGAGTGCCGCAGAGATAGTTCATATTGATGTCGAGGAAGAGGATAGCGACGGGGATTCTGACATGGTATATATTGAGCCCGAGCTTCCTCCTACTCCAGTTTTCTCTCTGCAGCCACTTCCACCTCCTCCTGAGGCCGTGCATCATACCGAGCCTAGCATCACATTTCAGGGAAGTTCCCACATTTCTTTTCCCTCCACCTCCGAATCAAATTATTTAATTCCATATCAAAATGATTCGGATTGTCGTCATTTGATTGTAAATTCTTTTATTCATTTCGATGACCCATTTTGGCATGCTTTTTACTTGGATGGGCGCTCTCGCCCAATTATTTTTGACACGACCTATCTCCCTTATTTGGCAGGAACCCTCCACGAGGAGATGCTTGGGGTTGTGTCGCTTTCCATTAATGCCCGCAATGGAGGTAGGGCATTGGACGTGGCGACGCTCGCGGAGGAGCGAAAGGATATAATCGAGCAGTTGCCACCGCCGTTATACATTCGAGATCCGCCATTTGCTAAGGTGTATTCTTTCCTTTAAGTAGTGTAAATAAATAAAAAATTAGTTAGTTTGCTTTTGCATGTTTGCTTTTGCATGTTTGCTTTCGTATTTTTTTCCTCTTTTCTAGGATCTTTTGCCAAGATCTGATACTCTTCCATCATTGAGGACAATACTTATTTTAAGTTGGGGGGAGAGTGTTAGAATCTTTAGTATTGTTAGGATTTTGGTGTATTTTTTTTTTAAAATCCCTCCATGTTTCTCCATCACCCATTGATTTTCATTGCATATCATATTTCGCCTTCTCGTTCCTATGCCGCTTGCTTTGTTTAGTCCCTACATGCTTTCATGTTATGCTATTTTTTCGGATTATCACTTTGGTATCGATTTCTCGATGTTTGATTGCCACGTTTTCATTTCTTTTTCAATTTGGAGTCAAATGCTAATATGCCATGTATGAATCTATTTTATACGTCGTGATATCTCTTTGAAATAATTTGGGAAAAGTTTGGTGTAAGTGATCGCATGAATTGGGATGAATGGTGTAGTTTTTGGTTGGATTGGATTTGGCCAATTGTGCATGCTTTGTTTTCTTCTTAGAAGTGGGTGGAGGAGTTGATAATTCATGTTGGAGAATGAAAAAGAGAGTAGTATAATCGAATGGTTTTTCTAATCAAATCGAGTAGCCGGTGCCCCACGAAACATTGGGGAGGACGCCAAAGATGAGATTTAGGGAATCATTCCATCCATTTGCATATATAGCGTCATCGCATGTATGTAAATGTGCTCGTGTTTGCATTTATGGCGTTATCGCGTGAATGCAAAACATAAAAATAAAAAAAAAGAATACAAAAAGAAGAAAAAAAGAAAAGAAAAGAAAAATGAATGAAATAAATGAGTGAATAACCAACATAAATGATGCAATCTCAACTCCCACTACTTAGAAGGATTTTCTTTTGTTTTGGCCATTTCCATGAAAATTTGAAAATTTTGACATCGTGATATTTCCCGATACGTGTGATACGGTGCTTATTACTTCACTTTTCTTTGAATTTGATTGAGGAGAATATCATTTGTTGTTTACTTTCATACATTGGGTATATTGGCTTTGAAATCATTTGGAAATACCATTTAGGGTGTGCCATGAGAATATTGTGAGTTGGTGCAAGTTTTTCAATTTAAACCGAATTTATCGCAAATTTTGCTAGGGACTAGCAAAAAGCTAGTTGGGGGGTGTGATTCCGAATGAAAAGTGTCATTTTCACCCCGTATTTCCTTGGGTTTTAGCGTATATATTTCACATATAAGCTCTATTTAGCTCGTAATTGTGCATAGTCTGTACATTAGATCTTATCACTTGTTATACTTAAAACCCACTTCTTGTCACTAATTATTGCATTTCCTATTTTTCAGGATTTTTCTAGAATTTAAGGAGATTTATCGGAAGCAAGAAGAAGAGAAGAAGAATTCTGCAATGCCTTCTCTTGTGCAGAAATCTGCTGTTATTCCAATGTATATTCCGGCCTCATGATATTTTTCAGTCAAATTTCGTGTAGTCCCGATTCCAACGCCGTCTGGAACACATCATTCCGAGGTCGGATGATTTTTCTAGAATTTTCGCAAGACAGGGTGACGGTGCTGAAAATTTCTGCAGCTTTGCCCCACTTGTGAAGAATTCTGCTATCATTTCAGTATATATTCCGACCTAATGATATTTTTCAGTCGAATTTTGTGAAGTCTCGATTCCATCGCCGCCTCGAACACATCATTTCGAGGTCGGATGATTTTTCTAGAATTTTCGCAAGACAGGGTGACGGTGCTGAAAATTTCTGCAGCTTTGCCCCTTTTGTGAAGAATTCTGCTATCATTCCAATATATATTCCGGCCTAATGATATTTTTCAGTCGAAGTTCGTGAAGTCCCGATTCCATCGCCACCTAGAACACGTCATTTTGAGGTCGGATGATTTTTCTAGAATTTTTGTAAGACAGGGTGACGGTGCTGAAAATTTCTGCAGCTTTGGGCATTGCTTGCGGGTTGGGCCAGAATCCGACCCGTTTGACTTAATTTCAGATCCGTTAAGCTGTGAATGAGTTTATATTACGAATTTGGGGGTTTTTCATCCCTAGTTCTTATTTTTTGCTGAAATTTGGAGGAGGAAGATGAGCTTGGAGGCCATGGGGGGAGGTTGATGAAGCTTGGAGCTTGGAGGACCACTTGTGTATGAGGATTTCATCTTTGAGTGACACATTGGTGAACTCTTTCTTAACTCTTGTGTAATTTTGGTTTAGCAACTTGTATTGTGTTGGATGATTATCTCTAGAGATATAGATGTCTTCTTTTCATCATGAATTGCTAGATCTTGCTTGTGTTGTTGTGTTGTGTGATTGTTGTTGTTTGGGCTGTGAATTTCATCTCTAGCATATTTCTATTTTCAAAATTGGTGGATGAAACTTTGAGATGTTGGTTGTTGATGGAACCCTAGTGGGTAATCCATAGAGGGGAACTATCGTAGCCGACCCTCTCTTATTTGCTTAAAGTATTTCTCGTTGTTTCATACACTACTTTTATTGCACCCCACATGTTCGATGAAATGCCACATCCACCGATTGTTCGTCTCTTAGCCGGGAGATCAATTGAGTTATATTTGGGATAAATTCTCACGTCCACGACCTCATTTACATGCACACCACACGAGTCCTCCTCGTTGCTTGCCGATTCGGCTCTCCACCCCTAGCCACTTAGGTTAGATTTTTGTTTTCACCACTTTTTTCCCACACTCATCCACCGTAATTGAGGTGGTTGTTTCACGCTTTATTTTTCGTTATCGATCAATTTTGTGAAAGTAGAATGAATTGTCCCTGTGATCCGACCCGGTACTCACCGGTTATTTTTATATTGCATTGATGCTCCTACGCTTGGGAGGTGAACATGTGCATCCTACTTGAATTGTGCACGTCTCACGGTCAACCAGTTTTGTGTCTTCCTTTAATCTGGACTCTTATCAGAAGGTTCTGGTCGCTGCGAGGAGGCAGGAGCTGAACCTGAGTCAGAGGAGAGGACATGTTTCTGGTGCTGGGAAGAGGCCTATGGAGCAGGCCAGGGCGGTGGGTAGACCTGGTTTCAAGCCTAATCAGCCAGCTCAGTTCAAGAGGCCAGGAGGGCCTATTCTGAAGACTTTCCATTTCTGTGGCAAGCCTGGCCACATCAAGGATCAGTGTAGGAAGTTTCTGGGCCAGTGTTTGGTTTGTGGTGATGCTTCTCATGTCGCGAAGGATTGTCGGCATACGAATCAGCTGCGGAGGGCACATGTTGCAGCACAGCCGTTGCAGCAGCGAGCGTCTGTTCCTGCTGGACGTGGAGCAGCTCTTGTTCCACAGAGGCAGGCTTTTCAGCAGGCTATTCCACCGAGGAGGCAGGCTTTTCTGATGACCGTTGTGGAGAGCGAGACTGTGGATGAGGTTATCGCAGGTAATCCTCAATCTAGCTGTTACTTTCCTAGCTGGTTTTGATTGTTGGATTGTGTTGTTTGCTTGAACATGATTGTTTGCTAGACTAGGGTTTGATTGTTAATTGCTTGTTAGGTGTGGTTTTGGTGTGCACATTTCCTGCACGAGTCCTCTTTGACTTTGGTGCATCGATGTGCATTATTTCTCGGAGCTTCGTGGAGAAGCATTCCTTGTCGACGTCCCCTCTTTCCAAGAGTTGGAATATCGTTACAGGGAATGGTGTGGTCTCGGTGCATCTTGGTTGCAATTCTTGCTCATTGGTGGTCTGTGGACATGAGCTTTACACTGATTTCATTGTCCACGACATCATCAACTATGATGCAGTTCTTGGGATGGACTGGCTTGCGAGCTTCTATGCTACGATCGACTGTCGGAGGAAGAAGGTGGTGTTCGAGATTCCCGGACATCCAGTATTTGAGTTCAGCCGTGGTAGCAGCTCGCTTGGTCCTGTCAGGTTTCGGGCCAGGCCGGTGGAGATTGTGGCTATGCAGATGGAGCTGGAGAGGCCAGCGGTTGTGCGGGATTTTGATGACGTCTTCCCTGAGGAGACGTCTGGTGTGCCACCTGATCGAGCTCTAGAATTTTTTATTGATCTTATTTTGGGAGCGCAGCCGATTTCGAAGGCGCCGTATCGTATGGCACCCGCTGAGTTAGAGGAATTGCGGAAGCAGCTGGATGAGCTTTTGCAGAAGGGTTATATCAACCCTTGTGTGTCTCCGTGGGGAGCACCGGTGCTGCTGGTGAAGAAGAAGGATGGTTCGCGTCGCATATGTGTGGACTATCAGGAGTTGAATGTGGTGACCATCAAGAATAAATACACGTTGCCTCGCATCGATGATATTTTTGATCAGCTTGGAGGTTCGAGGGTGTTTTCGAAGTTGGATCTGAGGAGTGGTTACCATCAGTTGAAGGTGAAGAAGGGAGATGTTCTGAAGACAGCATTCAGGACGAAGTATGGACACTACGAGTTTGTGGTTATGCCTTTCGGTGTAACCAATGCACCCGCAGTTTTCATGAATCTGATGAATCTGATCTTCTACGACTTTTTGGATAAGTTTGTCGTTATCTTTATTGACGACATTCTGATCTATTCAAAGTCGGAGGAGGAGCATGCCTCACACTTGAGGACGATATTGGAGATTTTGAGGAAGCATCGGTTGTATGCTAAGTTTTCGAAGTGCGAGTTTTGGCTAGACAGAGTTGCTTTTCTCGGGCTTGTGGTGACTGGAAATGGTATCTCAGTGGATCCCGAGAAGATCAGGGCCATCAGAGAGTTGCATGTTCCGTCGTCAGCGTCTGAGATCCGGAGTTTCCTTGGACTTGCTAGTTACTATCGGCGTTTCATTAAGGACTTTTCCCGTATTACCGAGCCGATGACCAGATTGACGCGGAAGGATGTACCTTTTGTTTGGTCAGGTGATTGTGAGAATGCCTTTGGCGTTCTGAGGGAGAGGTTGACGACTGCCCCTATTCTTGTTGTGCCTGATCGCAGCGGTGGATTTGAGATCTTTTGCGATGCTTCTGGCTAGGGTCTCGGTTGTGTGTTGCATCAGCACGGGCATGTTGTGGCTTATGCTTCTCGTCAGCTCAAGGTTCATGAGAAGAATTACCCGACGCATGATTTGGAGTTGGCTGCTGTTGTGTTTGCTCTTAAGATTTGGAGGCACTTCCTGCTGAGTGAGAAAGTGAAGATTTTCACCGATCACAAAAGCTTGAAGTATATTTTTACTCAGAAGGAGCTCAACATGCGACAGCATCGATGGTTGGAGCTCATGGCGGATTATGAGATTGATTTGCAGTTTCACCCTGGCAAGGTGAATGTGGTTCCTGATGCGCTGAGTAGGCTTCCAGCGGTGATGATTTTGACTTCGCAGTGGAGATTGCAGCAGGATTTTTGCGAGTCTGGTGTGGAGATTGTTCTTCCTGGGGAGGTTTCTTCGTTGATGTGTATGCAGATACAGTCGATGATTGTGGATCAGATCAAGGCTGGCCAGGCTGAGGATCTGAAGCTGGTGAAGATTCGGGAGCATGTGGAAGCCAGTCTGCGGACTGACTTTTTGATTCATGAGGATGGCTCGCTGAGGTTTGGAGCCAGGTTGTGTGTGCCAGCTGGGGATATTAGAGAGGAGTTGATGGTGGAGGCACACAGTTCGTCGTATTTTGTGCATCCTGGTGGGACCAAGATGTACAAGGATCTTCGTCTGAACTATTGGTGGCATGGCATGAAGAGGAGTGTGGCTCGGAGTGTAGCCAAGTGTTTGGTTTGCCAACAAGTAAAGGCGGAGCATCAGCGTACGGCCGGGTTGCTACAACCGCTTCTGATTCCGGAGTGGAAATGGCAACACATCACTATGGATTTCGTGACTGGACTACCTCGGAGTCCGAAGCAGAATGACGCGATTTGGGTGATAGTAGATCGATTGACCAAATCCGCGCACTTTATTCCATTCCGAGTGGGACAGTCTACTGAGGCGCTAGCGAGGAGATATATGGAGGTAAATTCTTTTACTCTCCGTTATTATTTCCTTTTCCTAGTTTAGATAGTGATGTAACGTGAATCGTGCAGGAGGTCTTACGACTTCACAGAGTCCCTGTGAGTATCGTGTTGGACAGAGACACGAGGTTCACATCTAAGTTCTGGCAGAGTTTGCAGAAGAGTTTGGGTACGCGTCTGAGTTTCAGCACGGCGTACCATCCGTAGACGGATGGCCAGTCCGAGAGGACGATTCAGATCTTGGAGGACATGCTGAGGGCATGCATGTTAGATTTCAAGGGTTTGTGGGAGGACCATCTACATCTGGTGGAGGTTTCTTACAACAACAGCTTCCAGGCGAGTATTGGCATGGCGCCTTTCGCCGCTCTTTATGGGAGGAAATGTCGATCGCCATTGAATTAGGATGATGTTGGTGATCGTGAGCTGTTGGGACCTGAGATGATTGTGGAGGCCGTGGATATTGTCAGGAACATTCGGGAGAGATTGAGGATTGCTCAGAACCGTTTTAAGCATTGGGCGGATGCTAAACGTCGTCCTTTGAAGTTTCAGCCGGGCGACCATGTGTTTCTGAGGATTTCCCCGAATCGTGGTGTGATTCGCTTTGGGAAGCGAGAGAAGTTGAACCCGCGATACATTGGACAGTTTGACATTCTGGAGAAAGTTGGCGAGGTAGCCTACCGCTTAGCCTTGCCGCCATCTTTGGAGGGAGTTCACAATGTTTTCCATGTGTCGCAGCTTCGTCGATACATTAGCGATCCATCTCATGCTGTGGATTTCTCGGAGCTTACCGTTCGCCCCGATATGACGTATGACCAGCAGCCAGTGCAGATTCTGGACAGGCGTCAGAAGTCACTTCGGAACAAGGTTGTCAATCTTGTGAGGGTGATGTGGCGACACGGCTCGCCTGGAGAGTCTACTTGGGAGAATGAGGATGAGATGCGAGATCGTTTTCCACTTTTGTTCCCGGACACGTGAGTGTTGGGAAATTCCGAGGACGGGATTTTTCTTAAGTTGGGGAGGATGTAACGACTGGTTTTCATGTATCTGGATTTATTATATTATATTATATGTTTTGGTGGATTTTCTCCTCATGTGTGGTTTTCGTCTCCGTAGCTTTCATTTTCGATCGTTTCGTCGTGATTTTCTAGCTTCTTCTTTAGAATCGTCGAGTTTGGAGTAAGTCATTCATGACGGGCTTCATATTGGTCATATCTTATTGTTAGATCAAGCCTAGGAGTCTTAGGAATCGATCCCGAAGCTTCGCGCTCCATTTCGGAACTTTTGATGCACGTTAGCCGGTGTAAGAAGGGGAACCGACCGACTAGATGACGATTTAGTCGGTCGGCAAACTTTCATGGACCGACCAGTTGGCTTTGTTAATTTCTCAGGAGTTACTGTTTATCGTTAGTCGGTCTAAGAACATTGGTCGACCGACTAGGTTGCAAACTAGTCGGTCAGCAATCGTTCTTTAACCGACTAGCTCTATGATCATTTTTGACACCGAGTACTATTCATTCTTAGTCGGTCTAAGAACATTTATCGACCGACTAGATGACAAACTAGTCGGTCAGTAGTTATTCTTTGACCGACTAAATCTAAATCCTATTTTTGTACATGAGTTACTGTTTGGACTTAGTCGGTCTGCGTTGGTCAACCGACCGACTAGTTCCCAAACTAGTCGGTCAGTGGTTGCTCTTTGACCGACTAATCAGTGTCGAAACCCTAATTTCTGGGCAGCCGCCAGCACTTCCTATTTAAACCCCTCCCAAACGTTTTCTTCTTCTTCTTCTTCAACTCTAAACCTAATTTCTCCCCCATTGAGCTCTCATCTTCCCCAAACCCCAAACCTTCATTCCAAGCTCATCCTCCATCATCCAACCCCTCACTTAACACTTTCCACCTTCCACCTTCCTCAAACCTTCATCAAACCCCCAAAATCCCCCAAAACCTCATTTCTTCAAATTTTCCCCATCCATTCCAGATCTGAACCCTAGGTTCCCTGGAGCGTTTCTTCCGTTGCCGTGCTTGCTCGGCATCGTTCCCCCGCTTCTTATACGGTAATAATCGATCTCTTAATGTTTTGATAACCCGTTGTGTTTTTGTGAAACCCTAATGAAATGAATGTTGTTTTGATGATTGTTTCTCCATAACAGCGACTTCCCCGTAGATTAGCGTCCGTGAGACGAACCTTCGTGATCGTCATCCTCGGTGCTAGGCAAGTGAAACTTGCCACTTAGGGTTTTGGGCCATGTCTTAGGCCATTTGCTTGTTGTAGGCGTAAAAGAGACTAGGCGACGAAATGATACTCGCCTAGGCGCAAATTTAGGAACTAGCTTGACAACGAAGCTAGATCTGACATTTATCATGTTGCACAACTACCATGTCATGTTTAATTTCCATTAACGGTACGCAAACTAATTGTCATGTCACTGCATTCTTTAAGTGTTCCCGTGATAGCGTAGCTCCGCAACATCTTGTGAAATGATTGAGGCTAGGTGCACCCCTATGCCAAATGAAATACGCTCCTGGTTGTGATCCAGGAAACGAGCTCTTGTGCGGGGCAACCCTGGCTCATTTACTGAGCTCGTGTGCAGGGACCCTGGCTCGTTCACATGTGGGTACTAGGGTAAGAGTTAAGCGGCCAATCAATTGGGAGTCTGCCCGATCTGCAACTGCAGTGGTAAGGCGTAAACTCTGGGTTCTGGGGTAGTGTTAAGCGGCCAATCAGCGTGAATGCCAAACCATTCAGCTGTAAGGCGTAAACATCTACAAACAACTTGAAATGTGACTAGTGAAAAGATTGAGATTGTTAGTAGCTTGGCTACTCTTGACTTATCCCGATAATTGTTCTCTTGTACTTAATGTTTACCATGTCTTACTTGTGCACTCATGTTGTAACTGCCATGTCATGCATACTATAACTGCTAGGTTGTTAGTTTGCCTTACTTTCAGTTTCCTTGCCCAAGTCTTTTAGACTTGCTGACATGTGCCCCTTTACTCTTTTGGGTGACACATGTTAGATCCTGAGCCTGAGTACATTGTTGAGGACGAGGTGTTTGCTGACACCGAGCCCGAGCCTGTGTTTGGCGAGGAGTACGTGGACACTGGGGACCAGTCCTAGTGTCTTCGTTGAGTTTTCCCTTTTTGTTTAGACTGCTGTTTTGTTGTCGGTGCGTAGCACCTATACTTTGTTACGTTGTTCCTTTTGTTGGCCTTGTTCTGGGCCTTTAGACTCTTCCTTTTAGCCTGGTGGCTTTTCTGGATGTTGAACTTAATTTTCATGTTGGACCTTTTATGAGATTTGAGATTTTATTTCTGTCTCTCCTTGTGTTATTATTGTTGTTCTGTTTGTGGTTACAGGGACCTGTTTATGTTTTATTGACGCTTATCGGGTTTGGGGCTTCATAGCTCCACTCTCGTGCGGACCTTTTCACGTCTCGCCTCCATTTTAGGGAAGCGGGGCGTGACAGTGTATGACCGCTATATTCTCTAATTTTGTGGAGGACATTATGTAGGTGTTCATGGATGATTTCTTTGTTTACGACACATGCTTCGACACGTGTTAAAAAATTTAAGAAGGGTTTTGCAAAGATGCTAAGAGGTGAGCCTAGTCTTGAATTGGGAAAAATGCCATTTTATGGTGCAAGAGGGGGTAGTTCCTGGGGCCATTATTCCTTCATGGGAGATTGAGGTTGATAGGTCCAAAATAGAGGTCATTGAGGGGTTATCACCCCCCACGAATGTAAAAGGAATTAGGAGTTTTCTTGGTCATGAGGGGTTTTACCGCAGTTTCATCAAGGACTTTTCTAGATTCGCACGACCTCTCACGGAATTATTGGCTAAAGATGTCCCTTTTATTTTCACTGACAAGTGTCATGCAGCTTTCAACAAGTTAAAGAAGGAGCTCATCTCTGCACCTATCATTCAGACCCCAGATTAGAATCTGCCTTTTGAGCTTATGTGTGACGCTAGAAATTATGGTGTCGGAGCAGTTCTGAGCCAAAGAAAGGATGACAAACTTCACGCCATTTACTACACCAGTAAAACACTAGATAAGGCTCAGAGAAACTACACCCGTACAGAGAAAGAGCTTCTAGTGGTGATCTTTGCCATAGAAAAGTTCAGGTCATACCTTGTTGGATCAAAGGTCATCGTCCATACGGACCTTGCTGCACTCCGATACCTGCTAAATAAAAAGGATGCTAACCCACGATTGATAGATGTATACTATTGCTACAAGAGTTCGACCTAAATATTAAGGACAAGAAAGGTACCGAAAACGTAGTTGTTGATCACCTGTCATGCCTTATTCATGAGGACTCAAACACATCCCTACCAATAGACGATTCCTTCCCCCGACAATCAATTATTCACCATCGCCTAAACCAAAACTCCATAGTTTGCAAATATTGTGAACTACCTCACCCTCGAAATGATGCCTTATGACATAATCTTGAGATACTTTTGGGACAATCCACTCCTATACAAAACTTGCAGCGATGGAATCGTTAGAAGGTGCATCCCAGAAAGTGAAGCATCTTCCGTCATTTCACACTGCCACACCTTTCAATGTGGTGGACATGTAAGCACAACTAAGACGACATCGAAAATCCTCCAATGCGGTTTCTATTGACCAACTTTATTCAAGTATATGAACGCTTTCGTTAAGGGGTGTGATCGATGCTAGAGAGCAGTGAACATCTCCAAGTGGGACAAAATGCTGCTTAATAGCATCTTATAGGTGGAATTATTCGGGTTTGAGGAATTAACTTTATGGGCATGTTCCCATCCAACCTCGGTAACCAATATATATTGGTGGTGGTGGACTACATTTCTAAATCGGTCGAGGCAATAGCCTTGCCAACCAACGATGCATGGGTGGTCGACAAGTTTTTTAAATGGAATATATTCCCCAGTTTTGGAGTCCCGAGAGTATGAATAAGCGACAAAGGAAAACTTTTTATCGAAAGCAATTTCGAAGCCCTATTGCAGAAATACAGAGTGCGTCACCACATCGGACTTGCCTACCACCCTCAGACGAGCGAACAAGTGGAAATCTCAACCCGAGAAATAAAGAATATCCTAGAGAAAATGGTTGCAAATTCGGGAAAAGACTGGGTATTGAAGTTGGATGATGCACTATGGGCTTACCGGACTGCCTACAAAACCCCAATTGGGGTCTCTCCATATCGCTTAGACTACAGGAAAGCATGCTATCTCCTTATGGAACTCGAACATAAATTCTACTGGGCTATCAGACATCTGAATTACGACAGTAAAAGTGCAAAAGAGCATCGTCTCTTGTAGCTGAACGAATTGGACGAATTCAGATCCGACGCCTATGAGAACGCCTGCTTCTACAAGGAGAAAATGAAGCGTTGTAACGACAAGCACATCATAAGAAAGGAGTTTAAGGAAGGCGACATGGTGCTCCTTTTTAACTCAAGGCTCAGGTAATTTCCAGGGAAGCTACTTTCGAAATGGTCCGGGACTTACAAAGTTACGCGTGTTTACCTAAATGGAGTTGTTGAAATAGTAGGAAGCAAGGAGCCTTTCAAAGTTAATGGCCAAATGCTAAAACAATACAACGTGGGTAAACCCATTGGAGAGGAAGTAATTTTTGTACTCTCCAACCAAGAGCCGCCATGAGAAATATAAAGGGAGCCGATCTAAATGCATAAAACAGGCGCTTCTTGGGAGGCAACCTTAGTTCTTAGCTTTTCTAGTTCTTATTTATCCTTTTCGATTAGTTAGAATAGTTTGATTTTGAATAAATAAATCAATCCCTCAAACCCCAACTAATTGCAAGTGTTTTTCATTGCAGTGAGAAGAACAGATCGCGTGGGATACCCCACGCGGCCACGTGGAGGAGGGCAAATGAAGGGAGAAGAACAGATCGTGTGGGATACCCCACGCGGCCTCGTGGAGGAGGGCAAATGAAGGAAAAAACTTAAGCAGCATATCCTTGTCGACGTAGACGCGTGATGTGTCATGCTCAACCGCGTCAACTGAAGCCACAAATAAAGAAGATTGTAGCTGTGAATATCGAGCTCACACGCCTGTTTCATCATGATCACGCGGCCGCGTCAGAAAGCAAAATCTATGGAATTCCTCTGCCTGACACGGTCGCATCGTACAAGCGACGTGACCACGTCAATATGCTTTTCAAGCCAAAATTCACAACTCAACGGATCATCCACGCGGTCGTTTTGTTTACACAAAATGACCGTTTCGACAACCCACATCCAAAGCCAAAAATCCCACCCAAACGACTCGGTCGTTCCATCCAAGAGACGCAACCGTGTAAAACACCCAAATCTCTAGATTTTGGACTCATAATTCCTTCTAACTGAAACGGTCACATTACCCCATCGACACGACTGCGTGGATCTAACTTGTGGCCATTCTCGACGCGGTCGATATGCCATCCACGCAACCACGTCGTACAACCCACGTCGACCAAGAACCCCTTGGGTCCAACTCATTTGAGACAACATGACCTTCACCAAGTGACGTGACCATTTTGCTTGACCACGTCACCTAATTTTATATACCCAATTTCCCAATGCGACCAAGTTCAACTCGAATTCTTCAAATGTTTCGACTTCCTTTTCGACTCCTTTTCTCATATGACCAACCAAACACCCTCAATTCCTCTCCTCTTCCAAAACCGCATCCCTACACATCCCCACCCCTCCAAATCTCACATCCCCATCTTCACCTTCGTTGAAACTGCCACGAGGAAACCTTAAAACAACAAGATTGGGTTTTTGTTGAAGTTCATCACGACACAGGCACAAGTACAGCTTGTGGGAGATCGACTAAGGCTTGGAAGCATCTTCATTGCAGCGAGGAGCCTCGATCACTTGGTTACACTCGTTCCTCACTCTGACTTTTGATTTTCGCTCTAGTAAATTCGATTGCTCCGTAAGAAAACTGTGTGGAGTCTGTGTTACACTCATTTACAAACACATCCCACATTGCATACACACTCTCTACACTCACAATGCCCCCAAGAAATGGTAAACACACTTCTTATGGACCCACACGAAGGAGGAAATTATGAGCACGCACGTCCATAGACATTGTGTCTGCATCCACAACACCTCCCACACAACCTGCCATTCTACCTCCACAATTAGACACCGCGGGTATCATATTTACTGATGAACATCAGCAAGACACCTTTATATCCCTCTCTCAGCGGACCATCATGTTGGGGTTTTGGCGGACCCCCAGAGCTCGGATCCGTATCCGTCCTAAGTCGGACGGACCACGGAGGCAAAAAATACAGCGGAAAAACAGAAATCTAGAATTTCTACTCTAGCTAAACATTTTAGCTAGGCTCTGGGGAGCCAGAACCCAGCCCGATCTATGCCGACTTGGAGTGGGTCTGACCACTCCAAGAAGGATCTACACTAAGCGACTAATTAAAATTACGCTAAAAACGCTTAACCACATACCCGGAATCTTGGCCCTGGAGCAGGCAAGATGTACCGCACCGTCTTGAGAAGCTCCTCGTAGCCGAGCCGCGTTGACCCGATCTCCCTGAGCCCCCTCGCACCCTCGCACCGATCCACCCGAGCCGCTTTCGCCTCCGAGCCGATCACACGCGGTAGAAAGTTTCACTTGAGAAGAAACCCGCGTCTTAGACGTCCGGATCAGATCCAAACCCCTTTCGTAGTCGTGCTAGGACTACTCCAGAGAATAGGAAATTAGAGAGAGAGATTTAGTCGCAGACCGAGCTTGCTCAATAATTTGGAGCTACCCGATCGTTGACTGGTGTGTATTTCAACGAGGAGAGTGCACCCCTATTTATATAGGGAGTGAGCACTCAACATCTCGTTGCGGGCAATGTGGGACAATTCCCATGAAGAGAAAAAAACAATTAAGCCATTTGGCTTAATTTTAATTTTAAAGTTAGCCTTTCACAAAGTCAAACTTTAACGAATTAATTCTCCTCACATACTAAACTTTAGACACCAAACAAGCTATCAATCAGAAGAGCTTGGAATGGTGAACGCGTAGGAACTGACGGTGACGAATTTCGACTTCGTTTGACCCCTCAAACAATTGCTCAAAGTTTAGCAATTTCTCAAAATTCGTAGCCGTCATTAGGGTTATTCAAAAAACCCTAATTGACTTAAGTTGCGGGCGCGCCCGCTAGACTTAGCGGGCGCGCCCGCTAGACTTAGCGGGCGCGCCCGCCCAAGGGGGGAAGGGCGGGCCACCCGCCCGCTGCAAGCAGCGGGCGGGCGCCCGCTGCAAGCAGCGGGCCGGCCCCCGCTGCACGCAACGGGCGCTGGCCCGCTGTGCAGCGGGCCGTGCCCGCTGCATCAGCGGGCGCTGGCCCGCTGTGCAGCGGGCCGTGCCCGCTAATGCAGCGGGCGCCCGCCCGCTGCACACAGCGGGTCATGCCCGCTGCTGCAGCGGGCCGCGCCCGTTTTGCCCTTGCACATGGGCCTCTTGGCCCGGTGGGTCTAACCCACTTCCCCTTGAACTCTTTCTGCGTTTCTGGGCTCGTTTGAGCTCCGATTTGGACACGGTTTGAACCTGTGTTTAGACCGGGACGATCCCGTCATCCAGGTAACCCTTTCCAACAAGTTTGTTCCTACAAAATTCGTCGTAACTAATTTACAACACGTTTAGTTAACGTTAGCATCTAATGCAACGTTGTGTCCCTATTGCTATTGCGACTAACTTTCACAACTCAACTTGTGAATATCATCATATGATATTTCTCTCTATTCTATATTCCTATTACTAAGACACGAGTACTACTCGGTGTGAGACCCTACAGCCTGACCTTACTACAGGTTGGGGCTCGAAACCCCTAGACGACGGTCACTACGAGCAGTAGCTGTCGTCCCTGTTTCAGAGTCATCATAACGTGATCGACCCTTTGACAAAAGGATCATAGGGTTTGCATTGGCTGTGTCAGTGATGAATTCCGTTAGATAAAATCCCTTCGTCAAGACTGTGTTTGATGTTGGCCTAGGGTATGGTTTACTGTCAACCCTATCAGACAACATTGGTCAGTATACAGCGGTCTTTATTGTATACACGTTGTACTACTTGCAACGTACCCCGGCCGAGGATTAACATAAAGACCGTACTGAGCCTATAACACTAACTTCCCTTTAATGGAAGTGACGAATCCCATCTTAGTCACTTACTCACCTAGAGAGCTTCTGGTGCAACCCAACCTAAGATCTTTCATCAGGACTGGTCCTCGAAGCTAGATCATGGGTCTAAGCTACACCGTCCGTTCACAGGTTTATACAGTTGACTTCAGGTCTTAAGGATCAACTAACCTATCATCACCCTAGAGTTATTAAAGACAGATCATTAAAGTTTAACCATTTAATAACTCTAACTTGGTCATTCAGTGAACTCATTCTCCAATGAGCACCTGTGTCTCGTCTCCGACTTCAGCAAGTCGAATGACTATGAGATCATCATTACCCGAAGGTAAGACGAAGACACAGTGATCTATCCGATGTGTCGATATCCAGTTCTCGACACATCTATGATCACGAACCGTTTTAGACTTACGTTTCTGTTCGGTCTCTTACTTACTCATAATCGAGATCTCATCTAGATATGTAAGGACCTAACTCTAAGTCTATGGATATTATCTAAGTATATTAATACAAATGTTTTATACTTAGAATAATACGTACCATATACGGTATTGAACAAGACGTATAATCAAGATAAATTGCCTTATGGGCACATATCTTCCTACATCTCCCACTTGCACTTAGGCTATTTATCTCGGTATCTCATGCCGTTATAGCATATCAGTCACTTTGACATTTGATATGGCAAACCTAAGAGTGGTTCTACTAATAAGTATCTACAATAAATTTTAATGGATTGAAATTACATCTCTTGATCACACAGGGTTGATCCTTTGGAAAAATGATCTGGATCAATTTTCCTAACTTTGTATAGCTAACAGTTAGCTTATACTATTTAGATGTGGGGTCTAACATTTCCGTAAGTCAGTTCTAGCTCACTCCACTTTACTGTGTCAATATGTCAAGTACATATTTGACACCCTAAGTCTCTATATATATGCAATTAAATCAAAACAATTTTGACTTAATGATTTATATAGAAGATTCATTAAAGTGAAAAAATCCTTTTTACTTAGTCCGGAAAAACCGGAACTAAGTATACTTACTTGCTCCCACTGACTTTGAGAATTACCTGGTTAAATTACTTCAACATAATAACTAAATCATATTTAGATTTATGTGCAAAAATAACCTTTTGGTAAGTGCCTTAGATGGAATGTACAAGTGTCAGATTCGGTTTGACGAATGAGTCAAGTCAAGATCGTATTAAGGAATCTTGACATTGACTCGTTCAATCAAAACGTTCTACGCTGTACTAATTCCTTTAACCACATTTAGTATTAACCTTTTTAATAACTAAATGCAGATAATCTCGAGTTAATCTTGATGTGCGTATTTACTGTGATTGCACACAATTTATACGCCCCCTGGAACTTATACTCAACTACTGATTGACTTCAGACATTTAGTCAGCTTCAAAATCAATATTATCGAAGCAATACACCATTATTCGAAAATATACGCAACCATCACAGAAAAGCCACATCCACAGAATTTGAGCCAATTCAATCTCAATTGCAACAAACGAGACATCCATTCCAAAACAACGGGTTCATAAAAGGAACCTTAATTTGTTTATCAAAAATAAACCTTGAGTGCAAAGCACTCATTCATTGTTTTCGATCCTTAAAGATGATACATTTTATTCAAATAAGAAAAATATCATCTCCATCACGATCAGCGTCTCCAGAAGTCTTTGAGCGGTCCCAGCAGCAACTGTTGCTTTAATTGCCGACCGATCTCCGTACTTCTCCAATCTCCAGTTCTTATCAGCCACCTGTATACAGTACACAGATGTCTATAAGTTTCTCATACTATATGAATGGAAATCATTGCATTTAATTGAATTTTAATTTGTACCTGAGGTAGAGGCATCAGTATGCCCCTTCTTCTTCTCTGCAAGATAGATCTTGCAGTTCCTCTTCCAGTGGCCAATCTTGTGGCAATGGAAGCACTCAGATTTCGACGGGGCCCCTTTGTTCTTTTTCTTCCCATTCTTAGCCTTCGCAGGTTGTGGGACCTGCCTCTTCTTCCCTTTGCCTTTTGGCTGGTCGGAAGTAGCAGAGCCAACAACCAGTGCAGCCGGCTTCTTATGAATCTCCTCAAACTGCCGGAGCATATTGAGGAGACCCGGAAGATCCGTCTCAAGGCTGTTCATTATAAAGCCAGTTATAAAAGGCTTGAAATCGGGAGTCAAAGACTTTAGGATAATGTCCGTGGACATCTCATTGTCCAAGACAAAACCTAACTGGGCCGCATCCTCCACGTACCCGATCATCTTGATAACATGATCCTGTACGGGTTCCGTCCCCATCTTGGTGCCCCAGAGGTTACTGGTAGCTTCGAACTTGGCAGCACGAGATCGCTTGCCGTACAACTCTTGTGCGTTGAGGAGCATGCTTTGAACATCCATATGTTCATGCTTCCTCTGCAACTCGTTGGTCATCGAAGCCAGAGTAAGGCACCTGGCCTTCTCTGCATCCCTCTGGTACAATTTGTAGGCTTCCTTCTCTTCGTGGGTCGAATCTTCATCGGGCTTATCTGGAGCGTCCTCGAACAGTATGTATCCTATTCCGGCTAGGGAAAGGACCAACTTGATGTTCCTAAGCCAGTCTTTGTAGTTCGTTCCATCCAGCACGTTCTTCTCAACCATGTATCTAAGTCCCGAATCCATTCTGTATTTTATAGATACTATAGTTAGTAAATGTTCGTAGTATAGTTTTAATGGTTTTAATAAAACTATATTCTCCCACTAAATTTATTTAAAGCCACGATAATAACCAATTTATTATAAAATAACATTTGTGAGAGAGGGATCCGACTACCCTGAGTCTGACAACCTTGAGTGTATCTCAACAAGTTGTCCGACTCTGCAGTCGGTAGACGAACTCGTCGTCAATCATATTTACTATGATTCCCTATCGATTTTTACCCCCAGTCATTTGTGATCATGAGTGTGCTCAACCGGATCACAATGGCTAGCCTAGTCGGACCCTTGTTTTCGTGTCTAGCCTGACTTGCCCCTTTGCTCGGTGTATGCACGACGCGCCGGTTTGGGTCAGGTCTTAGACTACATTCTTGGTTAGACTTACACCGAAGCTCGAGGGATGAGACAACGGTTTCAGTCAGGTTAAGATGTCAATCAAGAAATCGGTTTCTATAAGATTGACATGTCACGGCTTGAGTGTAGCTCAACAACCGGAACATGTTTCTTACAGTTGCCAACTCCTAAAACAAGGAGGGCTACGATTTATCTTGAACAAGATTATTATCGTATTGACTTAGGTATAGTCGATGGACTTACATAGTCATGAATCGACTCCTTGCGGTCCAGCGGACGCGGCCAGGGAATTGACTAAGCCAGGACCACTTGTTACCCAGTCTAGCTAGGTTGGTCCAAAAACTTTAGCCAAGCACATTGACCGACATCATGATCCATTGAAGGAGTTGTCATCAATCTTATGTTTTCCAAACAACTAAATGGCTTTTATTAAAAGAACTAGTTAATCCTTATCAACTAGTGGATCCTAAAAATTCAAAATTTTTCAGATTGGTTGAACATCTTTTATTAAGTCCTTATCAACTATAAGGTTTTTCGTTCAACTTACTACCCCAATCTTATTAGGATTTTAATAAAACAATTCAACATTTTTCCTTTTATGAAAATCATTAATTAAACGATTTAATGAAATGATTTACAAACAAGGGGACTACCCTAATCAGGTATTAGGTTCAAATGTTGTTTTGTTTTATTGATCGTAGCATGTCACTATCATGTTTTAATGGCTAACCTAACAAGGTTTGTGTATACAATATACAACATGAAATGAAGCAACTAACTTTATCCGCATAAAAGAAAGTTTCATTTTTAGTGACATATGAAAGGTATTTGCAAGTTTTTAAAAATTATCTATATAATACAAACATGCAAATCTAAATTTTAACACTTAAAATTAAAGATTAAAATTTTAAAGCCTTCATAAAAATTTTATCGCATAAAACTAAGTCGTACAAAATTATCTAATAATTTTAAGACTAGGCCTTTTTTTAAAAAAAAAAATTTTAACCTTATTTCTAAAATTAAAATATCACATAAAAAAATTTTAGAAACAGCTATGCAATAAAAGAAATTAATTTATGTTTCATCTCATGAAAATAAAACATTTCAATTATTCACATATTTTAAAATGGTTTTAAAAACTCTTTTAAAACTTTTAGAAATCTTTTAGAAGCTTTCAAATAAAGTTTTAAAGATCTCTAACTTTTATGTAACTAAAGAAAAATTCAAAAATAAAATTTTTCTAAAGTTTACATAAACTTTAAATACTCTTTTTAAAAAATTTTAATGTCTCATAAAAAAAATTTTCATAAAGTATTTTAAAAACAAAAGAGACCACTTTTTAGATTTATCGCATAAAAATAATTGTCCCTAAATTTAAAACAAATTTCCGTGTTGCAAACCTAATTTTTGAAACACAAAATTATTTTCAAAACTAATTTAACATAAAAAAAAGTTTTGCGAATTAAAGCTAAGCATTTTTTAACTATTTAAAAAAGTCGCTATAGTAGATCTATAGCATAACCGTGGCTCTGATACCACTGTTGGGGTTTTGGCGGACCCCCAGAGCTCGGATCCGTATCCGTCCTAAGTCGGACGGACCACGGAGGCAAAAAATACAGCGGAAAAACAGAAATCTAGAATTTCTACTCTAGCTAAACATTTTAGCTAGGCTCTGGGGAGCCAGAACCCAGCCCGATCTATGCCGACTTGGAGTGGGTCTGACCACTCCAAGAAGGATCTACACTAAGCGACTAATTAAAATTACGCTAAAAACGCTTAACCACATACCCGGAATCTTGGCCCTGGAGCAGGCAAGATGTACCGCACCGTCTTGAGAAGCTCCTCGTAGCCGAGCCGCGTTGACCCGATCTCCCTGAGCCCCCTCGCACCCTCGCACCGATCCACCCGAGCCGCTTTCGCCTCCGAGCCGATCACACGCGGTAGAAAGTTTCACTTGAGAAGAAACCCGCGTCTTAGACGTCCGGATCAGATCCAAACCCCTTTCGTAGTCGTGCTAGGACTACTCCAGAGAATAGGAAATTAGAGAGAGAGATTTAGTCGCAGACCGAGCTTGCTCAATAATTTGGAGCTACCCGATCGTTGACTGGTGTGTATTTCAACGAGGAGAGTGCACCCCTATTTATATAGGGAGTGAGCACTCAACATCTCGTTGCGGGCAATGTGGGACAATTCCCATGAAGAGAAAAAAACAATTAAGCCATTTGGCTTAATTTTAATTTTAAAGTTAGCCTTTCACAAAGTCAAACTTTAACGAATTAATTCTCCTCACATACTAAACTTTAGACACCAAACAAGCTATCAATCAGAAGAGCTTGGAATGGTGAACGCGTAGGAACTGACGGTGACGAATTTCGACTTCGTTTGACCCCTCAAACAATTGCTCAAAGTTTAGCAATTTCTCAAAATTCGTAGCCGTCATTAGGGTTATTCAAAAAACCCTAATTGACTTAAGTTGCGGGTGCGCCCGCTAGACTTAGCGGGCGCGCCCGCCCAAGGGGGGAAGGGCGGGCCACCCGCCCGCTGCAAGCAGCGGGCGGGCGCCCGCTGCGCAAGCGGGCGCGGGCCCGCTGCGTGCAGCGGGCCGTGCCCGCTGCATCAGCGGGCGCTGGCCCGCTGTGCAGCGGGCCATGCCCGCTAATGCAGCGGGCGCCCGCCCGCTGCACACAGCGGGTCATGCCCGCTGCTGCAGCGGGCCGCGCCCGTTTTGCCCTTGCACATGGGCCTCTTGGCCCGGTGGGTCTAACCCACTTCCCCTTGAACTCTTTCTGCGTTTCTGGGCTCGTTTGAGCTCCGATTTGGACACGGTTTGAACCTGTGTTTAGACCGGGACGATCCCGTCATCCAGGTAACCCTTTCCAACAAGTTTGTTCCTACAAAATTCGTCGTAACTAATTTACAACACGTTTAGTTAACGTTAGCATCTAATGCAACGTTGTGTCCCTATTGCTATTGCGACTAACTTTCACAACTCAACTTGTGAATATCATCATATGATATTTCTCTCTATTCTATATTCCTATTACTAAGACACGAGTACTACTCGGTGTGAGACCCTACAGCCTGACCTTACTACAGGTTGGGGCTCGAAACCCCTAGACGACGGTCACTACGAGCAGTAGCTGTCGTCCCTGTTTCAGAGTCATCATAACGTGATCGACCCTTTGACAAAAGGATCATAGGGTTTGCATTGGCTGTGTCAGTGATGAATTCCGTTAGATAAAATCCCTTCGTCAAGACTGTGTTTGATGTTGGCCTAGGGTATGGTTTACTGTCAACCCTATCAGACAACATTGGTCAGTATACAGCGGTCTTTATTGTATACATGTTGTACTACTTGCAACGTACCCCGGCCGAGGATTAACATAAAGACCGTACTGAGCCTATAACACTAACTTCCCTTTAATGGAAGTGACGAATCCCATCTTAGTCACTTACTCACCTAGAGAGCTTCTGGTGCAACCCAACCTAAGATCTTTCATCAGGACTGGTCCTCGAAGCTAGATCATGGGTCTAAGCTACACCGTCCGTTCACAGGTTTATACAGTTGACTTCAGGTCTTAAGGATCAACTAACCTATCATCACCCTAGAGTTATTAAAGACAGATCATTAAAGTTTAACCATTTAATAACTCTAACTTGGTCATTCAGTGAACTCATTCTCCAATGAGCACCTGTGTCTCGTCTCCGACTTCAGCAAGTCGAATGACTATGAGATCATCATTACCCGAAGGTAAGACGAAGACACAGTGATCTATCCGATGTGTCGATATCCAGTTCTCGACACATCTATGATCACGAACCGTTTTAGACTTACGTTTCTGTTCGGTCTCTTACTTACTCATAATCGAGATCTCATCTAGATATGTAAGGACCTAACTCTAAGTCTATGGATATTATCTAAGTATATTAATACAAATGTTTTATACTTAGAATAATACGTACCATATACGGTATTGAACAAGACGTATAATCAAGATAAATTGCCTTATGGGCACATATCTTCCTACACATCATTCCCACCAAATTCCCGAGCATCTCTGCTCTAAATTCCTTAGGTCTCACTAAGGGTGTCCAGACCTTATTACACAATATAGGATGGAGTGATTTTTTAGAGTGTGAGGCACGCATATATCAGCGACTCACTTTAGATTTTTTGAGTTCACTCAAGCACAAAAAAGATGGCGTTTCCTTCCGCTTGATGAACAAGGGATGATCGTGAATAGGTAGTCTGTGGGTTTCTTCCTCGTTTGCCTAGCCCGGAACTACTGGTAGAATTTATGGGACAATTTTATGAAGCATTCGATGGATCGGGCGCGGAGGCTATGGTAACACTCCAGGGCGGGGTTGCTCAAGCTCTGCTGGAATCCTTGGTAGAGGAGTACGTCATCCTCCCCCTGCATCTCCATCGCCCCCGATACTGCTGCACATGCGCGAGAGGATCACCCGCTCCGTTGTAGGTCGTTAACTGGGGGAGCTTGAACCTCAAGGGTCTCAGGGCCATCATCTACCTCGCCAAGGGCGTGGCTTCCTCAGGGTAGGTGGGGCGTCCGGGGGTATGCTCCCTCTGTCTCTCCGGGGTTCTACCCCGGTCCTGACCTTGTCGACGACGATCATCATGCTCGGCTTCGCAATGGAGAGGCCGCCTGAGAGGGCTCCTCCCGTGCGGCGGGGATCCGGCCGAGGGTGGGCTATGAGCATTCCGACGCCGCTGGTCCCATGCTGACCCATCGGGGATCTTCGGGTTCTCCCGTCGAAGCCTCTCGTGCTCGGCGATGATGAAGCGGAGCTACCGACGAGCGGCTTTTTCGTCGAGATGGGCCTGATGGGCGGACTCGGCTTCGTCGTCTTGGCGCTTTTTGTCGGCAGCTGCTTCTTCGTCGCGGTTCCGTT